>OX101825.2:31171302-32371302 GCA_944452925.2 Chrysolina oricalcia | reverse complement strand
CAGAATTTTGACGTAGTTAGGAGAGAACCAAAAAAAAATACAATAAACGAGAGATGTGTGCGCAAAATGACATATCGGTAATCAAAGTACCGCTTTCGGAGTAAGTTTTTCGCGCGCCTAACCTCATTTTCTGATGCAGTCGTATAAGAAGCGAATGAAGAAGCCGTATATGGTCCCAATATGCCAAGGTTTATAGGAAGTATAGCTTGATGCTTCATTGAAAAAATTGTTTGTTACATAGCGCATCGTCTTGCGAAGTAATTTATCGAATTCATAGAGCTCTAACTGAAATACTCAGACTATTTAAGGAAGTTATATACCTGAGGGTATCCGTACATGAGTTTTTTCGCTAAAGGAAACGTATTGTGAAGTTAATATTTTTTTGTAATTTCACACTTTTTGTAAATCAACTCATGGATGTATTTCTTCACCCACCTCCATGTATACATAGAATATAACAAATGAGTTCGAACTATGCTCAATAAACTATTTAGATACATTAGAGATAGGTCTTCAAATGATTCAAATTGCAAACCAAATATCCCCTTTTTATGTAAGGTTGTAATAAAAACTATGTTGAATTCAACAGTTTCACTAGTCTCACTAACATTTAGATAAAATACTGCATATTTAATAAAAACATCATTTATCTAAACTTTATTATTATCAACGAAATGAAGTAGTCAATATGCCACTGGCTAGGCATATCGCTTTCTTACTACATCCGTGAAAAGGAGCCAGCACCGAGGAGCGAGCCAAAGCCAAACAGAATACGACGTAAATCAAACGGAGCAACAGGTAGCAGTTATTCAACTCCTTGTAGTTTTTGTGGGGAATAACGCGGTGCCGTTCAGGGATATGTGTTTTATGAACTCTCGTTATGATAAGTATTCTGGAGAAAACACAAAGCTATGAGAATAAACCAAGAAAAACCGAGTGGAATGTTTTGTTTCCTTCAGAATTTTTCATTTGTTTCCATTGTTTTTGTTTTTCTCGAATTGTTCTGGGTTTAAGTAATATCTGGAGTACTTGAAGAATTATTCCGAATACGAAGTTTATGAAATTGTGAATTAGATTAGGAGTGAAGATGAAGTAATATCTAATTGAATATTTCAAGTGGCTATTTTTGATGCGAGATTGTGAGCTCCCTCTTATGAAGTCGAGATTGTTTTTTTTTATTTACTAGCAATAGCAAAAACATTCAATCGGATCGAAAATGGGATACTGGGCGCCTGTTGTGTCACTCAATGTGGACGAATAGTATTGTTCCCCTTTACCACACACTTTTATACTTCTAGACATGCATTTCGATAACCAAGTTATCTTCATCAGTGAGAATACTGAACAATCAGTAAGTAACAATCAAAATCAGTCGTTTAATTTAGAATTCAATTGGCCATTATCCTTATTCAGCAAGGGCTTCTTCCTTCTGTCAACATTAAAACCAGTTAGTTTTCATCATTTCTAATTTTCAATGTACATTTTTTAATAAATTTTTAAAAAATGGTCGGTATCACTAGATTTATTTTCTCGCTAATATTTTGCGTGTGCCAAATATTCGCGGATACTTATATTTGTATATCTCTTGGTTTGCTATAATATTGTAATAAAAATTCCCTTTCGTTGGTTCCACAAATTAATTTTTATATCAGATAATATATCGCTAAATCATATTTAGAGGCTAATCATTTGATTCTCGATACAACGTAGACGAACGGTCTACTCTTCGACTGTCTGTCTTAAACTCTGATTGTAACTGCCCTCTCTGATCACGGAGTGTCCATTTGAATTCACAGCAGTGTACTATCAGAACATTCACGATGATCTGAGAGACGACGAGAGGTGTTGGTCCGACGGTTATCAGGAACAGCTTAGACGACTTCAGTGCTGGGGACAAGCAGACAGGTTCGGCTCCAGCCCATTACAATATAGATAGATACTCGTAGATACATTCTGTTGACAAAGAATGTCATGTTTATACATAAAATGTAACAAAAACAGACGATTGTATGGTATTTACAAAATACAAAAGTACAATGTAATCATAAAAAAACAAAGGGGAAGATAAAAGAAAAATTGTTCAGATATGTTACCAGTTACAACAAGACAGTTTTGGAATTTCTTAATAATAGTCGTAATTATAACTGTAGAAGCACTTTCCCAAGACAAGGTTCTTTACTGATATTCTGAATTGTTTATGGTCAATGACTGAAGTGATATGTTTTGGTAAATGATTATATATTTGCCTACTTCTATACAGGGTGTGAACTAACCTCTTGCACTTCCGTGAAGGAGGAGTGTATAAAGGCATGTTAGAACGAATGGCAGGTATGAAAAATTATTTTTGAGAGTTTTAAAATTTTGTGAAATGTGGGTCGACATTTTCGGAACCTCTGTCCGCCAACCTTTCAGACTAGAAAAGGCAATTACCGGTGAAGGAAAGACACTGAATGTGGAACCGAATTAATATTGCGTTTCCAGAGGTCTAGAGAGAGACCCACATTTCATAAAAATTTTAAATTATCAAACTTTTTTTTCGCATGTTTCACACCTGCCATTCGTTCTAACATGACTTTACACACCCCTCCTTCACGGCAGTGCAAGAGGTTAGATTACACCCTGTATATTTGAGACTGCCTGGTAAAAGATGATGTAAGCAGTGGAAAGACAAGTTTTTCATCGCCACGTGTATTTCTCTCGGAATGGTTTACAAACTTTTCTTTATGTTTGTGAAGTAAGCAGACAGTCTCTAAAATTAAGATTTCGAATAATGTTAATATTTTGTTCTTGCAGAAAATTGGCCTACAGGAGTCACGCAACTCCAATTTGATCATCATTCTCAAAAGCTTTTTTCTGGAGATAACGAATACACTTCGCATTGAGATCTGGCTGCCAGAGCCCCAAAAAGGAATCCCATACCAGAGGTGACGGACTCTCCATAGCCATAGTAGGCCGTTATTGATGCAGAAAATCGGAGTTCTCGAGATATAACATTTATGGCACAGATGACAATTTTTTTTTCAGAACCGTAATTTGCGTCTCAAATTTTAAACTGCTGTCAATTAAAATACCGAGGAATTTAGTTACATGCTTACTTTCAATCATTCGATCACCTTGTTTTATAAGTTGGATTATTATTTTTCAAACTATCATGTTACGTAGGTGACAGTGGCACTTGTCAATATAGTTAATGAATGTATTAAAAATAATAAAAGAGGTTCTGCTCCTCAACATGGCGCAGTCGAATTAACGGTAGGTTCCGTATATTGGCCTGGTTAACCGAAATATACCGAACTCTCATCCACATTTCGGAGTTTTGACGTTTACCGTACGCTAAATTGTTAACCTGAATAACCTTTTACATTTACGGAACGTATCCTAAATATACTGAGCGGAACATTTAGTCACATTGAAATACAAACAAATCGTAAAGTAAAGATGGATTTTAATAAACCAGCCACTCTGAACCTTGATGGAAACATTGCTGAAAACTTCCTGATATATTTGATATGAAATTGAAGTTACGCGTTCGAGGAACTTCCTTGGACTTGAAGTCTTGAAATTACATAGTTCTTTGAAATCAACAGACGACGGCAACGGTGGAGGAGACGAAACAGTTACGTCTACACTGAAAACACTTGAGACCTACTGTTCACCACAAAGTAATGATGTCATGAATGTTTTTAAAGTTTTCAATCGAAAACAACAACATATGGAACCATTCGAAAAACCTTTCGCTGATCCCAAATATCTGTCAAAGCAATGTAAGCTCGAAAATCAATAAGAAAAATTATTTGAAGCTCAAATAGCACTTGGTGTTACTTCGAAATCTGGAAAGACTTTTGAGAGATGACCATAACTTTAAAAAAATTGTAGATTTTTGCAAATCTGTAGAGCTGGTCAAGGCGAATATGAAAATTTTAACTATGAAACAAGTTAACAAGGTAACCAGATTTTCCAAAAGGAGTCGACATTTTGCTTATCAATATCCAAATATTCCAGATGCGGTAGAAACCAAGAAACCGGTAAATGTTCTGCGTATGGGAAAACTTGTAGCCGTTGTTCGAAAATAAATCATTTCGCAACGATGTGTAGAAATAGGAAAACTCAAAGAGTATGTGAACTGAATAATGATGAGCTTCAAGAATTTGGGTCTGACTCCTTGGGTTCATCCTTCTCTGTGAGCACAATTTATATCGTAGATGGGTCAGAAGACAACAAATTCTGGTTTAAAACAATATTGGTTGAAGGGTGTGAAGTTGAGTTCAAACTTGATAGTGGAGCTGATATTAATATTTCATCAATAGATTTTGTAAAGCATATAGGTATGGACAATAAATTAACTCCTTTGAATACTGAAATAGTGTCATACGGGGGTTTTCCTATTAAAACGATTGGTCAGATTCCCATGAAAATTGAAACGGAAACATAATTGATTCGGTCGTGTTTGTTATAATTTCAGGTAATTTTTCACCAATTCTGTGACTAGAAACATGTATGAAGTTAGAATTGATAAAAAGAATAGATTCTATCTCAAATTTTGCCAACAAAGAAATGTTATTTAAAAAAATCATGACATTTTTCGAGAAATAGGTTTTTTTCCAGATATTTGCAAAATTTAAATAAGGTCAGATTACATTCCACAAATTATTTCTGCTAGAAGAATACGAATGAAGATAAGAGATAGATCAAAAACAACATTAGACTCAGTGGAAAAAGGGGTGTTGTATTACAGATTAATGAACCAGTTGAATGGGTTTCAAATATTATAATAGTGGAAAAACCAAATGGTTCTTTGCGAGTTTGTTTAGATCCAGTTCACTTGAAGAAATACATAATAAGAGAGTAGTATACAATTCCCATCATAGATGAATTATTTTCAAATTTAGCTCACAAAAAAATTTCAGTATAATTGATCTCAAAGATAGATTTTATCAGATCAAACTAGATGATGAATCTAGCAAACTTTACTCTTTCTCCACGGTCTTCGGAACTAATAGATTTTTAAGATCTCCACTTGCCTGAATTAGAGGCCAAAAGTTGGGTAAGATGGCAAGATATCGTAAAAAGTGATTTAGAAAAGTTGCTTAGAATATAATTTATACCCACATACAGAGTTTCAAGCAATAAATCGGAAAAATTTGAAATTACAATGTTTTATGAATATTTCTCGATCATTTTACAAAAATCAAAGTTTTTTTTCTGAATGGCTCGACTGTAGTGAAACACTTGTATTTTGTGATAATGACGAAACTTTCCCATTTTCTCCGCCCCAGATGGCACTAAAAAGAAAAATATGGTTTTTGCCAGTACTCTCGCTGTTACATTAGTTCGTATCTGACAGTTATATCAGAATTCCAAGACTATAGTGATGATATAGCAATCTAGAAACATTCTGGCTACCTGATTATTGTCAAGTTTCGATGATAATCCTGCATGAACGTTTTACTTTGCACATAAACTTAAAAAAAATTGCATCAAATTTAAGAGGCTAAAGTTTATGTGCGAAGTGAAACGCTCATGAAAACTTGATTATAATCGGAAACATGATGTTTCTAGACTGCCATATTATCACAATAATCTTGGAATTCTGATGTAACTATTAGATACGAACCAATGTATCAGCGAGGGTTCTGGCAAAAACCAATTTTTTCAATTTAGTGCCATTTGGTGCGGACAAAATGAGAGACTTTTGCCATTATCATAAAAATACAAATGTTTCACTATAGTCAAGCCACTCATAAAAAACATTGGTTTATGATATCGGAAAATATTCAAAAAAAAATTGTAATTTCAAATGTTTCCGATTTATTGCTGGAAACTCTGGATGTGAGCAGATATACAATTAAATTCCAAGCAACTTTTTCATATTACTGTTTTCGATATCTTGCCATCTTATCTCACTTTTGGCCCCTTCGTGGGATGTTTTTCCAATTTGCCGCCATACCAGTGGTCAGGTGACATGTGTCAAAATCGATTTTGAGGTTATCGGACATGCACAAACTTTGTCCCAGAAATGTTCTTCCAATACTCTAACAATAAACTTTTTTTACCATAAGGTTCACACATTTTTGGCGGTCACTGCATATCATAGAATAGGACAAACCCAGTCAAATGTAAGTATTTTATCGCCAGTGAATGTTAATTGTGTGCTAAGCTTTAAATTCAGGGAAATAACTTTCAATGAAACTAGGAATATAGGTATTATGAACAAAATGGAAAATAAAACTAGTGCTGACTATTATGAGATGAATATTTTATAAAAAAAAGAACAATTAGAAACATCATAATCTCACCCTTGATAAAGCTGATTTATAAAGCCATAACACCTGGAACTTCTCCTGATTGTCTTAAAATTGCAAATGTGATCCCAGTACCAAAAGAAAAAATGCTGAAGAACTGAAGAACTGAAGAACTGAAGAACTGTTTAAAGTAAGACCTATCTCAATACTGTCCACATTCGGTTAAATATTCGAAGCAGCTAATATCGCAGATATTAGAACACTTGGAGGAACATAACACAATTCCAGACTACCAATATGGATTCTGAAATGAGAAATCGACGGTAGACGCTGTAACGCAGCTGGTAGATAAGATCGTCGGAGTATTCCAGAAATGTGTTCACTCAGATACTGCGATCTTCAGGCTGCATTTGATTGCTTTTTCACATAAACTTCTTCTTAATAAATTAGACTCGACCAATTTTTTAAGAAAATTCGATAAGTCAAGTTAAATCATATTGACTGGTACGCAAAGAGTACGTTTATCTGAATAATGAGGCATCTGATATAAAATAAATGAAAAACCAAGTATCGGTGTTGGATCAATTCTATACTCGATTTACCTGAATACGAAATGTACTGATCACTTCTAAATCCAAAATAAGAGGCTTCAGTAGGTGAAATAAAGGAAGCATATTGAAACACACAAAAAAAAGTTTTCATCATAAAGCAGCCTGCTTTATCCTAAGAAAATTATTCTGTAATATATAATCTATAAAATGTATGTTTATTAGAAGAAATCTATTTTTTCAGTGCGATTTACTTACTTCAATCAAACACTTTGCTTTTTTCTGTCCAAGAAATTAGGTTTTCTTTATCCATGAACTCACTTTTTCTCCGTTCAAGAAATTACGTTTTCCTGTCCAAGAAATTACATTTTCTCTATCTAAGTAATTACGATTTCTCTGACCAAGAAATTACGTTTTTTCTATCAAAGAAATACATCTGCTCTATCCAAGAAATTACCTACTATTGAGAACTTCAAATTCTCCATTTGAAAGAATAATTTTATCGATTATACAGGGTGTAATCTAACCTCTTGCACTCCCGTGAAGGAGGGGTGTATAAAGTCATGTTAGAACGAATGGCAGGTGTGGAAAATTCGAAAAAAAATGTTTGAAATTTTTAAATTTTATGAAATGTGGGTCTCTCTCTAGACCTATGTAACGTAATCTTTAAATTCGGTTCGACATTCAGTGTCTTTTCTTCACCGGCAATGGCCTTTTCTGATCTGGAAGGATGGCGAACAGAGTTTTCCAAAATACGACCCACATTTCACAAAATTTTAAAACTCTCAAAAATTTATTTTCGTATTTTTCACACCTGCCATTCGTTCTAACATGCCTTCATACACCCCTCCTTCACGGGAGTGCAAGAGATTAGATTACACCCAGTATATAACAGGAAGCTGGAAGCTAGAATAACGGAAGCTGCATTATTACAAAAACTTGTTTTTGTTCATGCAAATCTGAATGAAAACCTGTTTTTGTACATGTACTGTAAGGAATGATTATTTTGATAAGTTTTTGACAATCAATCCATGTTATAATAATTTTAATAAGTAAATACCATCGCAAATTCATTCCTTCATTTTGAAATGACAAATGCAGTTCTGATCAAAAATAGGTGCAGTGTTGAGTAATTCATCGAAAAATATCGAAATTTTTAATACAACCAGATTGAAGAATAGTTGATTACTCCAAATGACATTCCTTTTTTTCAGCCAGCAGAAATGTTGGTTTGCCTTTAGTATTTGAAAAAATTCAAAATTAAATCATCAGAGATGTTATCTGAAGATAATACTAGTATGCTTTGCGAATAATATCCTGAAAGGGGAAAATTGAATATTTTGTACTAAAATACACAGAATATTCTGACGAATACTTCAGTTCTCTCAATGCAAGAATATTTTCTCAGAATTAGAAAACTTTCGATTTGATCACAATAACCAAATTGTCTTGATTAGAAACGATATTCTATCAATTCAAGACAATTTATTCAATACTTTTTGAAACTGTTAATTTGAGAAGTAATTTTTATGAATGAATGCTGATAAATAGCTGATAATAATAAATTAATACTGAATACAAACAAATCAAAACTTTACTTTCTACACATTAATAACTGCCTATGGATCAAAATGATTCGATCAAATTTCAAGGGTTTCAAATGGATCAAAAACTATCTTGGGAAAAACATGCGTAATTTATTTATACAAAATTTGCAAAAAGCTTTACGTTATAAGAAGTTCAATGGGCATGTCAACTTTCGAAACCATTGTCAATACTCATCATTCATTCTTTATATCCCATATCTCTTATGGCCTGGTACTTTGGGGGCACTTGTACCCAGCCAAAAAAGAGTGTTCCCGTTTATAAAACGCTTTCCCTACGCCTGTTCGTGTATATGGGCCGTTGTGACCGTGCTGATAAAGCGTTCGCCTTTGGAGCGAAGGGTCGAGGGTTCAAATCCTCGCATGATCATCGGTCCCGTGCGTGGCATCACATGTTAAATGGTGAGGGCTCTGTCTTCCCTAGCTCACACAAGTCTCTCGAAGACCTCTGAGGGTTGCGCGTAGGGGTGCAATCGGTTGACAGAAGGAACGTTTTATTTTAGGCAGAAATGTTCTACTCGTAGAAGTAGAATTTGACTCTGCTGTTTTTTTGACACCAAATATATTTTCTTCCTCTATTTTTGCTGAGTTCGAATTTAGTAGCAAAAGTAGATAATTGGTGGAAAACTTGAACTCCCTAAATCATAGCAGAAATTGACACCATTGACATTGCATTAAACTATGGACCAAATCTGTTAATTTCAGTTTGTTTGTATTTTGAAGTTCAAAAAACTTTTACTCACATTGAAATGATTTGTGAAGGGAAGAGCTTCTAGTTGAAATAAATATGAGTGTTGTGGACGTAATTGAAGTTATAGATGGAAATGTTTAACGAATAGGTTGTACAACGAGTTTTATTTATATAATATAGGAGGTGGGTTCATATTGATTCTCAATTCATTGAAAACCTCTGTTGAAGCCCCCTTTTAAAATTATATTCTATAAAAAAGGAAACCAGAAAAGAAGATGATGAATGTGGTTTCATATTGATTTGAAATTCATTCAGTATCTCCGTTGAACCATCCTTTCAGAAAGTGGCAAAAGTTTAAAGACATCAGTGGGATGATATAGAAACATTGTGTCTAATCGATTTATGTATGAGTCAAAATTATTTCAGGAATTCACATATATGATAACTTCATTATTCCTCTTGAAATATTCCCGCCTAAATAATCTTCCAATAAGATATAATACTGCTCGCGCCTTCTTCCATTGTCTGTTTGGCCTGTGGAAGTTGTTAATTCAAAGAAAATATTCATAATGACTATGATTTTCAATAATGAAACATAATAAGTTTCAAAACTTTTTACAGAGATTTAGGGAATTTAAGAATCATTTGACTTCTACTGGAAACCCTGAAATTACATTTTTATGATACTCTACTTTTTTACTAGTAGATATAAACGTCAATAAAACGTGGTTTTTGTAAAAATCCCCACTTGTTTCTAAATCAAAACGATTTTCATTTCCATAATAACAAACAATCATAACAATTCAGATTCGTATACAAAAAAAAACGTGTATCGTGTGTAACTTCAATGAATTCCTTTTTGTCTTCAGATCGATCCGGTTTATTCATCTTAAGGACATTTGCTATGTGAAAGCTGAAGGTTTGCGTATCGGAAGAATTATCTATTATATTTCTAGACTACGTACCCATTGTTCATGGCTATCTGCTTGGTGGTTTTTATTTCTTTCTGAAAACGTTCAACACTAAAACCTATCTCAATACTGCCCACATTCGGTTAAATATTCAAAGCAGTTAAAATCGCAGATAGTAAAACACTTTGAGGCACATAACATCATTCCAGACTACCAATATGGATTTCGAAATGGAAAATCGACGATAGACGCTGTAGGATAAGATCGTCGGAGGATTCCAGAAATGTGTCCACACAGATAAGGCGATATTCAGACTGCATTTCATTGCTTGTCACATAAAATTCTGCCTAATTAATTAGACTGGTTCAAATTTGAGAAAAATTTGAATAATCTAGTTAGATCGTATTGATCGGAACACAAAGAGTACGTTTATCTGAAGAATGAAGCATATGATTTTATTTCTTTCTGAAAACGTTCATCACAAACTGGAAAGGTCAATTCCCTATGGACAAACAAGGAAATTGAAATTGGTCATTTTGTGCTGAATAGAGAAATCAATATTCCGAGCGGTTCTAGATCGTCCTGAAAAAACACCTACCTGAAGATATCGGAATGTCGGCCTCCAGAGAGAAAGGCGTAGGGATAGAACATTCTGGAGATGTCTGAAATATAAAAGAGGCAGCCCTAGAATGTTTTCAAAACAAAGAAAACGTTCTGAAAAATTCCATAAAACCGTGTGATGAACCAGAACAGAAACTGAAGGTATTCAATTATATAGTGATCTAAACTCATAATAAATTCTCATTCAGGCGACGCGGGTATTGCAGCTAGTCTTAATATAAATAAAAGTCATCGTATGTGGATTTGGATATTGCACATCCCCTCCTAAACCGTAACTGTTGCAGAGTCTCAAAAACTGGCATCATATTATAACTGATAATCGAAACTCCGCGTCTGGCTCAACTTCCAAAATGAGTGATGTTATATAGGGTGTTCCATTTGAGAGAACTCATTTTCAGTTTGGTACATGAAGAGAATACCTCGAGATATTTTGCAGCTACGACCTAAATTGCAATATTTTGTAAATTTGCGTTTTGAAGAAATCGTTATTTTTCAATTGATGGATTTTTCAAAAAAATTTGGAAAATTATTTATACTCCGAAAACAATTGAGATTGAGATTGATATAAAAGTTTATCTTGGAAAAATACTGGATATTTCTATAACCAGAAAATTACCAGGATGTTCCAAGACACATCTAATGTTACATCCATAGTTAGAATCAACTTGAAACAATATAGGATATTTTATTCGATTGCTCACCATATTGTTAGGTGAGATCGACTAAATCAGTTCGTTTATCCGTCTTGAATAAATTATTTCACTTACCTACTAGAGATTCCAAAATTATTGTAGACTTATTTTGCAATGTCCTCACACTACGTTCATCAATCTGAACAGGGGCGTTTTATCCATAAGGCTAAAGCCTCAGGCGCTGCAGATTTTAGGGGCGCCAGCAGCTCCTAGGAAAAAGCCAACAGTTGGTAGCGCTGGAAACGAAATCGGAGGATTCAACCAGTCGTGTTCGTTTACTGAGCAATCACTCAGATTCATAAAAGAATAAAAACTCACATCAACTTTTCCAAATATTGATGTGGCTTTGAGAACTTTTTTAATGTATTCCTGCAACAAACTGATCAGGCGAAAGGTCGTTTTCAACTGAAATAAATGAACTTTAAAAAAAACTTTTCCGAGAAGAGCTTTCATTTAAATACACCAAATAGAAGAAAATACATTTCAAAGTGAAATAAACCCATCATTTTTTACATTATAAAATTTTAAATGATATAAAAGCTTCTCGCGAGAAGTATCCATGTATTTCTTATTGTAAATTAAATTTGAAATTACCTCAAGATTTATTCTCGTGACAAGCTTTTATATCATTTAAAATTTTATAATGTAATGAAATGATTGGTTTAATTCACTACAAAATTTATTTTCTTCTTTTATTGAATTTGAATAAAAGATTTTCTCTAAAAAAATTTTTTAGGTTAATTTGTTAATTTATTTCTGATTTAGTTTTCTTTGGAAATGTTTCTTAGTCTGTTCATTTCAATCAATGCGTCATTGTTGCACGGTCGCTTGCCTGTTAATTTAATACAATCTAGTTCTTTAATGAGTAGACCTTCCAGAGACTTGACCCTACTTAAAGCCACATATGCTTGGCCAGCAGTGAAGAGCTTTGGGCCCAGATAGACAACGGCATGGTCAACAACCTACCTTGCATTTTGTGTACTGTGCAAGCCCAGCATAATATAACTGGCAACATATGGCAAATACATTTTTCTTTAGTCATAATATTCATCGACTGAAACAATCAGGAAATTTTCCGATTTTCTAGTCATTCTCAATCTCGATAGGGGGGTAAAATTTTCCTAAACTACATTATTCGATGGTTAGATATTTTTCACTATTTTTACGTATTTTTTCGAATTTTTTTTACAAGTTTTTGCAACTTTTTTGAAAAGAGGGGTGGAAGCGAGCCCACCAGCATAAATATTTCTTGTCGTAAATTTCCATGTATGAAACCGTTGGAAATTCTTCCGAATTTCTACGCATCCTCTGCCTAGCTATCGAGGGGGAAAAACGGGGAATTTTTTGAAACCGTATTGTTCAATGGTCAGGTAATTTTCACTGTTTTTACTGATTTATTCTATTTCTATTTCGAGAATTCTCCAAATTTTTTTCATGTCGATTTTTTTCATCATTATTTTCCATTTCTGAAACTGTTGAGTTCCTCTGCGTTTTCTATCAAGCTTTGGAGAGGGGACAGGACGGGTTAAATTTTTTCAAAGTGTAATATTCGACGGTCAGATATTTTTCACTATTTTTAAGGATTTTTCCGATCTTAATTTCGCGAGTTTTTCAACTTTTTTCAAGAAAAGGTAGGGGGGAGAGCCCCCCCCCCAACCAAATTAATTTTTTTCTGTAATGTTTGACGTCCTAATCCGTCAAGAATACTTCTGAAACTCTTCGCTTTCTCTATCTAGCTTTCGGGGGAACAAGGGGAACAATTTCTTCGACACTAATGTATTGTCATCGGAACTGAACCAACATGTAAAATTTCAATTCCATGGGATGAGAGGAAGTGGTTCCAATTCAGCTTGCAAGATTAGTACCCATCTAACACACACACAGAGCAAGTTAAATAAAAGCTTTTAACTTTTAATTAAAAAGGGTGAACAATTATTTGAGAGCTCATTAGAAGATTCCAAAAATAGCAATCTCTGTCTTTTCTCAATTGAGTCAGAGATTTTAGATAAAATCGATGCTTCACATTTAATTGTGAAGTTTGCTGCGAGTAAGTCAAGAAAAATGTCTTTTTGGATTCAATAATAATAAATACCTTCCAGTGCTACTATACTAACCAAAGAATTTGTTTGATTTCCTTTGTAATTTTATTTATTTTCTGCATGTACCTGTTTGTACCTGTATTGCTTTGTTTCAGATTATGTTGTATGTTTGTGTTATAATGGTGGAGTATGATGGTAGTAAATAAATAAAAATTGAGTTCAATGATTCAACTAGCCAAAATGCTACTACCTAATGAATTTGTTAATTTATTTTGTTATTTTTGTTCTGTTTTGTTCTGTATGTACCTGTTCATGTGTTAGATATGTTTATTTTGGCCAACTCAAGGGTATGTTATATGTTTTTGATATTCATACTGTATTATATCACCTATTAACATATTTTTTCTGTTTCTATTCATGAGTATTTATAAGATATACCTACCATTTCATTTGTTTGTATTGATTTAGTAACATTCCATGCCTTTTAAGTTATATTGGCTATTTTTTAATTCATATTGACAGATTTTCGAACAAGGATTGGAAACGACTATTTTGACAAAATTTTCACTGGCTACAGGCACCGATTAATTTTTAGCCTCAGGCGCTTGTAACCCTTAAAATGTGTATGAAATCAAAACATTGAAAGCACAGTAACATATTTATTGATTTTGTTTGAATCTAGAACGTATGATTTAGTTTTACTGCAATCTTTCTGTGAGCTTGATATTTATCGTGCCATCTGTCCCCATTAGAAGCTACAGAAGATATAATTGAATAAATCAGTTCAGAGGATAACGATTTTTTCATAATAGTAATGTCAAGTGTCAAGCATTTCACAATTCCTGGACATTACTGTTATAGCACATTAGTTTACCTTGGAGTTACATTTTTCTCGTTATAAAGGTATCGCAAAACGTGACCACGCAAGAAACACGAATAAAAAGAGATGCGAGCACTGAAGTTATGAAATATACTTCTTGGAATTATTTTGCATATTTCATTATATCACGAGAGGCAAACATAAAACAAGCAACAATCCTCTCGGGCTCACTTTTGAAATCCTCTGGATGAAACAAAGCTATTTTAGGTTTTTTTATTTTGCCGAAATAATATCAACCGAACGAATTCATTAAATCAAACGATAAAAGGATACAATTTGATGAAAACAGTTTTACTCTGATGATTGAAGTTTAAAACAAAATGGATTTATCACAATTGTATCAATTTGACATTCAAATCGAACATTATTTAACAACGATTTTATCGTAACCGATAATTTTCCAATATCCACCAAAGCAATTTATAGATTATTAAATAGTCCAATCAACCCAAGTTCAAAATGGAAACAAAAATCTCTTTTGCAAAAACTCCGACAAAGAATGATATCGCAAATAAAATATCTAAAGAAAATATTGTATATGTAGGAACTTGATGATAGATAAGTCTGCTTTCCCAACGGATTTTGCCTTTTATTAGTGTGGAGATCACTACAAATACCGTAGGTTTCATCTCTGTTTTAACTACGATACAAATATGTGGACTCCCACTAACAGAAAATAAGTTAATGGGGGTGCTGTAGTTACGTCATTTCAACCTTATGGTAACTTAGTGATGATTTGAAGTTATAATTTTTAATTATCGTAAACCAGTTGCGTAATTATGATGGTATGTGGCCATATTATCCTTCATATTTTTTTTGGACATGTGGATGGACATTTGAGTCAAATAAGCACATCGATGCTCAACTTAAAAGTCATAACATTCCATGTGCCTAAAAGTGGAGGTTTCTGAGATAATTGAGAAAACCTCAAGAAAAAAGATATGTACTGGTTTGCGACGTAATTTATGTGCAATAATCGTTTAAAACTAATATTTTTCAACATATCGGAATATTTGTCAATCTCCTGAACATTTTTATATGGTGGTAGAATCGAAAACATAAAACGGGTGGGTCAGAATAATGAGACCGACAAAATGGTGTTCCATTTGAACATATTAGGTGTTCTCAAACGCCTTTTTTGGTTCTATATAGTGTACCCAATAAACCGTGTCTATCATTTAAGTAGATATTGATACACAATAATTCTTTTTTTCATAAAAACATGTTGATTGTACAGATAATATTTTCCTTGATAATTCAATCAGAAATGGTTTGAAAAAAGATACTATACAACATAAAATAAATTCAGCGAATTGATAGTTTTTTCCAAATATTATTTCAGGCCTCAACTTTCATCTAAGAGGAGCTTTATGAATTTGATGCTGGGTTTCTTTATCAGTTGATCTTTCAAAACAATTATTATGCAAAAAAGTATGGTCACATATCATTGAATATACGACACCATAAATATCCAACAGGAAGTCGTGGGGCTTAACCAGAGCTTGTGAGATACCCAACCAGGCAAGGAAACGTGACAATTCCCTGGGTTAAATTCCTCCGGGTACAACAAACATATAAATGTTTTTTTAGTAAATAATTGTTCTAAACAGTCGCTAGCATGGAAACGATGAAAAGAAAAGTTGGAAAACTCACCTTCTGTGAAGGATTTTATCTTGTATAAAAAGCTGTCGGCGTGGTACAACGTTTTCAAACGCCAAGTTGTCCAAGATCGGCATCTATCAAAAGCCAGGACTTTGGAGTTGATGGTGAGATAGTAGAACGGAATATCCACGAAGGATCACTTTACAAATTCAGGATTCGTCAGTCGAACAAAACCAGGAACCCCAGTATGGCTAGACACCTGCAGCTATCAACAATTCTACTATCAAACTCCTCGTCTCTCAGTCAGAAACGAAATCCACCTTGAAGATTTTTAGGAGGTTAGGTTACCAACATTCAGATATTTCAATATTTGCATGTTTCATGCCTAACCGACCAATCTGACCAGCATAAAATAATGATGTGTTTGGTTGTCTCTGATCAGACACCCCAAAACCTAAGTTGGCTTCACTGATATTTTAAAATATGAAACAGTTGACAGTTCAAATATCATCAGACAGCTGACGAATAAAAATAAATGTAAACACGAAAGCAATCAAAACATTTGGTTTATAATCACATTAAACCCTAAAAATTAAAACAGAGACAATAATTCGAAGACACTCCTTATGAACCTTCTCAATAACCAGAACTCAGACATACATATGAAACACTCACGAAAATTCGTTATAGGACATACATTGATAGAAGCTTTCTAACCCGAATTAATGTGAGGAATCTGTATGCGGAGTTTGTAGGTCTCATTCTAACTCACCCTGTATATAAAGTGCGGCTTTTTTAGGCTCCCCTCTGTTATCTTTCGAACACCGATACTATTTTGGAAATGAAAGACATTATAGTAGCTCGATAAAGGTGGTGGGGAGGCACATGAATTTAAAAATTTCAAATGGCTGGGGTTCAAATTACACTTTGTTGAAAAGAGAAATTAGCTTAATATCGAGTTGTTACTCGAAATTAAGCCAGATATGAGTAAATAGATTCAGATTTCTGCAAGTGCTGCTCCTATATAAATCTTAGTATAAATTGTGCAGTGCAATGGATGAAATAAGTTCGTAGTGGAAAGGTAAAAACTCTCAATTGAAAATTAAACTTACATGACTCCTCTGGAATGGAAAAAACCTTCGATGAAAATGAAATAACTTTTCTGTAATGTCTAACATACAACTACTACTTTCTTGGCTAGAGCCATGCTGGACATTGGAATACATCTGACAGATATTGTGAAAAGACCCTATATAACTTGAAAGAAAAAATCCGAAAGTGAAAATTTGCATTTTCATTCAGACAGTTGAAATAAAAAGAAGTTAATTTTTCTAATATCTTACAGAAAACAACTACTTTTCTGGCTGAAGCCACGCTGGACATTGAATTACATCTGATACATTTTGTGGAATGATCCTATATAACTTTAAAGAAAAAATCCGATAGTGAAAATTTTAATTTCCATTCAGATAGTTGAAATGAAAAGAAGCTAATTTTTGTAATATCTAACAGAAATCAACTACTTCCCGGCAAAATCCAAGCTGGACATCGAACTATATCTGATAGATATTGTGACAAGAACATATCTTGAAAGAAAATACCTGAAAGTAAAAATTAGCATTTTGATTCGGACAGTTGATTATTTCTCAAATGTTCAATTTCCATTGGAGATTCATATACGTGCAGATTTTTTTATCGCCCTACAAACATAGAACCAAAACCATTTTGAATGTTATCACCGATACTACTTTTTGAAATATCGTGATTGCTTGATTGAGTGGGGTGGCACATTAATTTAATAATTTCAAATAGCATGTGGGTCAAGTAATACATCTTCGAAAAGAGAATTCATTTCTCTTTTCAAACATCACAAGTTTTTCGGATTTCGTTTTTATTTTTTTACCATATGCACCTGAAATATGAAGAATATGTGCGGATCTAAATGATACCCCTATCTCGATAAATTTGAACTGTTTGATGTGGAACAGAAACACAAAAAATACTTTGAATGGTAGTACCGATATTACTTTTTGAGAGCAGATACATTGCAATTCTCCGACAGAGGGCGCTTGGGGAACTTGGAAATTAGGCACGGCAAAGAAATCGAAATTATAAAAATACGTTTTGACGAAAATCAAAAAAATTATGTAGCTGAAAAGAAAATTGAATTATCTTTTCAACAATGTATAATTTGATCCCCCATACTATTTGAAATTCTTGAATTGATGTGCCCCCCACCCCTCTATTCAGGCAACGACAATGTCTTTTATTTCATATAATATTATGGGTGATACCATTCAAAATGGTTTCTGTTCCATTTTTGTATTGGTCCAAAATGTATTGGACGCCTAGCGAAAGAGACACAATTCACGCATCAATGAAATAAGCGAATTTCTGTGAGTTATGCTTCTGAATAACATTCTCTCTTATCTCATTTATATACAGTGTCCGCCAAAATCTTGGAACCATATGCGAAACTTTTCTATTAGACATTACAAAGCAGTAACTTCATTTTTATCGAAGGTTTTTATCATTCCAGAGGAGTCATGTTTGGTTTAATTTTCAATTGTTTCCTTTCTCTATACGAAATTATCTCATCCATTGCACTGCACCAATTATACCGAGATTTATATAGGAGCAGCGCTTGCAGAAATCTAATTCTATTTAGTCATATCAGGCTTAATTCCGAGTTACAACTCGAAATTAAGCTAATTTCGAGTTGTAATTCGAAATTAGTGTTAATTTCGAGTTATAACTCGAAATTAAGCTAATTTACGAGTTAGGAAATCAGCTTTTCCAAGTTTTAACTTGAAATTAAGAAAAAAAATATCGCATGTCCGTTCTACGCCTTCGTATGAAGGTGTATAAATGGCGGACAAAAATATTGATAGCAATACTTCTGCCTGAGAATAAAAAAAATCGATTAGATATTTTCTTCACTTTTCACGACGTTTTTCGAGATAGGTGAAATAAAGTCAATCAGTTGGTATGTTCAAAACTTGCAATTCATTTTCCAAGTATTTGCTAAGATCCGATTGAGCTGAAAGGACCCCGCTAACCCCGTATGGAATTTGGGTCCCTGCGGATTTTTTTGAATTTTTGGCATGATGTAGTTCATGTAATTTTCAATCAATGTTATCATTGCACCAACCCAAAAATATGAACAGTTTTGCTGTTAGGGGGCGTTAAAATCACCCCTTGCGCAGACCAGTATTTTCACAGTATTTTCACTTGTTTCATTGGTGCTAATGCTGCACAATATTTTTCTGTTTTATAAAAAAGTTCATACTCCGCTTCCTGCCCCCAACTCCTATAACGAAACGCAAAAAAATATTTCTCGAGTGCCTTTAAATGTATCGTCGAATGTTTAAATACGCCTGAATAAGGGAAACTTTTTATGATTTTTCCCCCTCCCCCTAAAGGGCACAAAACATGACGCAGTTCAAGTTATTTTGAATGGAAATTAATTGGGTGACAAACTCCAAATTGACTAGTTTTGATACCATTTATTTATTTTAGTTTAGAATATGCTGAAAATTGTGTAATTTTCTATTCAAATAACCCCTATTTTAAAACACGAAAAAAAATTAATTCAGGCATCAACTCAAATTGTAGATGTATAATTTTAATTTATCTTAAACATTTTCCCCCATATAATTGATATTCAAATAACATGAACTACGCCCTACTAAGAAGTCAGCGAAATCCACCATTATTTTTTTGAATAGAGGGGATGGTGAAATCAAACAAGTGTACAATTTCCCTAATTTGAGCTGATTAAAACATTTATTTTGATAAAGCATTCACAAGTAGTCGAGAATAAATTTTTTTCGTGTTTTAAAATTGGGGTTGGGGGAAAGGGCTTTTATACTTTTTTATATAAATAACTTGAACAGCAATATCATATTAAAAATTCAGTGAAATCCAACAAATTCTTTCGTTTTGTGCCCCTTGAGATACATTTAAAGGCACTCGAGAAATATTTTCATTTGCGTTTCGTAATACAAGTTGGGAAAAGAAGGGGGTAATATTTTTTTTGTAAAACAGCACAATATTGTACAACATTAGCAACAATGAAACCAGTGAAAATATTGTTACCGAATTCAAAAATAAATAGCCTAATCAACGACCCCTAGAAGCAAAACTGTAAAATTTTTGTTTTGGCGCAATGGTAACATTGGTTAAGAATTACATGGACTACATCATACCAAAAAATTCAAAAAAAAATCCATCAGGACCCAAATTCCATAAGGAGTTTGCAGGGTCCTTTCGCACACTTAATAAGAACCGATGACATTTCAATAATTGAAAAATTACCCCTTTCCCCTCCGAAGGCTGAAAGCGTAGGAATTCGGAAAATTTTCAGAAGCGGTTTCAGAAGTCAAAAATTACAGCGAAAAAAAATATTGGTCGGAGGGCTCCGAACACCTTCCTCCTCGAAATAACATTATGAAAACTAGCAAAAATAAAATTGAAAAAAAAATCCGTATAAATAGAGAAAGACATCGGATCGTCGGATAATTTCAGTTCGAAATATTTTACTCTTTGTCCCCCTGAAGATTAGAAAGAGAAAGCATAGGAATTTAGAAAATATTCGGTTTCGGACATCGAAAATTTAGGTAAAGAAAAAATTCGGTTTGGGGACTCAAGCGCAAATTCGAGAAAATAAAATAGTGAAAGATAGCGGTCGTGAAATAATTTAATTTTTAAAACTTTCACCCCCTTGTCCTCCTGTAGGCTAGATACAGAACGCCTAGGATTCCGAAATTTTCCGACGGTTATGAAAGTCGAAAGGTTAAGGCTACATTTCCCTAACTCGCACAAGTCTCTCGAAGACTTCTGAGGATTGTTGTAAGGGTGTAACTGGTTGACGGAAAGAACAAACAAAATTTCAATCTATCATCGATAAAGTCAATACGGTGGTACGATTCTATGACCTTAAAATATTTCTTTTACTGTTATTTACTGAATTTTTATTCTCATTTACAAGGATATGTGGCAAATACCTAACAGAAAACAACTACTTTCCTAACTAGTACCACCTAGCGTGTGTAGATTAGTGTAGTAGTTGTTTTCATTCATATTTTCTGAAATTATTTGCACAACATTTCTTTTGTTACAGACAATCACAAATGAAGTTGAATTTTTTTGTGATATTAACGTTTCAGTGGTAAGAACCATACTGTATTGTAAAACTCCTCCTCACAAAAACGATTTTTACTGTACTTTCAATTCAAATGTTCACCAATCGTATTATCAGGACTTATGCTGAGAGATTGTTTTTTTACCGAATCCATTACCTGGTGTTGATTTATACTTTTTGTTACAGGTATGGAAAACTTCTTTATTTCTGGTGAAATAATGGACAAGAACAGGTAATGTGACCATTTAAATTAACATCGAAAAGTATGTCTTCAAACTTTTTCAATACTCTGTATGATACCAAAAACAAATATAACAATATAGATACCGCGTGGTGTTGCAAAAATAGCTTATCTGAAATGTGTGGAACTCAGTAAGCAATGATCACTGACTTGAGAAGTAAGTACTTTTGGATCATCAGAAATAACTTTTCTGCTATTCATTACGAAATATAGGCTCTAAAACGGTGAATTCTGAAATAATTGGGAAGTTCACAAATGTGGTTATTCCGTTCCAGATAACACTACCACCATTTTGATTTTACCATGCTTGTAACAATATGTTTCCTATTTTATTTTCTATATATTGAATATTTTGATGAAAAGTGCTAGTTCGTAAAACATACATAACAAGATTACTTTTTTGGATTGACGTGGCCGTTACTTGATGGAAATTCATAGTATATGACACTAAGGTAAACACGATTACATTTCCACAGCTTTATTGTCTACGCGACATGTTTCGATACACAGTATCTTTCTCAAGCGAATGTAATACATTACATTATTCTACCTATAATAAAAATAAAAATTTACAATACAATGTAGGTATCTGTAAATCTCAAAACATATCTATTACTTAATTAGTTGGAGAAGTTCAACAAAGGGGAACTATTAAGGTCCAATTGATCATTTAGTAAACAATTCGAATTTTTCAATTTATCAATTTCCAAGAATTCTAAATATTTAAGTCTAATACCCATATTTTCAACATGAAGGATTTCAAAGTTTTCATCGAAGTCATGGTCTTCTTCCAAAATATGATTGGCATATGTTGAATGTGTTTTATTATTTGCATAATTCATAGAGTGCTCACGTACGCGGCTTTTGAATGGTCTACCAATCTGGCCTTCATATACTTTGAAATAAGATCCACAATTCAATTTATAAACTCCTGATTTCTCAGATTTTTGTGTTTAATCTTCATTATTTTTGATAAACCGTCCCAACGTGTTATCTGTTCTGAATGCTACTCTTAAATTTTGTTTTTTTAAAATCGATGTTATTTTTTCTGAGTCGGGTCCTGAATAAGTTAAAGTTCTGTAATTAATGTCAAGGTTCCTCATAGTGGGGTACACTTCTTGGATAGCCTTTCTACATAGAAATTCAAATTGTTCACTGAATAATCAATTGGACCTTAATAGTTCCTCTTTTTCAACTAATTAAGTAGTAGATATGTTTTGAAATTTACATTGTAGGTATTGTCAATTTTTATTTTCATAAATACTTAGATCCTAATTACCTCAATTGAGATGAAGGGAAGTAATGTTCAACGTAGAATAATTTAATGTATTACATTCGCTTGAGAAAGATACTGTGTATCGAAACATGTTGCGTAGACAATAAATCTGTGGAAATTTAATCATGTTTACCTTAGTGTCATAACAAGATTACATTTACGGTAACACAATATTCAAAATTAACTCTTGAACTTACCTCTAAATATGGCTTTCCGGCAATGTAACAAACCTATCTGAATTGCGTACCCTGACAAAATTTTGAACACGCCTTCCATGCTATATCAGATGGCACACCCTGTTTTTGTTAAATATTAGTTTACAATAGGACATGTCAGTGAGCCGGTATTACCCTCATGGTAGATATTACCTACCTTCACCCTATTAGACCAAGCTATAGAGGTTTTTCTCCAACAAAACAAAAGAGGCAAATGGCCTATACTAATTTTTATAAGATAGTTCGTTAATGAAAACCCCAGTTTTCGTCCCAGCAAAATCGCTTTATGGAATTTTTTAAACAAACAATGTCGAAAAATATTACAACTTTTTAGTTTCATTTTTGGAAATATCTCAAAGATTATTGTTGTTGTTTCATGATGACTCAAAAGGTACCCATCCGAGAATGTCCCAGTAAAGTTCATTTTCCAGCAATTTGTTCGATTTTTGTGGGTGATCTGTTGAACATCAGGCAATATATGAAAATCATTTCTAGTTCTTGTATTGGCAAATAAATTAAAATATGTATAAATAAAATTCACTGGAATAAACAAATGAAGATATAAAATGAAATGTTCAGGAGTTTATCTAGTAGAAAAAACGTCTCCTCCACAGCCGGTTGGCAAAAGTTCGTCATCTCTATCTTGCCTGATACCATATATTTTCACAAGCCAAAACTTTTTGGATTGTGAATTGTCTTTATTCAAAAGTATCTGTAATCTGTGAGAAAGAATTGTAGCTGGCAGGATCTCAATATCTGAAAGGTTTTCCCTACTATAAAAAAGTATATTCGGCATTTTCGAGCAATTCAAGTCCTCCAGCGTGGTTTGGAAACATTCGAGTCACTAAATTTGTACCAAACCATCTGCTTATCAGTAGCGAGTGTGCAATAGTGGCTGGAATCCAAGCTCAAACCGCCATGGACCACAGCAGCATAAAGCTCATAGCGCTTTTCCAGAATGAGGTGTTCGTCTGGAGTTACTGATTGCAGGAGCTTGGTAAGCTGGATCATAACGGAAAAGTTTGAGAGTGAGTATCAATATAGTCCTCCGTTATCGCGGTTAATTTTTCCGGTTGCAAGTTTTTGTCCAATAACATCTGTACAGATAGTTTCTCCGAGAGGTTTATCCGACATGGGATGAGTGAAGATGCCGGGGATTGCGAAACGGGTCCACTAGGGCCTAGTCGCTGACGCTTGCGTCCCCCACCCATTACCATTACCATTCTCCGAGAGGTTCGGAATTGAACCCGCATTCTCCGCAACATGAGATGCTCAACGTCTTTCTTCCGAAAGACTCCTGCATCAAGGTTGGTATTTCTGATGCTGCACAAACTGCATTGAAATCGGTCTCTTGTGCATGCAGCGAATCCAGTAGGTGCCCCAGGAATTCTGAACCGTGTTGTTGGCGTCCTGGAAGGAAGCTTGATATTTCATCTGGTGATAACATAGACCTATTGGAGAACTGCAGCAAAGTAAAAAGGTATGTAGCCTCAAAAACAGCTCGGAAAAGCTCTGTTGTACAACAAAACATCTTTTCGGAGATTCTTTGTCATAAATAATGCTTGCATGCCGCTATTCATGTAACACGTATTGCCCAAGTTGACCAAACCTAATTTTCTCTCAGTATCCTTGCCCAAAGCCGAAGACAATAAATCTTCTTGATATTGTAGTATATTTAAACAAATTCACTCTAAAATAATTCATTTGACGAAATACAATGCTTCAATAACTTCAACACAATACTATAATTTATATAACAATCACTAGACTATTTATGTTCGACTTCCGCTCCACTGACTGTCCCAACTCTGCTGCGTGGTTCTTTTTATATTAACCGTTCATTTCTCCTGAAATTTCGAGTAAGCCTTCGAATCGTCCAGATTCTTCTCGGCGCATAGCTCCTCGAAAGTCATTCACGCTCACGCACGGTCTACGTGAGCGTTCAGGCCCGGCATCGCCCGCAGCTTGGCCACAATATTCTCCTGATTTTGAAATCAATGCTTGCATGTCGGTTCTAGGCACTGGTGTACTATGGTTGCTCTGATCATTCCTCGACTCATTTGTATCTTTTCCAAACTCAACCTGGTGTTCCCACTTCGGTTCAGGAAGATATAAAATATCGGTGGAATTATATGCTGATGGATTTACTACCGAGTTGCTGCAAATAGGTTTTGATGGAGGTATGATATATTCAGGATACGACACAGTATCAGTGCAAACTTTGTTCACTCGATAGATAGTCAGCTCGTTCAACATTTTTGATTGTATTTGACCTGAAACATTTAAAAAAGACTGTTTTTGGTGTAGCTCTAGCATTTATGAGGATATAACAATATTTCGTCGAAAGAAAAAGACACTGGTATAGTTCCAAGAATGGATGCAGCGTTTCCACGTTGGATCGCTATACTTATTCGCTGTACGAGACATTTAGTTGCTCTTGGATCTTGAGTTTCTTTCTCCAATCTTTTGCCAATTTGTTGGACGAAATCGAGAGATCGGGGTGCAAAGACGCCAAATGTTTTTACTGCTACAGGATAAAAAAACAGTTTTCTGCCAATGTTCTATATTTATTCCGTTTCAAGTTTTCGCTAGAGATTGCAGCAGCTCCAGGTGATTTCGATGTTGATCATAAATGAGAAGGAGCTAGGGTGACAGAACATGTGAAATCCCACACAGCAAGTTTTCCACATCTCCAGGAGATTGAAGTCATACCATCTGGACGTTTGTCATCATCTCTACTTATTCCTGGTGGCTCTAAGATTGCTGGGAGATCAGCGGAGATCAAAGCTCTCTTCAATAAATCGTTAACGTGATGATGTCTAGGAAAGCGACCTGCACTCCTTTTACAACTCACTCCGTGGACTCCGTTGGCTTCGACATAGAATCACAAACACATTTATGAGGAGCTCAAATCGATAAGCCAAGTCTCAAATCGACTGCTATCTTGAATGATTCATCCCAGTTCCCAGTGAAGCTACTGGTATAGTAGTAAGCCACACTCCAGATTCCTTCACAGACACAGCATTGATTCTTGCCTTTTCTATAACTGATGAACCCGAATCAACCATTTTCTGTTAAGCAATTTGAAGTAAGCCAGATTAAAATTGATGCTCTGTCTGATAAATAAGGAAATTTTCTAGTGGTATTCAATTTAATTCTGTAAAATAATTCACATCGCATGGTTTTGGTTCCCTTTCATTTCAGTTTAGTGAGAATAATACTGTCTAAAAATAGGTGAGATGAGGCCGAGTATTCATGTATTCAAAACCACTAATACTAATTGACCAATGACTCAGATATTTCAAAATTCTAATGAAACATATTTTATTGAATATTTGAAGTGGAAATTGAATTTTATATATACTCTTAAATGATAACGTTACACTTACATCGTATGTTTGTGTCATTTCCTTTGATAAATATTTTGTAAAGACCTCAATTGCACATAATAGATATTTTGGTAGATTTCTTTTCCATAAAACAATATATGTATTTGAAAATGGCCGTAAATTCTAATGTCATCTTCCGAAATAATGCAGCACTTTCTATATAGAACAAGATAGATATACAGGGTGTTTCAAATTTGATCCTCACCATTGGGATCTCGGAAACTATGAGAGATACGAAGATGGTTAAATTGGGGCAAAGTTTCACATTTACCTGACTAACAATATGCAGTTGAGAAAGTTCTGGAATTCCGAGTATATCCGGAGATATCCAGAAAAAACAGAAATTTCTGATAATGGTATTTATTTTTTTCTGGCTTTATTTTTAAGTACTCGAACATAAATTGCACTTCCAAATTGCCATTTTTTTTCTGATACATAATGGTGTTTTCATATTTTTGCTATCCGATGTTTCGTCTTCCGGCCACCATCATCAACTTAATTTTTCCTCATGGGCGCCACATTGGATTCTTTCTGTTTTGAATAGAACCAGATTTTACCTTTTCAATGATTTATCATAAGTTATCATTCTTTTTCGAAAAATCGGAAATATTGAAAAAAATTATTCATATCAATGGCTTTGACTTTGATGTTTCTGAATTTGACTTTCAATTTGTTACGCTCAATGACATTTTGTTATTGTACAAGTCATTGAATTTTTGGCGAAAAATGGCTATCACGAATGAAGAAAAAAGAGATATGATACAAATGTATTACAAATACGATAGAAACAGTGTTAGGACTTAAGAAATGTATTCACACTTGTATCCCGAAAGGCGACAACCACATCGAACCATGTTCAAGTTATTGGATCAAAATCTCACCCAGTTTGGTTCATTTGAAAAGCCGAGGAGAAAATACGGAGACAGAATGTACCAGGAAACTTAATAAAATTTGATAGATGAGGTATGTATGAGGTAAATTAGACATTGTGTCCTTTTCAATAAAAATTAATAATTTTCAGATAAAGATGAACCCGGGGAAATCAACACGTCAAATTTCTTCCGATATGTATATTTGTCATACAAGTGCTAGGAGACATCTCAAAAAAGCGGTTTAAAATGTTACCAAAAACACATAGGGTCAATGCGTATAAGAGTACGCACTTAGTAGAAACCTAAAATAATTTTTCAATTCCACGCCAATATATAATCTTTGTTATTTCATAATCGAAAGTAATTATCACCTAACATGTTTAGAACTGGCTACGCCATAAATTATTTAAGAAAAATGAGATATTTATATTTTTTCACAACTTTGCGAATGCGTGCTCTTATACACGGACGTTTATAAGAGTACGCATCTTGGCGTTTACTCGTAAGAGTACGCACCCTATCTTGATATAGAAAAGGGTAAGAAATAAAACCATATTTGGGTAATTGCAAGTAAGATGACAAAATTTCTTTTAAAAAAGTTTAATGTTATCAATAAAAACTCAAAACATTCAAAAACAATTAAAAAACCAACTTGCGAAAAATACTAAATATACCATGTCACTCTGGACAGTTAAAACAAACAGAGGCTCCGATTATAGGTATACGTGGTGCCAGATTCATGCCACCAACTGTTACAGGAAGAACACATAATGCAGTCGTCATCCTCCAAAGATTCTGAATACAAGTCTGCACATCCTGGACAACGTACATCCTTTTCGTTTTCGTCACATTTATTCTTCATTTTTGGCAACTTCTTTAATTTCTGACGTTTTGAGCCACTAGCAACTAGTTTTCGTTTTGCTGATACAATTTTCTTCTCTTCTTTACCTTTTTTTATCTTAGCAAGTTCTTCAAGTTCTTCCTTGAATGGCGTACTGGACAGTATTTCAGACTTTTGTGATCTGGATTTGCGACGACTTGGTTTTTCTTTTATTTGCGGCAAGGGTAAAATTGAGGAAGCTGGTACTGACCGATCTGAAGCCTCTTCTTCAAAATTTTGCAAATTATTTGGTAGAAGTATCCCATCTTCACATACTATATCAAGATTGGCAATATCTAGCGGTGGTGGTGTTGCCTGTAATGGAATACTCTTAGAGGATTTGGGATCGTCCATTTCTTCCACGGTAGAGGATTGGGATTCTTCCACTTCTCCCAGGGTAGAGGATTCGGGTTCTTTCACTTCTCCTTCGGTGCCGGATTCGGGCTCTTCCACTTCTCCATCGGTAGAGGATTCGGGCTCTTCTACTTCTCCCGCGATTTCTTCATTGGGCAAGACATTCTCTGTATTTGGGTGCGTCTGTCACACAGGAAGGCGCAAAGTCATTGTCGTTAAACTGATCTGGATTGTAGGGATAGATTCCAGAACCTCTGAATGAGCTCTCGGATTTTTCAATATTGGAAACGCTGGTGCATAGTTAAACAGTCCGGCAACTTGCATTTGTGTTAATACTTTTCCCGGATTACTTCCCATCCATTTATCACACTCCCTGCTGTAAGCACCCTTTAATGGACCAAAGAAACCAACATCCAGCGGTTGCATTATGTGGCTTACATGAGGTGGTGAGGAGAGTAAATCTATGTGATATGTCCTGCAGAACTCTATGGCTTCTAAGTCACGATGTGAGGAATGGATGTCAATGGTCAAAAGTATTGGATTTTCTGAACTAGGCTTGCTGTAGTTCTTGAAATGTTGCAACCATTGGCAAAATAAATCTTTTTTAATAAACGCAGAATCCGATATCATTTTGCATGTACCAGCAGGTGCATTTGAAAAGAGCTCTTTCCATTCTTTTTCCGGGAAATATCATAGCTGGAGGGATATATGTCCCTGTGGCGCTGAAGCAACATACAGCTGTAACAAGCTTTCCATGGTCTGCGCTAGCTAGCTACTGTTCCCACCAATTTTTTTTCTGTCGATATACCTGTTTCGTCCATATTGTAAATGGAGTTTGGTGGGTATTTTCTTTTTTCATAAAGGGTCTTGAGATTTAAAAAAAAAAAAGATCCTCTTGAACTTTATTGAAATCCATTATTCGACCCATTGAACATTTCTCTGGCTGTCGAAGTGTTATTTTGTTTCGTTGACAAAACTCTTTTATCCACGACTCACCTGTCATTTTTTTGACCTTGTTAAACCTGTGCTGAATTTTGTTTGCTTCAGCAAACTTGTAAGCCGCGATTTTCATATCTTTCTTGGTTATAGCATAAAAACGTAGATCCAAGTCACATGCTTGTTGTGCTAAATCAACTTTCATATCTGCAGCAATATCTGTTTTAAATCGTCCTAAAGAGCTTGGATGGTTCCAGCTTTTAACCGTTTTCTTAGTGTTGCTTATTTATGCCCATTTCCTTAGCTTCTTTTACTAAATCCTTCTGTGATTTTCTGCTTAATCTCCTCTAAATTTCTTTCGGTAAACACTAGCTTTCGCTCGCTTTTTCTTTTATAACGGCTTATATTCGGAAATTAGTAATCTACAAAAAAACTTCGATTTCTATACTAGATTCACTACAGCAATCTTTCGCATAAGAGTACGCACTACGAAGTATAAGAGCACGTCCTGCGTACTCTTATGCTTTTCCCACTGCGTACTCTTGTGCATATGTGTAAAATTTTAGATTTTAGTTAATATCTTCTATAATAACATGTTTCAGTTTAATTTTTACCAATAGGAATAATAACAATATTATAAAAAAAAGAACGGTCACTACTCTAAAGCCTAATAAAACACGAAAAACCAAGCACCAGAAACTAGATCGTCAACCCTCGTAAACATTACCAGCCATTTGTTAGAACAGGTGTGCCGGTAATGTAGATTTCCACTTTTTCCTCTATTGTTGCATGCTATTTGGAATATAACTGACTGCTTAGACTATTTAATAGGTGGCGGTATATATTAAAAATAAGCGTGCGTACTCTTATACGCTTTTACCCTATCTCAAAAATTGCATCCAAGTGATTCCGAAAGGCGATTAGAATTTTATAATTGGCTAATAAGAAAACCTGATTTTCCTGTTTTCCTGGAAAATGTAATTTGGACAGATGAAAGCACTTTTACGAATTGTGGGATATTCAACCGAAATAACGAACACATTTGGAGCATAAACAACCCCAGGCAGTTCCGAGAAATTCGACCTCAAGTGCGATTTAGTATTAACGTGTGGGCAGGAATTTACAAAGATAGAATTATGGGTTCTCATTTATTTGACGGAATTCTGAACTTTTCACCAGCTTTTAATGTCGATTTTCGAAGACTATTTGGATGATCTACCTTTGGCTAACTATAACAACATCTGGTTTCAACATGATGCTGCTCCACCGCACACTACCAGACCAGTATCTAATTACCTGACTGAAAGGTTTGGTGATAAATGGATAAGGAATAATGGGCCGGTAGGGTGGCCAGCAAGGTCTCCAGACTTAAATGTTATGGGTACATTATTATGAGGTACATTGAAAAATAGACTTCATGGTCAGAGGGAATACCAAAATATTGAGGACCTTCAACACAGCATTGTTAGACAGTTCGGAATATTGAGGAGGAGGGAAATTATTCGTGCAGTGAATAATATTCGAAGAAGGGCACAGTTGTGTTATCATGAACAAGGCCAGCATTTTGAGCATTTGCTGTGATTCACTTTTCAGTTCTATTTTCATTGAAAAGGACACAATGTCTAATTTACCTCATTTATCAAATTTTGATTGTTGATTCTATATCAGTATTTTTTCATTGCCTTTTTAAATGAACCAAACTTAGTGAGATTTTGATCTAATAATTTGAACATAGTTCAATGTGGTTGTCGTCTTTCGGGATACAAGTTTAAATACATTTCCGATGTCATAACACTGTTTCTATTGTATTTGTAATAAATTTGTATCAGATCTCTTTTTTCTTCATTCGTGAAAGCCATTTTTTGCCAAAAATTCAATGACATGTACGATAACAAAATGTCATTAAGTGTAAGTCAAATTTAGAAATATCAAAGTCAAAGCGTATTATGATAAGAATTTTTTTTTCAATATCTCTAATTTTTTCGAGAAAGAATGATAACTTATGATACATCATTGAAAGGGTAAAATCTGATTTTATTCAAAACAAAGAATCCAATGTAGCGCCCATAAGAAAAAATGAAGTTGATGATGGTGGCCAGAAGACGAAACCTCGGATAGCAAATTTGAAAATACCATTAATTCTCATCAATTGAAATTGCGATAAGAATTAACAATGCTGTACCGGAGGGGCCTGGCACTGTAATTAACAAGCTTACCTGAATACCGCCAAATTACCCCTAGGCTAATGACACAAAATTATCCACAGCATACAGAGTGGCCACTTTTTTAATGGGATTGTGTTGGTAACTTTTAAACCATAAGAGTTAGAAGGTCGGTCAAATGGAGAAAAAGTTGCATTCATAGAAGCATTGTCAAGTGGTTCAAACAAATCGAGATTATCAGGACATAAGAAAAGTAAATTCTGTCATTTTGATTTTTCTTTTTTTCCCACTTTATTTCAAATATTATCAAAAAATGATATAGGAATTTTTTATTCGATACTAAATTATCCTCAATTTGACATAATCAGATTTTGTATCCAACGTTTCGTACTCTCTGGGCCACCCTCAACCTCATTTTTTTCAATACGGACCTGCATATTTTATGACACATTTCGAAATAACTTTTAACGCTGAATTCAACAATATATCATACAATGTCATTCAAAGTTGATTTTCAGGTGATTTTGACCCTTATCCAAATTTCTCTGGGTCGGATCTGTATTGCATTTTCCTCTAGTTTAATTAACAACATGCAATACATTTCGATTAGAAAAACAACTCAGTCATCTCAAATTGAATGGAACGTATCAGAATCAAAGCAAGAAACAAGTAATATTTATTTACATGATATTTCAAGCGAAGAAAAACCTAATGCAGAATAATTAAACGAAAATATCATTTATATGAAAGAAAAATTAAATGATTATTCGAAAGTAAATCAAAATTAATGAAGTAAGCGTTCGAAATGTCCACCATTTTGTAAAATGCACTTTGCGGTTCTGGAACCCATACTTCTTATACATTTGCTTATTTCGTCTCCTTGAATACCCTCCAATACATTCTCAATCTTCTCGCGAAGAATTTCTATCGTCGGGTTCGTAGTATCATACATTTTATTTTTGAAATATCCCCACAAATAAAAATCCAGCGTATTCAAATCCGGAGATCTTGCAGGCCATGCTACTGGACCTCTTGTTCCAATCCATGAATCGGGAAAAGTTCCATTTAGATAATCTGTGACTATTCTTGAGTTGTGTGGACCACATCCGTCTTGTTGGAACCATGGACTATTACGCCGATACCGTATAGGAAGATCATCCAACATTTCTTCTATAATTTCTACATATTTTTCTCCGGTTAGGTTGCCATCAATAAAATAGGGTCCCAGTAATTTATTATCCAACAAACCGCACCATATGTTCAAAGAAAAACGATATTGATGTCTAACTTCATGAATTAAGTGAGGATTTTCTGTGGCATAAAAATGTTTGTTCCTTCGATTGAACATGCCAGAATTTGTGAATGTCGTTTCGTCTCCCCAAATAATATTGTGCGCAAAATTGTTGTTATTCCGCACCTTCCGTTGAAACCAATTGCAGAATTGCAACCTTCTCTCAGGATCATTACGATATAGTTTTTACACGGCTTGGTATTTATAGTCATGGTATCCGTGCCTCTTGACTATTTTATTAACAGCACTTTTTGATAAATTGCATTCACTGGCCATAGTTCTCGATCCTATTTCTGGATTCATTCGAATTTGGGCTAGAACATTGATGTCATTGATAGGCTCGTTTCGTCTTACATAAGGACCTCTAGGTTTGATGAATGAATTATGTTCAAGTAACGTTGTAGATAAACGTCGAAATATTTTAATATTTGGTGTTGTTCTTTCAGGATATAATTCACCATACCTTTGTTGTGCTTTGAACGAATTCATATCTAATTTTATGTACACTTCGTACATATCTCTCTTTTCTTCATTGTGTATCTTACCATACCGAATAAGTTAAATTGAAATTACACAGAAAAGTATTTAATGACAAGTTCTTGTGACACAATAATGAACGAAGTGACGAATAATATGACATTTCTTGTTATGTTCTTTTTTATCCACGGCCTACTACTTGAAAATAATACATTCAATAAACCTAGAGTTTTGTGTATGTAAGAAAAAACAAGTCTATTAACGATATCAATATTCTGCCCAAATTCAATTGATTCCATGAAAAAAAATCGAAAGCTGTTAATAAAATAGTCAAGAGACAATGATTTTAAATTTGAATACCAAGCCTTGCAAGAATTATATCGTAATGATCTTAAAAATAAAGTTTGATTCTGTAATCTGTTTCAACGGAACAAATGACAAATCCAACAATAGTGATTCCTCTCGAGAAGATTGAGAATGTTTTGGAAGGTATTCAAGGAGACGAATTTAGCCAATGTATAAGAAGTATGGGTTCCAGAACCGCAAAATGCATTTAACAAAATGGTGGACATTTCGAACACTTACTTCATTAATTTTCATTTAACTTCGAATAATCATTTAATTTTTCTTTCATATAAATGATAGCTTCGTTTAATTATTCTGCATTAGGTTTTTCTTCTCTTGAAATATGTAAATAATTATTACTTGTTTCTTGCTTTGATTCTGATACGTTCCATTCAGTTTAAGATGACTGAATTGTTTTTCTAATCGAAATGTATTGCATGTTGTTAATTAAACTAAAGGTAAATGCAATACAGATCCGACCCAGAGAAATTTGGATAAGGGTCAAAATCACCTGAAAATCAACTTTGAATGACATTTTATGATATATTGTTGAATTCAGCGTTAAAAGTTATTTCGAAATGTGTCATAAAATATGCAGGTCCGTATTGAAAAAAATGAGGTTGAGGGTGGCCCAGAGAGTACGAAACGTTGTATACGAAATCTGATTAGGTCAAATTAAGGATAATTTACTATCGAATAAAAAATTCCTGTATCATTTTTTGATAATATTTGAAATAAAGTGGGAAAAAAAGAAAAATCAAAATGACAGAATTTACTTTTCTTATGATATCTCAATAACCGGTCCTGATAATCTTGATTTGTTTGAACCACTTGACAATTCTTCTATGAATGCAACTTTTTCTCTATTTGACTGACCTTCTAACTCTTATGGTTTAAAAGTTACCAATACAATCCCATTAAAAAAGTGGCCACTATGTATATAAGAAGTATCCTTGAAATTGTCGCATTATACACTTGATAACGACTGTAGATTTTAACAGTTGAAACGTCGTGATTAAAAATTGCAGATAATTGAATTTTTCTTTGTTCTTTTTTAGACAATGAAAGTCCAGAATAACCTTACTCAACAACAATCTGGGTATACCCGCACTGCCTTTGATTGTACTTTACTAGTGTATATGAGGGAGTATTATTATTCTCAATAATTACTGGTGGAGAAGGGACATTTCTGTTGACACACCACATTGATATCAAATTGTGCCACACCCAAATAGCAAACAAATTCACCCGTTACCATAAAAAGTTTTCACAATTTGTCACGTTGTTACCAGTTAACCGCCCCATTGTCACAGACTTATCCATTACGGGAAATTGAAAAATCTGATTTCACTCCTGCATCAAATCTGGTTCGGAACAAATGGCAATTAATGTGACATTTGATACGGAATTGGGAGAGAAGCGAGCACAGTTGGATTGTGTTCAGTGGCGCACCCACCACCTCATTCTGAATAGTTCTATAATCATATTTATTTTATTTTTATGATTGTTTGGCAAAATGGCTTATCTGAATTGGTATGGAAAAATACAGATTCCTAAAACATTAAAAAGCCCGAATTCCAAACCAGATGATTTAGAACAAATCGAAACAAATATTTTATACATATTAGATTCTTAACACTAGCATTTGGTTACATATCATTGAATAAATTAACAACTGAATGAGTACTAATTAATAATTACATACACACTTACACGATTTCATAATGCAGACTGGAGTCATTTGAATAATTGAAATGTATATCACCTCAGACTAGTTATCAATTTCAAAAATTTCAATTATCTTTTCTAAATATGAAGAAAACAGAGTACGGGCTGTGTCGCCAAAACCTAGAAGCATTTATAGAATTTTGGGGAAATCACTACCTCACCTCGGATTGTTGGGTGCAATGTCTACAATTTAGGACTAATTCAAATATCTTCGCTGCTGAAGAATAATGATTAGTGAAGCTTTTAGACGTGAAACAGTTTTGTTAGATATTACAGAACAGTAAATTTTTATCACTGGTTTTTTCGATCTCTAGAGGAGTCATGTTTGGTTCAATTGAGAACGTTTCGCTTTTCCGTTTTGCAGAAGTTGATAGTTTTTCGAGAAATGGGGTAGACTACCAAATTTTAATTCCACCAATTTTTAGTCACACAACTTTAACAGTATCGTCCGAAATGAACGTGGAGGTGGACAATTATTACAAAAAAAATTGTATTATGTCTAGGCTCTAAAATGGTATGAAACTTACTGTAATCGTTTTTGGATGGAGTGATATTTGCATTGAATTAGAGTATGGTGTTGTTATGGGCCAACATCAACTTTTATAATTTCGCCCAAAAAATGTTTTGTTTTCAAGATGAAGTGATGATAGCATTAAAGAAAATGTAAAAAACCTTACCTTCATTTGATTAACGAATTGTTGTATATAATGTCAGTAGATGTGCAACCTATGTTTCGGCCCACCATGCGCAGTAGCGACTTCTCAGCGTCGCTGGGTTCACCGCGTGACGTTGGGTGTTGCCGGATTTAAAATTAAGGAGTAGAGTTACGGAGGGTGGGACGTTGCCGGTTTTTAAATTTATGGAAGAAAAAAGATATACACGGTGTAGCAACGTAACATGACAGAAAAAACAATTTGTCAAAAATCGTATTATATACAGGGTGTCTCAAAATACATCGGAAAAATGAATCATCACATAATTGGAGCATCGCATCATTGGGGCATGCAGGGATTCAGAAGTTTTCGTTTTACGTATACAGGGTGTGTCAAAATTTAAGGAAAAAAATAAATACAGGGTGTGTCATAAACGTGCATCGTGATGGGGTTTGGCATTTAAGAAAAAAATATATACCAGGTGTACCAACGTGCCAGTTGAGACAAAAAATATATACAGGGTGTCTCATACACGTGCACCGTGACGGGGTCCGTCATTTTTAAAGTGCGATACCAATTCGTTTTCAAGGAATACATCAGAGCCATCTGTCGTTCAATATATACATTAATGATATTTTGGATCTGTACGAATCATCAAAAAATAAACACTTCCGGTTTCAAAAAATTAAGATAGAAGAAAAGTAATAGTAAATTCGGATTACCCACATCGAGGAGAGTCCAAATCTGCAATAAAATGGCTACTTCCGGTCCAAACCGGAAATGTCACTTCCGGTCGACCGATTTTGATGATTTTGGCATCAATAGATTCGTTTGGATGTCAAGAAACATTTTTAAGCATTTTCCGAGGTCAAAAGGGCATAGGAGGCTATCTTCGTTATTAGTGAAGTTACAGAAACGTGCGGGTTCTCTAAGAAGACAACTTTCATGGGAGATCAAGAAAATAATAGAATTTGCGTACGTCAACTGCCATAAGGGCCGTAAACCGCACATATTAATGCGTTATGTACTTATTGCTTAAATCTTAGAAGCTGATTCGTAAGTTTAGTAAAATGGGTGTACCAACTCGACATTTATGAGAAAAAAACATGGCAGCTGTCAAATTTGGTATACCGGATGTCTCAAAATACATCGATTAAGAGAAAAAAACATGGCGGCTGTCAAATTTGGTATACCGGGTGTCTCAAAATACATCGATTAAGAGAAAAAAAACATGGTTGATGCCATACAGGGTGTATCATCATAGTATTTAAGAGAAAAAAACATGGCTGCTGCCATACAGGGGGTACCATCATAGTATTTGAGAGAAAAAAACATGGCTGCTACCATACAGGGTGTACCAACTTGACATTTAAGAGAAAAAAACATGGCAGCTATGAAAATTGGTATACCGGGTGAACCAACGCAACATTTAAGAGAAAAAAACATGGCTGATTGTCAAATGACATGAGACAGAGAAAAAAAAACATGGCAGCTGTCAAATTTGGTATACAGGATGTCTCAAAATACATCGATTAAGAGAAAAAATACATGGCTGCTGCCATACAGGGTGTACCATCATAGTATTTAAGAGAAAAAACATGGCTGCTACCATACAGGGTGTACCAACTTGGCATTTAAGAGAAAAAAACATGGCAGCTATGAAAATTGGTATACTGGGTGAACCAACGCAACATTTAAGAGAAAAAAACATGGCTGATTGTCAAATGACATGAGACAGAGAAAAAAAAACATGGCAGCTGTCAAATTTGGTATACAGGATGTCTCAAAATACATCGATTAAGAGAAAAAATACATGGTGGCTGGTTGTCAACGTACTTACAGGGTGAGAACGTTTGAGAGAAAAAACATGGAGAATCATTAAGAGAAAAAACATGGCTGCATGAGTGATGGAAGAACGCTTCAATGGACATATGGAGATTCGAAAGAACTACTTGCCCATGCAGAGATTGAATTACATCCGACATCTAAATGTGTAATAAGAGGACGTTTGGACCGTTCATTTGGGAAAAAAAACATAGCGGAGTCTGATTGGTCAAAGCTCATTATAGTTGTACAGGGACGTCTCACAAATTTTTCCATTTGTGTGAAAAATATATATATATATATACAGGGTGATTCAAAATCCTCAGTCTTAAATGTTAAATGGGAAAATGGATCGACGAAAAACTTACCATTGCGGAAAAACATATACCGAGTGTTTCGAAAAAATATCACTGGAAATAGAAAAAGATGCGTAGTCGTTTAGAGTGAAAAAAAAACATGCTCGCCATTTGACATCATCATAAAGGCATTATTTTTGGAAAGTATGTTAGTGCCATTGGGTAGTTGAAGTAATCACCAATAGAATGGTATCTGAAGAGTACAGACAGAAGGTTGAGGATTCTTTCGTTCCAAAAAACAACTAAAATAACAAACGCTAAAATGTGTAAAAAATTTGACGAATTCAGCGGTTTTCACGTTCCAAAAAAATGATTAAAATAACAAGCGTTAAAAATTTACTTTTACATGTATTTCTTATGGAGATTTGAAATTTCAGGATCGTTCAAAATTATTGTTTTCACGTCCCAAAAAACAAGTAAAATTAGAAGCGTTAAAACACGTGAAAAATGCAACGAAAACATGTGTTTTCATGTTCGAAAAAACATATAAAATTTCGAACGCCGAATTACATTGAAAAATGCAACGAAAATAGACGTTTTCGTGTTCCAAAAAACAACTAAAATTACGAACGCCAAAAATACACTTTTACATGTAATTCTTATGGACAATTGGCATTTCAAAATTACTCAAAATGATTGTTTTCGCGTCCCAAAAAACAACTGAAATTTGAAACGCTGAAACACGTAAAAAATGCAACGAAAATAGACGTTTTCGCGTCCAAAAAAAAAAGATTGAAATTATAAGCGTTAAAACAAGTAAAAAATCCTATCAAAAAGTACCAGTTATCACACTTATATAGTAAATTTTACTCAATTGCACTTAGCTTAAAGTATTTTGGTGGTTATGAGGCTTCAACTACTTGCACTCAGTTCTGGACGTTTTGTATAAAATTTGAAACGCTGAAACACGTAAAAAATGCAACAAAAATAGACGTTTTCGCTTCCCAAAAAACAAGTAAAATTAGAAGCGTTAAAGCACGTAAAAATGCAATGAAAATAGAAGTTTACGCGTCCCAAGAAATGATTAAAATTACAAGCGATAAAAATTTACTTTTACATGTATTTCTTATGGAGATTTGACATTTAAAAATCGTTCAAAATTATTGTGTTCGCGTCCCAAAAAACAAGTAAAATTAGAAGCGTTAAAACACGTAAAAAATGCAACAAAAATAGACGTTTTCGCGTCCCAAAAAACGAGTAAAATTATAAGCGTTGAAACAAGTAAAAAATCCTATCAAAAAGTACACTTATATAGTAAATTTTACTCAATTGCACTTAGCTTTAAGTATTTTGGTGGTTATGAGGCTTCAACTACTTGCACTCAGTTCTGGACTTTTTGTAGTTATTATTAAAAATTACTATTTAGTTATCAGTTTGTATAGTAAATTTTCATAAAGTGAGGTTAGATAAATAAATCGAAGAAAAAAAAGGATTCGAACCCGCGCTCCCTTTCGGGAATCGCAACTTAAAGACAACGCCACAACGCCTTAGACCCTCTGCCAACCTAACTTATAAGTATACATAATGAAATGTTGGTATTGTGGGATAGGGTAAAAAATTCAAACATCGTGAATACAAAATTTATTAAGTATTTTTATTTCGGTAATATATCACATAGCCATTTCTAAGAATATCTACGTTTCGGAGGCTGCAATTGTAGTTGGTGCGGCGATTGCGACGAATATATGCATACAAGGTGAGATGCTATCATTGTTGCTGAATGTGGGAACCATCCAAAACGTATTATCATAATCCTCTAAGTTCACAACTCGTGTAAGTAGGCCCAACTGGCCCAACTGGCAGTAAGATAGTCACGTTTTTGAAGTTAAGGTTTTTTGTATACAAATTGATGAGAACGTCAATACACACAAAAAAATGCAACCAAAATAGACGTTCCTCACGCTCCAAAAAAAAAAGAGTAAATTTAAAAAGCGTTTGAAATCGCAAAAATGTGAACAGAACATACGTTTTACGCGTTTCAAAAAAGATAAAAAATACGAACGTCAATTCACGCAAAAATACGTACAAAAATAGCCGTTTTCGCATTAATTATTATGACGAAAATTAAGGCAAACAATATACACGTTTACATGTATTTCTTATGTAGATTTGACATTTGTAAATTGTTTAAAATGGACGTTTTTACACGCTACAAATAAGATAAACGTCAATTCACTCAAATAATATGACCAAAATATACGTTTATTACGTTCAAAATTGAAATTTTAAAAGCACAATTCACGCAAAAATGAGTATCACTACATGTTGAGCTTACGTCGTGGACGTAAAAAAGGTAAGACCTTCGGTCGGTAGAGATTATTTCTATTGAACAATCCATAAAAAAGCATGAGTTTTCTTGATTTCGTGTATGGTGATAGTGGCCACAGAACGGATCTTAGTGGCACAAAACAAAACTCGATTATTACAACCGACGTACTTCCCGTTGAGTTATTATCGCATTTCCTGTGAGCGAAAACCCAGAAATGAAAATGTTATTCATAGTTATTTTGTGACCAGTACCGGCATCATTTTAAGTATGTGCAGCTTGTAATTCAATATAATATGGATTATGTTTGAAAGTACAGAGGATTTTGAGGTAAGTGGGTTTCAGTTAATCATGTAGCAACGTAGTCTAAAGATGACAATAATTGATCATTCAGTCGAGAAAACATAATTTCAGCAAATATCGTGTTTTATTATTGGAGTTATCACCATTGTGTGGTTTAGGGCGATAGGCGTTTATATTTCATATCTTGAATTTATCCAGGAAATTATGAGTATTATTATTCATTTTCAGTTAGCATCTACAAAAATTTATTTCGTGTTGTCGATTTTCACAATGTTCATTTCAAATAAAGTCCGTTTTGGATACATAAGTCCATTATGATTTTTTTTTTTGAGATAGTCAGTTTTATTAAATATAGGGTAGAATTTTTTTCTCATCAAAATTACCAATTTCCAAAAAGTTTACTGATTGCATGGCTGAAGGGGTGATTCCTTCTAACGGAATAAAAAGAGTTTACAAATTAAAATGAAAAAACATAAAATTTTCAAGTGAAATTCTATGAATATGAAAATAATCAATTAAAAAAATAAATATCAAAATATTATTTGAGATATGAGAATTCAAGTCGAAATGAACATGCAACAATTTGGCATTCATGGATTCTTATCACAACGAGATATCTAAAAAAATTAAGACTTTTGGCAAAATATATAAAAAGTTGATAGTAGAATAGTTTTAGAATTGACAAATCAACCAAGAAAAGTTCATTGTGACACTTGTAATTAATATGAGTGAAAAGGAAATGAGCGAGTTAAAATCACTATCAACCAATCGGCTGAAGTTGAAGTGCCAGATCGCATCATGAATCAATATCAAGAAACTCCGTAGAGAAGGAAGGTGTCTGACAAAAAATGCGGAAGGTTGAAAGTATCTAAAAAATTTCTTCAAAAAGAATATCTAATTTGATCAGTATTTGGAGCAAAATTCTAGAGTTGTATCATCACCAATGTTACGGTTTCAAGTTTATCAACCGTACAAAGACAAAAATCGAATTTTTGAGTGAAGAAGACTCACGTTGAAAATACAGGAATGACTATTAATTTTTATTTCAAATGCTAAAGTTTGCAAAATAACAAAAAATTAAACAAATAAGCATGTTTGAGGAATTGAAATTATTTGTTGAACAAGATGCTGTGAATAGATGATTAAAATGATTAAAACAGATAAACAACCTTGAATACCTTTACCACTCGGGATGTATCATCTTTAAATCCTGCTGAGGTGATACAATTCATTTATAATTATACCAATTTGAGGAATATTTTCATCAATTGGTAGTAATGAGCAAACTGATACAAAATTGTCAATGGAAAAAATTATTAATTATTTTTATTCAGATTTTGTTCAAATATGATATAACTGGAACTGCACTGAGCAAACACACTCAAAAATATATTTTTGATTTTCTCAGTTCAAGTGTAATCTGGTCGAAATTGCACAGCACAAACTGGGTAACATGGATATGGCAGGATTATTTCAGTACAGATGGAATGTTGCCAAAACTACACTGCGCAAACTAGTTCAAATAAATATCAGTGTACCATACACCGATAAAAAGAGGCTGATCAAGAGGAGGCAGGACGATGGAGAAAAAATTATATACAAAATTATTTTATTCACATAAATAGTCATTGTCGTCAAAACCCTTGAAAAGTTTCTATTTTTGAATAATGTCACTTGGTATGAATATTTCATTAGACCACATGTTATAATTTTTTCATAGAATTGAGATATGATCAAAAGTCTTTCAATGAATGTAAACATCATAACCATCATTATGTTCTTTCTTTCTTTTGGTCGTAAATTAGAATGGATCCATTGATGAAAGTCTTGGGCTTTTGGCATCTTGGGAGCATTAATCACCTCAAAAATTCCAGCATGATTGATGAATTTTGATTGTGGGCGAATTCGTTTTGAGAGGTACCCTGAACAGGCGCCTTTCAAATCCCCATATTCACATTGGTTTTCTTTGGACACATGTACTCGTTTTATTGCGAAACATAGAATCTTCAGAAATATTTAGATTGACACCTTTTTGAAGCCAGACCAAATTGTTCTGACTTTAAATGTTTTGAATAACATGGTTTTATTGCATGATTTAGAGTATTCAGAAATATTTGGAATGAACAGTTTTGAAGATTGGGTCGACTTTAACGTTTGTAGTTTGTATTCCGAAATATTTGGTTGAATTGAGATCTGCCGGAGAATTTACGTGACTTTAACGCAATAAAAGTCTCTGAAATATTTCAATATATATTTATTTGAAACAAACAGTTTTTTCATTTCTATATCAAAAATCACCTTAGTTTTTAAGTAGTACATACATTCTTTCATGCAATAACTTTCAATACTTTGACACAAATCACATAATTTTTCAAAAATTTCCTCATCGTCATCATCATCAGCCTCTGTACATCTCTCTGAAAGTTTCGCAATAATTTCCAGAAAATTATGATATAAATCGAGAAATTTCATTTTATGTAATACAACCAATTTTTTCGATAGGAGACGGTCCATTTGAATGAGTTGACATACATGTTCTTTGGTAAAATGAAAACTCATAGTGTCTTTGCTAATTCTCACCACCACGTCATCGTTGTCGTCGTCACAATTATCATGAAATATCAAACTGATTTGGATGGGATCGCCAAAGTCCACCTTCATTTGAGACGACGTCTCTGAAAGTGTAAAATTGTTTCTCAACAATCCATTCATCAACTTCATGAAAACAGGCCACTCAAAACTATTGAAGGAAATTTGAGAGGTGGCGTCTAACTTGTTGAACAGCTTGACTGCAGGTTCAAAACTCCTCGCAGGACTCAGCCCACAATGTACGTTGTAGTCAGTGTTGTTGGAGAATTCGAAAACTGTATTTAGCACGTAAAAATGTTCGTTTTTGATAGCTTCTTCATATTTCAAACAAATGTTGTTGAGTTCATGATCAAAGTCCGGTGAACTTATACACATGTTTTCATCGTTGAAATTTTCACAACATTCACCCATGACTGCTCAATACTAACTAAATTTTATAGACGATTTGATGCGTCAATCCAAGTATTGAGAGAATTGTCAAGTCCAAGCCATTTCACATAGACTTCACCAGATAGATATCGGGATTTTTCGTTTTTTGCAATAGATCGCAGTCGCTTCAAGAGACGTATTGCAGAAGCTGAGAAAATAATTGCCCCCCATTTTGAATGGTCAAATTTGGTATACCGGGTGAACGAACGCAACATTTAAGAGAAAAAACATGGCTGCCTGTCAAATGTCAAGAGACAGAGAAAAAACACAGCATTTAAGAGGAAAAAAACATGGCTGCTGCTTGTCAAATGTCTGGTGGAAAATGAGGCAATGAAAAAACGTTTAATTTGGGGTATGGAGGATAAACTTTAATTTCACCAAAGGATTGACTGAATTGATTGGTCCACGCAGTTGTACAGGGACGTTCCGTTACGTTTAGGAAAATATATAATGCTATTTTGAGATTCCCTATATATATTTTCCTAAACGTAACGGAACGTCCCTGTACAACTGCGTTGACCAATCAATTCAGTCAATCCTTTGGTGAAATTAAAGTTTATCCTCCATACCCCCAATTAAACGTTTTTTCATTGCCTCATTTTCCACCAGACATTTGACAAGCAGCAGCCATGTTTTTTTCCTCTTAAATGCTGTGTTTTTTCTCTGTCTCTTGACATTTGACACTTTCAGAGACGTCGTCTCAAATGAAGGTGGACTTTGGCGATCCCATCCAAATCAGTTTGATATTTCATGATAATTGTGACGACGACAACGATGACGTGGTGGTGAGAATTAGCAAAGACACTATGAGTTTTCATTTTACCAAAGAACATGTATGTCAACTCATTCAAATGGACCGTCTCCTATCGAAAAAATTGGTTGTATTACATAAAATGAAATTTCTCGATTTTTATCATAATTTTCTGGAAATTATTGCGAAACTTTCAGAGAGATGTACAGGGGCTGATGATGATGATGATGAGGAAATTTTTGAAAAATTATATGATTTGTGTCAAAGTATTGAAAGTTATTGCATGAAAGAATGTATGTACTACTTAAAAACTAAGGTGCTTTTTGATATAGAAATGAAAAAACTGTTTGTTTTAAATAAATATATATTGAATTATTTCAGAGACTTTTATTGCGTTAAATTCACGTAAATTCTCCGGCAGATCTCAATTCAACCAAATATTTCGGAATACAAACTACAAACGTTAAAGTCGACCCAATCTTCAAAACTGTTCATTCCAAATATTTCTGAATACTCTAAATCATGCAATAAAACCATGTTATTCAAAACATTTAAAGTCAGAACAATTTGGTCTGGCTTCAAAAAGGTGTCAATCTAAATATTTATGAAGATTCTATGTTTCGCAATAAAACGAGTACATGTGTCCAAAGAAAACCAATGTGAATATGGGGATTTGAAAGGCGCCTGTTCAGGGTACCTCTCAAAACGAATTCGCCCACAATCAAAATTCATCAATCATGCTGGAATTTTTGAGGTGATTAATGCTCCCAAGATGCCAAAAGCCCAAGACTTTCATCAATGGATCCATTCTAATTTACGACCAAAAGAAAGAAAGAACATAATGATGGTTATGATGTTTACATTCATTGAAAGACTTTTGATCATATCTCAATTCTATGAAAAAATTATAACATGTGGTCTAATGAAATATTCATACCAAGTGACATTATTCAAAAATAGAAACTTTTCAAGGGTTTTGACGACAATGACGATTTATGTGAATAAAATAATTTTGTATATAATTTTTTCTCCATCGTCCTGCCTCCTCTTGATCAGCCTCTTTTTATCGGTGTATGGTACACTGATATTTATTTGAACTAGTTTGCGCAGTGTAGTTTTGGCAACATTTCATCTGTACTGAAATAATCCTGCCATATCCATGTTACCGAGTTTGTGCTGTGCAATTTCGACCAGATTACACTTGAACTGAGAAAATCAAAAATATATTTTTGAGTGTGTTTGCTCAGTGCAGTTCCAGTTATATCATATTTGAACAAAATCGGAATAAAAATAATTAATAATTTTTTCCATTGACAATTTTGCATCAGTTTGCTCATTACTACCAATTGATGAAAATATTCCTCAAATTGGTATAATTATAAATGAATTGTATCACGTCAGCAGGATTTAAAGATGATACATCCCGAGTGGTAAAGGTATTCAAGGTTGTTTATCTGTTTTAATCATTTTAATCATCTATTCACAGCATCTTGTTCAACAAATAATTTCAATTCCTCAAACATGCTTATTTGTTTAATTTTTTGTTATTTTGCAAACTTTAGCATTTGAAACAAAAATTAATAGTCATTCCTGTATTTTCAACGTGAGTCTTCTTCACTCAAAAATTCGATTTTTGTCTTTGTACGGTTGATAAACTTGAAGCCGTAACATTGGTGATGATACAACTCTAGAATTTTGCTCCAAATACTGATCAAATTAGATATTCTTTTTGAAGAAATTTTTTAGATACTTTCAACCTTCCGCATTTTTTGTCAGACACCTTCCTTCTCTACGGAGTTTCTTGATATTGATTCATGATGCGATCTGGCACTTCAACTTCAGCCGATTGGTTGATAGTGATTTTAACTCGCTCATTTCCTTTTCACTCATATTAATTACAAGTGTCACAATGAACTTTTCTTGGTTGATTTGTCAATTCTAAAACTATTCTCCTATCAACTTTTTATATATTTTGCCAAAACTCTTAATTTTTTTTAGATATCTCGTTGTGATAAGAATCCATGAATGCCAAATTGTTGCATGTTCATTTCGACTTGAATTCTCATATCTCAAATAATATTTTGATATTTATTTTTTTAATTGATTATTTTCATATTCATAGAATTTCACTTGAAAATTTTATATTTTTTCATTTTAATTTGTAAACTCTTGTTTTTCCGTTAGAAGGAATCACCCCTTCATCCATGCAATCAGTAAACTTTTTGGAAATTGGTAATTTTGATGAGAAAAAAATTCTACCCTATATTTAAAAAAACTGACGATCTCAAAAAAAAAATCAAAATGGACTTATGTATCCAAAACGGACTTTATTTGAAATGAACATTGTGAAAATCGACAACACGAAATAAATTTTTGTAGATGCTAACTGAAAATGAATAATAATACTCATAATTTCCTGGATAAATTCAAGATATGAAATATAAACGCCTATCGCCCTAAACCACACAATGGTGATGACTCCAATAATAAAACACGATATTTGTTGAAATTATATTTTCTCGACTGAATGATCAATTATTGTCATCTTTAGACTACCTTGCTACATGATTAACTGAAACCCACTTACCTCAAAATCCTCTGTACTTTCAAACATAATCCATATTATATTGAATTACAAGCTGCACATACTTAAAATGATGCCGGTACTGGTCACAAAATAACTATGAATAACATTTTCATTTCTGGGTTTTCGCTCACAGGAAATGCGATAATAACTCAACGGGAAGTACGTCGGTTGTAATAATCGAGTTTTGTTTTGTGCCTCTAAGATCCGTTCTGTGGCCACTATCACCATACACGAAATCAAGAAAACTCATGCTTTTTTATGGATTGTTCAATAGAAATAATCTCTACCGACCGAAGGTCTTACCTTTTTTACGTCCACGACGTAAGCTCAACATGTAGTGATACTCATTTTTGCGTAATAAACGTATATTTTGGTCATATTATTTGAGTGAATTGACGTTTATCTTATTTGTAGCGTGTAAAAACGTCCATTTTAAACAATTTACAAATGTCAGATCTACATAAGAAATACATTTAAACGTGTATATTGTTTGCCTTAATTTTCGTCATAATAATTAATGCGAAAACGGCTGTTTTTGTACGTATTTTTGCGTGAATTGACGTTCGTATTTTTTATCTTTTTTGAAACGCGTAAAACGTATGTTCTGTTCACATTTTTGCGATTTCAAACGCTTTTTAAATTTACTCTTTTTTTTTTTTGGAGCGTGAGGAACGTCTATTTTGGTTGCATTTTTTTGTGTGTATTGACGTTCTCATCAATTTGTATACAAAAAACCTTAATACAAAGATCACTCTACACATCAACTATTGAAGAAAAATGGTCGATTTTTCCCACTTCAAAAACGTGACTATCTTACTGCCAAATTTCATCAGTTGGGCCTACTTACACGAGTTGTGAACTTGGAGGATTATGATAATACGTTTTGGATGGTTCCCACATTCAGCAACAATGATAGCATCTCACCTTGTATGCATATATTCGTCGCAATCGCCGCACCAACTACAATTGCAGCCTCCGAAACGTAGATATTCTTTACAAATGGCTATGTGATATATTACCGAAATAAAAATACTTAATAAATTTTGTATTCACGATGTTTGAATTTTTTACCCTATCCTACAATACCAACATTTCATTATGTATACTTATAAGTTAGGTTGGCAGAGGGTCTAAGGCGTTGTGGCGTTGTCTTTAAGTTGCGATTCCCGAAAGGGAGCGTGGGTTCGAATCCTTTTTTTTCGATTTATTTATCTAACCTCACTTTATGAAAATTTACTATACAAACTGATAACTAAATAGTAATTTTTAATAATAACTACAATACGTCCAGAACTGAGTGCAATTAGTTGAAGCCTCATAAACACCAAAATACTTAAAGCTAAGTGCAATTGAGTAAAATTTACTATATAAGTGTACTTTTTGATAGGATTTTTTACTTGTTTCAACGCTTATAATTTTACTCGTTTTTTGGGACGCGAAAACGTCTATTTTTGTTGCATTTTTTATGTGTTTTAACGCTTCTAATTTTACTTGTTTTTTGGGACGCGAAAACAATAATTTTGAACGATTTTGAAATGTCAAATCTCCATAAGAAATACATGTAAAAGTAAATTTTTATCGCTTGTAATTTTAATCATTTCTTGGGACGCGTAAACTTCTATTTTCATTGCATTTTTTACGTGCTTTAACGCTTCTAATTTCTTTGGGAAGCGAAAACGTCTATTTTTGTTGCATTTTTTACGTGTTTCAGCGTTTCAAATTTTATACAAAACGTCCAGAACTGAGTGCAAGTAGTTGAAGCCTCATAACCACCAAAATACTTAAAGCTAAGTGCAATTGAGTAAAATTTACTATATAAGTGTGTCAACTGGTACTTTTTGATAGGATTTTTTACTTGTTTTAACGCTTATAATTTAAATCATTTTTTTTTTCGACGCGAAAACGTCTATTTTCGTTGCATTTTTTACGTGTTTCAGCGTTTCAAATTTTAGTTGTTTTTTGGGACGCGAAAACAATCATTTTGAGTAATTTTGAAATGCCAATTGTCCATAAGAATTACATGTAAAAGTGTATTTTTGGCGTTCGTAATTTTAGTTGTTTTTTGGAACACGAAAACGTCTATTTTCGTTGAATTTTTTATGTAATTCGGCGTTCGAAATTTTATATGTTTTTTGAAACACATATTTTCGTTTCATTTCTTACGTATTTTAACGCTTCTAATTTTACTTGTTTTTTTGGACGCGAAAACAATAATTTTGAACGATCCTGAAATTTCAAATCTCCATAAGAAATACATGTAAAAGTAAATTTTTAACGCTTGTTATTTTAATCATTTTTTTGGAACGTGAAAACCGCTGAATTCGTCAAATTTTTTACACATTTTAGCGTTTGTTATTTTAGTTGTTTTTTGGAACGAAATAATCCTCAACCTTCTGTCTGTACTCTTCAGATACCATTCTATTGGTGATTACTTCAACTACCCAATGGCACTAACATACTTTCCAAAAATAATACCTTTATGATGATGTCAAATGGCGGGCATGTTTTTTTTTTCACTCTAAACGACTACGCATCTTTTTCTATTTCCAGTGATATTTTTTCGAAACACTCGGTATATGTTTTTCCGCAATGGTAAGTTTTTCGTCGATCCATTTTCCCATTTAACATTTAAGACTGAGGATTTTGAATCACCCTGTATATATATATATATATTTTTCACCCAAATGGAAAAATTTGTGAGACGTCCCTGTACAACTATAATGAGCTTTGACCAATCAGACTCCGCTATGTTTTTTTTTCCCAAATGAACGGTCCAAACGTCCTCTTATTACACATTTAGATGTCGGATGTAATTCAATCTCTGCATGGGCAAGTAGTTGTTTCGAATCTCCATATGTCCATTGAAGCGTTCTTCCATCACTCATGCAGCCATGTTTTTTCTCTTAATGATTCACCATGTTTTTTCTCTCAAACGTTGTAGGACACCCTGTATATACGTTGACAACCAGCCACCATGTATTTTTTCTCTTAATCGATGTATTTTGAGACATCCTGTATACCAAATTTGACAGCTGCCATGTTTTTTTTTCTCTGTCTCATGTCATTTGACAATCAGCCATGTTTTTTTCTCTTAAATGTTGCGTTGGTTCACCCAGTATACCAATTTTCATAGCTGCCATGTTTTTTCTCTTAAATGCCAAGTTGGTACAGCCTGTATGGTAGCAGCCATAATTTTTCTCTTAAATACTATGATGGTACACCCTGTATGGCAGCAGCCATGTATTTTTTCTCTTAATCGATGTATTTTGAGACATCCTGTATACCAAATTTGACAGCTGCCATGTTTTTTTTTTCTCTGTCTCATGTCATTTGACAATCAGCCATGTTTTTTTCTCTTAAATGTTGCGTTGGTTCACCCGGTATACCAATTTTCATAGCTGCCATGTTTTTTTCTCTTAAATGTCAAGTTGGTACACCCTGTATGGTAGCAGCCATGTTTTTTTCTCTTAAATACTATGATGGTACTCCCTGTATGGCAGCAGCCATGTTTTTTTCTCTTAAATACTATGATGATACACCCTGTATGGCATCAGCCATGTTTTTTTTTCTCTTAATCGATGTATTTTGAGACACCTGGTATACCAAATTTGACAGCCGCCATGTTTTTTTTTCTCTTAATCGATGTATTTTGAGACATCCGGTATACCAAATTTGACAGCTGCCATGTTTTTTTCTCATAAATGTCGAGTTGGTACACCCATTTTACTAAACTTACGAATCAGCTTCTAAGATTTAAGCAATAAGTACATAACGCATTAATATGTGCGGTTTACGGCCCTTATGGCAGTTGACGTACGCAAATTCTATTATTTTCTTGATCTCCCATGAAAGTTGTCTTCTTAGAGAACCCGCACGTTTCTGTAACTTCACTTATAACGAAGATAGCCTCCTATGCCCTTTTGATTTCGGAAAATGCTTAAAAATGTTTCTTGGCATCCAAACGAATCTATTGATGCCAAAATCATCAAAATCGGACGACCGGAAGTGTCATTTCCGGTTTGGACCGGAAGTAGCCATTTTATTGCAGATTTGCAGAATTTACTATTACTTTTCTTCTATCTTAATTTTTTGAAACCGGAAGTGTTTATTTTTTGACGATTCGTACAGATCTAAAATATCATTAATGTATATATTGAACGACAGATGGCTCTGATGTATTCCTTGAAAACGAATTGGTATCGCACTTTAAAAATGACGGACCCCGTCACGATGCACGTTTATGAGACACCCTGTATATATTTTTTGTCTCAACTGGCACGTTGGTACACCTGGTATATATTTTTTTCTTAAATGCCAAACCCCATCACGATGCACGTTTATGACACACCCTGTATTTATTTTTTCCTTAAATTTTGACACACCCTGTATACGTAAAACGAAAACTTCTGAATCCCTGCATGCCCCAATGATGCGATGCTCCAATGATGTGATGATTCATTTTTCCGATGTATTTTAGACACCCTGTATATAATACGATTTTTGACAAACTGTTTTTTCTGTCATGTTACGTTGCTACACCGTGTATATCTTTTTTCTTCCATAAATTTAAAAACCGGCAACGTCCCACCCTCCGTAACTCTACTCCTTAATTTTAAATCCGGCAACACCCAACGTCTCGCGGTGAACCCAGCGACGCTGAGAAGTCGCTACTGCGCATGGTGGGCCGAAACATAGGTTGTACATCTACTAATGTCTCACTCCAAGATACCGTTGACGTTCGGGAATCATTGGGACGTGGTGGTAGAGCGTTCGCCTTTGGAGCGAAGGGTCTAGGGTTCAAAGCCTCGCATGGCCATCGGTCTCGTGCATGACATCACACGTTAAAAGGTAAGGGCTACGTCTTCCCTAGCTCAGACAAGTCTCTCGAAGACTTCCGAGGGTTGCGCGTAGGGGTGCAATCGGTTGACAGAAAAAACAATTTCATTTCGGAAATCGACAGATACCTACGTTTTCATTAAATTTGTTAAGCATTCAACTTTTTCATTTAAAGATAAAAATTACAGGTATTTTTGTTACAAAATCACCGTGAGGATATGAACTTTTTTAATAAAATTTTGTGGTCGGATGAATCTTCATGCAAGAGAGATGGATATACGAATATGCGTCACTTACGCAGCCACAGCCTAGAAAATCCACATGGTTATAGTTTTTCCAGGCAAAAATCAGTCCTATGCTGTATCACTTCCGTTATGTTCAGCAGTTAGACGTTATCCCAATTTAATGGCAATTTAATGGCAATTGCCATCAAGTTGTGATAACGTCTGACCGCTAAACATAACGGAGGTGATTCAGCATAGGGCTGAATGTCACAGTTGTGTAACTAAAAATTGGTGGAATTCAAATCAGGCATTCAACACCCATTTCTTATAAAAGTATAAATTTCTGAAAAATTATTTTGTACGGCTTTCAGACTTGCAAAACTCATCAGTAATATTCATTAGCAAAGAAATTTTAATATGTCTCCATTTGTTGACAAGGCACCCAAAAAAAAAAAGATGTGGTAGAGATTTTCCAGAAATTTAAAGAATGCCCATTGTCTAGAAACCGGTGAGATTTACACTGAGGTGCAATTCTGATTTTATGAATGGTTTTTCATTGTATATTCAATGCGAGCTCAGATGGAAGACCAGACAAAGACACTGTCAGATACTGAACCTGTTGCCCTTTATTTACTTTGGTAAGTAATGAATGATTTACTATTATTATCATTAAGTTGGCCCAATCCCGGATTACGGTCGTTTCCGATAAAAGAAGACCCTCTGTAACAACAAATCCTTAAACACCCTAAATCCACAAAGAGTTGTACTTAGGCTTCACTCTTCAAGTTAGGCATGATATCATCGTGGGGTGAGTACTACAACTAGGTATCTACCAAATTGTCGAAATTCAGGTAATTGCACAAAAAGATATCATTGTACTGTATCCAAAACATACTATAACTAGATAACTGCAGGAGGTGTTTGAGAAGATGTATTAAACAGTGTCGAAACTAGATAACTTGATTATGAACAGAAAGTGTAGTACTAAAACTAGGCAAGTTTACTCATCTACTTATTGCATATTTTATGGTGTGAAGGAATTACTGCAAAAACTAGGTAAGTGTAGTTATCCAGTTGTTGCACTATAAACTCGTCAGAGAATAACAGGTGGCGTTAGATGTTGAGCAAAGTAGATAATTACAATATGTAGCGTTATAGAGAAACGGTTTTCTCGTAATTTCAAGATTGATCAGTAGAGTGCTCTAACATCGCTTCGGTCGGACTCCGATGATCTGAATGTATGTTTCGTTTCGTTGTTTCGGATAGTCTATGATTCGAATTGTCGTTGTTAACTGATAGTGGTGCCGTGAATATTTGGGGATATGTCGTCAAGAACACTGCGAATTCTAACGTTATGCGAAACCAGTAAGTATAAAATTCAAATTATATCAATAACCTTCTGTTTATAAACATGCCTGATTGTTAGTGAGAACATGACTGTAGTCCATAGGTTAGGATATTGACAACAATGGCGGCCTTAACCTGATCAACTTCTTGCGTACAACTGAGTTCAAACATTCAATTTAATTCAAGAAGCAATAGATAATATTATCTCGAATGAATTTTTTATATTCACCGATGTTAAAATATATTTTATGACCGTATTTTCGTACATTCATCACTAATAATAGTAGTTCGTTTGTCATTATTAAAGGATGAATTAATGTGTGGTGAATGGTGATTTCGTGATAGAATCCTTAGATATATGAAACTTTTGTACTGAACGTAATGACTTGAACGATTTTTCGGTCACAGACAGACCTACTCATAACCGTCTCATTTTGTTTTTACCATTACTGATGCATATTGATTTTTATTTATTTTTTCTATTCAGACAATGGTCATCGGAATGACGACTCAACAGTGGTAGGTGTTGCCCAAGATGAATCACCTGAATCTCAAATCGAAGAGCCAAATACAAGTAATATTCCGTCCGCACATGAGGCATCCTGTACTTCTAATTCTAACCTTACACCAAATCAGAGCAGAGTTCAACAGCACATTGTGGAGGTTTCCACTCAAGAGTCACAACTTGACTCTGATGAAGAGTCTTATGAAGAACCTTTTTCATCAGATCACTCAAACGATAACCCTGAAGATGATAGCTCATCCACCTCCAGTTCATCAGATATTGATCGAAATGTTACCAATAATTCTGTACGTTTGGACGGTATGGAGATTTTTCCCGAAACAACAAATAACCACGGAAAAGGGTTCGACATCAAAACGAGTGGGCACGAAACATCAGAAAAGGAAAACGGGCTAGGGGTGAATCATACGTCTCTTCTAGAAAGAAAACCATTCCCGCCGTTACATTGAACCCACCGTGTCATAACTGTGGAAATAAATGTCACCTGAAATTTTCTGAAGATGAACGTAAGGATATCTTCGAAAATTACTATGCTATGGCAGATTATTCTCGATAAAAGGATTTTATTCATGCCAATACCAATAAATTTCCCAAAAAAAGATTGACTGCAGATATTAATTCTAAACGCAATAATTCCATCACTTTTTTTCTTCCTTTTTTCTTCCAAGTAATGGAGAAAGAATTAAGGTATGTAAAACGATGTTCCTCTATACGCTGGGTGTCAAAAAGGGTGTTGTGGATATTGCAATGAAGAAGCGAACCTCCAAAAATACTTGCGAAGGAGACAAAAGAGGAAAACATGTCAAAAAAGTCACACATCCGGAAATTGTGACAAATGTCAAGGAACATATTGGAAGTTTTCCCGTTGTACCCTCCCATTATTGCCGAGATACAACGAAACGTCAGTATCTAGATCCATCGTTGAATATTAACCTGATGTACAAGTTGTATTGCCAGTTTTGCGATCAAAGGGGCGAACCTAATGGCAAATTACAGTTTTATCGAAAGTGTTTCAATGAAAATTTCAATTTAGCATTTCATAAGCCCAAAAGGACCAACGCCGTGTTTGTGTTCATTATACTAATGCTACAGTACAGGAGAAAAATTATTTGAAGGATGAATATAAAGAACATTTGGATCTAAAAGATCATGCTCGGTTAGAAAAAATGAAGGACAAGGAAGAAGCAGAAACATCACAAGGTGAATTTGTGTGTGCTAATTTTGATCTCCAACAAGTACTTCTGGTACCATCAGACCCCACAAACAATGCACTGTTTTACAAACGCCGCCTAGCAACTTACAATTTCACAATTTATGTTCTCAATAAAAATGAAGGCTACTGCTATATGTGGGACCAAACTGAAGGTGGAAGAGGAAGTTGCGAGATTGCAAGTTCAGTTCATTTATTTCTGAAATCTCTTCCCCCTGTGGTGAAGAGAATCACATTTTACAGTGACAGATGTGGGGGTCAAAACTTGAATCAGTTTATGGCCACTATGTTCATGATTGCTGTGCAGGAACTGGACAATATTTCCATGATTGATATGAAGTTCCTTGTTCCAGGTCACACTCAAATGGAGTGTGACTCTATGCACTCAGCTATCACCACTGAACTGCGGCGAGTAGGCAAAGCGTCGTGGCCGGAAGATCTGAAACAGATAGCGCGAAGTGCTAGAAGAAAAGGAGACAAGCCATACCAAGTTAGGAATTTATCAAGAGAAGCGTGATTACAAGCTCTTCATGAAGCAAAATCTGACGAACCGAAAAAAGGATGAAAACTCAGTAGATGTGTACTGGCAAAAAATGTGTTGGATGCGGTTTGAACGATGTAAACTCTTTGAGATGCAATTCAAGCAAAATTTTGGTGAATCTTTCAGAACCCTCAATTTTAAAAAACGAAATCTTCGTCAGTCATTAGCGCAACTGAAACTTCTTTACACATCCCCAATTCCAATCCCAACTTTGAAATATAGGGATTTGGTTTCCTTGTTTACCATGAACCCTCCAGCACTGGGTAAACAGTATGAACCATTTTACTTGAGTTTACCTCACAATGAAGATGCTATCGAAGATGTAGATGATGGAGATTGTGAATGACACCAGAAAAAAGTTTCTATCATTATTTTGCGTTTTATTTTTTATTAATGAGGGCTTGTTCGAACGAAATATAAGATTTCAATTATTAGATGTGTTTAATATTAATAAAGAGTTCTGAGAACTGCCAATACTCTGAGCTATCTAACTTTACCAAACCCTTTTCGAAAATCGAACCTGTGCTACAACTAGGTAACTGAGTTTTTTTCAAAATTTTTCAGTTTTCCAAAAATCCTGTTTTTTTTACTCAGTTGATTGAAGTCGGAATGGAACACTAATACCTTCAAATATTCAACAGTGTGTACATTTTTTCAAATAGGAATCGCACCAACTCATCACAAGACATAAAAACGTTGGGAAACATCAATTTGCGTTTTTCTCGAAATCACCAATTTGCAGTTATCTACTTGTAGTTCTCACCCCACGAATTGATATCATCCTTAAGGAATTGGGGCCTCAATTTAAAGTGACTTGTTTTTGTTTTGAAAATAGGACCATTTTTCATGATCAACAATTGTCGTGGTTTTGTAATCCTTTTTAGTGAAAATCGTTCCTGTTGTAGTTTGATTATAGATGCTTCGTTATGTATTGTGTACTATCATCCCAGTCAACACACGGACATTCGATGGATATCCACTGGACATTAATTTTGGACATTTGGGATATCCAGAGGACATCCAGTTGATATCCGGTGGATATTTTATGGACGTCCGATGGATGTTCCGAGTTGAACAAGCTGGACTTCCATGAGATATCCTTCTGGGATATCCATGAGATATCCTTCTGGGATGTCCATAAGATATCGTTCAGGAATATCCATGAAATATTTTTCACGAATATTCTTAATATGTTGTTCAGGGACATCTACAAGATATCCATAAGATATTGTTCACAGATATCCAAAAGATATGTTTTAGGGATTTTTTTAAATAAATAAAAATTACAATAATTATGACAAAACAATAATAATTTCAATTAAATAAAAACGATAGGATAATAAAATGTATTTATACTCTTATTGATGAAATAACAAATTATGATGTTAAAAGAATAAAAATTGTGAATATATTATACCTATAGTAACAATAAAATATTCTCTTTGAAACCCAAAATAAATTGAAAACAGGCCACTCAGAGAATGACAATCTCGATTTCTTCTTGAGGTTTTTCCTGTTTTTTTCGAAGCTAGCAGATGTCTTTCTTTGGCCATTCGTAGCCAACTTTTTATTGCATCTTGTGACATTTTCCTATATTTGCTGCCAGACCATTGGAATTAGCTGCGTCTGAAATTAATTGAGTAAACACTAATCCTATACCACATAAGTGAAGAAAATTCAAGCCGGAATAAGGATTTAATTTTCTAAAGTTTGGGAATAAAATCAAATTCTTTTGAAGAATTTACTATGTGTATTCTTCATAATAGGTAGAACTTTATATGAAATATATTCTCATTACCAAGTAAAAGTTCAGCCAATTTGAGTTCAACAAAAACTCTTTTTTTTGCCCCATACCAACTATATTCTGATGCAAAATCATTTGTTGAAACACAACGTGTTATAAAATCAAGTAATGATGAACCTCCAATTTTTGAAACTTCATCGACCTGAAAAAGATATTTTTGATAAAAAGATAGGGAAAACATTATTCACTCACAACAGCTCTGAATTTCTCCCTGTTGTCCAAATACTCCACCAATGTTTGATTTTCTCAAGGAATCAATGTGGAAATGATCAAATTCTACAAATATCGATAAAACATCCTTACATGGTGCAGTTACCCAGTCAACACACGGACATTCGATGGATATCCACTGGACATTCATTTTGGACATTGGGGATATCCAGAGGACATCCAGTTGATATCCGGTGGATACTTTATGGACGTCCGGTGGATGTTCCAACTGGAACAAGCTGCATTTCCATGATATATCCTTCTGTGATATCCATAAGATATCGTTCAGGAATATCCATGAAATATTTTTCACGGATATTCTCAATATGTTGTTCAGGGACATCTACAAGATATCCACAAGGATATCCATAAGATACTGTTCACAGATATCCAGATGATATCTTTTAGGTATTTTTTTTTAAAATAAATGAAAGTTACTTTGGTATGACAAAATAATAATAATTTCCATTAAATAAAAACGAGAGGAAAAAAAATTAATTTATACTCTTATTGATGAAATAACAAATTATGATATTAAAAGAATAGAAAATGTGAATATATTATATTGTAATAATAAAATATTATTTTTGGAACCAAAAGTCAATTAAAAACAGGCCACTCAGAGAATGACAATCTCGGTTTCTTCTTGGGTTTTTTCCTGTTTTTTCGAAGCTAGCAGATGTCTTTTTTCAGCCATTCGTAGCCAAGTTTTTATTGCCTCTTCTGAAATTTTCCTATATTTGCTGCCAGGCCATTGGAATTAGCTGCGTCTGAAATTATTTGAGTGAACACTAATCCACATAAGTGAAGAAAATTCAAGCCGGAATAAGGAATTAATTTTCTAAAGATTGGGAATAAAATCAAATTCTATTGAAAAATTTACTATGTGTATTCTTCATTATAGGCAGAACTTTATATGAAATATATTCTCATTACCTAGTAAAAGTTCAGCCAATTTGAGTTCAACAAAAACTCTTTTTTTTGCACAATACCAGCTATATTCTGATGCAAAATCATTTGTTATATTGGATGAAAGACATCGTTTTATAAAATCATCTAATGATGAACCTCCAATTTTTGAAACTTCACCGACCTGAAAAAGATATTTTTGATAAAAAGATAGGGAAAACATTATTTACTCACAACAGCTCTGAATTTCTCCCTGTTGTCCAAATACTCCACCAATTGTTTGATTTTCTCAAGGAATCAATGTGGAAATGACCAGTTTCTATAAACATCGATAAAACATCCCTACATGGTGCAGTTATATTGTTCATCTTATCTGTTCGCATGTTTCATATCTGGTACCCAATTTTTGAATCGCCCGAATTTATTCTCAAGATTCTTAAGAGAAATATGACGTAATTTTCTAACTACCTACCTACCCATTGCTCGAAATTGAGAGAAAATGACGTCATATTTCTCTAGAGAATCAATTCCGACAATTTAAAAATAGGGCCCCTGTTAGCGAGTGTATTAGTTTCATGAAAATTATTTTCTGTAACTGAATTGAATACGAATTCATTATCCAAAGAGGAAACCTCGTCTGCATAACTATCAAATTCTGTAACAAGAGTTGATGAATAATCAGAATTATTATTTTCAAAAGACATTATTTCATTCTCAGGAATGCATGATGTTGAAATCGACCATTGAACAGGCGTCATTAGTAAAGTTTGTAGACTCTTTTAACTAATACTCGTTCGGATTCCAATTTTTATTTTTGTTTGATATTTCTTGATGTTTTCCATTTTCTCTCACCTAATTGGCACAAATGCATTGTTTGGAAATAGTTTAAATATTATATTTCTACCACTTACCATCAAAATGTATTTGAAGGAATGAAAAAAACCAATTGCCCAAAACCAAAATCCTCAAAATCCATGTGAGTTAAACCGGGAATCAGAGACATAACTTAACTATGTAATGGAAAACTAAGGAGACTAACCTCCTTGTGCTTCTTGTTAAATTTTAGTCTCATTGATGGAAAACCAGTAAAACCACAAAAGTAAGCAAGTAAGGTTAAGTTTCTCTTTCGCATTCGCACAAACCGCACAGCCAGCAATCACAGAACTGACGACAAATAAACTGCACGACATAGGCGCTCTGTGATTGGTCACTGTCATGGCGGTAAGTTTAAATGACAAAACAAGAAGAAGGCAAACTGAGTTAAAAATGAGTAGATCACTAGTCAACCTAACCTGACTAATCTTACTTAGATATAATGTTAGCGATTTATCGAATATTCTTCCAAAATTGTTAATAAAAGCAGCGTTGGTCGGAGCTCTCATTTTAGTACAGAACTTAAGAATGCAAAACATTCATTATTTTATATTTGCTTCGGATATTTTATGGCCATCTGTAGAATATCTTCCAACGGTTCGGGAAAAAGATTATTTTCATAAAGATACAATTTGTGTACGTTGAAGAGAGAAAAAAACATCAGTATCCAAAATTCAGCCCGACATTTCCCAGATAACTGGACATATGTTATGGATATGCTGGATGTACTATATGGACGTCAGGAAATATCCAAAGGACATCCAATGGATGTTCTGGGGGTACCAACCTGTACATCCATAAGATATCCTATAAGGATATCCATAAGATATTCCTGAACTATATCCATAGGATATCCATATAATATATCTTATGGATAATCTCTACGGATATCTTATGGATATTCATTTCAGATCCAGTCGGAAAACGAAAGATAAGAGTATTCTTGAAATGCTTCTATTCGTGTACGAGCATGGAAGAAACTCAGAAATTGATAGTATCAAAATCAGTCTTGCAATTCAATCACATCCATAATAACTGTGGATATTTTATGGATATCCATAGGATATTTGCTGAAGGATATCCATTTCAAATCCTTCGATGGATTTCCCATGAATATCCACTTCAGATCCAAGGATATCGCGACCAGAATTGGACATAAAATGGATATCCATAGGATATCGTGTGTTATCTGGGATTGTGTTGTTTTTGAAATCATTCTATTTTATAATTGGATATTGTAATATGTTGGATAGTAGAAGTAGTAGAAGAAAAAAGTTGCTGCAACAAAAATGCTCGCTGTTCCAATATAACAGTGAAATTGACTTAACAAGTGACAACTCAACGTTAAAACTCACAAAGCCTTCATCCTAAATCGCCCGTTACACGACTATACTTTCCCAGATGACAAGAAGGCTGTGGACATTTCAGTTTAATCGATTGAACATTCTTTGTGATGAACATACCAGAAATTGATTCTTCGCCTGGGTATGAAATATGTGAATGAGACTGCGTGGACCCTTTATGGATACATAAATTGTTTTCTCAGCTACATTTCAACTTCACTGGCAATACTCGCACTACAAATAAGGTTTTCGGAGAGTATACTTTTGAATGGATGTAACCGATACTTCTCAAAGGCCATTTCAACTTTCATTTCATAAACCTATAAGACGAGTAGTATCTTTTTCAACTAGAATGTCTGAACAACTCTGAGTTTGAAAGATTCTTACGGCCAAATTAACAAAGTCAAAGATACTAGATCACCGAATAATACCAAAGGACCACGCACAAACCTTATGGGAAATGTCTTTCGGTGAATTCTGCTGATTTTTTGGTATGATGAACTTTTTAATGTCCTGATCAAATGTCTCCAGGGGCACAACGAAAAATAATTGGCAGCTTTTGATAAAAAAATTGCTCAATGTCGGAAAAATGGGGAATTTGTTAGTAAAATGGGAGAAATAGACCGTGCTATTTTTCAACTTCATACCTCTTGGAAATTATAGCAAGCGCTTTAGAATTTTTTTTCTGGGTCTTGTGTCTGCATTACACCGTTTGCCAATTATTGCAGTCTATACAGGGTGACGCCTAAAGACATAATGCGAGGAATGAAAACCTAATTTCCAGAAAAATAGAATGAAACAATAGATTTTGAGAAAATTAGTGAATGGATATGGATACGGTTTTAAAGAAGATGATTCAATTGATAGGTATATAGGGGCTGATACAGGGAAAAATAATGGAAGTCAATTGTATTACAGATGGAAATCTTCAGTTCGTGCAACAAAGTCTTTCATGGTGTTTTGTTGATTAATTATTATTTCAATATATATTATTTGTTGTATTAAAATTCCACAATATGTTACTCTTCAATAAATCTTGCGACACGTTTTTTCGTACATACAGTGACTGCCAAAAGTATGTACCATATGGGAAAGAAGTTTATTGGTAGAGTACTGGAAAAACATTTCTTGGGAAAAGTTTGTACTTGTCCGATAACCTAAAATTACACATGTCACGTGACCACTACTAAGGCGGCAAAATCGGAAAAAATACCATGGAGAGGATAAAAGTAGGGTAAGATGGCAAGATATCGAAAAAAGTAAGTTGCAAAAGTTGCTTGAGATTTAATTTTATACTAACACACAGAGTTTCAAGCAATTAATCGGAAAAACTTTAAATTGCTATTTTTAAAAATATTTTATGATCTCTTTACAAGAATCAAAGTTTTTTTGTGAGTTCCTTGACTGTAGTAGAACATGGAACATTTGTATTTTGATGATAATGACTAAACTTTTTCATTTTCTCCGCACCAGATGGCACTAAACAGAAAAGTATGGTTTTTGCTAGAACCCTCGCTGTTACATTGGTTAGTATCTAACAGTTAAGTATATCAGAATTCCAAGACTTTTGTGGTGATATAGCAATCTAAAAACATTCTGGTTTCCTGATTATATAACCTAGTTACGATGATAATCATACATGTGTTTGTGTTTTAAAGGACTGTAACACTTTGATAAATGAAAAATATGTATTTTGAATAGCTTTCAGATACAAATTGACAAATTGAAAATAGAATGACAATTCGAACAGAATAACAACTTTTTTTGTTTTTGATAGTCCTTTTTTTTGTTCTGTCAGGTATGACATTTCAAGTTAGTCATAGTCCGGGAGCCACTTTCAAAGTCATGAAAGTACATCACCAACATAAATCCCGCCAGCCTTGAAGGAACATGCTTCAAATACTATTCTTGTTAGGCTAATGGTAAAGGACAAATTCTTGAAACAGCTCTTTTGATTTCACCATTGGCTGTTTTTACAGAAACCACGCGAATGACATTGTCTTTGCCGTGATGCAGACGCACAACGCGCCCGAGGCACCATTTCATAGGAGGAAAATGATCGTCCTTCACTAGCACTAAAGTGTTTTCTTCGATTTTCTGCTGATTCTGTCGCCATTTACTTCTCTGCTGAAGTTCCGAAACGTAGTCTTTACTCCATCGATCCCAAAAGTGTTGCCGCAATTGCTGTATCCTTTGATAAATTGACAAGCGATTATCAGGGATATGTCGAACGTCTGGGTCAGGTACACTTGTTAAGGGCTTTCTCAACAAAAAATGCGCAGGGGTTAAAGGGTTCAGGTCATTTGGATCACAGGAAAGAGGATGCAGAGGACGGGAATTAACAATTGCTTCCACTTGAACTAACACGGAAATAAATTCTTCGAATGTGAGGTTCGCGCTCCCCATGATTCTACGAAGATGATGCTTTATGCTCTTTACTCCCGCTTCCCACAGACCTCCGAAGTGCGGTGAGTTCACAGGAATAAATTTCCAATTAATACCCTCATGAGAGAAGATATCTTCAAGTTGATCATTCTTGGAAATCAAAAATTTACCTAATTCGATCAAATCCTTATTGGCTCGAACAAAGTTTGACCCATTATCTGAATAAATTTTGGAGGGTTTACTGCGGCGGCCGGCAAACCTGCGCAATGCAAGTACAAATGCTTCACTCGTTAAATCAGACACCAGTTCTAAATGAATAGCTTTAGTTGCGAAACATATGAACAGGCAAACGTAACATTTTGACAATTTTGCACCCCGGCTCTTACGATCTCTTATTGTGAATGGACCAGCATAATCTACACCGGTGATAGTAAAAGGAATATCTAAAATCAAACGGTCTCGTGGTAAGTCACCCATAACAGGGTTTATTGTTTTTGGATTTGCTCTGAAACAACGTACGCAATTTCTTATAGTCTTTTTTGCCAAATTACGACCGCCGATTGGCCAAAATCTGTCTCTTATGGAAGCTAGCAAACACTGAGGTCCTGCATGAAGTAGTCTCACATGTTCACTAGTAAATATTAAACTAGTAAAAGGGTGTTTATGGGATAGAAGTAATGGATGTTTTTTATCAAAACTAAAATTGGAATTATTTAGTCTTCCACCTACACGGATTAAGTCATTTTGATCCATGAAAGGATTAAGACTTAAAATCTTGCTCTTTGAATTAACTGTCTTGGTTTTGCTCAAAGAAGCATATTCTAAAGGAAATGCTTCTTGCTGGGACAGTTTAACTAGAAGTAAAAGTGATTCATTAGCTTCTGACTGAGTAATATATAATTCAACTCCACGTTGATCTCTAGATTTTGAGCAATTATTTTTGAATCTCAGTATGAAGGCTGTTATTCGAATTAATTTCGAAAGATTTGAATACCTTTCGAAAGGAAAATCGTCCTTATTTTGGATTAAAAAACAAGTTTTTTCCTGATCCCGCATTTCAGGTAAGTGATTTTCATTTATGGTATCATTTTTTGGCCTAAATGATTCGTCTCTCTTGAGCCAACTCGGTCCCTGCCACCACAAGGACGCATTTTTCAACTGATTTGGATATACTCCTCGTGATAACATGTCGGCTGGGTTATCTTTGGTTGGAACATGGCGCCACTCAAAGTTTTCGGTGATACCTTGAATTTCAGAAACGCGATTGCTTATGAAAGTTTTCAATAAATGAGGGCTTGTCCCTATCCAGTCCAAGACAATAGTCGAATCAGTCCATAATACACATCTAGATACGGATATTATAGGACATAAGGCAGATAGAACCTTTTGCAGTAGCCGAGATAGTACGAGTGCACCACACAGCTCCAAACGTGGCAATGTTTGAGATTTTATAGGCGCTACTTTAGCCTTTGCACATAATAGATTGACAGATATTTCAGCTTCATTGTCATTGCTTCGAACAAAAACACAGCCTCCATAGGCACTCTGCGATGAATCTGAAAATCCATGAATCTCTATGGCGCTATAATTGTTACACAAAACTAAACGAGGAATATTTAAAGAATTTAAATTAGGTAGATCCCGTTCTAGGCTAAGCCAAGATGAATGTAAATTAATTGGAAGTGATTCGTCCCATGATAGTTTTTCTAGCCACAATTTTTGTATGGTCATTTTTGCAATGATGGTGCATGGAGACAGTAGACCTAGCGGATCGAAAATTTGAGATATGTGAGAAAGAATTCGTCTCTTTGTCACACTTTTGAATTTCGAGGTGGTATCTATTTTGTACATCAATCTATCAGAAGAACAGTTCCAAATGAGTCCTAATGTTTTTGCATTTTGCTCCTTCCCAAAATCTAGAATGTTGTGAGATAATTCTGAAGAATCAACCCTTTGTAAAACTTGTGGTTTATCTGACGTCCACTTTCTAAGTTGAAGACAACCAAGTTTCAATATATTTGAAATAGTTTCACAAATACGAGATGCACCTTCAATAGTATTAGATCCTGTTAAAAGGTCGTCCACGTAAAAATCAGTCTTTATTATATCAGAAATATGCTTGTCAGAATTATGTTCATCTGCCAGAGCAAAGAGACACCGTATGGCTAAAAAGGAAGTTGCAGCTTGTCCGTATGTAACAGTTTTCAAATTATAAGATTGAAGCGGTTTTGAAGGATCGTCCCTCCAAACAATGCGCTGCAATCAGTGTTGATTAGGATTTACTAGAATCATACGGTACATTTTTTGTACATCTGCCGATACAACGTAATAATGGACTCTGAATCTGATAATAATTGATAAAAGGTCATTTTGAATTGTTGGACCAACCATTTGAAGGTCATTTAGAGAAATACCAGTTGTGCTGGGCGCTGATGCGTCGAACACTACCCTCAGTTTTGTTGTAATACTATCTGTTTTGAATACGCCGTGATGGGGCATGTAATAAGTTTTGGATGTTGTGTCTGATGATTCAACAACTTCCATGTGGTCCATTTCTATATATTCGTTCATACAATTTATATAATGATTCTTTAGATTTTGATCTCGCTGCAATTTGCGCTCTAAGGCTAGAAATCGTTTGATAGCTTGATCTTTAGATTCGCCAAGATCACTCAATGATCTCTTTAGTGGAAGTGATACAACAAATCTACCTTCATTATTTCTTGTAGTGTTATGCAAGAAATGTAATTCACACTCTTTTTCTTCTCGTGAAAAAGTAGTTTTTGGGAGGCATTCCTCTATTTCCCAAAATTTTGTTAGCTGCTTTTGTAAGTCTTGGTTTGTGCTAAAATGACATTTCACATGAGATTGACCTTTTCCAAAGACTCCGGAAATGACCCAGCCAAACCTGGTTTTTTGCATTATGGGTTTGTTAGAACCTAATTCTATTTGACCAACACATAAAGTTTTCCAAAATACATCTGCACCTAACAACATGTTAATTTCTCCTGGCTTATTGAAGTTAGGGTCAGCCAGTGTACCTATATTCTTTGGGATATTGAAATCGCATTTATTTATTCTCATATTTGGCAGGTCACTTGCGATTTTTGGAATAACTAAACAACTAACAGTTGTATTGAATTTACCATCACAAGATTGCAAGAAAATATTACACTTATATTGTACTCTAGAACAAGATTGATTTAGCCCCGCGACGGTTATATCCATTTGATATTTTTCCAAATCTAGAAGCTTAAGCAAATCGCAGGTGATAAAACTAGACTGACTACCGCAATCTAAAAGTGCCCTGACTTTAACAGGGTTTTCAAATTTGTCGAGAACCTGTACGCATGCTGTTGACAATAGTACTTCGTCTATATCATTTGTGGCTGAGAGCGTGATTTGATGTCCAACTGTAGTATTGCCAGACTCACTAGTTGCTTGCTCACTTGAGCTTGTGGTATTTAGGTGCAACAGCGTATTATGGCGTTTGCTGCAGTGCCTGCAGGGTCCGAATTTGCATGTTTTTTCGAAATGACCACCCTTCAGACAATTGGTACATAGTCTGGATTTAGAAATAAAGTTTATCCTATCACCAACCGTTAGATTTAAGAAATCGGCGCAGGCATAAACGAGATGATCCTTTTTGCAATACGAACATTTCAGATTTAAATTGCTATGAAAGCTTTTTGTTGTGCATGAGTCTCGTCGATATGTTTTTGTAGGTAATTTATCGACATTTTTTACTTCAACAGTTTCTAACATGTCAGACGTTCCCTTTAGAAATGTCTTCAAGTCATCCCAAGTTGTGCATTTTTTACCTATTTTGTGCTGCTCCCATTCTCTGGTTGTTTTGTTATCAAGCTTTGTTGTTACCAAATAATTTAACAGAGTATCCCATTGATCAGTGGGTTCACCTAGTTGTTGCAATGACCTGAGATGTTTGGAGACATTATCTAAAAGATTTCTTAGTTTTGATGCACATTCCTTTTGAATTGGATCCAAATTAAATAATGCTTTGGTATGAATATGCACGAGCAATTGATTATTGTTGTACCTGTCACATAATGTTTCCCACGCCACTGGATAATTAGAAGCTGAGAGTTCAATTGACCTAATAACCTGTGCAGCCCCACTCTCAAGGCATGCCCTTAGATAATGATATTTCTGTATATTATTTATCAACCCATTGTCATGTATCAAACTTTGGAAAGTGTCTCTGAATTCTAGCCAATTATCCATGTTACCGTCAAATTTTGGCAAGTTGATGACAGGAAATTTGACACTTTTCAAAATTTGTACATTATCTTCGTCATGATTTGATGAAACATTAGCACTTGCATTGGCACTATTTTGCTGTTCAACATCTCTTTTATACTTCAAAACCATTTGTTTGGCAATTGCAATTGTAGAGAAGAAAGTGTCTTCAAAGACAGCACGCTCCTGATCATGAGCTTCGATTTCAGATTCAGCTACCAAATTTTGAATCTGATTTCTTATCAAATTCTACAAACATAGTGTCTGCCTTTGAGACCCTTTCTTCTAGATTGATAAAATCCGCCTCTGATAAAGATTTGCCTTCTAATGTTTTTAGATGATTTGAAAAGAAAGTTAACTTGGACTTCACAGCACCTCGCTGTCTGTTGAGAGATTTTCTTTCCTCATCGGACATTTTATATAACAATTATATGAATTGATTTCAAAATATCAGACAAAAACGAACTAAATCAAGTGAAAACAAGTGTAGTGGATAAAAAGAGGAGAGGAAATTGGAACGGACTCACCCCCTTTGCACTAAGACGCTGTACTCTCTTTTGCTTCGAAGAAAAAGTCAGTAACTTTTGATGTCTTGTTGATATCTCGATTTTCAATCGTGAATTTTTGGAAATGCTTTAGATTCACGAAAGCTTGCAATAAAATCCTGCTCGATAAGGACCAATGTTTGTGTTTTAAAGGACTGTAACACTTTGATAAATGAAAAATATGTATTTTGAATAGCTTTTAGATACAAATTGACAAATTGAAAATAGAATGACAATTCGAACAGAATAACAACTTTTTTTGTTTTTGATAGTCCTTTTTTTTTGTTCTGTCAGGTATGACATTTCAAGTTAGTCATAGTCCGGGAGCCACTTTCAAAGTCATGAAAGTACATCACCAACAACATGATAGGTTCACTCTGTACATAAACTTGAAAATAGTCAAATTGAAGAGGCTAAAGTCTATGTGCAAAGTGAAACGCTCCTCCAGCATTATCATTAAAACTTGATTAAAATCAGGAAACTGATGTTTCTAGATTGCCACATCATCACAATAGTCTTGGAATTCTGATGTAACGGTTAAATACGAACCAATGTAACAGTGAGGGTTCTGGCAAAAACCAAATTTTTCAATTTAGTGCTATCTGGTGCGGAGAAAATGGGAGACTTCTGTCATTATCATCAAAATAAAAATGTTCCAAGCCAATCAAAAAAAAACTTGCCTCCAGACTAGTGGTGACGTGACATGTGTCAAAATCGGTTTTTAGGTTATCGGACATGAACAACCTTTTTCCCAGAAACATTTTTCCAATTCTCTAAACAATAAACTTTTTCCCAATATGTTACATACTTTCTGGAGGTCACCGTATTATGTGGTATTATTATTGTCACATGTATCACTCCCTACATATAAATTGAATCTTATTCTATATAACCGTATCCATATCCATTTACTAAGTTTCTCACAATCTATTGTTCTCATAATGTTCTAAAAATTATTGTTTCATTCCTCACATTATGTCTTTATGTCACTCTGTATAGCCTGCAATTATTGGCAAACGGTGCTGTAAAGGCACACGATCCATAAATGAATTGCTGAAGCTCATGCTACAATTTCGAAGAGGTATGAAGTTGCAAAATAACACGGTCTATTTCTCCCGTTTTAATACCAAATTCCCATTTTGCCGACTTTGAGCAATTTTCTTCTCAAAAACTGTTCATTATTTTTCGTTGTGCCCGTGGAAACTTTTGATCAGGACATTGAAAAAAAAATCAGCATACTCTACCGAAAGCCATTTCCCATAAGATTTGTGCGTGGTCCTTTACTTGATTCGATGAAGAATAGTTATTTGTAACAGTACACAAAATGTTTGAAGGCAGAAGCAAAAAGCCGAAGCCTTCAATTAATTTATTCTTGAAATATTGTCAAATACGAGGATATATTGAAAAATTCTTAGCCTACTATAGACCCACACAAAATTTCAATGTCAAAATATTTTATTACTTTACATATTCTCCTCTTAATTGGATACATTTATTAAAGTGAACCTGCAACGTCTCTAGACCTTTCAAAAAAATGTTTCTTCTTGCTCTGCTAACCAGACCCACACATCTTTTATTACCTCCTCGTTGAAAGAAAATTTAAGACCTTTTAAACTTTTTTTCAGTTGAGGAAAGAGATGATAGTCGGACGGAGCCAAATCTGGTGGATACGGGGGGTGTTCTAGTAATTCAAACCCTAAATCACGAATTTTTTGCATGGCAACATGAGATTTGTGTGCAGGGGCGTTGTCCTGCAAAAACAAAACACCTTTGGATAGCTTTCCGCGTCTTTTCTCTTTAATTTTTTCCCGTAGAGTGGTCAGTAATGTCGAATAGTAATCTCCAGTTATTGTTCTGTCCTTATCCAAAAAATCAATCATGATTACTCCATGGCAGTCTTAAAAAACTGAAGCAAGAACTTTTCCAGCAGATTATTGGACACGAAACTTCTTAGGTCTTGGAGAACCAGAGTTTCGCCATTTCATCGATTGTTGCTTTGTTTCTGGATCGAAGAAATGTACCCAAGTCTCATCCAGAATAACAATTCGGTTCAAGAAGTGTACATCGGTTTCAAATCGAGCTCAGATCGAACGCGATGCTACTACCCTTGCACGCTTTTGGTCAACATTCAAACATTTGGGGATCCATTTTGCAGCAATTTTTCTCATATCCAAATTGACGTGAACTATATGATGAGCGCGTTCGTATGGAATATTCAGTGCTTCAGATATCCGTTTTAGCCCAATTCGACGGTCTGTTAAAATCATGTCATGAACTGCATCGATATTTTCGGGGACTTACACAGAAACTGGCCCTCCCGATCGGTCATCATCTTCAATGAAAAATTTACCTCTTTTGAAGCTTGCAGTCCAATTTTTCACGGTCGCATACGGACATTGATCACCAAGGGTATTAAGCATATCTTCGTAAATCTGCTTACCTCTTAACCCCTTTTAAATACACGTACTTGATGATGGCTCGATACTCCAATTTTTCGATTTTCACAATTTCGGTGGAAATATTTTTTCTTTTAATTTATTGCGTAACCCTGGTTTACTTTTTTGACGTCAACCTTTACACTGACACTTCTAATAAGTTATTGTTCGTTGCTATGGTAACGCAATATTTTGTTTATGCAGGGAACTGGTCTAGGCTAACTACATATCAATACATCCTCGTATGTTAAATATAACTGCAGTGAAGTTGTTAGTTTCAGGCCAACAAGTGTTTTCTGACTAAACAGACAAAAAGTGTTTTAAGACAACTTATAAGAATGAAAAATCAGTTTTTCTGAACAGAGTACTGAAAAACCCCCTTTTTCAGTATCTTTGATGAAAAAATTATTTCATTGGTATTGTTAGAATCCATAAGCCACCCGAGAGACACCTAGGGTCATCCATTTCGATAGGTTGACTCCTTACGCCGGAAATCAACACCAAGTTTGCACCCTCAGACCACCGGAGGATGAGAATACGTTTCAGAAGTTCATGTCCTTGCACACAAACAGACTGAAAGTGCTACTCGGGCCAACTCGAACATAATAATAATATGCTATTATGTTTTCGCTGTAATATACCTAAAATAAACTACAGTATAATATTCATAATCAATTGTATGTTTTATGCAGTAATAAACTGGAAAAGCCTAACGAAGATTCACTTCTTGTAAGGAATAAATAAAATAAGGAAATGAAGTTATTGTTACAATAATAAAATATGACAAAACAAATATGGGCAGTTTGTGATTTCTATTTTGTTAACAAAAATTGTTGAAAAATTCCCTTTCATTATAATATTATTATATTATTATTATTATGATTTTTTTCAAAAGTTGATGCTATTTTCTTCATTTGGTAATGAGTAATAAAAATGAGGAATGATATAAGTGAATGAAAAAATGATCAATTATTCTATGAAGTTGATTTTTCAAAATTTTTTTCTTACCTTTGTGAGTTGAATTAAATAATTCCTTTCTTTTTATATATAGGTTGAAATAAATAATACTATGACAAGATGATTGTCTAATTTCCATTTTTTTGAGTAAGTCGTTCGATGACTATGAGGATTCGAACCAAGTTTGACAATTTTTGAGTAAGTACCTATGAATAAGTTTTTATCATAGAATAGTTTCCTCATCATGAAATAGGCCAATCAGACACCACGATTTTTTGAATAAATTATGTTTATATAAGTGATCACAAGACCTGTTCGATCGTTGTTTTTTTGTCTTCCATATTGTTTCTCGTTTTGTCTTTTATCACTTATTCTTATAATTATTCTTATATTAACCATGCTCTTCAAATCGACGTAGATGCCCAAGCGGGGTCTATGAAGGACCCCATACAAATTTTAGAATAATTGAATCCTAAAGTTTGCATTAAGATTGTTCTCAACGTTTTTGATGTTTTATTAGAAATTAATATAATTGTCGTGATAATCAACATTAACACAATCCGAAAAACTTTTACTACGTTGTACTAAAGAATATTTGAGAAGATAAAAAAAATCAAACTTACGGAATTCTCACACATATAAAATGATAAAAATTTTAATTTGACAAACATTTTGACTTTTATTATAATGCGTTGTACCAGACAATGACATATTACCGTTAGACTCCGTTATTTACATTTAGAGCTGCGGTCACATTCTAAGCACAAATTTTACTGCCGCTTGATTCGCGGAAATTATCTGCTTATATACATTGTATATAAGAAGATCATTCAACAGAAACTCGTTATGCCGACTTTTGGGTTGACTGGCAACTATTTTCCGGGAAACAAGCGGCAATAAAAATTGTGCTTAGAATGTGACCGCAGATCGAAATGTAAATAACGGAGTCTAGCCGTAATATGTCATTGGTACCAACCAAATCATCTATCTAAAATATTTCTTTTCAGTCTTTTGATTTCGCAGTATGTTGAGGACCACTCGATTCAGTTATAGTTTCATCAGCTTAAGATAATTCTGCGTCTGACTCCTGCTCGCTTTGTCAACATTATCTTTCGTTTTGGAAGAAGTTTCCAAGAGAAAATGATCATTTTCTTCATCTTGCAAATTTTGATCCTCGTATTCATTCTCTGAGTCTGAACTGAAATGTTGTAACATTGTTTGAATTGAAGTAAGATAGTCAACGCCTTTGGAAAAGGTATTGGACCCAAACGCGAGTGTCATCTAGCGCGATTAGTTACAAACATGAATATTTGACGTCAATTCAATGCAGGTTTTTTCAAAAAACTCTGATTTTGATGCTGTCCAATTGTTTCAATCAAGTTACTTGGAGGCCAGATCACTGAAGTTACGACATGACTTGGATGCGAGATCACTGTCGCCATCTACATGTTGCATCCATTTGAATCCAATATTAATCCCATAAGGTTGGCTCACCATCTTACTTGTATATAAACAATGGTTATAATATATACTGAAGTTCTTTTGCTGTCAGAGGCTAATTTTAATTTTTGCTGGTCATTTTCAACATAAAATACCATGAATAATGGAAGAAAGTCGGTTTCTATACATATAGTTTGTACTCATTTTCCAATTCAGTATTACTCTAACCATTCTTCAGTTTTTTATACATTTCGTTTCTTTATTTATCGATTTAAATAATCCATTATTTCCTCTTTCTATCAATACTTTAGATTTTCACTTTATTTGTACTTTTTTCGATACAATTTCGAATTTTTCATTAGACTAATTTATGAGAAATTTTCATATTGTAGTAATCATTGAAAAATGTTCATCTAATTTTTGATGGTCAGTGAAAAATTTGTATTTTGTTGGTTCGTTTTCTCTCTGCTTCATTTCAATATAGATTTGTTGAATAATAGGAAAATGATCAGTTATTATATATCCAAAAATGATAGGTTTGAAGATGTCAGAAATTTCATCACTATTATTTAAACTAGTTGGGAGGCAGATCGCCAAGATGACAAATTTGGATCACTCTGAAACCTAACCAGCAACCACTATGCTAAATTTTATGTTTCAGTAGTATAGATAATATGTTGACCGGTGTTCAGTGTGTATGAGTGGGACTCTCTTTTCTGGACGCCAGTTTGGAAAGTGACGGATGCAAATATTTGATTGTTCCCAGAGTTCCTAAAAATATCTCGGTGACCTCTTTTTAGGAGATTGTGACAACTTCTGCTACTTCTGTGAGAGGTTATCAAGAGCGCTATATCTCCTCCAAATGTCCATGTGGAAATTCTCTAACAATACACTCTGACGAGTTCTCTACGAAATCTTGTGGCGAGTTCTCTGCAAAATCTTGAGGCGAGTACTTTGAGAAATTCTCATGTACTGCTCATGACGAGGTCTCTGTGAACTCGCATTGAAGCTAGCTCTGTGATCATCGCAGGCAGTGCCTCTGGCGAGTTCAGTGGGAAATTCGCATATATAGCCATTTGGCGATTTCTTTGAGAAATTCACGTCAACTACTTTTGTTGAGATCTATGTGAGGTCGGTTTCTGATAGTCGCATGTAGTGCTTCTGGCGTGGTTTTCAAAGTTCGCATTGAGAGTTGTACAAGAAATTCTAACGCATTGAAAAAGGAAACGATCTCAACTGAAAACTACTATTCCCCCGCTGCTATGGCACCCTTAACATTGACATGTGATAGATTGTAAAATCCCTAACATTTCTCCTGAAAAAATCTGATAGTGAAAATTTTCATTCTCATTCAGATATTGATTGAAAAACTTTCTCGATCAAAACTGGATAAAAAGTATTTGAATCAAACATCTGAATGAAAATGCAAATTTTCACTACATGATTTTTTCAGGTTTAAAGTTAAGGATTTCAAAATATCTACCAGATATTGTTGAATGTCCAGCGAGGAAGTAGTATTTTTCTGTTAGATGTTACAAAAAGTAACCTAAATTTTTCATTGTGGTTTATTCTGAATGCTGAAAAAATCTTTTTTCTAATTTTCAATTGACAGTATTTCCTTTTTCGAACTGAAAAATCTACTAAGAGGTTATCCTGAACGAAGAAAGTGACTAAAATTTTTCTTTCGGTCCCATATGATTCCACATCTGGTATTATCATCTTAGTAAAATTAAAAAAATTCTTATATAATCAGGTGTAATCGTACATCAATAATATGAAATGTAATTTTTTCATAGATTCAATATAAATATATAGGGCCACAGAACGTTTTTCAGCTTCGAATTGGTGAAATGTTTCTATCTACTCATATGCATGATTATATTTACTTTCACAGAGACTTAGTATAAAGAAAGATAATAGCCATTTCGCATGATTTCGTATTGGTATGGAATTGTGATTGAATTACTCACCAACAGTATTAAGATCAGGACACTTTGTATTATTATAATTGCAGCAAGAGAAGAAGAATATTGAAACAAAGTCATGAACTAATATGAAATTTATTATACTTCAATACAGTAAGTATCCCAAAATACTGAAAAAAATTACATTTCAGCATGAATCTAGCAGTCTGTTACCTTCGGTGGACCTGAAAGTAAATAGTGAAGCATAATATTCGGGAAAATAATACATATATACATTTCACTGCACTTTGGGACAAAGTGTTGGTTAAAAATAAAAAATTAGTTTTTTTACAATAACTCATCAAGATTTCTGAATTACTTCTTTTAAAATTTGGTAGTGATTTCCCCATGAAAATTTTTATTCCTCACTTAATCAATACACAAAATCATCAATCAGTTTTTTGTTTGAATATCTCGGTAACAATTGATTTGATTTAGGTAAGGTGAACCATGAGCAAATGATGATTTTGAGATTATTTATATTTATGTTGAAAATAAGTTGTTGGGGTGAGGTCTCTTATAAGAAAAACCACAATTTCTCAGTTAACCAACGTTTCGTTAATATATCTCCACATTTTCAGGGCTCTAAAATATAAAATTATGGACATTTACGAAAGAAAAATTGAACAAAAAAACAATTTCCATAAAAGTAAAAAAATAAAAACGTGTTAACGTTTATAGTCAACATTATAATTTTTGAACACATTTTTTTATTTGGAATTTTGAATTTGAGTTGGTATCAAAAAAAAATATAGTGAAAAATTATAATTTTAAATATGCACGTTTTTATTTTTTCTTTTATAAAAATTGTTTATTTTTTGAAATTTTTGTAATCGTACATAATTTTTCATTTTCCCTAAAGATGGCGAATAATATTACCGAAACGTATCTATCTATCTGATAAATACTCTATAAGAGACCCAACTCCAACAATTTCTTTTTAATATAATTTTTAGTACTGCTACATATAATATACCGAGTGTCCGAGGTATATTTTCACTCATTTTGTGTCCACATGACATTCTGAACACAACCATGTGTCACTTGTCACTTTTTGTAATCAAACTTTTTTTATCTTGAAATTTATTTTTCAATCTGGAATCTCTAATTTCAGTCCTAAAATTTTGGGAAAAATACTACTTTACTGTCAAAACGTACTAGCTATCTAAAATAAAATTTTTAAATAGGCATTACTAATTTTTTTCATATGTCAGCATGGTGGTCGTTGGGTTAGAAAAAAAGGGGCATTTTACGATTGATTTGATACCGCACACTGGTGGTCGTGCTAGTAGAGCGTTCGCCTCTCAAGCGTAGGGTCTTGCAGTTCCCATCATGATCATCGATCTCATGCATGGCATCACACGTTAAAAGGTAAGGGCTGCATCTTTTCTAGCCCGCACACTTGAAGACTTCTGAGGGTTGTGCAACCGGTTGACGGGAATAACAAATAAAAACTGGTATCAAACAAACTTCAGTTACTAAACTAGATCTTACTTAAAATGAAGCATCTTTTGAGACTAAAATAAAATTTTAGTGTATCAAGTAACTAGTCACCAACACAACTGATAGGTATAACAAATCATTAGGAAACGTTGGAAAAAAAAAGTACTTGTCGACAACTTATTTTACCTCGCTTCTGCAAAAGTAGGAGAACTAGGAGAACTATTAATTGAGTACGTATATGTAAAGAGATGATATATTCGGTGCTATTATGGTGGACCATTCAATCATGAATAATATCAGATTATTGAAAAAGATTCAAGAATCATACTAATTGAAATCATGGTGCATCCTTGCTATCAATACAATCTACTAGACATTTCAGGAATTCAATATTATTCAATAAATGTTATTATGGTGATTCAAATGGCTTTCAAAATAGACATTGAATATTGAATAATTTAAGTAGTAGTTGGGGACTACTAAAGAGCATTGAAATAATCTGAAAGTTGAAATAGGTAATAGAAGTAGTAACAGATATTTTGAATGATAATTTTGGACATGTTCTCACATCCCCACAAACACACAAGGAAAAATTAGAACAGAAGGGAATATTTATGAAAAGGTCTTATGGGTTTCCTGGGATTTTTGGAGCAATAGATTGCACTCAGAAATACACTTCAGAAATATTATTTTACAATAAAAAAAAATTGTACAGTATAAATACCCAGTGAATTATTGGTGCTAATTTGAAGCTGTTGGCCATAAATGCTTGTTATCCAGGTTCTGTTCGTGACAGTGTTATTTCGTCAACAAGTGTAATAAGACATTTACAACTTTTTTTGAATATAAGGCGGTAGAAGTTCTTGGTTGCTTGGGGATAGTGAAGGTACCTTTATAACCCTTTGGAACCATGGTTGTTGACACCAGTTGCAGGAAGAAATCATGACATAAATGTGGCCAATTATAACAAAGCCCATAGATCAATCAGAAATATTGTGGAAATATTGAATGCATGGCATATTTAAATCAAAAGTTAGATGTTTCGCAGAAAATGCATTGCATTATGAGCCTGAAAAGGCAGCAAGAATCACTGCCTGTATAATATTTGCATTGACCGAAGAGATCATGAAGACATTGTGGAAAATATGTATGAGGAAGCTGATGATGACATCCGTCATAACGCTCAACATCTGAATATTCAGAATGAAGGATTGCAGATTCGTGATCTATATAACTACATTTAGGTTGTCATTTTTTATTTCAATAAAATTATAAACATAAGTATCTGTCCCGGTATCTGTTATATTTCCTAAAATTGTAAAAGAAGCATGTGCAAGAGTGAATGGCATCTTCCACTCTTATGAAAGATCTTTTTATTTTGTATCCTGAATTATAAAGGTACATGAAGACTTTTTTTCTGAATGAGTTTTGCGAAATTTCGCTGAATGAAATATAGGTATTTTGTTTCTTGATGCTTTGGCTGGCTCCTGAAAATTTTAAGTGTGAATAACTATGGCCTTATTTATCTGAGGGCATGGTAAGGATATGATTAGAATTGGATTAGTTACTTGTTACTTCAAACATTTTCGAAAGTATCGAAATCAAACTAACCAAGACCAAACTATTAACAAAGAGCAAGCACAAAACCGAACTTTTTTAATTAAATTTACGTTTCTTGTAATATAGGCAACACTGGGACGGCTATATTCACTCTTGTGTAAAACCAATATCTATTAGATATTTCAGGAATATCAATAAGTGCACCGTAATTGACCATTGTGTTGTATGTTGATAATTTCAGATTTTCAATATTCAATATTGTAAATTATTCAAGGTTCACCATAATAGCACCGAATAATATCGTACGTAATCTTTCAGAGTTTCATTCAAGGAAGTTTGGTTAAAACCTTAAATCAAATTTGGTTAAAACCTTAAATCAAATTAATCGTAATGAAATGTATTGAATTCCATATGGCAGACACGAAGTATTATTTTCCACAAAATTAAAGGTGCATTTAGTCAACATCATTTTAAAATTGTGCTTAAATATATGTCAAAAATGAAAGTTGAATCTGTCATATCAAATGGCGCAATTTATACAACATTGTTAAGTTTATGCTAAAAAAACTTTGATGTTACCGCTATGTTTATGATAGTGCTTATGCTGAAGTTGTCTAAATCCACCCTTAATTGATAAAATTAGTACTGGCAAGTGATACATAGTTGTATTCAGAATGTCAAACGAATGTCAAAGAAGTGGAAATATACAATAAGTTGTCCCATTTAAAAATGGAAAGTTCATGTCACTTCTGGAAAAACCGGAAGTTACATAAACCTAAGTACCCTGTTAAAAAAATAAATTTTGTGTCGTATCCAGATCTTTCAAATTTTATTTAGTTATCTTCAGGAACAGAAATGTTATAGAGGCGGACTCCCGGTATATGAGATGGAATTAAATATAATCTAATACAATCAAACCACGTAGGAACTAGTTGATAGAATGCATGATATGACATATGGGCCGTGGTGGTCGGCTGGTAAAGCGTTCGCCTCGCAAGCGTGGGGTCGTGGGTTCGATCCACCGATTCACCGGTCTCGTGCATGGCATCACACGTTAAATGGTAAGGGCTGCGTCTTCCCTAGCTCATACAAGTCTCTCGAATACTTCCGAGGGTTGCGCGTATGGGTGCAATCGGTTGACGGAAACAATTTTTTATTAACAATTTAAATGAATACATTTCTTTTCGGTGGTTCAGGGTATCAGGCCGGTGAAAAATATTGTCAACAAGTTAACGGTAGGCACCTCTATTTATACACTATACAACAAAAACACTATTCGTAAAAAGAAAACATGGTAAAATACAGTACTTACCTATCCTCACTCTTCATTAAACACTCAATACAAATAGTCAAATACCTATACAAACGACAATCACTTTGCACAACGTCAACGCCTGAACATCAACACTATCAACAGAGAGAGTACAGCTCACAGACCACCTATCTGTGGTTCAGCTATGCTCTAAAAAACACGTTCAACCGGAACGACAAGGATCGTCCAAAATGTTGGATCTCTACGATCACCATCTATTCCTCTCTGTATCATAGAATTCCTCAATGTGCGATGTTTTAACGTCTCGTGCATAAGTACTAATTTCTTATTCAGGTTACGTTTGGGTTAACTTTAGGATAACTTTAAGGAACCCGTATTGAGAATTTCTCGTTTTGGTTACATTCGGGATGACTATATTAACTCGCAATAAGAGTTTCTTATTCAGGTTACGTTCGGGACAAAACTTTAGGATATCTTTAGGAACTCCCATTGAGAATTTTTTGTTTTGGTTCAATTCGGGATAACTTTAGGAACTCGCAATGAGAATTTCTTATTCGGGTTACGTTAGAGACATCTATAGAAACTCGCAATGAGATGAAACCTGGCAAATGCAATCTGAGGTCTCCAAGATTTCTTATGGGGACATTAGTGAGAATTTCGGATAGTTACAGCACATTGCGATCACCGAGACCTCGCAATAGGAGATCGCATAAGATTCTAATTATAACCTCTTAGAGATTTCGCAGAGAGGTATGTGTTGCCTGGGTTCCTACTTTGGAAACCACTCAACCTAAAAACTTCATCTTGGTGTCAAATTATATGTTTTTGAAATCAAGGAATTCAAAAAACGAATCAATTTATATATACAGTGCCCGCCAAAAAGTATGTACTATATGGGAAAAAAGTTTATTGTTAGACTATTGGAATAACATTTCTGGGGAAAAAATTGTACGTGTCCAATAACCTGAAAATCGATTTTGATACATGTCACATGACCATAAGTATGGCGGCAAATTGGAAAAAAATGCCATGAAGAGGCCAAAAGTGGGGTAAGATGGCAAGATATCGAAAAAAGTTATTCGAAAAAGTTTCTTGGAATTTAATGTTATACTCACGAACCAAGTTTCAAGTAGTAAATAGGAAAAAATTTAAATTTGCTATTTTTTTAAAATGTTTTCCGGTTTCTTTACAAAAATCAAAATATTTTTTTTCAGAACGGCTTGACTATAGTGGAAAATTTGTATTTTGATGATAATGACAAAATTCTCTCATTTTCTCCGAACCAAATTAATGGCACTAAATTGAAATAATTGGTTTTTGCCAGAACCCCACTTTTGCCGCCATACTAATGGTCACGTGACATGTATCAAAATCGATTTTTAGGTAATCGGACATGCATAAACTTTTCCCCACAAATGTTTTCCAATAGTCTAACACTAAACTTTTCCCAAATGGTACATACTTTTTGGTGTTCACTGTATGTATAAATTGATGAGTTTTTTCAATATTTCGACCCCAAAAACATATAATTTGATACCAAGATCAAGTTTTTAGGTTGACTGGAGTAGAAACAATGAAATATTTGCATCCGCCATTTTCCAAACTGGCGTCCAGAAAAGAGAGTCACACTCTTACACAGTGAACACCGGTTATAATATCATCTTTATTACTATAATAAAAAATTGAGCATAGTAGTTACTGGTTAGCTTTCAGGGTGAGCCAAGTTTGTTATTAAACATCTTTTACTAAATGTGCCTCCCTACTACATCTAAAAGTGATTTTTGTCTACCCATTTTTCTGGTGGCTTAAATATTAAACCCGTTTCCTAAAAATATTAGATAATTCATTGACGTAATCGTAATTTGAAAGTAGATCGATGTTCAAATCACCAAATAATTAGTTTTTTTGCTCACTTCTGTTATAGCAATTCAGGAATGTAGAACGTAATCATGAAATTAATTAAAATTTTACATACGTCATGTTATCAAGCACGTTGATCTGACGTTTATTGAAAATGTATAATTACTGTTTGATAGATCCATGTTACTGGATAAACAAAAATTCCAGGGAGAATCTGTGTGATTTGCTCATTCGGAGAGTGATTTTTTTATCTTTAGAATTATCTAATCGATGGTATTACGAGTGTTGGGGATATACTGCCATAATTTCAACAAATAATTTTAAAAACTCACACAATTAAAAAAACTTGCAAATGTAGATTCAACCAATAATTTTCTTGAATGAAATATGAGATGTCTAATGACAGATAGGTCCAAAGAGATTAAACGTTTGGGATAGGACAAGGTGCAACGAACTGTATGTAAACAATGGACATTTTCGATTCTCAGAGAAATTATTTGACATATAAGAGCTTGCTTCGTGAGTATTACTCAGAGTTCATTATTTGTTTAGATATGAATGTTTGGTTTAAGAGAAGAAAATAGCATCAAGATATCGACAATGTTGTTCTTCACAGAAACCGTTGCATCGGAAAATCAAGTGCCAGTACCCAAATATCGGCAAATATACTCAACGAAACTTCTGTAATAAAACTTTAACACTGTCACAGATTATGGGTTTGAAAAACCACGGCAATTATTCTGCGATACAATGGCTTCTTCAAGTTATCTCCTATAATTACAAATATCTGTTGCATTACCTGGAAAGAATTTAAAAAATGATGAGTTATTCAATTCTTTCTGGTCAATTCAATTCTGAAAATTGTCCATTTATTGATATCTGAACTTTCTAAATGAAACAATTTCATCGAAAATTTCGTGCGAAGATGGCCTGCTGTATGAAGATTATTTTCCGCAGTGGGAGAATCTCAGTTTATCTAGAAGTAAATTGAGCTAACAGTTGATATGCTAGTTTACTGTGGAACTGCAAATGTCTCATTCGTTTTTTTGTGTTTTTATCGTTAGGGCGTATTCCGGTATAAAAGCAGTGACTATATGAAATAATAACTTCATCCATTGTAGCGTTCATCTTGTCGCTAAATAATTACCTATTATAGGTTGATGTGAAATATTCGCAAATAACGACCTTCTGCTGCTACAGCTACTACTTAGCAGGTGGCGCTGTCATGTAATTGATGTTTAGGGATCGCTGTTTTAATAAATTTTGTAGAATACTACTACAGGGTCCTCTCTGTGCTACGTGTGTGTTTCATGGAATCTTCTCAATGAGATTAGTTGGCAACAATGATCTCACAATTGTTTCATTCAAATCTTGATACAAAACAGTTTTCTGTGAATAAATACTTAATAGGGGTGCGTTCTCCTTTTTAAATCAGATCAGATCAATGTCTTTTTCGTCCAAAACTATAGAATACTTGACAGTGAGAGTAGTCTGGGATCTTCTGGTCCGTATGAAGGATCAGCTTTGGTATCATCTGATAATATCATAATATTTTGACTCTTCACTAATATTTCAGCAATATGTGATTCTTATTGAACCACTTTTGTCGATAAAGTTGATGAAATCGTGACACTTCGCGAGTTGGTTACGTCAGGATTTAAAGAAATTTCAATGGAAACAGTTGAAGATGAAGGAGTGGATGGTGAAGAAGTAATAGTAAATAAAGTGTATGGTTATAGCAAAAGATATTTGTTCAAGATCATCATCTGTTTCCGAAACTCATTTGATATCAGAATTGTCGCTTGTTTTTCAATGATTTCATGATGTACTGCAAACTGTTCTTCTTCTGATAATGGTCTACTATCATGGTATTCCTTACAATTATTGAATGTTCCGATACAGTCAATCATTGCATTGATATTATTCAGAAATAAAATGTAACTATGGCGATACGCTAAGTGATATAAATCAATTTGCTTAAAGAGGAAAAAAAAGTGGATTGATTTCGTATTTCCAAGAAAATGAATAACTTGGAATACTAAAATAACTCTATTCTATCAATGAATCAGTTACAGGATTGGACCCTACTAATATCGGTTATTGAATGAAATTAATGTGTTATTAATTTCTTCGTATTTACATTATTGAATTGTTTACCAATTTATGATGGCCTTGGCTGTATTTCATAGAAATCGTTAATAAGGGAGACAATATGTTAAATATATGCCACCACGACACAAAATTCATACGGTTCAAAAGACCTTTCATCGCTACTCGCCTCATTTGGAAAATGGTTTCGAATAAAACAAACCTAAAGTGCAAAATGGAAAAACTAAACAAAGGCGGTTGTGAGTAACATTTCGAAGGGAGAATAGCAACTGCGGAATGTATAGGGCAATAATGTAATTAATTAAAATTTCAAATTCGTAGTGTAATTGAGCACATTGGCGTGCATGACGTTGGAAGAAAAGGTTAATTGTCCATTTGACAGAGCAGTGTGAAGTGTCACCGAAAATATCAAAGACGCCGCAGAAAACGAGTTTGTTTCATACAATGGCATTTTATGGCTGGATTCCGTTATTTTCATTTCGAACTGCGGTCACTTGCTGATCACAATTTTTATCACCGCACCCCTTGATTGCGGAAAACAGTTGCCAGTGAACCCAAAAGTCGGCAAAGCTAAGTTTCTGCTTAATTATCTGCTCATATACAATGTATATAGGTAGATAATTGCCGCGAAACGAGCGGCAGTAAAAACTGTGGTTAGAATGTGACTCTGTATTGTCCGCAGGTCGAAATGTAAATAAAGGAGTCTAACGGTAGAATGTCATTGGTTTCATATGATAGGAGTTAGGGTACGTTTTCATATTCACTGGTGGATCAACCAATCCACCAACTTCGTCCTTAGGTTCTCATAATATAAGAGCGAAGTTGGTGGATTGGTGGATCCACCAGTGAATATAAAAACATGCCCTTACTGTTACTCGGTCAATCGATGCCCATCAATGGGGAACTAGACTTGTAATTTTCCGTGAAAGAACGATAAAGAAAATTCATCTATATCGTTTGTAAGGTTCTGACTTCCATATCAAGATTTGTTTTCTTTCGGTCAACGAGCAACCTTCAGAATTCTTTGAGAAACCATGAGAGTTAGGAAAGACGAGGACCGCACCTTTTAACATGTTTTTCCAAACACAAGATAGTATAAAAATGAAACTATTAGGTGTATTGAATACCCACATCATACTCTCTATACTGACTGTATACAGTGTTTGCCACTTCTCATGGAAACACCCTCGTATCTTCCGTTATTTGACGTAGAACCATGTAGAAATTTTCAGGATCGATAGATACACTAGAAATGAACTCACCGCACAAAAGGAGTGATATACACTGCACGCCTGCAGCGATGGAACTACCCATTTTTCCGGAAAGTTATTTTAGAGTGCAAAATTGGCCCGAAATACCTTCAGATTCATCGTTAGGATTCCCAAATTACTTCTAACACTCCTGTCTCCTGAAAAATGTTCAGTCCTGAAATTTTCTACTTTGTTTCACTTCTCATGGAAACGCCCCCGTATCTTCCGTAACTTTCGACGTAGAACCATGTTATTCTCAGGATCGATAAATGAACTATGAATGAACTCACTGCACAGAAGACGTTATCCTACGTGATATACACTGCACGCCAGCAGCGATGGAACCGCCCATTTTTCTGGAAAGTTATATTAGAAGGCAAAATTGGCCCGAAATTTTTTCAGATTTGTGTTCAGGATTTCCAAATTACTACTAATAATCCTGTATCCTGAAAAAATGTCATTCCTAAAATATTCTGATTTGTTTCACTTCTCATGGAAACGCCTTAGTATTTTCCGTAATTTTCTACGTAAAACCATGTAATTTTCAGGATCGACAGATTAACTAAAACTGAACTCACTGCAGAAAAGAGGTTATCCAACGTGATATACACAGCACGCCAGCAGCGATAGAACCACCCATTTTTCCAGAAAGTTGTATCAGCTGGAAAAATTGGCACGAAATTATTTCGGATTCGTGTTTAGTATCCCCAAATTACTACTAATACTGAAAAATTTTCAGTCCTGAAAAATTCTAATTTGTTTCTCTTCTCATGGGAACGCCCTTGTATCTTCCGTAATTTTTGACGTAGAACCATGTGACTCCGAGGGTCGATAGAAAAACTATAAATGAACCTACTGCACAAAACAGGTCATCCTACGAGATATACACTGCACGCCAGCAGCGATGGAACCACCCATTTTCTATCGCTGCTTAAGTGCAGTGTATATCACGGAGGAAAATTCTTTTTATGCGCAATGTTGATCATAGATATTTCATGATTCTACGTCAAAAATTACGGAAGATACGGAGGCGTTTCCATGAGAAGTGAAACAAATCAGAATTTTTCAGGACTGAACATTTCCAGGAGACAGATAAATTATTGATAATTTCGGTATTCTGAACACGAACTCGATGGAATTTCAGGCTGATTTTGAACCCTAATATAACTTTCTCGATAAATGGGTGGTTCCATCACTGCTGGCGTACAGTGTATATCAGGTAGGATGACCTATTTTGTACAATGAGTTTATTTCTAGCGTATCTATCGAGTTTGAGATTTTCATAGTTCTACGTCAAAAATTACGGAAGATACGAGGGTGTTTCCATTAGAAGTGAAACACACTGCTTTCTGAGACATATGTAATTTTTTCCATTTATATTCAACTTTCTTCCATAGCTGCATTGATAATAACTTTCCTAACCTCCACGGGGTAGAGCGGTGATCGTAGACTAATTGCCTCCAGAACGTGGTACTTGTTTCCGATTGAATTTGATAATCATTATCATACGCTGTGAAATATGTTCCACATCGGCGTTGTTGGATCCTTAAAGTAAGCTTGTGCACGGTGCGTTCCGGTTTTTCAGGTTCCTCAAGTCTGGAGTGATGCTCTATCTTTCATTCTTCTCAAAAACAACATGAGCTATAGTAACAGAAATTATAGCAAGTGCTTAACGGGCTGAACAATATAGAGTTATTTGATCCTATCTCTTAGTCAGCCACTTCCATCTTTACGATATATAGCTCTTTCTAACAGGGGGTCATTGATGTCTTGGTTTAGATGATTTTAACTTGCTCTTGTTCAATTTCAGTATGATTGTCTATCTGTTGCCCAATACTTAACACTTCTTGATATTGTGATGAAATTTTGTCATTAGTTACTTCAGTTGCTGCCACTACATCACATGACAAATATCCAAAACCGTTTGTCAACTTTACTTATTTTTAGCCACTAGCTTCCAATTTTATTTGTTTCTTTGATTAGCTTATCTTTGCTCATCCTTTGCATTTGTCTTTTCCTTTGAGTTCACTTGACACAAGTCTGAAAACGAGTATTTTCTTTATGTTCTGGTTTCCACTGCAATGTAAATCATGTAATGTTTGGAAAACATCGCGAAAGCCGAGTGAAAGTATGTAGGCGTTGGTGTGCTTCCACACCTCCCGAGGCAGTAAGTTCCGAAGCTTTGCCATTCGTTCGAAGAACGAGCCCTGAAAAGTGATGTTCGTTATGTCCCCAAAGTGACAATAAATGTATGTGAGGACTGATCTCGATAGGTCATCAGTCTCGATAATATTTTAAAAGAGCATCGTCCAATAAAACAGAGAAAGGCCGCTAATCATTCTGCTGTGGCATAATTACGCTGACCATTATCAGCTCGGACCAGGCCCGGTCTGGCCAGGGCGGCTAGTCGGCGATCGCCGAGGGCCTCCGGCTCAAGGGAGCCACAAGTTTGCGACATAATCTTGCAAAAACAATTTTAAAACGATCGCCGCACCGATCGGCTCGGCGATCGGTAGTGACGCGACAGCGGCGCGGCGCCTCTGAGCCCTGTCTGGACTCAAGCAGACAGCTCAGCGCTAGTGGTGAGGAGCGAGGAGCCCATTCGCCGCGACGACGCGACATTCTCTGAGCAGTCTGAGCGCGCACCTGCGGTCAGTTGAGTTGAGTTAGTCGAAGGGTTGATGTGTGTTGTGGCATTGTGGGTTATGTTTGAAGGAGAACTAAAACGTGAATCGTTTAGTTTATAAAATGAAACGTGTGCACCCAAGTGGTGCATCTAAAAGAAAAGAGAAGAAGAGAAAATCTTTGGAAATAAAAAAAGGTTCAAAAAGTTTGAACTTATGGTTAGCTGGTTCCAGCTCCGATTCTGCGAACAATGACAAATCGCAAACAGGTATGCGGAAATATCACAAGCTTTTTATAAGCCTGTACTATATCGTATTATTTCGCATCTACGATGTTATTATTTATTTCCAGGAAATGGAGATCAAATTATTATTTCGCACCTACGATGTTATTATTTATTTCCAGGAAATGGAGATCAAATTAAGCCTCCTTCAATCCAAGCAGAGGCTACTACAGCTACCTCGTCTAGTGGAAGTGAAAATAAAAGGGAAGAAATAACGCATTTCGACAGGGATTCGTCAATAAGCTCTGAGTCCGATTCAGAAATCGGCTATGAAGAATCTCACCAAGACACGCTTGATGCTTCTAAGCAAAACCTTGGTTGTTTCATATGTCCAAATGAAAGTGATCACATTGGAATAAAAAAAGTTTTCATGGAAAATTATCCAATCCAAGTTCATAAGGGAAAAGGAGCTAAACTTTCGTTTGATCCATCCAAACTCTACTATCGTCTTTTGCCAAATGGGGATAAAATACACAGAAAATGGTTATCTTATTCAATTGAGCTCAACAAAGTATATTGTTCTTGTTGTATGATATTCGGAGGCAAAGATAACAGAGATCCCACATTTATTACTGGACACGATGTTACACCAAAACACATTTATAAATCGGTAGAAACTCATGAGAACTCCCATTATCATGAACTTGCAGCTTTTCAATGCCTAAAAGGTCGTGATATTGAGAGTCTTCTAGCGGGGAACCAATCTAAACAACGAGAAAGAGAAGTTCACACAAGAAGATTAGTTGTTCAACGTTTGATTGACATAGTTTTATTTCTGGGTAGACAAGGTTTTGCTTACAGAGGTGACAAAGCATAAGGGGCCTACTCACTTGACTCTGTAGAAAATCATGGCAATTTTCTCGAACTGGTCATGATGGTTGCAAACTATGACGTCATTTTACAAAACCATGTCAAACAGTGCATTGAGGACATCAAAAAGCATAAACAAAAAACAATGGAGAAAAGAAAACTTGCAGGAAAGTCAACCAAAAGGCAGTATGGGCGAGGTTCTTTAATGAAATTTTTGTCAAAATCGTTTATAAACAAGCTAATAAAAACCTCCATGATAGTATTATTTACAGCGTGATGGTAGACTCTACTCAAGATGTAGCAGTTATGGACCAATTGGCTATTTGCGTACGCTACGTCGTTCAAGGAAAAGTTTATGAAAGACTTCTAGAAATGACTGTTGTTGATGACTCGAGTGGACAAGCATTGTACGAACGCATAACTTCGGAATTAGCAAAGTACGGAATTCTGGCATCAAATATAGTTGCGTGTTCATTCGACGGAGCAAATAACATGAAAGGGTGTTATAACGGCTTACAGGCTCACTTCAAAAAGGCAAATGAAAATATGATTTATACTCACTGTATGGCTCACGTCTTAAACTTAGTAGTAGCTGACTCAACAGTAAAGTTGCTACAGGCAGAAAACTTGTTGGGATTGGTAGAGGAATCTGCAGTTTTTTTGAGTTTTTCATACAAACGAATGGCAGTGTGGGAGAAAGAAACAAAAAAACAACATACCGCCCATGAAAAACTTTATAGACTGCAAAAAATAGGAGCCACTAGGTGGTGGAGTAAACATAAGGCTCTGTCATCAATAATTGATGAAAGTGTGTTAAGGAGCGAGGAAATTGCCACATACAAATTAACGAACGTCATTACCGTATTTAAAGAAATATCTGTTGGTAATTTTGATTGCAAATCCAGATATATGGCCAGAAATTTGGCAAGTCAATGGGCAAAATTTGAAAACTTATTTATTTCATTCGTTTTACTAGATATGTTTCTTGTTATAACTCCTGTTTCCAAATATTTGCAAACTAAAACATTGGACTACGCTGTTGCTTTGGATTTGGTTCAAACACTGCTCAAACAAATTAATGAAAAGAGAAATGACAAACATTTTGAAGTTTTGTACACGAAAACAATAGAGTATGCGACTGCGGTTAACAGTAAATTGGAAGATAACAATATTGATTTGGAATTACAATTGGAGTTTACGGAAAGAAGAATTTCAAAGAAAAAACGAATGCCTGGGAAACAATCAAAAGATGATGCTACTGAAATATCAACAGCACAACATTTCAAGCATGTATTTATCAATATTTTAGACTGTGCTAGAACAAGCATTGAAGAAAGATTTTGCCCAAATAAAGAAATTTTAGAGGATCTGTCTTGGTTACATCCAAGAAAATTTAATGACATAATGAAGCTTAAAGATTTTCCGACTGGAGTCCTCTCTTGTATTTCAAAACTGTGCAAAGTTGAAAGAAGTCTATTATTAATAGAACTGAAACAATTTGTAGATCAGTACAAAATTTTAATAAAAGTTGTAAATACTCAAGATGAACAGATCCCAGACGGAGAATTAAACAAAGCTGAAGAAATTTTAAAAGACTGTGAACTCGATTCGGAACCTGAATCAGAAGAAGTCAATTTTCGTGGTTTCTGCAATGACAGTAAAACATGTTTCAAGTGTTTGTCATGTGCCTTCTCAGTTCTTTTTGAACTCTCTGGATCAGGATTGTTCACTAACTTATATGTAGTTTATAAATTTATCCTAACGATACCTTGTACACAGGTTACATGTGAACGAGTTTTTTCTAAGCTAAAAATTATAAAGAATCGTCTTAGGGCTAGTTTAGGCCAAGACCTTATGTCTAGCCTTATTTTTATGAACATAGAGAGACCTGTTTTTTGACATCGACAAAGAAGAAATAATTAATGTCGTGGCCAGGAGTAGTGACGAACTTAAAAGAAAACTGATTGGATAGGTAATCGTTGATTACTATCACTGTGGCAGGAATTTTTGTCGTTTTTGTTCATATTGTTAACAAAAATTTAAAAAAAATTATTTTTAACTTCTTTGTATATTAATAATTTATGTTATACTTCTATTACATTAGGCCCTATTTTAGTATCAATGTATACTAGGGTGTTGCATTATAGTTTTGCTTAATGTAATGCAGCGTTTTTTTGCATTGTGTTTTTTATTGTCAATTGTCAATATTGTCAGTTCGTAGTTGGCCTTTCATTAAATATCGTTCTGTTTTAGTCAACCATTCTCAAGTAGTACTGCAATTAATATTGATCTTTCAAGTAGTTAAATTATTAATAAATTTAAATTTTGTGCTGATATAAAAATATTTCAATCATTTTAGCCTCTGGATTGTTTATATACAATATCATTTAAAGGTCTTACCTTAGCGCTTAGCAAATAATATTGCTAAGATAAGACCTTTAAATTGCATTGTAAAATATTTAGCAAAATTATTCATTTCAACCAAATTATAAAAAAATTTAAACTATTCAAAACCACGTTAGCCGCATGCAGCAAACATAGGCTAACTATATTGCCGTGAGAGGGCATAGTGTCATCGTTTTATTTTCGGCGGGGGGGGCTCAAATCACCGTCTAGCCGAGGGCCACCAATGGAGCCAGACCGGGCCTGGCTCGGACTATCTAAAGAAAAGACGAGCTTGTGTTTTGTTTGCATTGAATTCCAAGTCTATATTTCAATCGTTCCGTTCTTCAGTTAGTTCCTAAAAAATAATTTGTGTGGAGAGGAGCCACTGTTGGTGCTAAAAGGTATTCCTGAGGAACACCAGTACTTATAGGTAGAGTGTCAGATGAAATTATATCAATCACCACGCGGAGAGATCTCTCCGGGAGAAAGCTAAATAGCAAGGAACACAACTAGGAGGCAGGAAGCCATAATATGGAAGCTCAAGGAGGAGTCCCTGGTACAAACGCGATCAAACGCTTTAGCCAAAGTTTCACCACATTTTTTATTAGAAGTACCCCCTCATCAGCACTTAAAAAACTACAGAAAAATAGTTTTATCAATCGGGCATGACTAGCGACCACCCATCAATCGAGCCAGACTTGCCCGATCTGCCCTAAGGCGGTACTGTCTATTAGATGAGTTCTAAACAACTACCGCTGCATCGAACTGAATCGTAGAACTTTTTAGTGTAGAAGTTTGACTAATGGATAGTAGTAGTACCATTCAGAAGTTGATCTGCGATACCAGAACTGTTTAATGAAATAAAAGCAGCGAAAAAAAGGCAACTATGTTTGTGAAAAAAAAAATTAATGATTTTGAATGTATTTACGTACCTATTCCACAGAGTCTAGGGATTTCACACGGGGGAGTTTTAAGTTTGCTCCATCTGAAACCATATTGCAAAAGTACCATTGGCAAAGAACGTATGTTTCATGTTATGAATTGGTATTTTCGATGATTTACCTGGTGCTAGGTAAATAGATAGATATGTTTATCAATTCTTATAGATCATTGGCATAACATAGAATAGGTCAATATGAATAAATAATACTATTGGGTTATTAACAAGATAATACGATATCTAAGACATTGTAGTGTATGGCCCCGTATACTGATTACTAATAAAGAACTGGTGGTCGATTACATAAGCGATGGCTATCATCGATGACTAGGGAGTCAGTAGATGCGAGACGTTTGTGGAGTCGAGACTAAAGTGTGCAGTTAAATAAAGTGTTTTATTTCTATTTCCCAACGAGCAAATAGTGAACTTTACATTGGCGACGAGGATAAAACTATACCAAGTAAGTACCAAAATATAACTTAAATGGACATTGAAGGTGTTAAACACCGGATAAATGATAAAATGGCATGGAGCCGTAATGGCATCGGTGTTAAACTCCGGATGCATTACTTTATTCAAAGCCGTAATGGCAAAGGTGTCAAACACCAAATAAAAACATGACTGTATAAAGAGTAAGGGCATCGGTGTTAAACACCGGGTGCATTACAGATTTATACAAAGCCGTAATGGCATGGGTGTTAAACACCGGATGCATTACTTTATTCAAAGCCGTAATGGCAAAGGTGTCAAACACCAAATGAAAACATGACTGTATAAAGAGTAAGGGCATCGGTGTTGAACACCGGGTGCATTACAGATTTATACAAAGCCGTAATGGCATGGGTGTTAAACACCGGATGCATTACAGATTCATTCAAAGCCGTAATGGCATAGGTGTTAAACACCGGATGCGTTACAGATTTGATCAAAGCTGTAAGGGCGTAGGTGTTAAACACCGAATGCATTACACATCCATTCAAAGCCGTAAGGGCGTAGGTGTCAAACATCGAACAAAAACACATGACTGTGTGAAAACGTACTGGTTACACAAAAAAAAAATTTGAATTCTAATACGTTTTTACATACTATGTAAAAGTAAAAGTACACCAAAATGTGCAAGCTTCCGAACAACTGAATGAAATGAAGCTGTTGTATTTCAGAAACGATGTCGAACATTCCATCTCTCGAAGCATTCGATTGTGATGGAGATGTCAGTTCTGTTGGACTCCGATGGAGAAAGTGGATAAGAGCCCTCGAAATATACTTGGAAGCTGCCTCTATAACTGATCCGAAGAAAAAGAGAGCGAATCTTTTACACCTCGGAGGACTAGGAATTCAAGAAATCTTTTACAACTTACCTGGTGCAAATGTCACAGATACTGATTGTGAGGATGGTGATTCATATACTATCGCCATTGAAAAACTTGATCAATATTTTTCCCCGAAGCAAAGTCGAATTTACGAGAGACACCAATTTCGACTTTTGAAACAAGAAACAGGAGAAAAATTTGAGAAATTTTTAGTAAGACTGAGAAACCAAGCCGAAAAGTGCCAGTTCATGAATGTAGAAGAACAAATAATTGACCAAATTACCGAGAAGTGCCTCTCCGTTGAACTTAAAAAGAAAATCTTGGCTACTGGGGATTCAATTACTTTGGAAAAAAATTATCGTCGAAGCAATCTCGTCAGAAACTGTTGATAGGCAAATATCGGAGTTCACCGAGAAGCCGGGTTGTAGTTCAGCTACAACCGTCAATCTACTTCGTCAGAAGAACATACTCTCAACAGCAAAATGTATGAGATGAAGGTCATCCGGGAATAGTGGCTATGAAGGGTAGGCTCAGAACGAAAGTGTGGTGGCCAAAGATAGATGAACATGCCGAAAAGATCGTGAAAACATGTAAAGGGTGCCTGTTAGTTTCAACACCCACTATCCCTCAACCAATGAAAAGGAGGCAACTGCCAACAGGACCTTGGATAGACGTAGCCATGGACTTCATGGGCCCTTTGCCTACAGGAGAACATTTGTTTGTAATAGTTGACTATTTTAGTCGCTACAAAGAAATAAAAATAATGAGGAGCATCACCTCTATGAGCACAATAAACATCTTGAAAGATATATTTTCAAGATTGGGGTTTCCCATGACTATCACATGCGACAACGGCAAACAATTTATAAGTGAGGAAATAAAAACGTATTTTGAAGAAAACGGCATAAAAATATTCAACTCCATTCCATACTGGCCCCAGATGAATGGAGAGGTTGAAAGACAAAACCGGGATATCTTAAAGAGGCTTAAAATTAGTCAAGCACTCAAGAAAAATTGGCGACAAGAACTGGTAGATTACCAAATGATGTACAATAGTACTCCGCACTCAACAACTGGAAAAACACCAAGTGAGTTATTCTTTCGACGCCAATTCAGAGATAAGATCCCTAGTTCTGGTGATACCGAAAATAGCATATTTGAAGAACATGCCAGAGAAAAAGACCAAACACAAAAACAAATAGGAAAAGAATATGGTGATAGAAAAAGGAGGGCTGGAGAAACGGACTTGGAATTGGGCGATAAAGTCTACAAGAAAATATTGATTAGAGAAAATAAAACAATGCAGAATTCGACCCAAGCACACACACAGTGGTCGATAAAACAGGTGGGGATGTTGTGATTCGAAATGACGACTCTGGTCAGGAATGTAGAAGAAACATCGTCCATCTGAAGAAAATAGAAGGAAAATGGAGTGTGTGTGACGATTCAAATTGTTAAAACTTTATTGTTTTCAGATTATTGTTCAGGTCACTAATATTTATTTCTTTCATTATTATTATAAGCTATTTTTATTATTGGTCTTTGATGCATACTTATATGAATTGTTATTGTTATAACTTCTTTGTCGTTACAATATTGTTCAGGTCACTATTACTTATTACTTTCATGATTATTATTATTTGCTATTTTAATTGTTGTTCTTTGATACATACTTATATGAATAGAATACGTATATATGCTTTGTATTTATATTAAGTTAGCCATGGTAATATCAGGTTGTGAAAACGTATAAATGTTCGTGTTATTTTCACATATAAGTTACATTAGAAAAAGGAAGAGATGTAGTGTATGGCCCCGTATACTGATTACTAATAAAGAACTGGTGGTCGATTACATCGATGACTAGGGAGTCAGTAGATGCGAGACGTTTGTGGAGTCGAGACTAAAGTGTGCAGTTAAATAAAGTGTTTTATTTCTATTTCCCAACGAGCAAATAGTGAACTTTACAGACATGAAAATATAAAAACAGTGGTATTTAAAATTATAAATAAGTATATATAAACATAACAAAAAAGTGTTCATAAAAAGTAACAGTAAAAACAAAAATGCACAACCTATGTAGAATCTAGAACGTGTCAGCGTAGAGATTAACTGAGTGAAATCCTCTAGCGAATAAAACTGATTTTATTGAAGAAATGTTTTTTCTATCGCACTTTTGAATTTTCTTTCGCATGAGACATTCTTCATTTGTGGAGTAAGCATGTTGAAGAAGAAAGATCCATCTTAGATAGGAGACTTTCTGAACTGCATTTTATTGGATTTTTGGAAATGTATATAATTTTTTATCCTTGTCGGGTATTCCTGAACAACTTTGTTTTTTGCTTTGTGAACGTTATGGAAAGTGTGCGTCAATGATTTAAAATAAATACAAGTGCGTGTCATTATTTCAATATGGGCAAAAGTCAGTGGCAGGTCCCCATACTATAATATTTGAACTCATCGTTGAATAGACTAGTGCGTAGTAAATGTATACCTATAAGGGCTCTATGAAAGTTTTCTTTAAGTGTTATAGGAATGCATAATATTGTTTTCCTTGTTTTTTGCAGTATGCCTCAACTTGTATATTAAAATCAAAATACAGTCCAGTACAGTTCCTAGGAACTTGGTAGAATGTTTCTGTTGGTACCTATCTTCTGTTCAAATTTCAATATATAATTGAAATAAGAACTAAAATGTTCGAAATATTCAAATTTGGAATCACAGCCAGTGTAGTTTACTCTAGATCAAAATTTTAATTTTTGTTCCCCCCTGTACAACGTTTGGAAATTTAGGAATTTTTACAAGTCGAATACAAGTATTCCGTAATGCACCAATTTTTATAAAGAATAACATTTTTTGACAAATCGATCATAAAAAAGTTTCCATATGGTAAAAAATTTTGAAACTCGCTGTATATAGTCATGACCACCTTTTGATAAGCAACCCATATTAGGCGTATTCGTCTATTTATGTAACTTCATAAAAAGTATGTTTCATCCGGTTAACATATGGGTGAAGGTCGACCTCTTTTCGTCTCTCAGACTAAATGCGTTTCATTGATTTGTTATTCTGCATGGTTGCCGAAAAAATAGTGTACGCAACACGTCCGAAAACAGTTTTTTTGGACTCGCAGACTTCCAGGACTCGCTAACGCTCGTCCTAGAATTTGGTCTACTCGTCCAAAAACACAGTATTTTCTGGACTTGTTACGTAAATTACCATTTCTCGAAAAAAGCCGCAATAAAAATTTTGCTAAGAATGTGACCACAGCTCGAAATGTAAATAACGGAGTCTAGCCGTAACATGTCATTGCTGAAACCCTCTTCTGGACATAAAATTGTAAGCGATGGGTATCCGCGGTCCCATAAAAGCACGGTTGATTTCTTGTCACTGGAAGAACGATCTTAGTTAATATTGAGGTATCTTATGGTTCCTTCTATACATCAACGATCTACCCCAATCAATGCACGATGGCAGAGTATTAATTTATGTAGATGATATCTTGATAATTGTTCTGCGGAGAATTTGCAAGAAATTAATTGGGGCATAGGTTCTATATGTAATAGAAAATTTTACTTCGTGGTGCGAACATAATCACCTAATCAATAATTTGAAAAAACGTTATGTGTAGAATTCACAAGGAAATGCAAAACTCCAAATTCTCTAAGATTCGAAATCAGTAATACCATATTAGAGACCTTCACCCATCTGTTAACCGGATAAAATATACTTTTTATGAAGTTACTTAAATAGACGAATACGCCTAAAATGGGTTGCCTATCAAAAGGTGGTCATGACTACTTATATACAGCGAGTTTAAAAAATGTTTACCACATGGAAACTTTTTTATGATCGATTTGTCAGAAAATTTTATTCTTCATAAAAATTGGTGCATTACGGAATACTTGTATTCGACTTGTCAAAATTCTAAATTTCGAGACGGTGTACAGGAGGGACCAAAAAATTTAGTTTTGATCTAGAGTAAACTACACTGGCTGAGATTCCTAATTTGAATATTTCGAACATTTTATTTCTTATTTGAATTATATATTGAAATTCGAACAGAAGATAGGTACCAACAGAAACTTTCTAATTCTTATTTATATTGAAGTTCGACCACTTCCCGGTCTAGTCCAAGAAGTACGTACTTCCCGGAAAACTCCAAATTCTCTAAGATTCGAAATCATCAATACCATATTAGAGACAATGAATTCTACCAAGTTCCTAGGAACTGTACTGGACTGTATTTTGATTTTAATATACAAGTTGAGGCATACTGCAAAAAACAAGGAAAACTATATTATGCATTCCTATAACACTTAAAGAAAACTTTCATAGAGCCCTTATAGGTATACATTTACTACGCACTAGTCTATTCAACGATGAGTTCAAATATTATAGTATGGGGACCTGCCACTGACTTGATATTTGATCTCAGTTACAATGAGTCATGCAGATAAACTTTTGCCATATTGAAATGATATGCACTTGTATTTATTGTAAATCATTGACGCACACTTTCCATAACGTTCATAAAGCAAAAAACAAAGCTGTTCATGAATACCCAACAAGGATGAAAAATTATATATATTTCCAAGAATCCAATAAAATGCAGTTCAGAACTTCTCTTATCTAAGCTGATGGATCTTTCTTCTTCAACATGCTACCTCCACAAATGAAGAATGTCTCATGCGAAAGAAAATTCAAAAGTGCGATACGAAAAAAATTTCTTCAAGAAAATCCGTCTTATTCGCTAGTGGAATTCACTCAGTTAATCTCTACGCTGACACGTTCTAGATTCTACATAGGTTGTGCATTTTTGTTTTTACTGTTACTTTTTATAAACAATTTTTTAGTTATCTTTATATATACTTATTTATAATTTTAAGTACCACTGTTTTTATATTTTTATGTCTTAGATATCGTGCTAACTTGTGAATAACCCATTAGTATTATTTATTCATATTGACCTATTCTATGTCATGCCAATGATCTATAAGAATTGATAAACATATCTATCTATTTATCTAGCACCAGGTAAATAATCGAAAATACCAATTTATAACATGAAACATACGTTCTTTGCCAATGGAACTTTTGCAATATGGTTTCAGATGGAGCAAGTATTCCTCAGGAATACCTTTTAGCACCAACACTGGCTCCTCTTCACACAAATGATTTGTTAGGAACTAACTTATGCACAGTGCACTGCTTCAAACCGCTTTCTCTTCCAAAGCTCAGATATCAGCCAGTGAAATACCAGAAAATAACGTGTGAAGAACGGAACGATTGAAATATGGACTTGGAATTCAATGCAAACAAAACACAAGCTTGTCTTTTCTTTAAGATAGTCCGATCTGATAATGGTCAGCGTAATTATGCCACAGCAGAATGATTTGAATATTTCGAACATTTTAGTTCTTATTTGTATTATATATTGAAATTCGAACAGAAGATAGGTAGCAACAGAAACATTCTAATTCTTATTTATATTAATATGTATATTGAAATTCGAGCACTTCCCGAAGTACGTACTTCCCGGACTAGGCCCAAAGAAAAAGTGTCCGGTAAGTGAACACCTCCCGGATGGATGCCGAAAAAATTGTTGCCAGTCTACCCAAAAGTCGGCAAAGCTAAGTTTCTGCTGAATTATCTGCTTATATACAATGTATATAAGCAGAATTATCTGCTTACTTGCAATGGATATAAGCAGATAATTGCCGCGAAACAAGCAGCAGAAAAATTGGGCTAAGAATGTGACTGTCTTAACCGCAGCTCGAAATGTAAATAACGGATTTTAACCGTAATATGTCATTGGGTTTCAGCCAGGTATTCGCAGCCCTGTAACTTTCTTATTTGAAGAAGAAATCATCACTTACTCATGCATATTCTCCTGAGACCGACTCTGTTCTATCTATGATACTCATGCGTATCTATTATGTTATTGTGGTCTTCGATAGTTGCAAGGGCTTTAACGTGAACAAGTTTTTTTGAGACAGGACGAGAGAAAATATTCCGTTGGGGTAAGATCCGGCGACCTAGCAGGCTATATTACCCAAGTACTAAGTATTGGACGTAATGATGAAAATGTATGATGCTTTATATGGTTGAACAGAGAAAGAAACTTTCTTTCAACTTTCTCAAAATCATCATTCAATTGCTTCCAATAAACGATTCAAACACAGTATGAGGCAATTTTTGGTCCTTTCGTTAAATAAGAATGTTACTGGGTTGCGAATAACTTCCTGAATCACCCAATATACTACAAATATGGTTGAGTATAAAATATGTCTGTTCCACTAAATGAAAATCAAAATTCCGCCAAAGATGCAATACTTTCGAAACATATCAAAACTGTTTCACATCACCCCTAAATATTTCTTTCGGCGACATGTAAAATATTCTTCACCTTCGACATTGGTATTGACACATCGCGCTTTTCTTGAAAGGCGCCCTCCTATAATGCTCGGAGCGCAGGGCTGTACATAAAGTGAAGTGGTGTATAGTTCACAGTTATATTAAGGGCTTTTACGCTTCAAACTCGAGGGTGACTGTGTATGATGGTTCTCAGACGGAGAGATCGTTAGCCTTTTAACGTACCTCCACCACTAACGGTTAACAATTCTGCTTTATGTCCCATTGTGTTGGAATATACAACTTGGGCAACTCAAAACGGCCTACTGTGCGAGAAGCGGGGATTTTCCATGCGTAAGGAAAGGAAAGGAGACAATAACGTGGAAAGTCATGGTTCTAGCGTACATTCGTTTCCTCTTTGCAATTCGAAGTTATATCAGTTATAATTCATCATTACCAACTGATATTCTAGTCTTCAGTTAATGAAAATCATTTATCACAGAATGTCGGCAACTTTTTTTTACATGTGACATAAAGTATAGAAACATATTCAATAAAACTCGACCACGTGGTTGAAACAAATGGTTCCCATTCTTGCCGTTTTCCCGCTACATGATTATACTAGATGATCATGGAATTGATTCAGTTTCGTCAACTCTACCCGGTGAACTTTCAACTTTACAATTATAAGTCATATAATGGTTTTCGTCAGATGTCTCATGCGTTATGTTGAATGAACTTAACCAATACGTACTTCAGAAATCGGTCATACTCATGAGTGATATACCAAAATTAAACCATTTTACGTCGAACGTTCGCTTTAACACATTTCAATTATGTTGCATCTTTGATCAAATTAAACGATCAATACCGTATAATCACGATTGTATCATTTGAATGATGATAACTTTGAAGATTGCATATAAACATATTTTTTATTTACTTTTTCAAATATTATCTCTTCAATAATTTGCAGACATCAAGATAGATATGAAAATATCTAACTTTTTTAAATATAATCGTATATACATCTTCATCAATATAATCAATAGTAAGACCAAATAGCTACGTATTATTGCATATTTTCCAGACGTAATTTATGTGCCCCATAAAAAAAAATATAATTATTGATCGAAATAATCAATAAAAATTATTATATCATTAATACATATCTTGAGTGACGATAATTTTGAAAACCGGAAATATACGTATATATTATTTGTGTGTTTCCAAGAATCGTCTCTCCATAGTTTTCCTGGCATCAGGCAAAATATGAATATTTTACATATTTCCTAATATAGTAATGAAAATATTATATTGTATTCGATCCATTCAACGACCGAATAACTATGTATTTTTGCATACTTCACCTGACGTAAGTTGAATGACTAAAGAATTTTTATTTATTGATCAAAATAATCGATATAAACTATTCCATCGTGGATACATCTCCTGGGTAATGATAATTTTGAAAATCGAATATAAACATATTATTTATATATGTTACCAAACTTTGTCTGTCCAAAGTTATCCTGGTCTCAGACAAAATATGTGTACTTTTCGTTTTCCATGATGTGGTAATAAAAACGTTTCATTCAGATCAATACATTTTCTGACCAAATAAACATGTATTTTTTCATACTTTTTCCAACGTAAGTTAAATACCTGAACAAATATGTACACCTATTGATGTAATTAATCAATTAAAAGTATTATATCATTTATATATCTTTTGAACGATGGTAATTTTGGAAATCGATTATAAACATATTACTTAAATATGTTTCCAAACATTGTCTCTCCAAAGGTTTTCTGTCAACAGGAAAAATATGAAAATTTTACAAATTTCCTAATATAGTAATGAAAATATTATATTAGATTAGATACATTTGACGACCAAATAACTAAGTATTTTTGCATACTTTGCCTGACGTACCTAAGGTGAATATCTAAAAAAAATTATTCATTTATTGATCAAAATAATCGATATAAACTATTATATCATAAATATATCGCTTGAGTGATGGTAATTTTGAAAATCAAATATAAACATATTATTGATATATGTTTCCAAACATTGTCTAACATTGTCTCTCCAAATTTTTCCTGACATCAGGCAAAATATGAATATTTTACATATTTCGTAATATAGTAATAAAATATCATATTTGAATCGATCCATTTTATGAACAAATAACCATGTAACTCTGGGTACTTCTGGGTGAGTTGAATATCTAAAGAAATATGTTCATTTGTTGATCAAAATAATCAATATAAACTATTAGATCGTTTATATATCTCCTGGGTGATGATCATTTTGAAAATCCAATGTATACATATCATTTATATATGTTTACAAAAATTGTCCCTTCAAAGTTTTCTTGGTATCAGACGAAATGTGCATATTTTTCATTCCTCATAATATAGTTATGAAAATGATTTATTCAAATTGATACATTTAACGATCAAATAATTATGTATTTTTGCATACTTTGCCTGACGTAAGTTAAATACCTTAAAAAATATGTTCAGATATTGATCAATATAATCAATATGAAGTATTCTACCCAACGATAAGTGTCGCTGCTATTGAAGTTAAGAAGCATCATCTCAAACTCAGTAACGGTATATGAATTCTATCAAAAGCATTTGTGAATTGTCAATTAGTTATTGGACCTCTTGGGTTACCATGATAACATGCATAAAAAGCCTAATTGGCTGCTTAGCTTGTACCTACAATATACCATGATAACCATTTTCAGTCTTTGGACATTGTGCATAATAGGTCATTTTGATAATGAAAATATGATCAACGAAGTATGACGTCGATACAACGCTGAAACTTAGGACATATCGCCTCAGAAAGGACCGTAGTATTGGGAACATGACATTTGAATCACTTACTTGATATATTATGATATGTTCTTTGGACATTGTGCATAACACGACATTTTGATGATGAAAATGAGATCAAAGAAATATGACGTTGATACAACGCTGAAAGTTGGGGCTTATCGCCTCAGAAAAGACCGTCGTATTGGAAACATAAGTTATGAATCAGTTACTTGATATATGTTACAATATGCTATTTGGACATTGAGCATGATACGTCATTTTGATAATGAAAATATGATCATTGAAGTATGACGTTGATACAACGCTGAAAATTGGGACTTATGCCTCAGAAAATACGTATAATGGATACATGTTGATGATGTTGACCATCATTCATAAGACGTTAAGTTTATGTTCCACAAATGTAACAATTTAAAAAATGTTCACAGGGTAGCAGCGATTTTTTTTCTCTTTTCCGGGAGTGGCAGTTTCGATTACAGTAGCTGCCATATATTCTTTATTTTCAAAAGATATTTCTTGAGAAACTCAAGAAATATCTTCGGTAACGGTAATGAAGAAATGGGTACCATTATTTTATTACCGTTTTTATGTATGGATAAGCTGGGATGATCTTATCATCTTCCATATGTTGAGCAAGCCTGGTGGAAGATATGTTTCAGGGATGACATCACGATTAAAATAAATTAGTATCCATTTTTTTAAATCCAGGAAATATCTGTTTTGGCACTTTCTGACCTACATGCTGCCGATGCCAGGCAGATAAGTTTTTCGTCCCATTCAACTTTAAAGGATTTAAAAACAGCCAGGTCTAGTAGTTGTGCAAGGTGGCTGTTCAAACACTGAAATCAATTTTTGCCTGGAACTCCATCCCTGAAAATAGTTTCAATATGGTTACTCTTTACAAAGTTTCCCGCAATTTCTAAAACTTCTCTTCTAGATAAGCCGTATCCCCACTTCTCGATAGTTTTAAGACCATTGGCTGATATAAGTGCATAAGTGGTAGAAATTATCATATGTCGTCCTTTAGTTACTTTTTTTGCTTCCCGTTCACCTTTTACACAGGAATGTAGGGTCACATATGGTATCTTGTATAATTTTGCTGCCTTATAAATTCATTGATGTTTGGCCTACTACAACGTCAGACATTGCAGTGTTGAGATCAGCAGCCGAATATTTCCCTTCATTAGAAATTTTTCTTTTCGAGCAGCGAGCCATTACATCTATAACTAATAAATATTGTAGAACTTGCTCCACAACGGTTTAAATGAACTGTTTAATCAGTTTCAAATCCAGCAGGTTATACAAACAGGGTGAATGTGATATACTATATATATGACACATTTGACCCAACCTGTAATAGTAGGTACTTTTATCCCAAAAACAAAATTTCATGGAGCAAATGTGTTATAGCAACATTTTATGTTAAACATTAAAGTTTTATTTAAATAACCTATACCATATGTTTTCCCAAACTACTATGACCTACTAACAAAATAAAAATAAAAAATAGATTAATATTCCCACTTACCCAAAAAATAATATATTACTTCACGAAGGGAGCAAATGTATGATAGTCCAGGAGCTGGCGACGAATTTTGGGAAGGTCCTTTTGACAAATGAAAATTGCGAAAAAATATAATTTCGTCAATTGGCGAATCCAGACTCGCGAGTCTGGGACAGCGTTTATGGTTATTTCGTTACTACACAGCATATAAAATTTGCAAAAAAAATTTTTTTGGCAACTTGATTTTCAGCCGTTTTCAGTCATGTTTGCAAGCATTTTTCACCCATTTCGCAGCATTGTAGCGCATAATGAGAATATACGTTTTATGGTTCTATACTTCTACTTTTAAAATCTTATTGAGAAGTTGAAATCGGGCTATCACTAGAGCATTCAGGCAAGCTGTAAGAAAGAAAATCAAATTACAATTGTGCCAAAACTAATGGTCCAACAGCGCAAAATTTTCCAGTTTTCCAGTTTTCCAGTTTTTATCCGTTACTAATGACGATCGGGTCGTCAGAAATCTCATTTTGTTCCTATTTCAATTTTCTACAATTTTTTTAATTGGAGTTACCAGATTTCTGTTTCAGTTTCCATTTCATGAGCAAAACACTAAAAACGCGTTTTTTTGTTTTTAAATGTTTATAACAAATTAATAAATGACAGTTGCGAGTCGAAAACATAACAGAATATTATAACACTGTGATGGAACAGTTGGTTTCCCACTAGTATTTCTGTTAAAAAATCAATCATTTGGCTACGCACAAGAATTTCTTCATTTGTGAATTGTATTCACGTCTGGACCGATTTTTATCATGTACCTGTCACTCGTAGCACATGATGTTTACGTGTATGCATGTCTGGCTCCCAGACCAAGCGACGGACTTTAAAATTGGAGAATAAATTTTGTCGGACAATGTGACACATAGTTTCATCACAAAATTCTAGAAAAATTAGTTATCAATAAATTTACCTTTTTTTTATTTTTATACGTTTAAGCTTTTAGTCATTATCTTATAATTATAATTTGAATACTAGTTAAGCATATCCATAAATTCTCATTACAACGCCAAATGCACGTTTTTCAGAAAAATGTGAAAGAGAAGTCCAGGTTACGTGAATTTTCGCAGAGGAAAAAGTTGGTAAACCAATCATAATTAAGCCATAATAAAAGTTATTTAAAGAAATATAATACAGTGTGTAACATAAGTACGTTACAATATTTGAATGATGTTTTCCTGAAACAATTTAAAGAAAAAAAAGTCTATACAGTGAGCACGTAAAGGTTGGAACAAATTCGTTATACGCTTGATATGACCATTAAATGAAAATAAGCTCAGACACTAGTATTTTATTCTTCAGTTGCGCATTTTTTGGTAGAAGTACTCAGATTTTTGATTACTTCATCGCTGTTCGAGTTATGACGTCATTATATATTTTTTTTAATGGCAATACCTTATTTTGATAAAACTTTAAAAAAGAACGCATTTTTCTGTGTATGGATGTTATATTTTTTCTTATGTGGATAACTGTGTGTTCGAGAAATAAAAGATATTTTATTCATAATAATGTAATATTAAGTCTGTTAACGTGAATTTTGACTTAAGGTATCTCCACAAAATAAAATATATTGCGGTTGGATCAGGAGATTTAGCTGGCCTCTCTAAAAAATCCTCGTCTGTGGGTTGAGGACGGGTATTATTGTCATTTGCCGTGGCACTCCGGGGCTACTTTCTGGTTCTTGGTGGCGTATCCACTTTTGAGCTGCAGGAAAACCCGGAAAAACCTACAGCTCTACCCCGGGTGGTCGGTTGCACACTTCGAGCAAACACCAGACGTTGGGATTGGCATCTAGGCAACTCACATCGCACTTGCTTCACAACAAAGTATGAGGTCGCCTATCGATACCGATGTACTTGAGAAAAATTCCCTCATACTCCGGATTTCGATCTCAGACGAGGATTTTTAGAGTGGTCAGCTAGATCTTCTGATCTAATCCCACTAGTTTTTTTGTGGGGATACCTCAGGTCAAAAGTTTACGTTAAAAGACCTAATATTCCATTATTTTGAATGAAATATCTTTTATTTCTCGAAAATATAGTTATGTAATATAACAAAAATTTGATATCCATACACTGAAAAATGCGTTCTTTTTGAAGGTATTATCATAACTAGAACAGCGATGACAAAAATCTAAGTAGACCAAAAAATGCGCAACTGGCGCAATGGCCATATCAAGCTTTTAGCAAAGGACCCCGCACTTTTTATAGATAAAATGGTTCTCGGTGAAATTGTCTGAATTTCCAGTATATTCTAGTATTCGATGTACCGATTGAACGTGCTGAATCGCAAAGTTCGTTGATGGATAGATTTTGAAATTTTTCAATTTAAAAATCAGTAATTTTTATTTAATTATTTTCTCGGGATTTGAAAGTGCCAACTGCATTTTTTTTTTTCGTTATTATCATCATCGTGCCTTCATATCATATCATTATGTACAGAGTGAAAAATTAAAACATTTTAGTAATGTCTGAAAATTCGATGTAATAATGAAATATTCATAATATTATTTTGGCATGCAATATACTATTCTTATTCCATCATTAATCACAATTCATACATTTCGTACAGAGTGATTTGAAAAATTGGTGAAATATATGGCCGGTTTTTTCGTAAATATCCTGTATATTTAAGTGAATTATCATCCTCCGAAGATGGCTGATACCGTATAAACATGATTTCTTTGGGATGTATAGGGTGATCATGAAAATTTTCGATGATAAAAATGACAAAATATCAACGTTTCAGAAATCACCCTGTAATTTACAATTAACGCGGTGCAATTCCTTTATTATTATTTAGTATATTCATCATTCTCTCCTCAACACTGTCCCAAAAATTCAGTTATCCACTATGACTAGCTTCGTAGTTATTAATTGAGAAACCTATTACCATTTGCATGACGAGTTGAAGGAACTTGTTCACGCGTACATTCTATTAGTGGCCAAGATTTTTCACAAAAAATGAAACGTGAGATTGTGGAGATCAAAATAAATGTAACATGATGAATGACGGTCCATTCAACTCCATCCACCATTTAGGAACTGACTGAATATACGACACATCAGTTACAACTTTCTAATGGTTGGATAGTTTGACTCGCCCAATCTTGTATGAGGCCACGGTACGGGACATCACTTATCACTGAAGGTGACAAAGAACAGCCTCAACCGAATCCACCTCCCCCGTAGCAGCGCTACGGTCCTCATACAACAAGAAAACCCTAACGGCTATCGGGTACATTTTGATTCTGTCGTTGACGGAAATTGAGTGAAAAATCAATTAGTTCCATCAGTGATGATTATTATTACCTTTACGTATTAAATTACCTGTAGTGATAAAATATAATAGATGTCTATTTGTTTCTATTGATAGCCAACAAATATAAAAATCATGGAAACCCCTATCCGAGGGGAACACGCATTGGAAAAATACTGTCGCTGCCCAGATTCAAATTCTTCTATTAGAAATAAAAGCGTCTATCAATCATTTTCACCTTTCCGAGATATTTCGTTTTTGAATCCGACAAAGCCTAAACCAACAAAATTAACTTAACTATCTGTACCTTACATTATTAAATTCATATATCGGATGTGATTGTTATCTATAATCTTCACCCTCTTTCACATTCATTTTCATCTCCACATCCTCACGTTTCACTAATTGTGAAAAATCTTGGCCACTAGTAGAATGTACGCGCGAACAAGTTCCTTCAACTCGTCATGCAAATGGTTATAAGTTTCTCAATTAATAACTATGAAACTAGTCATAGTAGCAATCTGAATTTTTGGGACAGTATAGAGGAGAGAATGATGAATATATTAAATAATGATAAAGGAATTTCACAGACTTAAACGTTAACTACACAGTGATTTCTGAAACGTTGATATTTTGTCATTTTTATCATCGACAATTTTCATGATCACCCTTTATATTCCAACGAAATCATGTTAATACAGTATCAGCTATCTTCGGAGGATGATAATTCACTTGAATATATAGGATATGTACGAAAGAACTGGCCATATATTTCACCAATTTTTCAAATCACCCTGTACGAAATGTATGAATTGTGATTAATGATGGAATAAGAATAGTATATTGCATGCTAAAATAATGTTATCAATATATCATTACATTACATTATTTACATCGAATTTTCAGACATCACTAAAATGTTTTTATTTTTCACTCTGTTCATAATGATATAATCTGCACCAGCTGAATGATATTCAGTAATATGAAGGAACGTTGATGATAAAAACGACAAAAAAAATGCAGTTGGCACTTTCAAATCCCGAGAAAATAATTAAATAAAAATTACTGATTTTTTAACTTTTTTTTAATTTTTTAAAATCTATCCATCAATGGACTTTGCGATTCTGCACGTTCAATCAGTACATCGAATACTAGAATATACTGAAAATTCAGACAAGTTCGCCAAGAACCATTTTATCTAAAAAAAGTGCGGGGTCCTTTGTTCAAACCTTTAAGTACTTAATGTATAAACTTGTGTTCGGAAATGCTTCGATTCGGAGATGCAGGATGCTGAAATTGAATTTTGTTTTCGTTTTTTGAAAATTACTAATGCAAATAATAAGTTTTTCGCACGAAATCTAGTACCTGGGTTTTTTTGAGGTGGGAAATCGTAATTTCAGTAAACTTTTAGGACTTTTGGGTAAAAAAGGTACATTTCCTCATAACAACGCTGGAGGTGATCGTTTTCGAGATATTTACAATTTTCTATATTGATGCACGTTACTTAGCTCCAAGGACGCTAATGCTGAGAACATTACAAACACTGAGTATGTGTCTTGTCAAAATTAACAAATTTTTTTCCATAAAATGTTTATAGAAAAGAGGTTCGTTTTCGATTTACAAATTTCTGAAAATCTCCAAAAATGGTTAGTTTTCGTCAAACGTTTTTTGCAGCTGCAGTTATTTTTATCAAACTTTATACGTCTAAACTGAGCATTATCAAACTATTTAATCAGCATAGGCAAATTTTATTTTAATAATTTTTGTCACTTTAGTTAATTAAATTAAGTTGGCTATGAACTTTTGTTTATCAAAATAAAGTATTCATTGACAAACTCACAGTTCGGAGTTTATGAAGTGATTTTCTGGTACCATACCATTAAGAATAATGAAATGGCTGATTTTTGCACACGGCTTGGCTAACAGAAATTCAACCGATGCCAGACGCATCTATCAGGAAAGGTGTTCCCAACACGTGACTCCTTGTGCAGCGGCATTTGCGAAACTTTTCCGGTGACTGGAATCTGGAAGCTTTGATAGAAATTCTGCAGTAGGACGGCCACGGGCTGCAAGAGCTGAGGAATTAGAGGAGGAGGTTTTCGAAGAAATTAGTGAACATCCAGAGACAAGTACAAGAAAAATTAGGCAAACTTTGAATGCGAGTCATATGACAGAATTTTAAAGGAACAGGCAGCAATTATATTCAGCATTTCCAGGCAGTTAAGCTACGTGATTTTCAACCACGTATCGAATTTACTCAATGGTTTTTCAAACTTTTACAACAATCTCATCTGGGCGGAAGATAACCCACATGTTATAACGCAAACTCGTTTCCAAGACAAATTCTCTTCTGATGTATGGGCAGGCATTGGGAAATATTCAATAAGTCCCTATTTTCACTCCTTACATTTGGATGGAGATGCTTACCAACGTTTTCTGGAAAGCTTATGGAACATGTTTCCATTGGTCTCCGAAATCACTCTTGGGTAATGCACGATGCTCGTTTTAGTCTGGTAGCAAGAAGTTTCTTAGACGTGGCATATCCCTAACGATGGATAGGCAGAGGAGGCACTTAGCATTGGCCCCCGAGGTCACCGCACCTCAATCCCGTCGACTTTTCTTTTGATGGTACATAAAATAACTGGTTTATGCTAGCACCATTGAAAATAAGGAAATGTTGAGGGATCGAATCATAGCTTGCTGCGAAACGATAGGAAACACTCCCGGCATTTTCCAACGGGTTCGGAAATCTTTGATTAGATGAGCAGAAGCTTGTGTTACTGTTGGGGAAGTCACTTCAAACAGTTGTAATAGTTGTTGCGTTCAATTTTCATGTGTTTAATTCCCTAATCAATAACAGAGTACTTGTCCGAATTGATATTTTTAGAAACTCCGAACTGTAGCACTTTCGAACTGAATAATTAAACGTGACAAATTTTATTAATTTGTATTGATTGCGCAGTTTAGAAGAAGTCTGTATTCGTATACTGCATATAAAGTTTGACGAAAATAACTGCAGTTGCAAAAAACTTACGAAAACCAACCATGTTTTAAAAACTTTCAAAAATATGTATCTCGAAAACGAATAATTTTTTGATAAACTTTTCATGGAAAAATATTGTTTATTTTGACGTTTATTTTGACGAGATCTACCACATACTTGTTCTCAGCAACTTCACTTAGCGCCCTATGAGCTAAGTAACGTGCATCGATATAAGAAATTGTACATATATTATTATCTAGAAAACGATCACCTCCAGCGTTGTTTAGGAAGTGTACCTTAGTTGAAAAAAGATTTTTTCATGAAAAATGTACCTAACTCGAAAACTAGTCGTCTTTTGAATTGTCAAAAAATCATGTTCATTCGACACCAAGAAAGACACGTTTCATGTAAATTAAATTATTAATACGCAAGAAGAAAATTAATTACTGAAAAATCGGGTTTTCGCCATTTTGATGGTTAATTTGAGGTTAATGTCGACAAAACTGTTTCATTGAGCATTTTCCGCTATGAGGTCACGTTACGCCGAAAATCGCAAAAACCCGTTTTCAACCCCTAAACTGCATCCCCATTTCACCATTTTGAGTGTTTTTTGTTTAAATATTTTTTTCCTAAAGTTGGGACAACAACATTTTTCACCTAGTCCTTGTCTGTTAGTTTTTTCATTTTCACAAAAATTATGGATTGGAAACTTTCAAAAATCTGTATCTCGAAAAAGAATGATTTTTTGATAAACATTTCATGAGAAAAAAAATGTATATACCACATACGTCGTTTATGTAATGTTCTCAGTAACTTCAGCGCCCTAGAAGCTAAGTAACGTGCATCGATATAGAAAATTGTACATATCTCGAAAACGACCACCTCCAGGGTTGTTATAAGGAAATGTACCTTGTTTACCCAAAAGTCCTAAAAGTTTACTGTCAAAAAAGTTAGGGCATTATAAATAAATAATTACAGCGGACGCAGAGCCATCTAGGCGCTACATAAAAATTAATACAAACTTATGATTTTCCACCTCAAAAAAAAAACCCTGGTTACCAAATTTCGTGCGGAAAACTTATTTTTTGCAAAAGTAAATAAGAAAAATACGAAAAAAAAATCTATTTCAACACAACACTAATATACTTTTTTACTTGAAATTGTCTCAGGAATACGTCATTTAAATATCTCAACATACTTATGTTACACCCTGTATACTGGCGGACTCCCTGACAATAATTAATTCTATTTAAAAACGAAAGCCCAGGCACTGATCATCATAAATCGCCTTATCTCTGGAATATCAAACTGTATTTTCCTTGTCTCGTCGCTCTCGGATTCTATTGTTGCTTCAAATTAGAAACTCACGTTGACCAACCTGTAAGGCTTATGTGCAACTTTTTATAATCAGATATTATTGGTTAGTTTTAAACCATGAGATGTAGAACGTTTTTGAAATGGGCAATGAGTTGGACAAATTTTAGTTCTTTCCGGCGAAGAAATACGTTACGAAATAGAAGTGTCACTTTTTGTTACATCAGAAAATATACAAAATTCATAATTAAAATGTTTTGCCTGTCTTCCAAAATTGTCTCAGATATTTTTCATTGAGATTTCAGTTCGTTATGAAACAAAGTGTTTATATTTTGAATCAATCGTTTCGTAATCTCTGAGCTACCATCAACTTTTTTTCACTACGGGCTTGGTTCAATTTATTATAATTTTTCATCTTAAACACATAGGTACGGGATGATCTGGAAATAATTTTTAGGTTATTTGACCTTCAAATCAAGTCACATCGATTCAATTCAAAGTTCTTTCATTGAATCAGTTCATGAGTATGTAACACATTTTTGTATAAAAATGTACCTATTTCCATCTGACAATAAGTCATTCATGAAAAATTTGGAAAAACGAACAAAATAACAAACTTTTATGTATACTGAAGCAACCAATGCATTTATTGACAAAATGCAGTAAGCTTTGGAAACAAATCATAGCATATTTTTCACCAAGAGATGATAATACTGTGGCGAAGCTGCGGGCGATGCCGGACTTGAACTCTTACGTAGCCGGCGCTCGGCCGCGGGTGAACGTCTTTGCGCTTGCACCGAGAAGAATCTGGACGATTCGATGAATCTGGACGATTCGATGGAAAATTCTAGAGTATTCGGAGAAGTCAACAGTGAAAATAAAAAGAACGACGCAACAGAGGGACAGTCAGAGTGAAGTGAAAGTCGAATATAAATACCTAGTTCCATGATTGTTATGTAAATTAGAGTATTGTGCTATTGAATCATTGTATTTCGTAAATAACTTATTTTTAAGTGAATTAGAGTTTAAATATACTACGTTTGGTATTGGAAGTGCGATTTTTAAATACAGAGTGTTCGTGTAAGTAGAAAGATTGTGTATTTCGGATAATTATTTTCGCGTGTGAAATAGACAATAATAATAATAATAGACTGGTGGCCGTAGAATAGACTGTGTGAAATAGACAATAATAGAAGTAATAGACTAGTGTCCGGGAAATAGACTGTGTGAGATAGACAATAATAATAGACTGGTGACCCGTGAAATAGACTGTGAGACATAGACTAAGACAAAATGTGTTCGAGGAAAGTTCGCCTGGTTGAATTGAAGGTTGCGGAATTGAAGCAAGAACTGGAGGAGAGGGAACTTGACACAAGTGGTAAAAAGGCCGTGCTTCAAACAAGACTTGCCAAGGGATTAGTTCAGGAGGGCGAGGACCCAGAAACATTTCTATTCGAAGTTTCTGGAATAGATATGAGTTCCATAATGAGTAAACTCGACGGAATGGAAGACAAAATTCAGGAGAAACTTCTCGAAAATTCGAATAGTCTGAAGGAAGAATTTCAAGAAAGTTCGAAGAATCTAGAAGAAAAGCTTCTACAAAATTCAAAGATTCTGGAAGACAAACTCCTCGAAAATACAGAGGGATTAAAAAAAGAACTTTCCGGGGTGGCGAATTGACTGGAAAGAAGAATAGATGAAATCGAGGAAGAGGTGAGAAAATTGAAGGAAACAATCAGCGATGAAATCAGAGGCGGAATCGAGGAAGAAATCAACAAATTGAAGGAGAAAATCAGTAAGTTGGAAAACCAGAATGATACTACCCACACCACAGAATCTGTCAACGAAAATTCAATGCTGGAAGTGAGTTTGAACTTGGATGATGTTCAAAAGGGTCTGAAAGATGTGAAGATCAGTTCCGAAACAGGAAAACTCTCTATGAAACCACCTCAGTTTGATGGGAAAACACCATGGGCAAACTACCGCCGACAATTTGAAGCTACAGCAAAGGTGAATGGATGGAATGCAGGAGATAGAGCTGCGGCACTAACACTGGCGTTGCGTGGAAAATCAACGAATATCTTACAAACCCTCACGGCTCAGGAACAAGAGGACTATGAGCAGCTGATCAAACATCTAGAATTACGGTATGGACAGACCCATCTAGAACATGTGTACCACTCGCAGCTCAAAAACCGCTGCCAGAAATCAAGCGAGTCCCTACAGGAGTTTGAAGCAGACATTGCACGCTTGGTTCGCCTTGCATACCCAGCTACACCGGAAAAGGTAATGGAGCGACTAGCAGTTCAGGCCTTCTTAGATGGACTTCGTGATCAGGAAACCAGACAAGCATTGACACTAGCTCGTCCAACACATCTCGTGGATGCACTGGCACGCGCTTTGGAATTTGAGGCAGCGAAGCAATCCTGCAGAAGCCAAAGTAAAGTCCGATTCATTGAGGACAACCCACAGGAACCTGCTAACCTGGAAGCTGCCATAAGGAAGGTGGTGAAGGAAATGTTGCCTGAGGGAAGACTAGTGAGATACCGGAACTGTAGGAAACTTGGACACGTGCGTAGTCAATGTCCAACCCTCAAGAGGTCGAGACCAACGAAGGTTGTTGAGAAGAGGCAATCGTCGGCCTATACTCAGAAAGCCAATGTGAACAACGCATATGTCGCTGTCCTCCAACGACAGAACAAAGGAGTCTTCGTAGACGGTTTCATCAACAACAAGCCTTGCGCAATGCTGCTGGATACAGGTGCGACTTAGACAATCCTTGGACCTGCTTTTATTAAAACACCAGAGAGAATGGAACCATCATCCTGGAAGCTACGCACAGCAACAGGAGAGCCGGCCACTGTACATGGGGAGCTACCGATTGAACTGATTCTAGGCAGCACAAAAGTGAAACATCGGGCATTAGTAGCGGACATTGAGGACGAGGCAATTATTGAAATGGACATCATGAATTCCAGAGGGTTCGAATTGAATTTCAAAGATGGCGTTCTACGTGTGAACGGAGAAGAGCTGGTGCTACATGGAAGAAGTGAAGAGATGATTCGTGTTCTGCTGGCTGAAGATGTAAGTGTACCCGAGAGGGCTGAGACCATACTTGAGGCTCGCTTGGACGGAGGTGCGAGCAATGGAAGCGTGGTGATGTTCGAGCCCAAGCTTCATGATGAGAAAATTGGACGAGGGATTGCACTAGGCAAAACTTTGTTGCGTGCTGATAAATTTGTGCCAGTAAGGGTAATGAATGTCAATTATTACCCAGTGACCTTGAAGAAAGGAACTGTTTTGGGGCACTGCTCGTCAATTTCCTCTGTGATCAGGAGTGTACACGGAACTGTTAGTCAAGACAACAACCTGACAGCGGAACTGGAAAAATTGGTTACCATCTCTTCCAAGGGCATTAAACTAGCTCAACAGCACAGATTGAGAGAATTAGTCAAGAAGTACCCAGACATCTTCGACACCGGATAAGGAAAAGGGGGTCGAACGAATGTAGTTCAACATAAAATTGATACTGGGGATGCCCGACCAATCCGACAATCAGCTAGTAGACTTCCTCTTGCCAAGAAAGAAGAGGCTGACAAAATAGTCTGTGATATGGGGAAAGAGGGATTTATTGAACCATGCGACAGTCCATGGTCCACTCCAGTCGTGCTGGTGAAGAAGAAAGATGGATCAACACGCTTTTGCGTAGGCTATCGTCAACTGAACAACGTGACGAAGAAAGACAGTTACCCTCTTCCGAAAATAGACGACACTCTAGACACGTTGGCCGGCTCCACGATTTTCTCGAACCTTGATCTGAAGAGTGGATACTGGCAGGTAGAACTGGCTCCAGAAGATAGAGAAAAGACAGCCTTCATCATCGGCTCAGGACTGTGGCATATCACCGTTATGCCATTCGGGCTTTGTAATGCTCCAGCCACATTCGAGAGATTAATGGAGACGGTTCTGAAAGGACTTTGATGGAGGACGTCTTTGGTATATCTCGACGACATTGGTTGGCAAATCGTTCGAAGACCATGTAAAAAACCTGGAGGAGGTATTCCTGCAACTGAGAAACTCTGGACTGAAGCTGAGTCCCAAGAAATGCCACCTGTTCCAAAAAGAAAAACATTACCTTGGCCATGTTGTCTCTGGGCACGGAGTAGCAGTAGATGACGAGAAGATCAAAGCAGTGAAGGAGTGGCCTATACCGAAAGACATACACCAACTACGTAGTTTCCTTGGTTTGTGCACATACTATCGCCGATATGTGCTAGGGTTCGCCAACATCGCTAAACCACTGACCAGGCTCACGGAAGGTCAAACAAAGTTCCAGTGGTCAGTGGTCAGTGGTCCAGAGTGCCAAGACTCGTTCAGAATGCTGAAGGGGGCACTGATCAACGCACCGATTCTGAGTTATCCCCTTCCGAGTGGAAAATTCATTTTGGACACGGGTGCAAGCAACGTGGGACTTGGAGCTGTCTTGTCCCAGATCCAGGATGGGCAAGAGAAAGTCATCGGATGCTTCAGTAAAACTCTCAGTAAACCGGAGCGTGACTACTGTGTCACCAGACGAGAATTGTTGGCTGTTGTCAAGGGAGTAGAACACTTTTACAAATACGTGTACGGAAGAAGATTCCTATTAAGGACTGACCATGCAGCCCTCAAATGGCGCCTACAGTTCAAAAAACCCGAGGGCCAAGTAGCACGTTGGATCGAAAGACTCCAAGAATTCGACTTCGAGATCGAACATCGAGCAGGGAGTGGCCACAAGAACGCAGATGCCCTGTCAAGGAGACCATGCCCAGACGACTGCTCACACTGCCGACGAGCAGAAGAGAAGGAAGCAGCGATTTGTAGAACCACGGCAGTTGACAACAACTGGAATGACAACGAGGTCCAGAAAGACCAAGAAAGCGATCCAGATCTTGGTTTAGTCGTCGGTTGGAAAAAGAGTGATCAAAGACCGACATGGCAGGAAATCGCAAGATATTCCCCAGCAGTCAAATCCTACTGGGCTCAATGGAATTCCCTTACCCTGGACAATGGGGTCCTGAAACGTGTATTGGAGTCCGAAGATTGTGGGGAAGACAGACGTCAGATAGTGGTGCCCAAGAACAGAAGACAGAAAGTACTCCGAGAGATCCATGATGGAGATGCTGGAGGACATCTGGGTGTGACGAAGACCCTGCAGACAGTAAGGCAACGGTTTTACTGGGTCAATTGTCAAGTTGATGTCAATGACTGGTGCAGAAAGTGTGCTGTTTGCGCTGCCAGCAATGGACCTCGGACACGACCCAAGGCCCCGATGCGTCAGTATAACGTAGGTAGTCCATTCGAGAGAATCGCCATTGACATCGCCGGCTCGTTTTCCGTATCAGATCACGGAAATAAATACATCCTTGTGGCAATGGACTATTTCAGCAAGTGGGCCGAAGCCTATGCCCTGCCCAACCAGGAAGCCATCTCCGTCGCGGACGTCTTGGTGAAAGAGTGGATATGTCGATTCGGCGTTCCCTTGGAGCTGCACTCGGACCAAGGCAGAAATTTTGAATCCAATTTGTTCCAAGAAATGGGACAAATGCTGAACATCCGAAAGACGAGAACCACAGCTCTACATCCACAGTCCGATGGAATGATTGAGCGGATGAACAGGACTATCAATCGCCACTTGTCCAAGGTAGTCTCTGACCATCAAAAAGACTGGGACCAGTATCTCCATTTGTTCCTGATGGCCTACCGTTCCGCAGTACACGAGTCGACCGGCCAAACCCCTGCAAGTATCATAATGGGCCGAGAGCTGCGACTTCCCAGTGAACTAAAGTTTGGGATGCCACCAGGACAGGATACCGCGGGAGAGGACTACGTCAGCAAACTCCGGCAGCGAATGGAGGACATCCACGAACGAGTCCGTTTGAACACCCAGAGTGCCAGCGACCGAATGAAAGCGACTTATGACATTAATGCCGATGCTGGAGGATTTCAGGTTGGTGACCTAGTTTGGTTGTACAACGTCGTGGCCTGTCACTAATATTACGGAATTCATGGTAAGGTCCGTACAAGATCATCAAGAGGATAAATGATCTGCTTTCCCGAATCCACAAGCAACCCAGAGGTAAACCCAGGGTCGTTCATTTCAACAGGTTGGCCCCCTACGCTGGAAACCATGACCAAGTCCGCACCCTCAGACCACCAGAGGATGCGATGACCTAACATGAATACTGTGAAGTGTCATTTCCATCGAACTTCACGATGCAGATATGGGGAGTTCTGCAAATATCGACACACTCCAAGGAGGACATTTCGGGACGATATATCTCTAAGAAGGGGCAATGTGGCGAAGCTGCGGGCGATGCCGGACCTGAACTCTTACGTAGCCGGTGCCCGGCCGCGGGTGAACGTCTTTGCGCTTGCACCGAGAAGAATCTGGACGATTCGATGGAAAATTCTAGAGTATTCGGAGAAGTCAACAGTGAAAATAAAAAGAACGACGCAGCAGAGGGACAGTCAGAGTGAAGTGAAAGTCGAATATAAATACCTAGTTCCGTGATTGTTGTGTAAATTAGAGTATTGTGCTATTGAATCATTGTATTTCGTAAATAAATTATTTTTAAGTGAATTAGAGTTTAAATATACTACAATACTGTTTTTTTTCGTGATGTTTCATTCGGAGCATATAAAAGATCGAAACCGTTCTCTTTTCAACCATATTCACAAACGATTCATCTGTTGATTTATCCTGATTCATCACTTAGGTACAACTAAAATTACGAGTTCAATATGACCTATATTCTGTATCACCCAGTACAATGACAGAGTTTTAAGAAGTACTAATCCAAGATTAAATGTATTCAAATAGATTGCCACGACTACTTTGTAGAAAAAGTGTTTAAAGCAGCCGAGTAGAGGTGCAAAATTGGCGGTCTATATGACCGCTATGGCACCACAGGAAAGTATCGTAGCGGTCATAATGACCGCTATGGTACTCAAGGCGTTGACTGAAAGAAAACAGCAAGTGCGAATTCAAAACCACATTAGTACGGAACAAATAATAACATGTGGTGTGCCGCAAGGTACTGTATTAGGGCCCTTACTCTTCACTGTTTATATGAACAATCTATTCTTAACAGGAACTGAATATGACAATAAGTTTTTCTGACAACACCGTCCTATTCTATGAAAGTGACACATGGCAGGAGTTAAAACATAAAATCGAAAATGACTTTCCGTATATATAATAAAATGGCTGAATTATAGATTGCTGTCAATCAATTTCGGAAAAACCATTTATCTACCTTTCAGCAGCAATAAGACTTATTCACCACACTTCAATCAAATTTCTATCGGTAATAACTTCACCATTTTGTCGGCAGATAAAACTAAGTATCTTGGTATAGTGATTGATAAACACCTCAAATGGAACTCGCATATTGAATATCTAGTGAAAAAACTACCATGTATTCTATATAGATTTAGGAGAATAGCAGACATATTTGGAACCAGGCAGCTCAACATTCTTTACCAAAGTTTGATAGAATCACACCTGAAATATGGAATTGTTGAATGAGGAGGGGTTTCTAAAACATATGTAAAGCCACTCGAAGTAACGCAAAAACGATTCCTAAGAATGATACTTTTGAAAAACAACAGATACGCGAGTGATGCTCTCTATGAAGAGTCTGACGTTTTTGATATCAGACAAATATTCTTCAATCACATCGCTACAACTCAGTTCTTGAATAAGAAAGAACTTATCAAACCTTCCCATACCTATGCTACGAGACAAAAAAATGATTATTTAATACCTTTCGTTTCGAAATAGGCCAAAAATGCTATCAATCTTTAGCAACAAAAGTATTCAATCTTCTTCCCGAAACTCTGCAGAACGAAACGTCAGCATTCAGATTCAAAACAGATTTAAAACTATTTATAAAACAATAATTGAACATTTAAAATAATTTTTGATATTTATAAAGTTCTCCCAAGTGCACTTAGTGTTAGTACATTTGTATATTCTCGCATTTTTAAATTACAAATTCTTTTACATTATTTACACTTAGGAAGTTCATATCCAATTATATTCTATGTATGTTTCTATAATTCGTATTTATATTAACTACGATTATTTAATAAGTGCAAGCGTACATGTGACATGGTAGTGTATGTATTTTTGTAAATATAATGTATAGTAGTCTTTATTCATGTTTTTATTTGTTCCCACAATGATTGTAATTGTATATTCAATTTTAGTATTCTTTTAATGATTTCAAAAAACGACCATAATTTGATCCTATATACCGGGTGACAACGATATCACTTTCGGGATGCCATTTTTTTATTTTTTCACCTAGTATAACGAAACTTGGCACAGTTATTATTCGAACTAAATGTCAATTGACTGGTGTAACGACGAATTTCTACAACTTCCGGTTTCCCTGGAAATGACCTGAACTTTCGATACTTAACTGGGACACCCTGTATATTGCTTGTTTTTTAGGATTATTTAAATCATTCTACATCTGAATTCATAATGTTTTAATTGGTTTTGACATAAATTGTATTTTTGAATTAAATTTTGATTTTCAATCTAGGGTGCCATGACCATCCTCAAATTTCACCACTTAGACTCTCAATTTACAGAAAAATCTAAAAAGAATATATTTGTTAGCCTAGAGAAAGGCTGTAAAGTTGTATAATTTAATTTTTTTGTATAAATTAAAAAAACTATGACTTCGAGATTCAGAAAAATTTAAATTAATAATGAAATAAAAGTAAGTTGGAATAAAAGATGGTAGTATGTGTTATACATTTTTGGATTCGTATTGAAATAATGCATTTAATAGTGTTACGAAAGTGATATGGATACATTTAAGTTTTTTTAATTAATACAAAAAAATGAAATTAAACCACTTTTCAGCCTTTCTCTAGGCTAACGAACAGAGATAATAATCTTTTCAGATTTTTCTAAAAATAGAGAGTCGACGTAGAGAAATTTTAGGATGGTCATGGCACTCTAGATTGAAAATTGATATTTGATTTAAAAATATGATTTATGTCAAAATCAATTGGAAAATTATGAATTCGGATGTAAAATGATTTAAAGAATCCTAATAACTAACGATATACAGGGTGTCCCATTTAAATTTAGAAAGTTAGGGTCATTTCCAGGGAAACCGGAAATTGTAGAATTTTGTCATTACATCAGTCAAATGACATTCAGTTCGAATATTAACTCTGCCAAGTTTCGTTTAATAGGGTGAAATAATAAAAAAAAGGCTGCTCGAAAGTGATCTCGTTGTCACCCGGTATATATGCTTGGTGTATACGCACACACACACACAAGCAGTACCAACTGCTTCCATGGTATACTTTCTTCATTCACAATAACACTGCAGTTGTTAAAAATACTGTTTTGTAATTATTATTCTTTGAATAAATTATTATTATTAATATAAAAAAAATCGTGTTGGAATAGTCCGCCTATTGTCGGCTGGCTTACGATGAAAAATACCACTTTACTCTGAATTGACAAGTGATAACGAATCTGATGGAATTTCGCTTCTATTTTGGCCCTAATATGATTTACCTTGAAAATGGGTTGTTCCATCGCGACTGGCGGGCAGTGTATATCCCTTAGGCCATCACCATCGAACCTGTAGGTGCATTTCCATAATTTGCTTCAGTCCTGAGAGTTTCCCCATTCTATCTTGATAATTACGTAAGTTACTGGGGTGCTTCCATGAAAAGCGAGACACACTGTATAGTATACAGAGACAAGAAATGAAGAATACATTTATTAGTGGAAAGGGAAGGTAAAATGCAGAAATATTACGCACAGGTAGCAGAGGCACATGAAAACTCATTTTTGAAAGCAAGAATGGACCATCATTTCGCGAGACAAGGATTTTGTGCAAAAATGGAATTCCTAAATATTCAAGACGTTTATCGATCTGACATGTGACATGCGCAAATACAACATCATGTAAGACAATTTCAAAAAGTATACTTGAGTTTTATCTCATAACAATCGGTCTGCAATTCTCAACCATATTTTTGTCACCTGTCTTGAAGACAGGCTGGGTGTATTTTACAATTTTTCCATGTATTGGGAAAACGGTGTGATGCCAGAGCCAAGTTAAAAATAGCAGAAAGTGGTTTAACAAATATGTCTCATGGTCGAAGGTTGTAGACGATGCAATAACTCGATTACTTGCATTTCGGTCGACCATCGTCTTAATGGTTGAAAGATTTATATCTCTTTCAAATTTTCTCACAAAGTTTCGATTGCTTGAATAAACAATCGTCTTCTGCTGAATAAGGACAAATGCAGATTCTACGCGATGTTTTATAGGTCTTTGATTACACTGTAATTACGGTGCGAGGTTACTCGCTTTTTTCTCCAAAACGGCCCATGAGCGGTCTCCATACGTTTTTAATTTCTGGGCTCGTTTGACTGAAGGCACTATATTGGCTTTGATATAGGCGGATTCTATGAATTTCCGTTTAATTCAATGTTCCTCTCTGTGAAGAATACTAGCCTCGTTCCAAAGAATTCGGTTGTGCTTTGTCCAGGCGTTGTCAGCAATTCCCGATTTTGATGTTTCCCCTCGTTGAGTCCACTTTTGGTGTTCGGCTATTCTTACTGATAATGGCCTCTTGGTTTCTCCGATATAGGAATCTCCACATTCACATGGGACTAAATACACGAGGGTAAATACAGTTTTTGCCGGATTCTGTTGTGTTTTCTGTTTTCGTCTTGGTGAGGAAACTGCCGAATTGAAAGCTTCATGAAGGGACTGACCTCCCTGTACAAGCGATATTGGAACTACTGCAGTGCTGCCTACAAAACTCATACTTTCAAGAAAAGAACGGTTTCTTCTCCCAAGTTGATGGACTGCCGATGGGATCTTCTCTTTCTCCAGTAATCGCCAACATATACATGGAGGGGTTTGAGAAATTGGCTATCAGAGAGACATAATACAAGATGCGTAGACACCTTCATCATATGAACCACGGAGATGAACACCTTGAAGACTTCTTCGTAAAAATAAATGACATGAGGGATTCAATCAAGTTCAGAATGGAAAAGGAAACCAACAACACATTGTCGTTTCTCGATGTGAAAGCAGGAAGAACAGACACTGGTATCCTCACACAGGACAGTCTCTCCTACGGTTCCAATCAACCAAATTACACAAAGAGGGGAATTGTAAGAACGTTGGTGGAGAGAGCGATGTGTAATTGCAACAACCAGTAGATAAACTAAAAGGACTTACGCCGAAATGGATACGCCAAAAAACTCATAGGAGAAGTATAGAAATAACTCGAAGGAACCAAGACGATCGAACAACTACCACAAAACCTCGTACTCATTCTTACCTACATCAGGGGCATCTCCGAGAAAATCAGAAGGATCAGGAACAAATACAATATCAAGAGGTACTTTCTATCCGGCAGTACAATCCTCGTTTAGAGCGATTTATATAAGGATTAGTTATAAGGACTACAAGAAAATGTATTTCGATCAAACTAGAAACGCCATGAAAGTAATGTTCAAAGAGCACATTGCTCATATCCAATATTCAAGTCCATAAAAATCGAGTGCGGCCCATCTTGTTTTGGATCACGACCACCGATTTGATGTCACAAGCTTAACATCAATTATACAGGTTCATGACCATAGACTCCTCGATGCATTCGGTAATCTGGAAATTTCCAGGTGTAAAAATAGTAATAATAGTAATAATACCAAAGCATTTGATGCCTATGAGCTGAACAGTAAAATTATCAAATCTGTAGCGGACATTCTTGCCGAACCTTTAGCTATCTTAATAAATAACTGTTTCTCCGCAGGAATTTTTCCCAGTGCTCTGAAGTACTCTGTTGTCCTACCTATTTTGAAGAAAGGAAGCACTGATGATATCAACAACTTCCGACCTATCCATTATTCCGATCATAGGTAAAATTATTGAAATAATTCTCAAGAACCAACTGTATAACTTCCTTGAAAGCAAGTCTCTCTTATGTCCTGGCCAATATGGATTTAAGAGTTGTGTCAGACATAGTCGAGGGCCTGGAAAAAGGCAAACATTCACAACTCACGCTATGTGATCTGTCTAAGGCATTCGACTGTGTTTCGCACGATATCCTTTTTAATAAATTGTACTATTAAGGCATTAGAGGCGTGGCACTGGATTTCTTCGCCTCCTATCTGGGCGATAGATCACAATGTGTTAAACTATGTGATGATATTTCTAATTGTAAAATTATTTCATATGGTGTCCCGCAAGGCTCGGTTCTGGGTCCCCTCCTTCTCTTAATATATATTAATGACCTATAATATTGTGCTTCACCGATTAAGAGTGTCCTTTTCGCCAAAGTCCTGAACTAGCAGATGTAGGTACTTCATCTGACGATATTTTAAAGGTAGCCCAATCCTGGTTCACATCAAATAAACTTAAAATCAATTTAGAGAAAAATCAGTCTATTCTCGTTTCTTCTTTATCGAATATTCCTCATGGAAATAGCGTCAAATTACTCGGCGTGAAACTTGATGACAGACTGAACTGGGCTCCTCATATTGAGTCTTTAGCAAAAAAAATATCTAGCATCACCTTTAGATTCGACGTTTGAGAAACAGCGTTAGTTTGCACGTACTCAGATCATGTTATTTTGGATTATTGCAAAGTCACATGGTGTAGGGTGGCTCGTGTCACGCACATAAAGTAGTTATACTGCAAAAAAGGGTAATTAGATCATGGCGGGAGTACATCATCGCGACCACTGTCGCTCCCTTTTTGCTAAACACCAAATTATGCCACTTCCTACTTTATTTATACTTTCATCTTTACTTGAAATTCATAAAAACAACAGTTCATATACTGTACAATCAGAAATTTACTCCACCCGCAATGGTAACTCTTTTACAATACCTATAGGTTCAGGCTGCAGATGTCACAGAATAATTCTCTGAATCTGCACCTGTATAATAAATTGCCATAAAAAATAAAGTGCCTTAACCTATACCAATTTCAAAATAGGATCAGGGCCTTTTTACTAACGAAATGTATTTATACGATCAAGGAGTACCTTGATATGAGCTTGACTGAACTCGAACTCTTGTGATGGACGCTCCGTTTCGTGTTGTATTTCTTCATCAAAAATCTCTTATACTTACAATATCCAATTGGTTCAATGGGAAATAATTATTATTTGGCTAAACTCACTCAGAGTAGTTTACTCACGTTCGTCCACTTGAATCCATCATCTCAGTCGAGCTAACACGTTCCCCGAGACAGATGCCTGACCCGATCAGTGCATTAATGAATGTTTATGTGCCAGTAGTAGTCCTTTCTCTTTAAGCATTGAAACTGTTTTCCTGTGTTATTCAAGAAAATGTTGGCGTAGTTATTGTGCGTGCATTTGTTTAGTTCATAATTTGCATTTTAAAACGTAAACAAGTTCATGGAAGGTTTTTTGAAATTGTGACCGAAAGCACTTCTGAAGGGTCTTTTACTGGTTACAGGATGCCATAAACACAACAATCAATTCAGCCTTGACGACCTACATTGTTTGTTGTTGTATGCTTCTCTTTTCAACGGCATATGCTTTTCCTTCGTCGCTAGGCAGTTCAGGAAATGTCTGTATCAGTTTTTCAGGTAAAATATTAATTTTACTTTTGTTTCGCAAGCTTGACTCACATTGTTATGTCAATTTCACTGTTTTCGTTTCCTATTTGAAAGTATCCTACATAATCTAAGCCATACGATACCGTGTGATTTCAAAATTCAAACAGGGTTTTCTATTATTCAACAAAATATTTATCTTTTTTATAATTTTGTTATAGGTCTATTTACATTTGACATTTGATTTTTTCAAGAAATTAATACTTTCATTATCGAAAAATCAGGCATAAAATCAATTAAGTATGTAATAATTCATCTATATGATTGTCGGTATCAAGGTTTTTCAGTAACTTTTCAGAACCCTGAGGTACTTCTTGGTTCAGAGGCAGCTCGTAACCGACACCTGTTCTTCTAGAATGAGTACCTATATGTCTGCGAATGCTGCGATTGCAAAAGTAATTTCGTAACAGCAAAACTACTTACATTTCGGAAGAATACACAATAATTTCAGTTTGTTGCGGAGAGTATCGTAATCGAAGGTGTTGATTGCCGTATGGTATTTATAAATCTAAGCAGTAAGCTAAGTTATTTTACCTAAATCCGTGGGTATAAACACAGTACGTGCGGTCCTTAGGACAGGTATGGAATAAATTCAGTGTACGCGATATTTGTTTAAAAAAAACAAAATCAGGTCGATTTCTATTCTCAATTCGATAATTTACAGTTTAAAAATATTACCCTCTTCTTGCACCCCCACCAAATCATGAGCACCCTTCAAAAATTTTAAATGAGAATGGGCTCGTGTGGCACTTTGTTCTTGTCCTAATGGAAATTGGGCCCCGGTGGATTTTTTTTGAATTGTAGTCCAGGTAATTCCATGTAATTCATGTAATTCCCAACCAATGTTACCATTTATGGGCCGTGGTGGCCGTGCTGGTAGAAAGTTCGCCTTTGGAGCGAAGGGTCGATGGTTCAAAGCCTCGCATGGTCATAGCTCACACAAGTCTCTCGAAGACTTACGAGGGTTGCGCGTAGGGGTGCAATCGGTTGACGGAAATAACAATAACAAAAAAAAACATTGCGCCAACCCAAAATAATTAATAGTTTTGCTGCTAGGAGGCGTTGAAATCACCTCACTATTTATTTTTGAATCCGGTAACAATATTTTCACTTTTTTCATTGTTGCTATTGTTGCACAATATTGTGCTGTTTTATAAAAAAAATCTTACCCCCCTCTTCTTTCCCCAAACTCCTATTTTAAAACACGAGAAAATTAATTTTCGACTACGTTTTTCAAAATAAATGTTCCAGTCAGCTTTTAAATTGAGGAAATCGCACAGTTGTTAAATTTCACCTTTCACTTCCTTCAAAAATATATTGGTGGATTTTGCTACATTCTTAGTAGTTTGATCAATTAGTTGGGCGAAAATCTTGAAAATAATTAAAAATTAGATATCAATTAGATTTCAAAATAGGGGTTGGGGGTAAGGAGATTTAATTTTTTTTACAAAAAATAACACAATTGTTCAGCATAATCTAAACTAAAATACTTAATGGTGTTGTTTCCGCCTATAATTATGAATTGTATTTTCTGAGCTAGTTATGATTTCAACGCCCCCTAGCATCAAACCTATTCGTTTTTGTGTGTGGTCCCTCAATTTATTTCTATTCAAAATAACTTTAATTGCATCATATTGATAATTCAGAAAAATCTACCGAATTTTTTTCGTTTTGGGCCCTTCGAGGGGGGGAGGGGATTATCATAAAAAACTGCTATTTCTCTTATTCAGGCATATTTAAACATTCGACGATACATTTAAAAGCTCTCGAGAAATATTTTTTTGGAGGGAAGAAGCACTTTTTTATAAAACAGCACAATATTGTGCAACATTAGCAACAATGAAACTAGCCAAAATACTGTTACCGGATTAAAAAATAAATGTCTAATCAGCACAAGGGGTGATTTCAACGCCTCGTAGCAGCAAAACTGTTAATTTTTTGGGACGGCGCAATGGGAACAATGGTTGAGAATACATGGACTACATCATACCAAAAATTCAACAAAAAATCCACCAGGACCCAAATTCCACAATGATTTTGCGGGGTCCTTTCCTTATATTTTCGACAATATCAAGTTTTTCAAATTTGATGCAATCATAACCGAGAAAATTCATTTTGAAAATGTAAAATTTTGATACTTTACGTAGAATGACAAAAATATTGTATATTGATGATTATTATTTTTCAATTTATTTTACAGTTAAGTAAATTAAATGTCCAAAATGACCAACAATCACTTCTTGACAATATGCAAGGCGATCTTGGACTTCTCGTAGAACATTTTGTAGGGTTATGTTGTTAATTTCTTTTGTTATCCTAACTTTCAAATCTGCAGTATGTGTGGTCTATTGAAATATACTTTCGATTTCAAATAACCCAACACATAGTAATCAAGAGGAGTCAAATCGGGGGATCTAGGCAACCATTTGATCGTCCCTCGTCTTCCAATCCACCCGAGGGGGTGACCACTCTGGCAATACGTGTACAAATTTGCCCCGCAGTCGACCGCAATCGCTTGATTTTCGGCCGAAATCCCGCAATCACGTAGGAAATCGCTCCAGAAATCCAAAATCACTTTGAAATCCCCGAAATCCTATCGGAAATCCGGAAATCACTGACAAAACTTTCGAAATCATCACCGAAATCCTCTTCGGAAATCGCAGTCGCTCGAGAAATGCGAAATTATAATGCATGCGTAGAAACGAACGATTGATAGATGCTAGGGAAACATATTATTCCTTGTATTAACTTGTCGAATCATATACTTATCCCACGAAGGCCGTGATTCTGTATCTCCGATACCTACAGACTTATTGGGAAACCATTTGGGCAGTTATAGAGAGCGGGCGTTCCGATTTTGAAAAATTACCCCTCTCCCCGCCCTCACACCCTCCTTCAAAGCTACTTAGCGAACGGGTAGGAATTTCTCAAAAAATAAATAAAAAAATAAAAAATATACTTATATTAAAAAAACAAAAAAATGGAATTAGGATTTGAAGGGGTGAAATAATTTTTTTTAATTTTTTTTTAATATCCCTCGGAACACCCTTGGATAATTCTAGAAAGATTTGTATTCTTTACTTTTTTTTGATGGACCCTCCGTTTAGGCTGTGCGCGTGTCCGCGGATTTTCAAAAATGTTTTCGACTTTTTTTTTCGTGGTAGGGGGTGGTGGGGCAAAAAAAATTGGATTCGAGGGGGTGAAATAATTTTTTTCTTTTAATAAAAACATGGAGTCAGATTGTTCTTTTCTGACCATAAATGCAAATAATAAAAAAAATCAACTTTATGTTGGCTCTTTTCCCATGAGAACGGACATTTGTCTTCAGACAGGAATATGCGATGCAAAAATATGAGTACATCGAAAAAAAAAGTAATAAACGAGAATCTAAATCACGAAGACCGAGACGAAGACACAAGTTTACAAATAATGATAGAACACTATTAATTATGATGTATATTACGACACGTGGTATATTGGCAGTATTGTGGACATCATCTCAGACAATCAATTCAAAATAAAATTCCTCAAATGGGAACTAGATTCATATATATGGCCCAAGTGTGAGGATGTTCAGTTGGTTGAAAAGAAATATATATTTTTTGGGCCTGTTGACCTAATCGGAAACGGACCATTTTGCATTAACCACGAGAAAAAAAAACAGAAATTGAAAAGACATTCAAAAACAAAAAACATCTTTGAGTGTGAAATTTTCAAACTAGTCAATGTAAGATAATTTTGGGTTGAATAAAGCAGTGTGGATGGAAATTTCCTATACTTTTTATATCGTCTATTACCATCCACATACAATTGTATGATAAGAATCACAAGGATTGATCGAGTTCTATAATACTCGAGATAAGTAATACTTGACGAAAAAAACAAAATTGGTCCCATTGAACAAAATTTATTCGAACTAAAGAAATAAAAGTGTCATGCACGACAAAATAATTAGTTAAAGCAAAAAAAAAATTAAAAATCAAGTCTCAATTAAAGCCTCGATTTAAGCGCATGTTCATTGTATCAAATGAATCATTCGTTGGTCCAACTAGGTATACATTTATTTGTTAATTTTCTCAAGTATATCTTAGTGTCGAATCAATACGGCGAATTTGACAAGCATTCGTGCAATAGGTATTAATTTGATTCGATCAAATTTGATTGTTTCATTCAACCAAATTATTATTTTATGCATCAATATATAAACTTCGTTGAAACCAGAATTTATTTCTTTTCGATTTCTTTTAATACATATATTCTCAAAATGATAGGTACATCAAAAACATTTTTACCAAGAACTCCATTACTTTGCTGCAAAATAATATTTCGGTCTCAAGAATACACATGTTGTTCAGATTAAGTAAGTGATATTTGATCAAATTAATGAAATAAATTTGACTGAGAATGATTCAGGTACCAAAACTTCTTTAAAATCTCCCATTTCTTATAACGTGTCTCAATAATTTTAATTATGCGATTTCCACGGAATCATCGGAAATCTCTCGAAATCTTATATGATTCCCACGAAATCCCCGGAAATCTCTCGAAGTCACATAAGATTTCCAAGAAATCCTCGGAAATCCCAAATATTTCAGGAAATCATAAGAGATTTCGGCAATACCTGTACGTTTTCTGATGAGTGGTCACCCCCTCGAATCCACCTATTGGGAAAAACTTCCATCAAATAATCTGTAACAGTACGTTTGTAATATTTTACAAATTTCCATTCCTGTTCTTGTTTTATTACCGCATCCAATCATAATTAAAATTTATATTCTTTGAGTTTCGGGTAAATGAGCTATAGTTAGGTAAATCAAATTGTTGAATTAAGTAATTCAAATATTTCTCAATACACTGACGTGTGGAGCAGCTTATAAATATCAAAATAACAGCAGTCTACTAGATTGATAATACATTATTTGTGAATAATTTTTTGGTGTCCTGAACGAGTTTTTCCCGAGTTTTTCCTGACGTTTAGGTGAAACTGGTAAGAAAATACCTGATTACTTCTTATGGAGTTATTTAAATATATATATATATATATATATATATATATATATATATATATATATATATATATATATATATATATATATATATATATATGTTAATAGATCAGACAATAGTGCTGATTTCAAAGTTAAGATAAAGCAACAAATTGACAAATTAACCCCTGAGGTCCTACAAAATGTTGAACGATAATTCCAAGATCGCCTTGCTTATTGCCAAGAAGTGAATGGTGGTCATTTTGAAAATTTCATTCAATTTTTTATCAAGCAGGTCAATTGAAAAATAGTCCCTAAAAATTATGTTCCATTATTTCCTTCATTCTACGTAAGGTATCAAAATTTTACATTTTCGAAAAAACAAATCCTCATTTATGATTGCACCACATTTGAAAAACGTAATATTGCTTAACAGAGAATGAAAATCCCTTTCGAACAATGTGCAACACGACTCCCCTTCTCATTTAAAATTTTTGAGAGGTTGCTCATAATTAAGAGGGGGAGAAAGAGGGAGGTAATATTTTCATACCGTAAATTGTTAAATTGAGAATAGAAATCGACCTGTTTCAACTCTTTTCAAAAAAAGGAAAGAGAGCTAGCCCACCGGGAGACATATTTTTTGTCGTATTTTTCCATGCATGAAACATGAAACCGTTGTAAATTTTTCCGAATTTCTACGCGTAAAAGAGAGGTAAATTTTTTTGAAACCGTATTATTAAATTGTCAGATAATTTTCACTATTGTCAAGGTTATTTTCGATTTCCATTTCGTGAGTTTTCCTAATTTTTTTCGTGACAGGAAAGGGAATCTTTTTTTATCATTATTTTCCATGTCCGAATCTGTTGAAACATTTTTCCGAATTCCTTTGCGTTCTCTGTCTAGCTTTTGAGGGGGGACAGGGGAAGTGAAATTTTCTTAAAATAATATTCGAGGTCAGATTTTTTTCACAATTTTTATGGATTTTTCCTATTTTAATTTCGCGAGTTTTCCAACTTTTTTCGGGAATAGGGGGAGGGGGTAAGTCCCCCCTACCTAATTTTTTTTTGCTGTGATTTTTGACGTCCAAATACGTCAAGAAAACTTCCGAAAACCTACGTTTTCCCTATCTAGCTTTCGGAGGGCAGGGGAGACAATTTCTTTGACAGTAATGTATTGTCATCGGAACTGAACCAACAGGCAAAATTTCAATTCCATAGAATGAGAGGAAGTGGTACTAATTCAGCTTGCAAGATTTGTACCCATTTAACAAACACACATACACACACAGAGAGCAAGTTAAATAAAATAAAAGCTTTTCATAAAATGAATCGATTCTCAAAAAAAGTAATACCGAGAATAATAATTATAATAATTATAATACTTCCTCATAAACACCCTTAGAGTGTACCCAACGCAATATCCTGTGAGGGTAGAGGACCGCTATCATTATTATTTGCCGAAGTTCTCCGTTGCGACTTACTGATTTTTGGTGGCGCAATCAATTTTCAGCTGCAGGAAATTCCGGAAAACCTACACTACTGGTCGGTGCTCATATAGGCATATTAAGGAACTCAAATCACACCGACCACCCGGGGTGGTGCTGTAGGTTTTCCGGGTTTTCTTGCAGCTGAAAAGTGAATACCCCACCAAAAATCAGTAAGTCACCCTGGAGCGCCACGACAAATAATAATAATAGCCTTCCTCTACCCGCAAAGGCCATGCCTTTGGGTACTTACACTCTTCGAGTGTTTATGAGGGAGTATTATTATTATTACATTATTATTATAACTTGATATTTATGTAGATTGAACACTCAGTTTATATTTCCATATTCCGGAGAACATTTTGTGAGTTTTTACAGTGGCTTGATCTGTTTGAAGATATTCTATTTAGTGTCTGCGTGCTGCGATTGACTTAAAATAATCATAAATGACATAAAAAGTAATGGAAAAATACCGAAAAATACCAATTTATCTATTTACCAACAGTTTTAGCGACTGGGTGCATTTTAAAACGCACCATCCGCACACATTCAATGAATTCATTTTTCCAAGGTGAATTGATTTATTCCGTTTGGTGAACATTTTTTAAATTGTCAAACATACAAGTCTAGTTTTCCATGGCAAGGTTTTTGAGTTTAATACTCAATGGATTTTACGGTTAGATTGGTTTTGACAACTTGTATTCAGCTGGGGGGTGGTACATGGTACCATTCGAAAAATTTACATTTGTGTAATTGCATCATTTCGAAAGATTAAAATGCACCTGTTTATTGAATTTGTTAGTAAATGGTTAAATCTGTATTGTTCAATTACTTTTATGTCATTTATTATGATTCTAAGTTAATCGCAGCGAAACATGTCGCTGTGAAAACTCACTGAAATAACTTTTCACTATCCAGTATTTTCAAAGGATTTCGAAAATGCAATAATATACAGGGTGTTATTTCTGAGAATAAAGAATTGGTGTCACTTACAGCTCCACTCGGATTTTGATTGAAATTACAAATACGTCAAATTGTGGCACTTGATGACTATTTCTTTACTTTCATTTTGATATCTTGAAGAACAAAGAGCAAAAAATGTGAGTATTTGCTATTTATCACCTGGTATATGTAAGAGTGATAATATTTTTATGGGCGCATATTTTCTAAAAAAGTTATAAAATAGTGATCGAATTAATCAGCGAATTCTAACATATCTGAGTTAGTGTATCGAGCAACAGTAAAGGAAATAAATCATTCATTATCGTATAGGTATGTGAGTAGGATGTGACGAGTTCTTCTTTATTGCTCGGCAAATTGTTATGAAAATAGACATAACTATAACAAGTATTTTGCGATAAGCTTTAATTTGGAAAATAGTTTCTGTAGAATAAATATAGGGTGACCCAATATAAACTTTCGATGCAAAATCACCAAAAATGCCGGAAGGGGCCAGCTTTGCTGTGAAATTCAATTCAACTTTCAGTAACTGAACTGAGATATTTCCTCTATTTGGATTTCAATTTTTTGTGTCGCGTTTTGTCCTCAAAATGTCTGAAGGTACTACTATGTGTCATCAGGAGTGTCCAAGATATTCTACTGAACAAATATAAACCACAATATCACCTTCCAAATGGATGTACCTATTGAACATTTTGTTAATTTCTTCAACCGGTTGCCCTCTTACCGTATGGCTAGATTATGTATCCCAATACCACGGGTGTGAAGTTAGTGGCCACTTTCTAGCGGATGTTTACATCTAGCTATCAACTATTTCTCTATATACCATTCTAGGCCTATTTGGAAGCCTATACTCATAAATTGAATTTGGCTAGAAATTTCTGATGTTGGTTTCAGAATGTTAATTCAAAAATCGATAAACACAAATTGACAGCGTCCAAATCAACCACCTCTTCTTATATCATTCTTGTGCTCTTGATCAAAAGCCGAATTTAATATCACACCCGACGCCACTGGCATATTTGCTGCTATGAAAAAACGGCTGCTAGATGAAAACGGATGCTTACTTCACACCGTTCCTAATACCAAATTATTTTTTCTACAAACGTCAAAAAAATGACAAGATCGCGCATTGACAACAATATGCGAAGTGAACCTTTTTTTCATTTTCCTTCGTTACCATGACACCGTGCGCGAAGTAGTGTGCGAAATACTTCGCACACTGCATGTAAACTACATGGGATTTTTATATTTTAACCTTTATGTTCCTCAATCAAACAAAAATCCAAGAAAGTTGGGTCGGGTACTGCTTAGTTCATCGTCGCTCGAAATATCCATTATTTTACAGTTATAAATATCAGGCACGAAACTGACGCGAACAAAAAGTCACTCTAAAATAATTTTCAACAACTATCACTTTGAAATAATTGTCAATAAATACCATTTTATTTCCATAGTTACATCATAATTACTTGATTTGGAAAAAACAGTTTAAGCCAGTTCAATACTATTTTTCATATTGAGCTAAGCATATTAATTGTTATAGAACAATATTTTTTACGGTTGTAGAAAAAAAATTTTTGCATCTCGTGCGCGAAATACTTACTGTGATCTCGACAATTTTTTTTCCATCTGCTCTCGATCACCAAAGTAGCATTTCGCGAAATAGATACAGAAATAACTACTTATTTCCACATCGAAAATTCCCTACGTCGAAAAATCTGTCAAAATGACAAGATGCATTTAAAATTTCTGATAGGAAATCATGCTTTTATAATTTCTATTCAATAATATGGCAACTTTTGGTTTACGTTTTGAATGTCAAAATGACCGTCATACTTGCACTGGTATTGATATAAAAATCTTCTGTTATTCGATTCATAAACTGATGCCAAAGATTTCTGCGAAAATTAATTCAAAATTGTTTCTCTGCGGCAACTTCAATAAAATTAGGAATATATTCTGTCTCAGAATGGCTCATTTTGTTTTCACTGCAGATTCTGATGAACATTTTCAGTTTTTGATTGTTCGAAACTAAGTATTTTTCTACTGGAAGACAGTTCAACAGATAATTCAATTAAATTTATGTGTATCTGCGACAACTCCGCGACAACTGACGTATGAGTACATTAGATGCAAAACTATGTAATTGCTCTTTATATAGACTGGGAGATGGTGACAGATTTCAGGTGACGATTTTCTCGTTTATGCCTTTGAGACCAGTGAAAGATACGAAAATTCTGACCAAAATGATGAAAAATTTGAGCGGACGCCTCGTGGCCTTCATATAAAAATTCAATTCCGGCACTTAAACTCACTTCGACATCCGCAAACCGCCAATTTTTTATGGGACATTCATGATGGAAACTTCCATTATTTCAATTGGCAGCAACGAGAAAATCGTCTAAAATTTAATTTATTTTTTCACAATTTTACGCCATCATTGGTACCCTTTGACCACGTCCATAAATGGCGATAAAATCTCCCCAAAACACATATATTTTTTGATGAAAATCGAATTTTTTATATAAAAGCCACCTCTCAAATTACCATTAATTTCAAGCAATTGCTAGGAACAACTTTTTCATGATGGCGTAATGCAGATGGATTCTCTCTTTTCTTGACTTTGGTGTTTTCGGAACCAAAAATCTGGTGGCATCAGGACTTCTTTCTTCCTTGAACAACATGGCAATATGTATCACGGACATCTCCAACAATTATTATCAAACCTTAATTAATAATAAATGATTATTGTTGAAATGGAAATGGAAGTTTGAATGAATTGTTACGAGTGTCGAGTGTCAAACGCAGTGATATACCATATTATGCTTCGTCATGTACTACGCAGGTAACCGCCAGGATTGGTTATTGACAAAAACAGATATATGCACCTGACAGAAACATAAAAATATCGACATTTGCATCTGACTGAGATTTCCATATTAAATTTGTTACTCAAATAACGACTTCTAGCCAAACTTGCTCTACTATTGTGTGAGCAGTGCTCTGTTTATTTGAATCAGTTTAAAACCACGAATGTTTGAATTTTTGCGTCTGATGTACTCGTATCGTGTCCTCATAAACCTGGCATCATGGGGAAAACACTTTTCATCTTGGGCCTCGAGTTGTGCTTTGTGATTTTTGCTACTTGTGAAAAGTAATTTTGCCTAAAATGGACTTATTTTTCAGAATTTCAGAAAATTTCAAATAAAAAAAATTGTTTCTATTCCGTTGTTACACATGTGTTCCAAATTTGAACGTTCTATTGCAACTTTTAGTTTTGAAAATTTTCTTACGAAATTTCCTCCCTATTGAAAGAATTTGTAACTTCGAACTTTGTACCACTACATAGCTCTAACATGCTAACTTTCAATTACTAAATTTTGATAAAAACATGTTTTTCATCAAGAAAAAAAAAGCGTTTCAAATATCTTTGTGTTTGATGCACAGTTGATGTATCGTCAAGCATTTAGGATTGATGCCAAACTCATGAATAAAAAAATAGTATCCAACCAAATTTTAGGTCTTGTTTCACAACAAATTGTAAGCAATCATTTTGAAAAAATGTCATATTCAATAGGTATCGAAAGACAGGCGACCCTGTCTGAACAATCCATTTTTAATCTTTTTCAAAGCAAAACTAAACGATCACATCAAATTTCAAAATAAAGGTTTCTCTCATATCATGCACACTTTTTGAAGGACGCTGTATATCCTAGCTGTATCTCCGCTACCGACTACCCGGCAACAGTATCACAACCATATAGCATTCGATGCCGGTATTCATATAAATGAAGAATCGAACAAAATTACAAAGGCCTTGTTAAAAATTTACAAATTGGCGAGTTTTTTGCACACGACGTGTTGGACTACTTTGCCTGAAAGCTGACGACGAATTTTGGGAAGGTCCTTTTGGCGAATTGAAATTGCTAAAAAATATAATTTCGTCAATTGGCGAATCCAGACTCGGGAGTCTGGGAGAACATTTGCGGTTATTTCTGTACTGCGCAGCATGTAACATTTGCAAAAAAATCCAAAAAAAAAAACATATTTTTGGCAACTTGATCTTTTTTCATTATTTTAATTTTATTAGTTTTCACATAATTCCAAAAAAATATCCTAGACATTTTTGTCGGTTATAAAGTATTACCAGACCCCTCCAAAAAATTATTAGGCATATCAAAATTTACAAAAACCCACCTACATTTGGCAATCTGAAATTTTAATCACGTATATATTGAGTAATTTGGATAATACCTGCTAATCGCCATCCAAATTTTGCGGGTTTGAACAATTTCCAGACGAGAATAAAGTTTACAAAAAGTCTTCACACTAAACAATATCAAATTACTGCAAATTTTCTGCAAAATTTGTTTTGCGAGTGTAAACTTCACAGTTAACTGCCAGCAAGTTTTCTCAAAGATGGCATCTTCCCCTCCGTTAACTTACAAAAGTAAACTTGTCTTTTGCGAGTTTACAGACAATTTAAGTAATATGAGTATAACTGAAGTGACCAGGAAGTTTACTTGAAATTATATGAAAACTTGTATATAATTTATGGTCAACTTCTATGAAAGCCTACCAAAAATTACTGAAAATCTCATGTGAATTAATTGAAAATTGCTGTGAGCGCTGAGAATGAGCTTATAGCAATATTCCAAGAAATAGAAAGTACCCAAACACCAAAACTACTCGACGCGCGTTTCGCCAACAAACTTAGCATCTTCAGGAGCTAAAAGCCTTTAGCTCCTGAATATGCTAACTTTGTGGGAGAAACGCGCCTCGAGTATAATTGTGGCCTAGTTTTGGTATTTGGGTAGTATCTATTTCTTGAATTGTATATTCACACCAAAGTTTCCAAAATATTCATTTATTTATGTCTATAATAAAGATATGCTAAGGAAATCAGTTATGCAACGATGAGTCATTCACAATTTATATTAGTTTTTAGTTTGGTGGTCTGGTGCAAATTTGACAATATTTTTGGTTAAGGTACTTACTAATGAATTCTTCAGGAAATGCACCTTCAAGATATTTAAAAAATCCGTTATTCATTGTGATTTATATCTTGAAAGGTTCTTGATGCAAGAAAATTTGCGACTTCATATGCCTATAGATATTAAATTTAATTTAAAGGTACAAAATTTTGAAGTCCGGGACTCGAAGTGCATTTGCTGTTTCAGTTGGAGGAAAATCCGGAAAAACCCACTGAAATTGGACCGAAATTCAGCCAAACTAAAAACCAACAAGAAGTATAGGAATAAATCACAAACTTTGAATGAAATAAAAAGAACACTACCTTCAAATATGGTTTCGCAAGACTCCAAAAAAACTGCATTTCCATATCAAGTTTTTTGTGAATGCATAGTACATAACTAATACCAAAAAAAATGGAGTTGTTTATTTTATCTCATCACCTATAATCTGAGTCCAATTATGAAAGCACCCTCAACAGAATAACACACAATATAGCTTTCTGCTTGAACGTGTTGAATGAATGGAAATATCTGTACTTCTCAACAATTACTAATGCCATCATATGAAGCCTTAAGCACTTTCAATGTTTAGGATTATGAAGATCTATATATTTATGGGCCATAGCTATATTTGAATGAATCCTTTATTACCTAACAATTTTCCCACTTACCACACAATCCTCATAAATGTTGCAAGCTGTTCTTCAAACCAGTAGAAGAGAGGTAAAGAAGTGAGGTTAGGGTCCACGTGGCGTGGCCCCTCTTACTCAAGGTCGCTGATATTGGCGAAGTATAGTAGAGCTAGTGCCATAAACACTGGAACGAACGAATGCACTTTGCGCTTCTTGCACCAACACAAAACATAACTTATTCTGTCGAATCTCTGTGATAATATAGCAGAATTGATATCCTTACTACCTATTGAGATAGTGGATATTTCAATTGCAGTGTGATCGTTGCATGTGAAACTTCACCACCAACTCTTATATTAGAGTTACAGTAACATTTTGTTCTGAAAATTGCAATGAACTTGAATCAGTAAACACTGCATGTGGAAGTTCACCACCAACTCTCATATCGAAGTTATAGTAAGATATTTATTTGAAAATTGCAGCAATTTCATTTTTGTAAGTTTTACGAAGGAAGATTGTAGACTTTTAATTTGAAAACTGAAAAAAAAGTATTTACAGTAAACCTACATTAAGTTTGCAAAGATAAATTGTAAATATGAAAAACATTCAAACTTGCTGCAATATTTTATCATTTACAATGTTTAGTGGGTTATGCGTAGCCAAAGGTGCGAGAAAGTGAGCGTATCGAGGCATTCCGGCAGCTGACGGCGGCCCAAGCTCCTCGCGCTGTGATTGGTTACTATTCAAAAACCGCGCGTTTCCAGTATAGTTTCAGCTCGGCCATTGTTTATATAGAAGTAAGATAGTTAGTCAATGCCTGTGTAATTGGTGTTGGACGCAAACGCGAGTGTCATCTAGCGTGATTAGTTACAAACATGAATATTTGACGTCATTTTAATGGTTTCTTCAAAAAACCCTGATTTTAATGCTGTCTTATTGTTTCAATCAAGTTACGACATGACTTGGAGGCCAGATCACTGAAGTTACGACATGACTTGGATGCGAGCTCACTATCGTCATCTACATGTCGCATCCATTTTGATCCATTTATAATCCCATAAGGTTGACTAACTATCTTCTATATAAACAATGGCTCGGCGTATCGTAGCATCGTGAAAAATTATCCAGTGGGTTTATATCTTTTTTAAAGATGTTCTGTTTGAATAGTGATTAATAATAAATAATTTACTTAAATAAACTATATGAGGCGGGGATTAGCGCAGTGGTTAAGCGCCCGCCTGGTGACCGAGATGTCCCAGGTTCGGTTCCCAGCCGGTGCGGGCTTATTTCATTTTCAGGTGTGAAATTCTTAATGGTGAAGCTCGTGTCGGCTGGAAATAATCCTGCACGATTCACTGTTGCGTTAATAATTAACACTGCTACTGGCGTATGGAGTTAGTAACAAGGCCTATCCAGAACACATAGCGAATGAGCATAGCAGTGAATGCCAAAACACCGAAGTAAAAAAAATCTATACGAGAACATAAATCTATAATTCAATGTTTGATTAATTAATTCATAAAATACTAAAAAGGTATTTATATTCTGTTGTTAAAATATGGAGATCAATAACTGGGCCTAGATTTTCACGCTTGTTGCAGGTGTCGACCCAAAAATTTTAACCTATTACAAATAAGGTTATTTCTGGATAGTTAAATCTAAATTTTATTTTATTCTTTTCTAATGTCAATGTTTAAAATTTAAATTGGACTTTCATTAAAAGGATGAATAAAAAACTTTCATTATAAATAACGTATAAAACAGTTCCTTTGAAATGTCGGGTCAAACTGTACCACATTGAGGGTCAAAAACTGCAATCCTAAAATAGACGAGGGTCTAAACTTGTTCTGGTAACTTACATAAAGATTAGTAAAAATTATACTATTAATAAGATATCATTTTGAACATTCTTAACTTGCCGATGGAATGTAAATTTTTTTAGCTAAGGTATTATAACAACTATTCCAAATTACCATCTACAGATACTCTTTTGTAGTCAAAAACTAGGCTCAATACTTTAGAATATAAAATGCTATTTTTTTCAATAATACACCATTATATTAAAAATCAGTATATTATTTTACGTGACAGTACTAATTGTTTAATTTTTTTTTAAGGAAATAATACTAATTATTGAATTTTAAAATTTCATAGTACTTACCTATATGCAGCAAGCGTATTCAATCATCGATTTTTAAATTTTTAATTTATTTCCCTGTTTTAAGGGGAAAAAATGAACTACTCTAAAATGCCCGCGTGGATTTCTCAATAACCAATCACAACGCGAGGAGCTGGCGATTTGCAGGGATTATAAAAAATAACCCAATAAATACGTGATTGAAATTTCAGATTGCCAATAGTATATTTTGCAGGAATAGGTATTCATAGAATATTTTTGGAGGGGTCTGGTAATACTTTATAACCGACAAAAATGTCCGGGTTTTTTTGTTTTGAATTATATAAAAACTAAATGTAAAGATGAAAAAAAATTCAAGTTGCCAAAAATGTCTTTTTTTGCAAATGTTATGTGCTGCGCAGTAAAGAAATAGCCGCAAACGCCCTTTCAGACTCGCGAGTCTTGATTCGCCAATTGACGAAATTTTCTTTTCTCGCAATTTCCATTTGCCAAAAGGACCTTCACAAAATTCGTCGCCTAGCTCTTGGACTAACTCAACAGACTCGTGTGCACGTCAGGTGCAAAAAGCATGTTCATTATTCAACTAGTTTTTAAATATCTATTTGAATCCGAACGTTTCCTCCACAGTGAGTAATGACTAAACTTTCCTTTCAGATATAGGCAGGATATCTCCTGATGAAGAATATGACCAGAAGCTCAAATGAGGAGTCTGAATCAAACCGTTCAATCTGAAGTTATTTATTCCATTCACAAACCAGCCTCATGATGATCAATTGCTGCGGAAAATATCTGTTGTGTGGATTTAACTTCTTTATATTTCTGACAGGGTCTGCGATTCTCGCTCTAGGAACATGGCTAGCTGTAGACAAGAACTCTTTCATTGGCCTCATCACCATCATCCCGAACGAGCAATTTCAAGACTTTACCAAGCCGGGAGTGGTAGAGCAAATTTCGTACATTTTCATATCCGTAGGAGCATTGATGTTCACAGTAAGCTTCCTTGGATACTGCGGAGCCATTAGAAAATCGCAGTGCATGCTTACCACGTATGGTTTGTGTCTGCTGGTCATTCTGATCCTGGAAGCGACTGCGGGCTGCTTAGCAGTATTCTACAAAGCTAGAGCTGAGGAGGAAATAAAAAACTCTTTGAAGCTGTCGATATCGAAGTATCACTCCAGTTCTGAAAACGGTGATGCAATCGCGCTAGGCTGGGACAAAATACAAGCGGCACTGCATTGTTGTGGAGTTGACAATTACACAGACTACCAAAGCAACGAACAGTGGTCGAAAAATGACAAGGTGGTACCCGAGTCTTGTTGTGTACTAGACGATCATAGTAAGCCCTTAGCCTCGATGTGTACCAGTTCACCTAACGAGGCTAATTCTTTTTACGTCAAAGGGTGTTATCGAGCATTCGTGAACTGGATGATGACTCACTTGAATTTGCTGATTGTGATTGCAATTGGTTTTGTGCTAGTGGAAGTTTCGGGAGTGTTTTTGGCCTTGTATCTGGTGAAATCCATCAACAAGTCTAGATTAATTAATAGAGAACTTTATTCTTTATCTTGAATCTTTTCAAGTGTTGTTCTATAAATTGCAAAGTTACTCGTATTATAAAGACTTGTTGTCATAATCAAATTGAGAATGTGAATTGATGAACTGTGATAGTGTATATTCAATACTCTGTAGTTTTTATTAGTGAACACTAGTTTTTTATTGAATTCTATAAAATAGACCATTAAAAGTAAATGTGGACAATTTTTGTCAGAGATAAAAATTATAACAAATGTTTCCTGACTACTCTAAATGCCTCCTCGTGGTAACGAGTAAATTTAGCTTCGAGTCCACGGAATTCCTCGGGCGCTACCTGTGTTTGAAGTGGAAATATCCACTTGCTCTTGAGCTTCAGTGGAGGAAGAATACCCCAGGGATCAATTATGGTAGGGACCAACTCACTGGTGGCCAGAAAGGCAGACTTTACTTGCTCTTGCTAGGTTCAAATCTTGGGTACCTGCTGCGATCGGTTGACAAATTCACAAAGCAGTTATAGTTAGAGAGCAGCGGGTTCTGAGAGGCGATGACCCACATACGTCTTCCGTTTGATGAGGTAAAAGTCCATCCATCAAAAACACCAAATTCCAAATATTTTTCAAATCGGGCAGGACCCACTTCTGTATGGGGGAAAAATGTTTATTGACTTTTTCTACAATTTCTATTTGTCTTCTGTTGTGATAATTTTGTTTAGGAAGTACTAGTAATCATCTGACAAAGCAGGAGACGATTTGGTTGATACGCACACTACTTGAAAGCTATTTTTGAAAATTTTAGACCCCAAAAATCGATCATCGTAAAAATTCGACGTATTAATTTAGCCTAATTTTGTGTTCCTTCACTTTTTTATGGTCTTTACATCGAGAAAATCCGAGTGGAAGACTTTTTTAGTGGGGCTCCACCTCAGGGTTAACCAAATAAACAAACTGAAAAACTCCCGGGAGTGGATAGGTACGTTGAAATATCGAAAACTGCACTTGGGTTCAATCTAAAGCTTCCAAAGGACCCCGCAAACTCCTTATGGAATTTGGGTCCCGGTGGATTTTTTTGAATTTTTGGTATGATGTAGTCCATGTAATTCTCAACCATTGTTACCATTGCGCCAACCCAAAAAAATTAACAGTTTTGCTGCTAGGGGGCGTTGAAATCACCCCTTGCGCAGATTAGACTATTTATTTTTGAACCCGGTAACAATAGTTCGACTTGTTTTATTGTTGCTAATGTTGCACAATATTGTGCTGTTTTATTAAAAAAATTCTTACCCCCTCCCCTTTTTCCCCCAACTCCTATTACGAAACGCAAAATGTATCGTCGAATGTTTAAATATGCCTAAATAAGGAAAATAGCAGTTTTTTATGATTATCCCCCCACCCCAAAAATGACACAAAACGAAAAAATTTCGGTGGATTTTTCTGAATTTTTGATATGATGCAGTTCAAGTTATTTTGAATAGAAATTAATTGGGTGACAAACCCCAAAAATGAATAGTTTCGGTGCTAGGGGGCGTCGAAATCATACCTTGCTCAGAATAGACTATTCATTATTATAGGCGGAAACAATATCTCTACATATTTTTGTTTTATTTTATGCCGAACAATGGTGTAAATTTTTAAAAATTGAAAATCTTAAACCTCCCCCTTACCCCCAACCCCTATTTCAAAACACGAAAAAAATTCATTCAGGCACCACCTCAAATTCAAATTGTGGATGTCTAATTTTTATTTATTTTCAAGATATTCGCCCAATTAATTGATATTAAAAAAACATGAACTACGCCCTACTAAGAAGTCAGCGAACTCCACCAATATTTTTCTGAAGGAAGGGAAAGGTGAAATTAAACAACTGTACGATTTCCTTAATTTGAGCCGATTAAAACATTTATTTTCATAGAGCATTTACAAGTAGTCGGGAATTAATTTTTTTCGTGTTTTAGAATAGGGGTAGGGGGTAAGGGGGCGGTTTTAGATTTTCAATTTATAAAAAATTAGACAATTGATCAGCATCATCTAAACTAAAATCCGTAGAGCTATTATTTCCGCCTATAATAATGAATAGTCTATTCTGAGCAAAGTATGATTTCGACGCCCCCAGAATCGAAATTATTCATTTATGGGGTTTGTCACCCAATTAATTTCTATTCAAAATAACTTGAACTGCATCATATCAAAAATTCAGAAAAATCCACCGAAATTTTTTCGTTTTGTGTCATTTTGGGGTTGGGGGGATAATCATAAAAAACTGCTATTTTCCTTATTGAGGCATATTTAAACATTCGACGATACATTTGAAGGCACTCGAGAAATATTTTTTTTGCGTTTCGTAATAGGAGTTGGGGAAAAAAGGGGAGGGGGTATGAATTTTTTTTATAAAACAGCACAATATTGTGCAACATTAGCAACAATGAAACAAGTGAAAATATTGTTACCGGGTTCAAAAATAAATAGTCTAATCTGCGCAAGGGGTGATTTCAACGCGCCCTAGCAGCAAAACTGTTCATTTTTTTGGGTTGGCGCAATCGTAACATTGGTTCAGAATTACATGTATAACATCATACCAAAAATTCAAAAAAATCCACCGGGACCCAAATTCCATAAGGCGTTTGCGGGGTCCTTTGCATGAAACTTTTTCAGGGGCCAGAACACGTAATTTTTGAAAGGAAGACTTTTTGGCTCACTTTTCACTCCATCCCACCCCTTTGAATTTCATCTGTTTATTCCTGGTAATCATTTCGTTTGAAAATGTTTCTTATTGATAATTCAGTATATAATCTTCAATAAACTTATACCTTAACTAGTAGTAAGTGGTAACAGGAAGATATTTCAACCCTTATATAATGGCTGTTCGCCCCGCCAGCTCAAACAATCTTTTTGAGCGAGGAAGAGCACACGAATACCACCAAATGAATTCTTTGGCGTTGGACTCATTAACGGTTTATAAATAAATAAAGTTATGAACAATTCTTACCAAAAAATAAGTAAATAAAGTAACAAACAATCTTTACCAACAAATTGTCAAAAATAATTTCGGTATAATTCATTCTCTCACATAAATGGACCTTTACATTTACGAAAAATAAATTGCAAAACTTGTTTAAATCGATAGTTTCCAGTCTGAACCGTCTATTTAATAAAGAGTACCGCTATATTTTTTTCATTTTGAAAAAATATCAGTTTTGAAAGTGTGCCGCTGACGTCACGTTCATTGGAAACACCTCCCATCATAATCCACGTTCCGAAACAGGCAAAACCGCTTCTAGCTTGATATAAGCCAATGAAAAATAATTAAAACTTTGTCACTTGATCAACTCGTAGAAAAAAAAACACATATCACCTATTTTTATTGTATTATTAGCTCTCAAATTTTCTGAACGGACCTGATGAAATTCGATCACTTTATCAATACCGCAAATTGTAATAACGTGCTCATTATTCATCGGGTGAATTCAAATCAGATTAAGCAGTAGGTATCTAGGATTTCATTGTGACTTTCATCTCTTTGAATTTGGTTTTTCAAGTATATTTTTCTGAATCTTTACTACCTAGTACCTAAAATATTTTGATAGTTCAAGGTCTTTTTTGCAATGACTAAAATTTTAAATCTTTTTCTGAACTCTGCTTTGAATACAATAATAACATAACGTAAAGTACTCACTTGGAAATGTTCTTCACAATAATATTTCCGCTTCTTAAACAGGGTTTATTCACTGCTTCGAAACACATCTTACGACGCGCTTCATCTTTAGGTGCATAAAAAGATTGTTTATTAGAATTTTCATTGGTGTTCAGTCAACCGGATACAAAGCACTAATTCGACATGTTCACAGTTATTGCAGGGATACAGATACAGGAATTTGAAAAAATTGTAGAATACAAACAACAAAAACTTTTGAAACTTTCAAACCCGCATTAACCTCAAATAAGAAATCACGCATAAATGTGATGGAACTGCTTTACTTGTATCCAATTTAGGCAAAGTAGTTAAACACAGACAAACGATTCTTATTAGTTTAGAATGAGAATTTGAGATTCCAAGATGCACAAATTTTACAACGTTGCCAAGTCTAGTTTTGATGAACGTGACGTCACGAATCAGTTTTCTTCTGATTATAGAGAACAAAAAATCCCCATTGATTTTAGCATAAATACTTTCTCTTTACAGTGTTTTCTCATATCTCGTGGAAAGGTCCATTGGAACACTTTTTTTAGTTAATAATTACTGATCGACTAATAGAAGTGTAAATATCTCTTGTGAATTTTTTTAATTTCTAGTATCTTACAAATTATTTGAATTTCTCAAGAAAGTTATAACAAGTATAGAAAAATGTTATATTAATGAATGCACAAGTACCTACAGCGGGAGGGTCCCAAAAAGACATGAGCGACCGAAGACACTTTCTGCACTTGGATTGTAATATACTATTTCAATGTTCCATTAAATTTGAAATTTTTTTATTTTTTTTTGCAGTGGAAAATAAATATTTTCGGAAACAAATGTTTCTAGAGCCGAACTTCTCGTCTGAAAAGAACAGGTATAATCAGACAGAGAAGGAAGATGATGAGTAACGTTAAAAAAATATAACTTTTTCTTTCATATTTGTACTTGTTGTTATACATTAATAAATATAACATTTTTCTATACTTGTTATACCTTTCTGAAGCAATTCCAATTATTTGTAAGCTGTATCAACTGGAAAAAAAATCACAGCAGTTACTGACATTTTTAATAATTAATCAGTAATTTGTAACCCAAAAAGGGTTGTAATCGATAAATTATACAGAAATTATTTTTGACAACAAAATCATTTTTGGTAATTTGTCGGTAAAAATTGTTCATAACGTTATTTATTTATTTTTTTAGAAGAATTGTTTACAACTTTATTTATTTATGAACCTTTAACGAGCTTAATGCCAAATAATTCATTTGGTGGCATTCATTTATCTCCCTAAGTTCATTCACGTGCTTTTCGTAGCTCAAATTGATTATTTGAGCCAGTGGGGGTGAACATCCTTTATATAGGGGTTGAAATATATTCCTGTTATCACTAATTACTAATTGAGGTAAGTTTAATGAAGTTTATACTGAATTGTCGGAAGGAAAAATTGTCAAACGAAAAAGATTACCAGGAATAAACAGAGCAATTAGAGAAAATTCAAAGGGGTTGGAAGGAGTGAAAAGTTGTCCAGAAAGTCTTCCCTTTGGATAATAGGTTTTCAGGCAAATAAAGAAGATCCTTGCAGAATTTGGAAGCTTAATATTGAAACCAAGACAAGTGCAGATTTCGATTTTTGACTTCGCAGCGCCCGCAAGTTTTTCAATTCGTTCATTTGGTCAACCCTGAGGCCGGGCCCTACTAAGAAAGTCTTCCCCTAGGATTTTTCTGATGTAAAGACCATAATAAAGTAAAGAAACACAAACTAAGGCATATCCCACGCCTATTTTCAAAAATGATTAATAACAGGTTGAATCTTCCTGAGTAGCTTCATTTTGCCCAACTTTTTCCTCTACGAAAATTCTCGATAGTGGTAGCTAATAAAATGCGCAGGCGTCAATCATGTTGATTTGGTGAGTGCAAAAAAGTCATTAATAACAGTTAGTTTTTCAGTTGAACCTCGAGATAATTCGATGAAGTACTAGAAAAAACTTTTGTCCTACAAAATGGATGGTAGGACTGAAGAGTACCCCACTCCCAACATATACCAATGACGTGGTCATAAAAATTCACTAATAACTAGCGGATTTTTTTACCGTTGCTTGGTTAATATTTGTATAATTGAATGGTCACATTGTCCTACAAATTGAATGGTAGGTGTTCCCAGTCCTACGCTCCGAAATTGTTAATTCCATGGTAAGAAACAATTTATTAATAACAGGCTGAATCTTCGTGAGTAGCTTCTTTCTATTGAGACGCCCAACTTTTCCCTCTACGAAAATTCTCGAATGTGGTAGCTAATAAAATGCGCAGGCGTCAATCATGTCGATTTGGTGAGTGCAAAAAAGTCATTAATAACAGTTAGTTTTTCAGTTGAACCTCGAGATAATTCGATGAAGTACTCGAAAAAACTTTTGTCCTACAAAATGAATGTACCAATGACGTGGTCATAAAAATTCATCAATAACCAGCGGATTTTTTTTATCGTTGCTTGATTAATGTTTGTATAATTGAATGGTCATATTGTCCTACAAATTGAATGGTAGGTGTTCCCAGTCCTACGCTCCAAAATTGTCATTTCCACGAAAATTCTTGATATTAGTAGCTAATGAACTGCGTAGGCGAAAGTAATGTTGATTCGGTGAGCGCAAAAATTGTATGGCTAACTGTTAGTTATACCCAAATCTAAAGCTCATGGCTGATGGTGAAACAAACCAATTGAATTAAAATTGAAAAAAAGCAAAATCAATCTATTTGACCGTAAGGCACGGGCTCAATTAGCCTACAGATATTTCTACCATACCTTCTGAAATAAAAAATGATCAAGTAGGCACATTTATCCTCATTTTTGATATAACATTTTTTTTGATCCTGCCATTCTTATTACGTTGTCCAGTTCACAAATCGATCATATGGCCAGTTTTCGAGCTACAGGTTGTCAAAAATTCCATTACTGCTATTTTGCGAATTATGAATCTATTTGATTTTTTTGCATTCATTCGAAATCGATTTTTTTTTTAGAAATAAACCCATAAAATCTAATTTGTAGCTCGTTAGTCCCTCCATTTGAATAAAAAAATATATTTCACAAAGGGTGTTGCATTACATAGCATGACAAGACACTGTTCAAAGAAATAGGTGAATATCAATACCATTATCATTTTTATTTTACAAATTCTTTGAAAAAGAATGGGTCTTCATCAACCTGAGGATTCATATTATGATTGCTAGTTCAACAGTATATAGTTTTCCATGTACAGTGCATCCCATTTTGGGTGAGACAGCCAGGTTTCTCGCTTGTTATTTAAGATAGAGCCTTGCGGTTTTCACGTTTCTGTCCTTTTTTTTTGTGAAACTCAAGTTGGCATAATCAGATTTTGCATAACTGTTTCCGTGTATGAGATACAGGGCGATTTTGGAAATTGATACTTTTCGGACCCCTTCTTTATCTCCGAAGTTATTAGAAATAATGCTGAGCTAAAAACTACATCTGATACAGAATTCTGCGTAGAATCCAGTGGCGTACTTATTTTTTTTTTCGGGGTATGGTTTTGAAGATACGACGCAAACCTATATTTTTTTCAATGGAACACCCTGTATTTTATTACTTCGTTGAATTCGCTATTTTTTTTCCTTCAAAATTATGTATAACACTATATAGGTAGGATGTTCAGAAATGCTATAAAACACTAAAACATCACTTAATGATAATGTTTTGTTAGTGGGCCATGGATTTCCCATATAAAAGAAGAATTAAGTGAATAATTTTCATTTGTGTTTTTTTTATAGGAGAGTAAGCAAATGAAGATAATACACTAACACGAAAAACAAAACGTAGGTACCTACCTAATAGCAAAAAATAAATAATATAACAATTCATAATACAAATTAGATACAAAAGAAATACCCAATAAAATATTTATCATTAATAAAAATTTTCAACATTACATAATATCTTACTGATTAAACTGTTCAAATTGCTGTCCATTTTCCCTGATACATAATTGACAAACTTTTTCAATTCGCCTGAGTGCATTTAATATTATAAAAGGGCGGTTTTGTAAATTTCGGAAAGCTGCCGCTGTTGATGCACGAAGTTCTTCGGGACTGTTGTGTCTGTTACTGTATATTTTATTTTTCAAATAGCCCCACAAGAAAAAGTCTAATATAGACAGATCAGGTGACCTTGGAGGCCACCTGATGGGTCCATGAGTTCCAATCCAACAACCCTGAAAATTATTTTCTAAAAACCGCCCGATCAATCTTGAATTATGGGCAGGGGCGCCGTCCTGTTGGAAATGTATGGAATGAAGAAAGGCGAGGGGAACATCTTCCAGTAGTTCCGGTAACACGTCTTCTAAAATTGTCAAGTACCTAGTTGCGGTAAGAGATCCTTCAAAAATGCGGTATATGATTTTTGTCCCCAATATGAAACATGCCACATTAAAACCAAATCTACCCTGTTGTTGTCGTTCAAAAATCAAGTGCTGGTTTTCATCATACCAATGCCTTGCATTTTGCCTGTTAAATATACCAGCACTGCTTATATGTGATTCGTCTGACCAAATAACTTTTTTTGCGAAATCAACGTCTCTCCGAGCATGGTTCAAAAACCAATTGCAGAAATTCACACGTCTTGCTGCATCACCAGGATATAAGTGTTGGACAATATTGACTTTGTAGGGTTTCAACTTATACTTTTTTAAAATTCTGTGTACCCGTGATCTGGAAATAGCTGTATCATTCTCTAATTTTGCACAAGAAGTCTGATGATAGGCATGAACGCTAGCTAACACATATATCTCATCTACTTCTTGATTCTCTTTATTATATACCTTGGGTCGAGGTTTAGAATATGCACCATAATTCAGTAAATTATACTTTAGTCTGATAGTTGCTCGACTAGGTTGATGCCTCTCAGGATATCTGAAAGTTTTTAAATCACGATGTAAGGAAATGTCTTGTGGTAAAATTCTCGACGTCATACCTGTTCAAATAAAGTTCCAAAGCTTCGCCAACGTTTTCATTGGATTGGTTCAAACATTGTATAATGTCATATTTTTCATTGTTTTGAAAAACCAAATCTCTTCCAGCCATTATCAGTTCTCAATCAACAAATTCACAAACAATTATTTCTACAATACTCAATATTCCTTCAAACCCAAACACGATGAAACACAATAATAATTCGTGGCGATGACAGCTAGATCAGATTTTTTTTTTCTCTTCAATGCCTATTTGATAAAACAATGCTTCCAAATGCATAGTAGCCATAATAACAACAAGGATGTTCGTATCATCCATGACCTACTAATGTTAATAATCAAAAGTAATAATCCTCTTATTGAAACTTGGAAAATCCATGGCTTACTAACGAAAAATTATCATTATGTGATGTTTTAGTGTTTTTTAGAATTTCTGAACATCCTACCTATATAGTGTTATACATAATTTTGAAGGGAAAAAAATAGCGAATTCAACGAAGTAATAAAATACAGGGTGTTCCATTGAAAAAAATATAGGTTTGCGTCGTATCTTCAAAACCATACCCCGAAAAAAAAAATAAGTACGCCACTGGATTCTACGCAGAATTCTGTATCAGATGTAGTTTTTAGCTCAGCATTATTTCTAATAACTTCGGAGATAAAGAAGGGGTCCGAAAAGTATCAATTTCCAAAATCGCCCTGTATCTCATAAACGGAAACAGTTATGCAAAATCTGATTAGGCCAACTTGAGTTTCACAAAAAAAAAGGACAGGAACGTGAAAACCGCAAGGCTCTATCTTAAATAACAAGCGATAAACCTGGCTGTCTCACCCAAAATGGGATGCACTGTACACAGTGACAATTCGAATAATTAATAACGCTATAACTCAGGAATAAAATTAAATAATTACTACGAATTGTCCATATCTGTTACTAGGATATGAGAATTGAAGTGAAATTATACTCATTAAATAATCCTCCCATCAACTCCCCTTATTTCCAGCAAGTCCCGTCACTCTCTGATTTACAGCCGCCCGCATCCAATAAAATTTTTCAGAAATCTCTTCTTTTGATACCTCCTTTAATAGCTGGTGAAAAATGCTCTCCCACTCCTTTCCCTTCCCTTACTCATTGCTCAAAATTATTTTTTCCGTTAACCAGATGTCGTTCCCTTACGAACGACAGCCCTCAAAAGACGAAACTTGTGAGAGCCAAGGATTAACGAATTCTTACTTTTTACGTGCTATTCGACTTTCTCGGGCCATCAGAGAAGTATAAGCAGTCGCTAGGCTTCGAACCCACGACCGGCAACCAGAGAGGATAAAAGATCGGTATTTTAACTACTTGGACACCTGACCCCCGTAAAATATAATATCTCTTTCGAGCTGGACTTTTTGACGCCTCTGGAGATACCATATATCCTATTTTACCGTAGAGCAGATTTTCACAATTCGTCTAACCTCTTTGAAAGTTTTCAATTATAAATTTCAGCTCTTCAGACGACGATGTGGTGTTGCAAGTTTTTCTGGGTTGCCCTGCATCTGTTGAAGTGAATGCGACATCATTTAAGCCGCCCCGGAGGGTAGATTGATTATTTCAATGTTTTTACTTTGTTATTATTGTTTTCAATATGTTTATAAAAATTATGAAAGTTAAACAAAATTTCCCAATTTTTTCATAAACTTTTCACGTAAATTATGATATTTTTGAATTGAACAAACAATTATACATTGAGAGTAACATTACTTTACCAATGAAAGTATATTGAATTAGCTAAACCACGATTTCAAAATAATTTTAAATGATTTTTGTAGGACTAGCGATACATACCCGTTTTTTTGTAGGACACTGTATTACGTATTTAGGTGAAGAATACACTTACCTTTCATGTGTTATCATTGTCCTACAGTTATTAATATTCTTTTTACCATGGAATTAACAATTTCGGATCGTAGGACTGGGAACACCTACCATTCAATTTGTAGGACAATATGACCATTCAATTATACAAATATTAATCAAGCAGCGGTAAAAAAAATCCGCTGGTTATTAATGAATTTTTATGACCACGTCATTGGTACATGTTGGGAGTGGTGGACTCTTCAGTCCTACCATCCATTTTGTATATAGGACAAAACTTATTTCGAGTACTTCATCGAATTATCTCGAGGTTCAACTGAAAAACTAACTGTTATTAATGACTTTTTTGCACTCACCAAATCGACATGATTGACGCCTGCGCATTTTATTAGCTACCACTATCGAGAATTTTCGTAGAGGAAAAAGTTGGGCGTCTCGGCAAAATGAAGTTACTCAGGAAGATCCCGGTCTATATAGGAGACGTCGAATTTTTACGATGATCGATTTTGGGAACCCAAATTTTACAAAATAGGTTTCGAGTAGTGGGCCTCAACCAAATCGTCTTTCGCTTTGTCAAATGATTACTAGTCTCTTTCTAAACAAAATTTTTATAACTGAAGACATATTATAGAAATCGTCGAAAAAGTCGATACACATTTTACCTTCGTACTGATTTAAAAAATATTTTGGAATTTGGGGTTTTTGAAGGATGAACTTTCATCTCGCCAAACGGAAGACGTCGCGGTTTTAGACCCGCGGCTCTCTAACTATTATGTTTAATCCAAGAAAAATATGAAATGGGTACCTACTTCAACAAAGCCATGTGAACGGCTTCGTTGAATTACTACGCAGTTTAACTATATTAACTATTCCTTCTGTTTACCGGTGCACCTCCGCAGGTCTCAGTACTACTCTCTGACCTGGGGGTCTTGGCTACTGCTGTAGCACAACTCTATATCCACCCCGACTATGCTCTGGAGCCTTCCAAGCTCTCGCCTAGTCGACCAGGTCCGGCTTGGGCATAATGCAAAATTTTATTTATACTCCGGGTGATGGCTCTGCTCTGCTGTCTTGGTGGCGTGGTTGTTCTCTCGGCTGGCTGGATCACAACTGAAAAACCGCTGCTTCTCTCAAGAGCTTGCCAAGCTCTGCCTTCCTCGGCTCGGAGGGACTTGTATAGCTCGCCTTTCCAAATTTGGCGGAATCACTTACTGATAGGATTGCTTCTACTGTTCTTCTCCTGCTAGAATCATTCGCAAATGAAAGAAAAATTGGATAATGACCCTTGCTGGAAATGTATCTTGCGATTATCCGAATACAGCACCATTATTAAAAATACAGAGAAATATGCTTGTCATATTTTATATTTACTTTTATCTAATGTATCAGCAAAGTTATGCATGGCGGTTCTTCCCATTTAAACTGAAAGCACCCTTATGAAACACATTTTTCAACCGATGTTTTCATCAGGTAGACATTCAAAGTTCACTAGGACATCAAATTTCAGTTCATTTTCAACCATCTTTATTTTTCAAAAGTCAAAAATCTTAAAAATTATTAGCGAATTTCGTAGAAAAAATCTGACCACTGGATTCAGAAAATCCAGAAATATAACTGATCAAAATTTCATCGAAATATGTTTATCAATAAAAATATTTAAAAGAATAAAATTTAAAAAATATGACGTTTCATAGATTCAACTGATAACTTTTATTTTATTGATGAAATTCTGATTAGTATATTTCGAGACTTTTTGAATTCAATAGTTTAATCAGAATTTGATTGAGTAGTTCAGGAACAGGTGGGTTGATTAAACGGCATATTTTGCAAATTTCATTTCGTTATAACTTTTTTATTAATTGAAGCATTTTTACATACATTTGAAAATATCTCGAATACAGTGTCCGATAAAAATAAGTCACATTTTTTTTTAGATTGTTTACAATGAAAAAGAGGAAAAGTTGGTCGAGAAAACTCATTCTTGAAATCGTGTGTCCTGGTAGACTTTTGATTGCTACGTAATGAAAGAAGTATGATTACAAGCGGTTAAAAAATGTATGTTTTATAAGGGAGCTTCCCTTTCAAATGGATGACACTGGTGTATAAAGGCCCTTCATTTAGCATAATTATGCTTCTTCACTATATATTCAAAATATCACAAACAATGTTTACAAAATAATCAAATAAACTCATCCGTGCCCGAGTTTTTTCATTATAGTAATTTTTCTGATTACCCTGATAAGCTGTGGAACTCCTGTATTCCGTTATTAAATACAATGTTTGATTGGCTTTGGCTTACAAGCAATACATGAAGATCATTTCCAGTTCTTGTATCCATAGGAGATACTTTTACAATTGTTCGTACATTGGTAAGATAATAATAATAATTTTTTGTCTTGAAGATGAAGGTGAGTGTTTGGTAGAGAAACATTAATTTTGTGGGTAGCTCTCTTAAGTTGTTGGACGCGAGCAATGTAAAATAATTCTGATTATTGAATTTTGTAGCTTCTGAATATTTTCTCTTTCATTTTAGTTTGGTGCGTAGAGTACTGTGGGGCAATGGATGAAATGGTTGAGTATTCATGTTTAACTCCAAACAAGTTTAATGGAAATAACTACTATTACTGTGTATTGAATATTGAATATTTGTATTCAATGCAGTTTTCTACAATACAATTACATACTCGTATTTGAAAATTATAACCTCGGGAGTAATTTTGTGGGTTAGCAATCACTACACATTCGGTCTTATCAATTATTTTAATTTTCAGTAAATTATCGCATCACCACCGGAATAATTATACTGCTCATATATATTGCTCTCAAATTTGCCATGAACTGTACAATATCAGTTTCCTGATTGGTTAATAATCTTCAAGCCACTCTAGTATTTTACGTTCAATACCAAAACATTCAATTTCACTTAGCAATCACTTCCTATCAACCGTTTCTAATGACCTGGTATTGTCACCTGATTTGCATCCAAACTATTCGTCCAGTCGTAAGAAGTACAGGCAAATTATATCTCAAACGTGTTAGGAATTATCAGATTGTACTGTAATTTGGTCATTTGGTATTCAATGATAATATAATTAATGTTATTGCAATTTTCTGTTTTACGCGTTACTTGAATTCAACACTGAAATAAACTTTCTCTTGGATAGAATATACCTACTATGTTGACAATATGGAATTACATATTATCCATCAGAATTATAAGTATCGATTGCACTTATATGATACAGTAACGATATTCTAGAGAATCGAACCAGATAAGAATTAATGAAGAAATGGAAAATAATACAGAGAATATTGTAAAACCGATACATTACAATAACCAATATTTATCAAAAACTTATTATGGCAGAATCCTAAATGACCATACTGGACTTTTGAAGAACGAAAATTGGAAGATCTGAACTTTATAAGAAAATGAATCTGGAAAACCATCAAAGAACAGGTAAACGAAAATGTGAGGACGGTTATTCGATAAAATAGCAAATCGCAAAACAATATTTTGTAAAAATTATAAAATTTTGTAACGGAATGTCGTAAGTCTGCAAAGCATCATTTTGGAAAATTATAAGAATTCAAATAGTCGAATCCATGCACCACAGAACCTACAATTGACATACTCAAAGTCATCAGAAGTATAAATGTTAGAAACAAAATGTATAGAATCGAAATCTATGAGAAATCGGAGAGCCGATGGTGATTGTAGTATTCTCTCAGATATGGCGCAGCTTGCGGTCAGTATAAACAAATCCTCATATCCAGATTATGATTGATTACGGAAGTATTTTCATTTGTATACTGTCCCTAACATTGGTTGCAACTTCTGAGACATACGAAATGAACGATCTTCATACCTAATTCGCGTGGTCATACTAGTGATTTGATTTGCCTAGCGGTCACAAGTCTGCTGCATCTATAACTGAGCAAGTTTTAAAACGAGTTGATCGTTCTCTACACGCCTGGCTTTTTACTCTCATCACCTCTACAAATTCTGATAGATTTCGATTTTGATCATATGACTCATTTTGTTTTCATGAATTTTACGATAAGCCGCACTGATTTTCAGATAATTTGATGGCTTCATGTTTTTGAATACGATTAAATGATGTTTAGATGAAATTCTATTTCTTTACTTTTCTGGTGAGATTTGCTATTACTGATTTTTCCCATTTTGGTCACTCCCATTCATGTCAATGATGCTTTATGGTTCTCATAAATACACATTCTATACATTTTTATTCGATTATAAATCAATTCTATATATCTACAAATTTCGTTCTGCTGTGTTGAACTCTCATAAAATGGATGTTATTCTGAAAGATCATAGATTCTCTATTTTATTGTTTTCACGATTAATGGTTTTTTCATTTATTATAGGATATCCACATAATTTGAATAATCTCTGTACAAATACATTACACTGAGGTATGAAGACATGACATTTACAAATAGCGACTCAAGACTTCAAAAATTTTGACCCACGTCACAGTCTGACCTAAATTTCTCAATGCAGTAGCATTTGGAAGAATATATTGACTTTACTCTACTCTTGAACATTTTTTCATTGATATTTCCCATCATCTCTGGCAAGTGGATGTAGTATATTGTCCCCTGGTAGGTGGGGGTCCGTTAAAATTTTGATGTTTTGTGTTTGGGGATGTACAAAATATTTCTATTCCTAGCAGGACCATCATCGTAATGTGAATCTATTTGAATTTGGAGTATTTTTTTGATGAATTTGTGAAAAATAAAGCATGTGAAGATAATTTGATCATAGTGCGAATTATTCTTTTTCGTGATGTGGAAATTCTTCCACTGTTCACGAATTTCCCTAGATAACGACACTATAGGGCATATATGTCTGCACACGCAGAGAAAAGAAAGTTAGAAATTACTAGAAGCGTCAAGGATTTAACCACGAAAAACGTTAAGAATATGGACAAACTTTGATCGTAGTGAGATGTACTCTTGAAAAACGTTGAGACAACCCTAAGAAAGTAATGCTAGGTAATGCAATAATATTGATCGCGAAAAACAAAAATCGATCGACAATCCGCTGATTATTTTATACTATAATTCGTTAGTAAATCTGGAACAGGCACCCCCACCTATTCAACTGTTAGATTTGAACAGAGAATGTTTTACTAAAGTTCGCGGTATATGTTTCTTTCATCTGTAATATTACCTGTAGAGTATTTTTTACCACGACTAGCTAGTAAACTGATTATCGAACAGTTAACCACACTCTCGCCCATGATTTTATCACCCAGTTCAGTAAAAAATACCGTATCAAAATGTACCATTTGCTATTTTTCATATTAGTTTTAGACTTGTTTCAAACCACGAGTAAGGCAAAATTTATATTTTTCCCCTCAAAATTCGTAATTATAATTGCCATACTCGTGGTTTGAAACAAGACTAAAACTAATATGGAAAATAGCAAATGGTACATTTTGATATGGTATTGTATACTGAACTGGGTTATAATATCTTGGGATTAAACAACGTAAAAAAATACCAACAGCTAATATTTATCATTTATTCAACAACAATCAGAATAAACAGGACACAAATTTTTGTAAAAATTTTATTCGAACTTGTTTCATATAGGTAGGCTAATAATAATAATAACAATAATATGAATTTAAAAAACAGCTTATCCACAACATAACGTGTTTGTCCAGTTCAAACATCATCTCCGTCGAAAACAAAAGATTGATTGTGCACAATCAATATTGGTATCGATGGCATAGCTGATTTCATTATTTCATATTTGTTTCATTTATACAGCAAATTGGGCTGTATATCTGGAACAGTCTGAAAATAAAAATCCAAAATATAGGAATTGAATCGAATATATCTAGATGATAATATGGTCAAAAAATTAGGAAAAAACTTAGACGCTGGGAGTTTCCTTGAAAAAACCTTTCATTTCAATTTTTTTTATATACTCGCATAGTAAGTATGGATATTTTCTATTATTCTAAGTTTACCGTCAATTATAAGAACCTCACTTATATTTACCTTAACAAAAAGAATAAGTCCCTAGCTCTGATAGCCTATAGCCTGATAGGTATTCCTCATTTTCTCTATAGATATAGACACTAAAAGGGTGGCTATTCTTCACTACTGGCTGATTCCCTGAAATTTGTGAGACGCTATATAGACTTGATTTGTTTTATATTGGTAGATATCAAAATATCTAACAGCTCATTTCTCTTCAAGAGTCTGTTCAGGTAGAAACTCTCACATGTTGTTACAACTTGCTCCTAACATTTTCTGGAGGTGTTATTTAAACTAAAAAAAAGATTCAGACTTTGACCAAAAATGGATTGGCATAGCTTTTTACCAAACTATATTAATTTAGCTGATGTTCGAACGCAGGAAAGGTTTCAATTATATCTTGATTGGGCTTTTTCGCTGTATCTTCCTGTTCACTTGAAGATAGTTCAGTAGTGAATTATTCTAGAAGGTTATTAGAATAACTGAATATCCAATTTGTTGTCCATAAACGTATAAGGACCAGAAAATAAATAAATGGTCATATCTTAAAGAAACACTCCACGTTCTGTTTCAGATCAGGTACAGTCTGGAAGGAAAGTTTTCATTGAAATTTTCGATAATGATTGAAAATCAAATTATTTATTATTAAAAGGTGTACTTACCCATTGATCTTATTTGAATTTTTTCATGAGTCCATCATTATGAATTCATCATATTTTTCCCTTATTACTGTAATGAGTGTAACGATCGTATAACGTTCCTCTCTTGTAATTTTTTATGATGAATTCAAACAATTTTCCTTTATTGAAGGAATGCTTTCACGACTCCATTTGTCTAGTTCGAATTCATCTCTTGTTTTTCTGAAAAATTAATTGTCACTTATGGTTCATATCAGTAGCTACATGATTATATCTTTGATATATGTTCTTATACAGGGGTACAGCACATAATAATACACTGAATTGAATGTAAAGTAAAAAGGTATACATTTTCATTTGAAATATATACAGTCTTATAAATATGACGAATTAAAAAAAATACATCAGGCGCTTTATTTTGCTTTCGATGAATATGAAAAATTCTATCATCATCAATAATTGAATATTATCTTTATCAAATACATGAAGAGTTGAATTGATAAATCTATATGATTCTGTGTTTGTCTAATTTATTAAAATTTGTGAATTATTCCTGAATAGTGTCTGTTTTTTTTTTTCAATATTAAAATAGTTTTTTTGTACTTTGCGTTTCTTCCTGTGAATGAACTACAATATCTATCATTTTCTCGTATAGTCGGACAGAAAGTATGCTTAATCTTCTACCAATATAATACCTGATAATTTTCTCTGATTTTAGTTATTTCTTTTCTTCACAAAATCAGTACAAAATAAAATACCATGACAGAAACAGTACAAACAACAATCTTATCATATAGCACGACCCGTGGCAATTTGAGATAGATGCGGAATGAATACCACTACAGGAGCAGTAAAAACAACGTCATCAAATAATATACCACGACTCCTAGTGATGTGATAAGGTCGTTTCACTGAATTGTTTAGTTCTATCATTCAAGGAATATTATTCGTCTCAATAATGAGAAAAGTAAACTAGTTACATACCTTCAAGTAAAGGAAGCAAATGAATTCCAACTGTCTTCGTAATTCTGTGGATTTGTTTTTCTTAATCATGTTGTTTATTCTTCAGAGATACTATTCTTCGATGATTTAGTGGTAACATATCGACCCCTTTCTTCCGCCACCCTGATGACAGGTATACTGAAACAGGAACACAAATTTGTAGATTCAAGACTTTTACCAAACTTTTATCTCGCTTCTTCTTATTGTTCAGCTAATGGAAGTATATTCAGATTTAATTCACGTATAGTAATGATTGCATCATCTAAATATTCTTCAACACTCACCTATGCAGGCACACGCTGAAATCTTGTTCAGCTTATGTATTGATCCCACGATGTTCAATTATTGACTTCGGTCCATTGAACGTAATAGAGAAGCGGCTAAAACAAATTGTATTTGAATGCGTTCTCTGAAATGTCAAAACCGTATAGAATTGTAGAATCCATATTCAGAAATTCTGTTGACTCGAACCTCACCTTCAAGAATAGTAATAAATTTCACTGTTCACTCACGATAATAATATACTCAGACCTCTCGACTCAGACGTTAGCTCCTAGAAAAATTGATAGGTGTACGAAACCTCTCTCAACCGTCGTCGCCCGGCAACTCAACTGAACGTTCAACGACAATTTTAACAAATATAACTTCATGTTTACCATTCTGTTCTATAAGTACTACTACTTTCGTGTTCAGATTCACTGAGAATGTGGTTATTACTACTGTTATCCCTTATAAACACAAAATCGTTAGCAATTCTTTTCTTCTACGGGCGGTAACTGCCGTTATCAACTTTAGTTGATAATACTGGTAGCGCAATAATAAATATGACTACGTGTTTGCCAGGAGAGGATGATGAAGTATAACATATCTTAGAGCGATTTCTACCGGAAAGAGTTGGTTTTATTTACCAGAATATTTGGAGAACTCTGAAAAATCTCAATAGGCTAAACTGTTATGGTACAAAGTAACGTTAATTTCAGTATCATCTATCCACTAATACACGAAATATTCAACCACATTTAATTGGTCACGTTCACTTTTGTAAAAGTACAGCTTACTAGTCAGAGCTGCGATTTGTTCTACGATCGGGTTGTCAGGTACCACGATTTTCAGACTGCGAAAGTGTGGTGAATCAGTCTGCCGGATTTTTCTGCGTGCAGACAAATTTATAATGTAGCTCCATTTATGATGTTTGAAGTATTTTGAAAAGGAAAATATGTTCACTGTTTTGGAGACATTCGATATTAAGCAATTTTGCTCACATCTGTCGACACATTCCATAATCTGTCAATATAACAAAATTTTCGCGATTACGGCCTAAGGCCACTATGAAGTATCGTCAGCAAATAAAGCCAGCAGTTCAATATTGATGTTACAGCATATCGTTGACTAATAGTAAAAATTTTAATGGCCCCACACTGAACTCTGCCGATCACCAATATTTGAAGGAAATTATAATTAACTTTACCCAGCATTTGACTATGATGGAGAAAATCACACACCCAATCCAAAAATACTCCTTTGAAACCTAAGTTATACATCTTAGTTTCAATGAAGTCCAAACTGATGGAGTCGAATGCGCGGGACTAATCAAAAAAGAGTCCTGCAGCGTATTTTCCTTCACCCGTATTGGTATGAATATTGTCAATAAGGCAACATGCTGCCGATATAGTCGATTTACCTGTTCGACAGCCGTGTTGGAATTTGGTAAGAATTTTGAAAGAGAATTTTAGAAAACTTTTTCTAGGTTTTGAAAAAATAGTCACAATTGAAATCGGCGTTATAGTTAGCTAATTTCAAAATGAAGGAAAATTCACCGGAACTTCTCGAAAAATATTTAAAAATGCCAGGCGTTCAGCTTTAGAAGTGCTAACTTTCAGTAGTTTTCTTGAGATGTGGTTAACACCGGAGCAATTTTCAATTTTTAAATCTTTGATGACGGTAATGACTCCTTCAGGGTTTACCGGACCACCTCTTGAGAGGTTGACTGACGTACTCAGACGTCCTTGAAAAGTTTAATTCCCGACTGTGTATGCAATCTCACGTTAAAAGGTAAGGTACTCGACTTCCTCAGCTCGCTAGTCTCTCGAAGACTTCTGACGGTTGCCCGTAAGGGTGCAGCCAGTTGACCGAAAGAATATATTTTAGGAAAAAACATACCACTTTTGGTAAGTAAGCGCTTCGCTCCCACTGATACCTGGTGTTTCCATTAGAAAAAATGTCGATTGATGCAGAAAACGAATCACCTTAAAAGGAAGGTTTTTTTCGTAGCCCGTTATAAACCATTTGAGACAGGTGATCCAAATGTTGAATAATCTGATGAGTTATTCAAATAAAAAATAATTAATACTTCTTCTGTTGGTTGATCTTGAATATTTTGTTTTCTCCGTTCCCATTATAGAAAATACTGCCTGGCATATTTCCAGACCAACACTCAAAAGTTTTGGTGATTAATTTTTTCTAACAAGTAACAAGAGCTTCAAAATAATCCCACCAAAGTATCGCCTTTCTCCTTCATTGTATCTGCAAGTCGAAAACCTAATTAAATCACTGGTAGTTAATTGAACACTAAGAAAGGAAAGGACCCTTTGTGTTGGGCCTGGTACAATGGAATGCCATACAAAAGTCAGTTGGCAACATTCGCCCAGCTCTTGTTCATTCATTGCGCTCTCCAAAAGAAGTCTGTGTGAGCTTTGCTTAGTGAAAAGTGCCATATTTCCTGAATTTTAAAACATGATTGCATTCGTGGGTTGAAAAATGGAAAAGGAGATGATGAGTAGACTTATTGCCCTTGGCAGTGGGTAGTGGAAAGCATCACGAACAAGTGTTCCTTTTTTGTTGGAGTATTCCTATTTCTATGTATAATAATTAACAACAGCATTTATACACTGCGGTCCATGGATATGGAATAAATTCATTTTTAGGGTGATTACGTATATCTTAAAAAAAAAACAGATACAGGTTGATTTCTATGCTTAATTCACAGTATGAAATTATTACCACCTTTTTACACCCACTCTGAATCGTGAGAACCCCTTCAAAATCTTTAAATGAAAAGGGGGTCGTGGGGCAACTTGTTCGAAAGGGATTTTCATTCTCTGTCCACCAAAATAATTTTTTTTCAAATTTTGTGCAATAATATAATAACTGAGAAAATATATTTTGAAAATGTAAAACTTTGATACTTCACTAAGAATGTAACATAATGTTTATTTTTTCAATTCATTTTACAATTAAACAAAATGTTCAAAATGACCACCATCCACTTCTTGGCAAAAAAAGCAAGGCGATCTTGCAATTTTCGTATAATATTTTGTTGGACCTCAGGGGTTGGATTTGTTAATTTCTTCCGTTATCCAATCTTTTAAATCTGCAATCTGGTCTATCGAAATATCCTTTTTTGTACAACTGTCAAGAAAGTTCGACATTTCTTCATCTCTAATGATGCGTAAATGTTTACTTCTTTCACTGTGAAAAAAAAGGCCTTTATTTCACTGCCAAAATAATTCACAAAATAAACATGAAATATTACTTTTTGAAGGATTTATTTTAACATAGTCAATTTTTAATTCATCATGATTATTCATCATGAAACGTTTTACGGATGTAATGTTGCCCCCTGCATTGGCCAGAAGAGTTACAGAGCTTCTCCTGAAACAGTGGCCTGTGTAGCAGTTATTATACATGTCTTTTCCAAGCCATTTTGCAATCAAGCTGGGAATTTCTCCAATTTTATTTATCCTCACATGTTAGTTAATACATTTCCTCCTCGAATATTTCAAAAATAATCTGTTACTTTTTGTAGTAGGCGGCCTTAGTGCTCTATTCTTGCGGTATATCTCAATATTATCATAATTTGTAGTAAACGTTCTTTCGCTATAGGTCTTCTAATCAGGTATTTTAACAATCAATATAGATCCAGCATCTTCAATGTCATCAATAGTTATATGTAATAATTCTTCTCGGAGACAAGCACCGCTGATACCCAAAATTAGGACAACCTACAAATAAAAAATATTGAAATTACTACTAATCTTACAAAATTATGGTTATATCTGTACCTTATAAGAAGTGAATTTGTTTCGTTATCAGCATCTTGAATAAACTTATTGATATCATCCCTTGATAAAACTTTCCATTTCTTTCCTCGGTATCCGAAGCTTTTGTTCTTAATGAGCGGGACCAATTTTGAAAACTTGGATTTGGCCGGTAACATATCAGATACTATTGCATTTGCTTTATCAGATATAACTGATGGGGTATCACTACCACTATCATAATCAACAGCCATCTTCTTGAAAATAACTTGATATTGAAGCAACTACGAGCAAACACAGTCAAACACGCGGCGTGCCAACAAAACGTTTCAATAGTATAGTTTATCGAATCTCAGTTGAATGAGCTGTAAAACCGGATTAACACGTCAATGATCTCGTCTCTTTGAACGTACTTGCCGACCATAGGCGGAGATATTTTCTCTTACATGGGTATAACTTTGCGTATTGCTTGCTGTATAGAAATTTGCGAATATAATGTGTCTTGTTCTTATAATGAATAGAATTGAAGGATTGCGCGTGTATGGGTACGGAACGTTGCTCGTAACTTATTGACAACTTATCTGACAAACCGAAAACAAGTCGTTCAAAAAAATAGAATAAGAAAACATCAGGAAACATTGATAATTTATTTGCTGGTACGGCTATCTTATATACACATCAAAGTCGTGGCAAGACTCAATCATCATAATCCTCCGTATCACCTATGTTTATGATTACTGGTTGAATGGATGGCAAAAGGAAATATTCACGTTCTTTCGAAATAACATGTAAAATGCATTCTGTCCAAAGATCTTTATATTCCTCTCCTAAGATTCTCCTAACATTTTTTACTACTTCTCCGCTTAGATTTGGACATTGATTGGATTTTCTCTATTTGTTTTTTATAAATGCTCAAACTAATTGAAAACACAATAATACGGAGGTAACCTCAGAAACATGTGACCAGAATGTTTACAAAATTCATCAATAATATATTCTTTTTCAAAATTTTCGTTTTTAATTATACGTAGTACCTCCTTAGTGGCTTTTTGGGGAATATTAAATTTTTTGTAAGCTATAAATTCCAAAATGTCTCCTTTTTTTGTTGCTTTTGTCGGTATTTTTATCTTTTAACGCGAGTGGTATGACGCATTATCCATTACAATAACAGAAGTTGGTGGTATTTTTCGAATAAAGTTGCACTCATATCCTCATGATAATCTGGTGAACATTTTTGTTTGTTTTGCTGACAACAGCAACGCGTTCGGTACAAAACCATCTTCACTACCCGCGTGTACAATAATTATATGTTTTCCTCTGGAACATGGTGCTTGGAGACAACAGTTTTGGGAGTTATCTACCCATCCATACCGAATCACATATTGACTATCGAACCAAGTCTAGTCAAGATATACTATATGTCTTCAATTCCCGATGTTCTTTTATTTGTCACAAGTAATCTTGCCTTTGCAGAACCAGCCGGAGTGATTCCTATTATTGCCATTCGCTGATTTAGTTTACAAGAATTTAGCGTAGTGTTTATAGAAATCATAAACTTGCCTTCGAAGAAAATCTTTTGTGGACTCATCAACTTTGTTTAATTTCTGATCTTCTCGTTTTCTTTTACGATAATGATCTACAACATCCCCTGTTCAACCACTCTGTAAATAGTTGAATGCCCCAAACTGGTGAGATGAGATATCTTTCCGAAAATTTCATTGTCACATTTGTCGTTCATTTCCTTTTTAAGATTTTTATATATATTTAGAACAGGTATTTGAGTCTGAACATCTTTGTTTTTAAATTCCCAATGTTCATCCGTTTGTGAGTCTTGTTCCTCACGTTCTTCGAATTGTTCATCAGGTTGTGAGTCTTGTTCCTCACGTTCTTCGAATGGTCGCCAAAATGCCATGTTGCAACACTAAATATACAAACGTTTTTACTAAAACTTTAATGTTGATTTTCACACTTTTACTTACCGCGACATATGTTTGGCAAATACAATGGATTCTTTAAGCAGAAGTATACTGAGTTATACTATTACAATGTCCTTCTTTTATATTCCCTATCTGTTAATTAATTTGGGAACAGTTTTATACCCGTTTTCGGATAACTCTATGATAACAAATAGTGTTTGTCAATAATTAATTACATTTATACCTAGTCTAACGACAAAACAAATCAAATAGAGAGAAAATATTGAGTTCTGTTTGATCGTTCATTAAGTACGCTACTCTTCTTCTTTTCATAAACATCACCAGGCTGTCGGACAGTAATAAAAATATTAAGTGGTGATTTACGGTAATTTATGCAACAGGCGGTCATCGCATTACTGATTGCTTTCCACGCTTCGAACGGTTACACGTAAAATATACTCAATCTGGTCTACTGTTTTCTTTATATAGGGAATAATATTTATTTAATTTTCCGTTTTCATCCTTCATTCGTTATAACACCATGTGCTATTTTGAACTAACCCTATATATTGATCTGAATGAAGTCATAATCAACTGAGATTGGATAAACTATAACGATTGATTGATAACTATTGTTAACATTAAAGATAACGTGTATGGAAAAGAGAAGTATTATTTAGTTATTTTGAACTTATTTTTTTAAGACAGGAAAAATTTTTGAATACGATCTTACTGAAAACATTGAATACTATTTTCAAGAGAACAGTAATTTAATAGCGATAAATTATCCTGACATAAAACCACGTCGAGATGTATTGAAAGTATTTATTTATTTGTAATATTTTGAGACGATGTAAATTCACATTCACAGTTGTACAAAAAATGTTGTTTGTATTTCGTGTATAAAATTCGTGTTTTCATGGCATATTCGAGATAATTTTTGTACTCGACCTGCGGTCTCGGCCAAAAATTAATACTCTCAGGTGCCATTAAAAAACACTCATTTTACGCACTTAATACAAAAATAACTATTGATTTTAAAGATCCCCATGAAAAATAATCAGGTATTTTCTTATCTGTTTTGCTCATCGTCAGAAAAAAGTCGTTGAAGACACCGAAAAATTATCCACAAAACCCACATAAATAATGTAATGTCAATCTATTTTAATATTATTTCAATAGTAATGAGTTGTTGACACACGTCAGTGTATTGAAAAGTATTTGTTTGTGTATTTGATGGAACATGAAAAACATGAGACCGTCAAATAGGGTACTTTAAAAAACATTACCCTCATATCACCATAAAACCTAGATAGACAACGAATAGGAATTTCGAAATATTTCCGACTCTTTCAGACGTAGAATATTACGCCAAAAAATGTCGACCATGGGGATAGGACATAGTCTTTTCGAACAAAGTTGTAAAAACTAGTAAAATTGAAATCGGAAATATCCGTAAAAAAAAGAAAAACATCGTATCGTCACATAATTTAGTTTCCAAATATGTTATCCCGTTGCCCCCTGAAGGCTAGATAGAGAAGACGTATAAGAGTACGGAAAATGTTCCGTCAGTTTCGAACGTGGAAAATTGAGCCATTTTGTAGCTTGACCTGTGTGTGTGTGCATGAATCCATTAAGTTTGCGTACAGGATGAGAAACTGGATGGCAAGGGGTAGCAAACATATGCATACCACTTACTTACCAACCTTTGGGCACTTGACGCACCCATTGGGTCAGGTAATCAGACAAATTCTAATAATAAAAATTACAAATCAAAATAATAGTTATTTATGTATCAAGGGCGTAAAGTAGGCGTTTATGGCCTGCGGCGTGGATGATGGCCCGATGGCGTTAGCCGAGGGCCATCACACGCCGAAGGCCTTAAACGCATAAGTCACAACAAGCTTTTGAGAAAATACTTTTTAAAAATTAAGACTTTTGTTTTCCATGCACTGAATATTATTTTTTAGTTCAATGGATTATAATTAAAAGTTTGTTAAATGTTTTCTACGTTCATTTTTTTCAACTGAAAAATAAATTTAATATTTGCAAGTAAAATTTGCTTACCACCAATTGAAAATTTGCATACTATATGGGATAGGTACACGCTTTATTAGCCACAAGAAAAATTAGATTCGTGAATTTGATCACTTGCTGGTATTGATGTAGTTTGAGGAACATGATGTAACTACCGATATTGAACTATTCATCAGAAGCAAACTTTTCATTTTATTAGCAGTAGGTGCTCAGTTTAATAACTGCTAGTGACAAGTAAATTCACCACTTATGAAGAATGATTTACTCTCAAATAACTCATACAAAAAAATATATTAGTTGCTACTATACAGTATTCTACTGCAGCAACATTTTTAGATTATTATCTTTATTTTGGTTTACTTGGACTTATGAAATGACGCACTTTTGAGCAGATTATTCTATCATCATTCCATCTATGGTATCAGGATGCACCAGACTCAATTAAAATATTCACTTGCCTTCAGTTTGCAGTTATCAATTCTTCAAGGACATTTTATAAAGCCTAATTTTAAATACATTTATTTTATCCTTAAATTCATAATGAGATGAATGGTTCGGTTGCACCAAGGAAGCAATGTTTCGGTTTATACTCTAAGAAAGTGTACTTGCTTAGCATGTACAGGGTAACATTGTTGTTGTTTTTGTTGTTTTTTCCGTTAACCAGCTGTCGTCCCCTTACGAACGACAGCCCTCAGAAGTCAAAACTTGTGCGAGCTAAGGATTAACGAGGTCTTACCTTTTTACGTGCGATTCCTAGCACTTTCTCGGGCCATCAGAAAAAGTTCTGCAGTCGCTAGGGTTTGAACCTTTGACTGGCAGCCAAAAGTGATTGAAACAATGTCGCTTTAACCACTCGGCTACCTGGCCCCATAATTCACTACTCAAGAGAAACTGGAGATGAAGATTGCAGTTTTTATGAAAATATTTTTTCGTGGACTATTTGTTGATATGGAATGAGGTTTACAACATTTTGATGGTTCTTTTAAAGAAATCAACGCATCAGATCACCTTTTCTGGATCACCACGTATAACCTGTTCCAAACTTAGAAATTTCGGAACTTTGTTGAATTTGTTTGTATTCAGTATGAATGAATGAAGAAGCAGGCAAGCTAATGTATTTTCCAATTATGATCCAAGTTATGTATAACATAAAGTAGAATTATAAAGTTCTGAAAAGAAAAGGTAATGAAGAATTAAGAAAATACAAATATGTAAATTCTCAAAATTTTTATTGAAACAAAACTGTTGTTTCGTCTTTTGGAAAATTCTCCTGATCCTATTATACATGAAATGTCAATAGTTTAGAAATTTTGTGTCAAAACCCACATTCTACATACCAACAAGTAAAATACATATATCATACTAACACTATTCATACAACTCACAACAGTAATAACAGTATAATTCCGGCATACGATGTAACACGTCCACATATTACTAACTCAAATGTTGGAATTGGACTGACGCCAGTTTTGCGAAAAGGTTGATGAACACACCCTAACATGTGCGGCAGTTACTCCCGATTGATCCCAAACTGTTCGAAAATCAATAAGTAGGTAAACAGGTAACATTTCCGTAGGAACACCAAGTTCTTCTGCAAATGAATTGTTGTATCATGCCTTTCACACGAGTTTCTGTTGAAATGATTTACTTTTCAGAAACTCAAAGTTGATAAATATGAAAATACACCTTTCCAGCGCTAGTAAAATGTTGACCTGATTATTCAAAGTGAATTATCTACTGAAGTACTTGCTGTATGTAAACAATATAACAAGTTCATGCGTTCAGAATTCTCATTTTTCTAGAGACAAAATGATTTTTTTTTTAAATATAGGCGTCACCATCGAAAAATAGTCAGGAAAACTTGGATCATTCTTTTTCGAGATAATTAAAAATTAGTGAGAGATCATAATTAGGACGACAGAACCTGTCTGTATGAGTATAAATAAGACATATATTAGTTGGTCACTTGTTGACTGAAACACATGTCGATGTGTTGAAAATATTGCTTTGGTGTTGGAATGAATCTCCACTGTATTCATTGAATTTATAAGTCAGTTTTGTCATATCAACAGGTGCTTTCTCGTGCAAGTTCACCATGTAAAAATGAAATATTCGCTTTGACTAGCCATTGTTGATAAATTATCAATCCAATGATAAAACTATACAATTAGTCTTGTGTAGTGATGAATCACCAGTTACCTGATTATTATATGAATCATGTGCTTTATCGAAGCGATTTGTTTTCTTACAACAGGTGCAGCTAAAAATGAACCGACAGGAAGTAGTATTCAACTCACCTCTTGCAATTTGTGGTAACATATCAGGAGATGGAATGGAAACAACATTTTGTTGATAAAGTCCAGGTTTATAATACAAAGAGAACTCGCAGTCTCGGTAACGAAGCCTTGTAGTGATACCAAATTGAAAGTAGCTCTTGAATTGTACTTGTTTCAGATTCTTCTGATCTTATAGAAGAGAGAGAGAGAAATTGTTCATTAAACTGAATGTGAATAAAATTTAGCTGTCATCAATGAAACTGAAGTACATCGAGTTTCAATTCATATGACATATAATAAGTGTATCTTCTACTTAACAGAATAGTTGTTAATTCTCTTTTACCTTTCGAGGGTTCAAATACGGAAATTATCCAAGTTGGGGCAGTCTTAAACTCTCGACCGCTACAACTCCTATCAAATGATCCCAACGATCTAGACCCTCTTACACCTGCATATTTCCTTATTGGCTAGTCTTTAACTACTTCACCATCGTCGTTCTAGAAATTGCACCCAACAGTTCAACCCATTTCAAGAATATTCTGCGTCAGAATCAGCACTTTTGGAAGCGAAGGTCGCACGAATATATCAGCAGTTTACAGGAGTGATCAGAATGGCGACAGATCTATTAGTCCAGGCACAGAAGAAATAACAAGGGGCTGAAACGGGGATAAAAGGTCATGAAGAGTTCTAGTTTAGTAGATTCGTACAATTTGGAGTTTTAAATACTATTTCGAGTTTGCGACCTTGAGCGACAGCCGTTTGTGCCCCCATATTGAAAAAATGGCACAAAAAACTAGTTTTTTTGGAATATCTTCTCTGCAGTGTAACCTAGGTTGGAAGTAGTTATCACAAAAATCATATATCATAATTTTCTTTAAATTTTTTGAGAAACATTTTTTAATTAGAGGTATAGTTCAAGTGTTATAGCGGAGTCAAGCAAAATTATTACATATTTTTTAAATATTTCAGTATCGATAACTCAATACATACCTATCACCAATTTTATTCTTTTTGGTACAAGAAATCAAAGGTAAATACAGAACTTTTGGTTTACATTTTTTAATTTGCTTTCAGGACTGAAGAAAAAGGAGCAGGTCAACATTCTTTCGGTTGAGGCCAATACAAAATGCCCAAACCACAGTATACCTTATACAGTACTCCTACTTTAGCCAAATTATGGTTTGAATTTTCATTGCGCATACCCAGGAGTTTCGAATCCTGGTTGTGCGACGAATTCAAGGAAGGAGGTAATCCATACATGGTTGTCGCATTTCAAAAGTTTCGCCCATTTTACTGTAGTCAGCGTTGCCAACTCTTAGGACTTTACGTAGATCTACGTACATTAGGCATTTCCTGCAAACTTACGAAATAGAGGACTTTGAATAAGGATGCAGTAAGTCCCTAGTGTTTTGTATTTTATGAAAAATCTCAATTTTTCCACCGTTATGCACAATTTCAACTCTAGTAGGGGTTTCCTGAGGCAGCCAGGAACCCTGTCATGACGAAATGTTGCCGAAAAACGTTTCAGTAGTTTTAAAGCCAAAAGTTGTGTGGTGGCATGAATGCATCCCTATCCAAAATTCTCTATTGAGTTCCAGAATCTACGTATTTTCTGTCAAATTGTAAAAATTTGCAAAATAATATAACTAGTTAGGCTGAATGGGCATAATTTTCTGTTATCTCTCGACAAAAAAATAAATAAAAATGTTCTGCTTCGTCTCATACTAATGCACATACTTGATACGCTACAACACACGTCGCGTCATTCATTTGATAAACAAAGTGTCTTTTCCATACAGCTGTGCCTGTGTAAAACAAAACGTCTCACAGTGAACTTTGAAGAAGACTCGTTGGACGTGATTTAGAAACGTTTCAGCTTCAAGTTCAATTTAAATGAATACAAAAATATGAAAATGAGCAGTGACAGTGACGAAGTAAAACAGTATGCTACTCCCACAAAAAAGGTGCATTATAAACAAAAATATTCACACTTGTCGGGAAAAACAAAACGGATTCAGATTGAGTTAAAAAAAAGCTCTCCACTGAAATGCTTACAGGCTCTTAAATATTAAAATAAATATATGTACAAATTCAATTTGCATGAAAATAATAATGAAAACGAATATTTAAGTAAATTTCAGAACAAAACACTAGTTGATTCAGTGTTACCCTCTTCAATTCACTCAGAAAAAAAGTACGTAGATCTACGAACTTTTCAGGAGGGGCTGGAGCCCCCGCTCCAAGCTACCAATTAGAATCGTTATATTATAACACCTAATTGACGATAAAAAAGCTATGTCTTATAAAATCTATGTTCAGCTTCCCCCCTCAACCTGACATCCTGGCTGCGCCACTGCTTAGAGCAGGAGATTATACTTTGCTAATTTGCCAGCAAAATTCGTATTTTTCTGTCGATCAAAAAAGAGATTTTTTGCACAAGTCAAGAAATATTTCTTTCCTGAATTTGAGAAATTTGTTATTTCCGATAACAACAAGCCCTTGTTAACATATAGGATTGAAAGTGGTCATGATAATTGTCCACCATCTTCAATTTTTGAATAAAATGAGAATGCGATCCCAGAAACCACAAAGTACCCCCAATTTTGTTAAGAATCATACCATAAATAACAAACTCGTCTGCTATCATTCAATTTTAAGAAAAAATTATGATCTGCTACCTCAGGATAATCAGTTCTGAATATAAATCGGACCATAGATCAAACTAGCCCACCATCTTGAGTTCTCAAATTAACAAATAATTATGATATTGGGCCACAAAAACAACAACAAACCAATTTTGAATCATAAAACTAATCCTCCATCTTGTTTTTTTCTTATAAATATGGCTATGAATTTTTTCAAACCCGACTTTGAACATCTGCCAAATTCATTAATTCTCAGATTTTACTTGAATTCTGTTTTATATTTTTCAAAAGCTCAGAGTGACCTAAATACTACACAATTATAATTTTTTCTAATTTTCTATATATCCACTGCAATTTCAATCGACTGAAGTTTTGCGAGCAGTTTATATCAATAGTTGATATGTCGAGTAGTTTATATCCGGTGTGGTTGGGACTGTGGTAGGGAGAAATGTCATTAGTGTCAATTTCAGCAGCGTTATAAAAAATTAAACTCTTGGACACCAACATCAAAGATACCGACGCTAAGTCAAGGTGCATTTAGTCAACATCATTTTAAAATTGTGATTAAATATATGTTAAAAGCGAAAGTTGAATCTGTTATATCAAATGGCACCATTTATACAACAATGTTAAGTTTATGCTAAAAACCTTTGATGTTACCGTTATGTTTATGATAATGCTTTTGCTAAAGTTGACTAAATCCACCCTTAGACTAATCTGTATTTGTCAAACTGTGCAAACCCTCACGAACATCCTTCTATGTACTGAAATACTACATTTACCACCCACCCATTTACTACCATAATTTTTTTTGTTTTTCAAAAATTGTTGGTACATGATTCCACACAGGATTATGTAATGGGAAAAAGAAATGTCGATAATAGATTCAAAAACATTTCGACCAATATTCATTGTGGTGAGAGCAGATAGTATTTTCCCCTTTACCACACAAGTAATTTTACTGTTAGATGCGCATTTTCATAACCAAGGTACCTCCATTAGTAGGAATACTAAACTGTTTATTTCACTTAACTGTTTAGTTAAGTATTCTTACTGTTTAGTTAAGTATTCTTACTATTTAGTGAACTGTACAGTTCATTATTCCTACTAATGAAGGTAAGTTGATTATCGAAATGCGCATCTAGGAGTAGAAATGCTCGTGTGGTGAAGGAGAAAATACTATTAGTTCATGACAGTCCAGGACCCAGACGTCCAGTATCCCATTTTTCGATTCATTGTGGTAAAAATTACTTTTCACTTTTCTTCTGATGGTTTATAGGCAATTGTGTTGTGTTCCCATTATTATTCCTCCAGGCCTATCCTGAATTCAACAAAACTTTTGTTAGCTATTGTTAACCTGAACTTTTGCAGGTGGATGATTGTATAGCTGAATTTTCAGGAATTAAATTTCAAACTCTGTCGCATCCCAGTTCAGCCACACGACTGCAAGAAGGCGTTCAACAGACATATCTCGAGAGAATCAACCATATTAACATCATTTCCCAAGTCAAATTAGTTCTGGAATATATCCTATCCTGTGGAATAATTCATTTTGTAGCGTACCTAACTTGTACGTCAGTCGGCAAGAGTGTGAGAATGGGGAGGAAAAGAGAAAATGATGTAGTTGGTTTGCAATCATAACTTGATGAAAACCTTCGTAATTAAATGTACCTAATTTACTTGGTGGATTCGAGTAGCAAAGTCACGAAATGACATCAAAGAAATTACCCTTCAACTTGGATGTTATAGTATTTTGTGCAAATAGTGTTGAAAAGTGTTTTCATCACTAGCACAGGCCATTATAGATAGATAGATGGTTGATTCACTACTTCACAAACCAATGTACATTTATAGAATGTACTGTTGCATTTTAGTTAATATCTAACCTCTGAGAAAATACAAAAGGATTATACAGGGTGGGGCACCGAAAACGAAACAGATGGAATATCTTCAAAACACATGTGTGAAAAAAATGCAAAAACACACCTACTTTCAATCCAAGGAGGACATCTTCCTATCATAACCTCTGTCATACCTCTTCCCCCACCCCTTGGTCACTATCACCCAAACAATTTAAATAGGGAAAGTAGTAAGTGTGACACATCACTGAAAAGGTAATTTCATAAGGAATTCAGCCGTGTCAATTTTTGCTACCTTACTTTTTATTTTGGCGCCCTCTTGCAGGAAAAACAACTGTTCCGTCTTCCAAATTATGATACTTCATTTGCAAGCTAATTTGACATAAATTTGGTGACAATGCATTACGGAATTTTTTTGAAGGAAAAAAAAATGGCGGCTCCATAATGGCGGACATGAAATAAAATTATGGTCCGATTCGATTAAAAATTGATAGGTGGTGATTTTCAGGGTTTGAAGTTACGATTTATTCGTCAATGCAAAAAAATAAGATGGTGGCTCCAAGATCGCGAACGAAATTTGTAATTTGGGTCCGATTCGAATCAAAATTTGTATGTGGGAATTTTCTGGGTCGGAAATTATGATTTTTTTGTCTATGCAAAAAACAATATGATTGGCGAAATTTGTAATTATGGTTTGATTCGACCCGGCACCGAAAACGAATTCTTCAAAACACATGTGTCGTGATTTCAAATCCAAGGGGGACATCCTCCTATCATAACCTCAACTATCATACCACTCTCCCCACTCCTTGGTCACTCATACAATTTGAATAGGAAAAATACTAAGTGTGACACATCATTGGAATTCAGACATGTGAGAGCTACCTAACTTTCAATTTTGGCACCATCTTAAGGGAAAAACAACGGTTTCGTATTCCAACTTATAATTGATTTGGAAGCTAATGTGAACAATTCACGAAAACCTAAAAAAAATTGAAAAATTAATATTGGATGAACTTACAAATTGGAAAATTTTGCATAAACTGCTCAAAGACGTCAGACAGCGTTCACAGACGTCAGACATCGTTTCGAGTCTAACCTATACTCATGTACAGATCGACAAGCGTAAGGATGCCTCTGAGATGCGCAAACGATAGAAAGCGTGAGTAGATGTGTGACAAAGATCGACTACTGTTTAATAAGGCAGAGCGATTGAGCTCCTGCCCCACTCCAGGGTTTTGTCTACTGCGCAACCAATTCTCAGAGGCATCCTTACGCTTGTCGATTAGTATGTTCATGTGAATTAATGTTGTTTGGAATGAATCGATTTGAATTCATACAAGGTTTTCCAATTTTTAAGTTTATGCAATGTCCAATTTTTTATTTTTCAAAACATTCAACTTGCCCTGTTAGTATGTATGTATGTGTGGGACATATCTTGCAGCTGACTTTTGACCCACTTCTATTTGTCTGATCAACTTAAACTCTGGTAGGTGTTCATAATTGCGATAACAATGCATTTTGAAATTTTTGTTGGAAATAAAACAACAAAATAACAGCTCCAGGATGACGTATGAGATTTGTAATTATGGTCCGATTGGATAAAAAAATGTTGATTCTGTTACGCACACAATAACCTACGTCACGCACCTACAAAAATATTTTATTTCCTTTTCAGCGCATTTGTATAAAAGCTTATTTTGTATCAATTTAATTCATTCATTCTACTCGTACTGGAAACTTGTAAAACCCCCATATGCCAATTTTGAATCGAATCGAATCACATTTACAAATTTCGTTTGCCATCTTGGTTTTTTGCATCGACAAAAAAGTCATAATTTCCTACCCTGAAAATCCCCATATACTAATTTTGATTCGAATCGGACCATAATTACAAATTTCGGCTGCCATCTTGGAGCCACCATCTTGTTTTTTTACATTGACAAACAAATCATAATTTCCGATCCTGAAAACCACATCAATTTTGAATCAAATCGGACCATAATTTCGAATCTTGTCAGCCATTTTGGAGCCGCCATTTTGTTTTTTCCCTTAGAAAAATTCCATATTGTTATTATCATCGAATTTATGTCAAATTTGCTTTCAAATGAAGTATCATAATTTGGAATACGGTACAGCTGTTTTCTCAGCAGGAGAAAAAGTTAGGTTGCAAAAATTGACATGGCTAAATTCCTTATGATATTAACTTCCTAATGATATGTCACACTTACTACTTTTCATATTCAAATTGTTTGGCTGATATTAACCTAGAGGTGGTGGGAGAGGTATTACAGGCTAGGTTATGATAGGAAGATGTCCCCCTTAGATTAAATATCGACGTGTTTTTGCATTTTTTTCTCGGTGCACCACCCTGTATAAATATTAAAATACATTAGGTAACAGCATATACAAAAAAAATATAAATTTAAAAAAGATTAAACACATTTTAAAATTTAAAGGGCCATTAGAAATGTAAGTAAAATATGAAAGTACAAATACATGATTTGTCATCGAAAAGGAAGTCCACCTCATCAAATAGTTATCGAATATTAAAATTGAGATATTTTTTCATTGAGTAAAAATATTATTTCAAAAGAGAGCGTTTAATTTTGGTATTGAAATCGTGAACATTCAAATGTCTGACTTCCGTAAGTTTGTTGATAAAACGTTTTTATCGGTTTTTTTATTTATTTATATTTCCTTTTCCTTGTGTAGAGAAGAAATTCATCGGCATATGCGATTCTTATTGCATTTGGTTGAAACTTCATGAAGCCAATCAACCAGTAAAATAAATAACAAATGATCGATATAGATTCAAGTATTCAACTGGACAATGGTTTGTCCCCACTTCCAATCGTTATGGGCCAACTGATTTAAATATTAAATAGCATAAATGCGAAGTACGATTACTGAAATGATGGACTTACATAGGAAGGGAAACAGTGGTCCAGTTGAATACTTTGAATCTCCATCGCGTATATTTGTTACATTTTGTACTGGTCGATTGGCTACAACAAGTTTCAACCAAATGCATTGCCGAAAAATTTCTTCCATTTCTGTATACGGCCAATATTCAAAGGATTCCTATCTGACTTCTACGAAGGCGTAGAAGGGCCACAAGAATATTTTTTTTTGAAATCCCGACTTTGATCTCGGACCCCCGACTTTAATCTCGGACCCCCAACTTTAATCTCGGGGGTCCGACTTTAATCTCGTACCCCCGACTTTAATCTCGGACCCCCGACTTCAACCTCGGGGGTCCGACTTTAATCTTGGACCCCCGACTTTAATCTTGGACCCCCGACTTTAATCTCAGACCTCCGACTTTAATCTCGGGGGTTCGACTTTAATCTCGGGCCCCCGACTTTAATCTCGGGGGCCCGACTTTAATCTCGGACCCCCGACTTTAATCTCGGGGATCCGACTTTAATCTCGGGGGTCCGACTTTGATCTCGGACCCCGACTTTAATCTCGGACCCCCGACTTTAATCTCGTACCCCCACTTTAATCTCGGACCCCCCCGACTGTAATCTCGGACCTCCGACTTCAATCTCGGGAGTCCTACTTTAATCTCAGACCCCCGACTTTAATCTCGGGGGTTCTTTCTAGAGGAGAAGTGTTTGTTTCTATTTTCAATTGAGAATGTTTCCCTTTTCAACATAAAAACTTTCCAAGAGGTTATCTTGAACGAAGGAAGATAGCGACTGAAATTTGTCTTTCAGTCATAAAATTGTGATACCTTATTCTTTTAACCAATAGTGAAAGAGACAAAACGTTTCATTTTGTGTCTAAATAGCATTATGAAGAGAGTCCTTGGTAAAAATTCTAGAATCTGAGTACACAGTCGAATCCCGAGATTAAAGTCGGGGATCCGAGATTAAAGTCGGGGGTCCGAGATTAAAGTCGGACCCCCGAGATTAATGTCGGGAGTCCGTAATTAAAGTTGGTTGCCCGAGATTAAAGTCGAGGGTCTGAGGTTAGAGTCAGGGGTCCAAGATTAAAGTCGGACCCCCAAGAATAAAGTCAGGGGTCCGAGATTAGAGTCGGGGGTCCGAGATTAAAGTCGGACCACCGAGATTATAGTCGGGGATCCGAGACAAAGTCGGGGCCCGAGATTAAATTCGGACCCCCGAGATTAAATTCGGGACCCGAGATTAAAGTCGGGGGTCCGAAATTAAAGTCGCGGGTCCGAGACTAAAGTCGGGGGTCCGAGATTAAAGTCGTGGGTCTGAGATTAAAGTCAGGGGTCTGAGATTAAAGTCGGGGGTCCGAGATTGAAGTCGGGATTCTGAACACGACTGTAAACTAACCTTTATCGGTCATTATAAAACAATAGAGAGATATTGCAGTACAAAATAACGTCAGGCAGTAATAAAGTCGACGTTATTTTGACATGTACGCACGCGCAGTATGACTCTGGAATAAGAACAACTTTATTAAAATACTGCCTGCCTCTATTAATGAACGTTTAAAGGGGAGGATTAATTTTCCTTTATTTTCGCTTCGGGTGAGATCGTAAATTATCGTGACATGATTAGTTGATATAACATGGCTCTGACTGATAAATATATGAGATATTCAACAAGATTCGACGTAGAAGTTCGTTTGGGCAATTCTATAATCAGAATAATTTCTGAAATGTATGAAAAAAAAGGAAAATCCACGAGACAAATTCGATTTAGGTTAAGAATACACCTGTCAATCACGTGGAAATAAGGGACGAACAGACGGGACTTGCAATATATCTGTTTTAATCAGAGAATAGTGGCAGTCACTATCAAAATAAAGTTGCCTTAAATACTGCCTGGCGTTATTGCAATATCTCTCTATTCATTTCCAAAGCAATGAAATCATTATGTTTTTTAATTCGTATTTGTAGTGCGCTTTGGGTGCGCTTTGTTAATTGTCCTTAGTCAGGAGTAAACTGGAATACCGCAGTCAAGTATGGAATCGATACCACCAACAAACAATTTCTGTAATTGAGATGGTTCTTCAAAATTACTCTTTTCGGGTGCACTTTGAAGCATTTAAAGTAACTTCCAGTGATATTTCAACACATTTGCCACCTCACAGGTGAAAATCCAAAATATACAAATTGCAGATATTGATCTCTACTTCCAACTGCCGTTTACAGAATTTGAATAAGATGATTTCCCATGAATCGGAGCATTCAGAAAGATTTGCTCTTAAATTGTTTATAACGCGATTGTGCGAAAACTACACATCGGACAGAAACCATCTTTCGCACAGTTGAACCACATGTTATTTTCTATCAGTTTCCGCAATATCGTTCGTCCAGCTCCAGATATATGAAACTTATGAATTTTTGGAAAATTATCTGTTTTTCGAGGTTTTTCCGGATTTTCTCAGTGAAAAATGTACCGATCTGGTCATATAAAATACCATTTTGAAGGTTTTATAAATCTCTACAAAAGATTTTTTCTACGACAGTGCGTAAACTAAGCTTTTACGCACTGCTGACAGTGCGTAAAGTAATACTATTTCGCACTAGTGCGTAAAAAAATCACCTGTGCGTAAAATCATCAATTGTTCGTAAAGAAATTTTTTACACACTGTTCATACATTTATGCATTTTTGAATAATACAGCTAGTATTTTGCGTCAAATATAACTCGGAAGTCTTTTATTTGATAATACTTCAATTCATATCATTAAACATTCAAATTAATGATATAATTGCTACAATTTGACAATAAAATAACTATCGAAGAAAAAACTTTGCATGAAACACTTTCGTAAAGGGCTTTCTTTTGCCTCATTCAACAAACTTCACGCTCATACAAAAAAGTCCTAAGCCACGAACTTCATCATAAATAGCTATATTGACTGTATAACGATTCCTCCAATACTTTTTGAGATATTCGCAAAAAAAAACAAGAAAATTGTAATATTTTTCAGAATTTCTTGTTTGAAAAATTTTACAAAACGATTTTGCTGGGTCAAAAAACCGGGTTTTTCTTTCACAAACTATCTTATAAAAAGTAGTATAAGCCGTTTGCTTCTTTTATTTTGTGTGAAAGGGGCTCTCATTTTTATATACAGCTTAACCTAGAGGTTTAGTTAAACTACGGATGGACTCATCGATGGTTTAGATTGTGAATTACAATGGGTGAATGTTGTTTGAAGTGTTCACATTCTAACCACCAGTAAGGAACTTATACAACCGGCCCTAAGTACTTCTGTAATTGGGCTTCGGCCTGCTAGATGTATATATCAAATAAAATAATAAATTTTGTAGTCTTTACCCGTTCGTGTAATTGTGGTGTGAACACTTTATCAAGATTGTTCTCCTATCAACCCGACAGTGCCTTTTCAGTTCTGCTTTCGATATCTTGTTCTGATAAACTGAAATGGATACGACCCACTGCCGCGAGCTAAACAACGGCGAATATAAATGGACAGAGAACAAATCGATTCGGAGTTCAGTCATTCATAAAAATAATCCTTAGATCTTGAATTTGTGCTACAGTGACCACGATAAGGTTTTGCCAATTAAGGCTGTATATGTCCAGTAACTGATGCGATGGCTTATTTACTATCATTCCTGAGAGGTTAAAGAAATGTATATTGTGTGTATAAAGATTTATCTCCAACGATAGATCAACCTGAGCGCTTTCAGCTGGTTGCCACCATCAGAGCTTTTTCTATAAATGTAGCAAATATTCAATACAAAATGATGAAAACGGATGAGTACATACAGTTTATGTCTTTTTATCCAATATAATATGTTATTTGTTTTTATTTGAATCTTCAACGGTGCTTTGAACCAGGTGAAAATCCCACTGAGATATTTTGTGACCTAATTAGAGCTTTTGACTACGTTCAACACGAAAATATTTCAGACAAATTGAATAATATTGGTAAAGGGGCATTCAGAATGAACAGTCATATCTTTCAAATCTTACCCAGACTGTCAAAATATAATAATCGATGGGTAATTGCAACTAAGCTTTCTATTCTGAAGAGCTAATTAATGGCAGTTAGTAGGTGTTCCTCCTAGATTGGTTGTGGGGCCGATCCTCTTCATTCTTTATATTAATGAATTGCCAGCTGTTTTGCCAAACCCATTCACTTGTCTGTATGCTGATGATTGCAATATAATATTCAATCTGCCAATCTGATCTTGATAGCTTACAACACAGGTTTAGAGTTGAGACATTGTATTTAAATACTTTTGAAACGAAAGCGGTAGATTTCACACTGCTCAGAATGAAAACATTGTAGACATAATAATAAGAATGAAAATTACCGTTATTGGAGTAGAAAGATGTGAGGGTGTAAAATTTCTAGGGCTATTACAGATAGCAGGCGTAATTTCCGCAAGCACTGTGATGATCTCATTGAAATACTCAACAAGCATGATTAACTGCTGAAAAACCTGAAAAGCTTTCTAGACAACCGTGGCCTGCTATGAGCTTATCCCTACGAATGAATTAGTCCGAATTTTTATGCTGCACTATATAATGCGCTGCCGGAAAATCTCAAATATATATTCAAAGAACAAGAATTCAAAAATGAAATGAAACGACGACTTTTTGAAATTACACTATTGACACGTTCTTTTCATATTTACAGAAATATTATATCCACGTTTCTTTATAATTTCAGTTTTGTGCATTGACTCCATTATTTTATTGTTCTAACGCTTTTTCACTGTTACATTTGAATGTGCCTGCTGCAGAGCCCGCCGTGCAGGGGGCACCGCTTTGCTATTTCCAGATTTTATTGCCACATGTATGAATATCCTAACAATATTTGGCGGGGGGGGGGGGGGCGGACTCATTATCGCCGCCATTGATACCTAATCCTTTTTACTGTACTGACTGTACTGACCTGTACAATTGCTCTGTTGAGCTCTTGTTCATGGATCAATAAAGACTATCACTATCCAAAATGGGAGACTGGACGCCTGTGGTATCATTATTTAATGAGAACAAATATTTTCCTCTCAACCACACAAGTATTTTCAGTCGTGGGTGCGCATTTCGATAGTCAAGTTATCTTCATCAGTAGGAAGACTAAACTGTGTTCCTACTGACACAGATAACTTCTTTATCTAAATTCGCATCTAGGAGGATATATATATATATATATATATAAAAATATAATTACAAAAGTTATTGGGTATAGCCCTCAAATTGTTGTGCAACCGTTATATATATATATATATATATATATATATATATATATATTATATTAATCTATATTTTATAAAAAAAACAACAAAAACAAACTTCAGAGAGAAGAAGATAAAAACTCTTCGACAGAATAAAATGGCCGTTCAACAAGTATTTTTTTTGTTGCCCTCCTGAACCTACCATAGGCTTCAGTACTTTTTATTGGTTCTGGCAAGTGGTTAAACATTTTAAAACCATTATAAATAAAATAATTCTTAGCAGGAGTTGATGTTGGAATTGGCTGTCTTATGTTGTTATCCTGTTGTCTGTTATAAACATATGATAAACTCTAGAAGGGAATGAACTTTTATATTTATAAATGACGTAGACTGTTTCAAAAATAAAAAGAGCTGGAAGGGTATAATTTATTTTTGACAAAAAGGGGTTTACATGATTGTCTGTAGTTTGCTCTGCAGATATCTGAGAGCTCTCTTTTCTGCAGAACAAATATGTTGAAATGATGTCGACTACATGCTCCCCAAAAAGGTATACCATATACAAGGTGAGATTCTACAAGTGAAAAATACACGGGTCTAGCTGCTACTGTACCTAGTTCAGTTACAATAACTCTTACAGCATAGGCACCCTTCGAAATTCTTTTTCCAAGGGCCACAACGTGATCTTCCCAATTCAGTCTACTGTCAATTTGTATTCCCAAGAATTTTTTGCATTGTTTGGATTCAATGGTATGATCATTTACAATAATATCCCGTTGGCCACCTTTGAAGGTCAGAGTGTGTGTTTTATTAAAATTGAATGTGGCTTTATTAGCTGCACAGCATTCTGTAACCACTGCAAGGTCTTTAGACATGCTGTGGTGGAGGCTATCACGGAGTCTGTACGACCAGTTTATTGTTGCGTCATCAGCGAATATTGTAAATAAACCAGTAATCGGTAGGAGGGTAATATCATTTATAAACAAGAGGAATAGTATTGGTCCTAGAACCGAATCTTGAGGTACACCCATTTTGACGACTCCACATCCTGAATACTGGTTACTTTGCTTCACAATTTGATGCCTGTCTGCTAGGTACGTAGAAAACCACTTCTGAGTAACACCTCTAATTCCATAACAATGAAGCTTTCTCAACAATATGTCATGAACCACGCATTCAAAAGCTTTGGAGAAGTCGCAAAATACGGCTCCTGCCATGTCTCCCTTATTTAGGCTTTTGCATATCCTTTCTAAGAAGGAGAAGATCGCATCTTGTGTGCCACGTTTTGCTTGAAATCCATATCGGTAGGAATTTAGTATATTATGTATGGCGACTAAGAAAAGACATCAGCCGCATTTTCACTAATTTTTCTATAAATTTCGAAAAAGTGGATAGTAGTGATATAAGGCGAAAATTTCCTGGATCATTAGTATCTCCACCTTTGTGAATAGGTATGACTAGTGCTGTTTTTAGACGCTGCATTTATTAAGTGAACCAGTACATTTAATGCGTTATCAGGGATAAAATTGACTAGCTTGGCTGGGATGTCATCCAGGCCAGAGCTATTTTTGTTCTTGATTTCCGATAGTATTTCTTTCAATTCAGTCATATTTGTAGGATTCAGAAACAAGGACTGGGTTACATTCATATTCACATTTTGTTGATCCATATTTGTACAGAAATAATCTATTATTGATATTGATTCTTTATTTATATTAGTGTATGAGTTCACATGCATTACTAGGTTGAATAGATTAAAAACATTAGTAAGTGCCTGACAAGATTTACTATTTTGATCCTCATAATTAACATTTAAATCACCTGCTAAGATTATATGGCAGTTTGTTGGTAGCAGTGAGAGCAGTTCTTCCAATTTCGTCAGGAACATTTCAATATTAGTGTGAGGTGTAAATTCGCTATAATTTGTTCGATATACACAAATAATATACAGTTTCAAATTACTATTGAATATTAAGCTGAATTCAAATATTTGTTCCTCAAGTAAGTAATCATATTTATCTATATTAAGAAATGACAATTTACATTTAGTTACATTTTTCATATATATTAGTGTACCTCCGTGTTCTTTATTAGCTCTGTCATACCTAGATATAATTGTATAGTTAAATAAATGAATTAGTTCGTCTTTGTAGAGCCATGTTTCTGTGATTAAAATTATGTCAGGGAAATTCAAACTTTCTAGGTATAGATACAAATCATCACATGTATGTCTCATTGATTGAATATTTTATAAGAATATATTCATATTGGTCTGATTTTCATTGCCAATATCAATGCTTTTTGGGGTGGTTGTATTTTTTCAACATTAACGATATTTATGGTCTTGATCAAATCTGTATTAGAAATATTCCTATTAGACTCGAAAAAATGTTACAACTTCGGCTCGCTGCAATGTTTTCATGACAATATTATTAGTGTTCTTGGGATACGATATAAAATCCTTTACAACATCAATTATACAGAATCTGCTTGCTTTCATCTTTGGGTCGACTTCATATTTTATGGATACATTTTTCATAAATTTTATATACTTGTTTATGGCCCTTTTCAAACTATTATTTATAATGTAATCCAAGGGTGCATCTTGTTCTGAAATAATCAGTAGATTATATTGGTAATAGTTTCTTCAATGTCATTTCAAGGGTCCTATTGTTACTAATATTTCTTGTATTGATCAAAGTTATAACAATATCATCATGCCCATAACTTAGCAACTTAGGAAATATATTCTTCGTAAGATCTGAAAGTTATATATATATATATATAGTTATATATTCTTCTATCCGAAATTCACTACTCAGTAAGTTACCTAAAACTGTAGTTAAGTTTTGTGCATATTCGTCACCTAAAATAAAAACATTTTTTTTATTTTGCATGAGTTTACATAATCTTCCATCTGTGATCTTGATTCATCTTCATTAGCTTATCGGCAATCTACTGTTCCTCCTTTGATGATGAATTACTCTCGCATGTTTTCCAAGTTCATTTCATTCTGCTGTTCCTATTTTTGGATTTCATCATGAAGGTTTGTATCTCTACTGATTATCTCTTCCAGGAATACTCCACTTAGTTTTCTGCCATTTTCGTTAGATATTTTTTCCATTCTACACTGGTGGCATCTGTTGATTCTCTTTTTTATTTAAATATTCTTCTTAGATACCTTTACAGATTTTCGACCAATTTGCAATTTTTTCCACATTTTATTTTTTCCCCTAATCCTCTTTTGTATATTATTTTGCTCCTCAATGTCTACGCCACTGTTGAAAGGAGGATCAGTCATTGTAGAGTATGTTTGTGTGTCCATGGTTTTTACAGAGACAACTTTTTCGCCTTTTTCAGCTGGTTCTTTCTCTAATTCCTTAATTTTAAATTCCATTTCTTCAACGAGTTTTTTCTGCTCTTCTAAAAGTGAGTTTATTTCTTACTATATTGCAATTTGATTTAATTCTTTCAATTTTTAAATGTACTTGTCTTTAAAAAATCCATCATTTGTAAGTTCATTTATTGTTTATTCTAATAGGCTGTTTTCTTCTTCGTGTTCACTCGTGAAACTGTCCTCTTGGCAGCAGATTATCTTATTATCTCTTACAAATTTCACTTTTTCCTTCAAATGTTGCTGCAGACAACTTTTGTGGAACACACTGGAACATCTTGTGCACACATAATGCACAAAAGGTTTAGTTTTACAGCATTTGTAGTTCATTTTCGGGAGCGGAATTAAACACGACCACTATCGCACAAGTTAGTAGTTTCTCTGGAAGGTATCGCTAATAGATGGAGTAATATCATTTAAGGTAGTCTCCAGTTGGAGGACAAAAATTCGTTGGTCGAAAAATACGTTCCAGCAGAAAATTGTTCGAAATTGATTCCACCAAAAATCAATGAAGAAAAAGCCAATGCCCTGAAGGATACTTGAATCCGTGAAGATAAATTTCTCGTAAAAATTCAAGAACAAATTTCAGCAGGATTAATGGCTCTATATAGGCCCATCAATCATAGTATGTCGGAGAAAGCAGACTCTAATATTTTAGAAAACCTGGCTGATGCAGCAAAATTGTTTTCTGATACTTTACATCAATTATCTTTACATCGCAGATTTTTGCTGAACCCCCAGTTGAACCCTCAATTCAAAAAGTGTTTGGAGGGGCAAAACATCAACAATTATTTGTATGGGGAGAATTTGATGGAAAAGGTAAAGCAAGTTCAGGCATCTAGATCAACCACATATCAGGTACAACGGAGTATTCTGAAACACAAAGTAACTTCTCAGACTATACAGCCACTGAGACGACAAGTACCGCCTGAACAGCATCAACAACAGCATTCAAACTTCCGAGATCAGTATTACCGGCCCAAGTTCAAGTCACGAGATTATTTGGAGGAAAAGCCAATGGAGAGAAGACTGGAGAGACAAGCAGCGCCGAATTATCCGAGAAAGCGGTACAGAAATCAACGTTAGAGGTAGGAAACATGAAATATGCTGGAAATTTTTAACATTTTTATCAAAACTGGCAAAAAATATCCTCAAACGACTTGATTCTCATATGGATACAAGGTTATGTTATACCTTCTGTTAAAACTCCAAATCAAAGTACTGTGCCTAAGGTCACTGAGAGATATGGAGAATTTTCTTTATATGATTCTTCTATAGGCCATCTTCTTCAAATAGGAGCAATAGGAGATATAGATTCATTTCAAATTTAAAAAAAAGTGAACGAATACATTACCATACCACATTTCAAACTTATAATAATAATAATAATAATAATAATAATAATAATAATAATAATAATAATAATAATAATAATAATAATAATAATAATAATAATAATAATAATAATAATAATAATAATAATAATAATAATAATAATAATAATAATAATAATAATAATAATAATAATAATAATAATAATAATAATAATAATAATAATAATAATAATACTAATAATAATAACAACAACAACAATGTCGGGGCGTGGCGCAGTGGTTAGAGCGTCCGACTCTGAGTCGAAAGGTTCGGAGTTCGAACCCTGGTTGGGCTGGGATTTTTTTATTTAATTTAACCGATTAAATTATCAAAGTCTCGTGGCTCGAGTAGGGTGAGTCCTGCACGATTCACTGTTGCGTTCCAATTAACAGTGCTGCTCCTAAGGTGGCGTATGGAGTTAGTAACAAGGCCTATAAAGAACACATGGCTAATGACCATAGCAGTCGATGCCAAAACACCAATGAAAAAAAAAAAAAAAAAAAAAAAAATAATAACAACAATAATAAATAATCTAATATATATGTATATAACTGAAAGTAACTTGTGACATCTATAGTCACTCGTTGAAACTCAATTTGAAACGAACCAAGGAATCCAAAGTTAGATGATTATTTACTCATTGACAGTCAGCCAACAATTTTGTTTTTTTGACCAACCCAAGGTTTAATCAAGTTTCTAGTGCGTTATGAGGAACGCAAGCAGAATCTAACTGAAATAGAGTATACTCTATGACTCGAAAAATGTTCAACAGAAACGTAGATAATAATGAAGTCAAATTTTTTTTTATTCAACACTTTTTGAATTAACCGTCAATATGGCAAAAAACCACTGAAAAACACTAAAAAATCGATTTTCCGCCATTTTGACGGTTAATTTTAGGTTAAGTTAGATTTTTTTAATGTCTACAACTTTTGCTTCGAACGTTTTCTCCTAGAAGGTCACATTTCGCTGCAAATCTCAAAAAATCGTATTCAACCCCTAAACTACATCCCCATTTAATTTTTTTTGTGTTTTCGTGTTTAAATATTTTTTTCCTTGAAGTTTTTCACCTGGTTCTTTCCTGTTACATTTTTTTCTTTCGCACAAAAATTATAGACACCAGGGGGTCTATTCTCGAAACTGGGGAACATCGTTCTCCTGAGAAAAGTAGGCACAGTTCTCCTGAAATTCATCAAAGCATATTCTCGAACACATGTGATCATTCAATTCGCGTGAAAGCTGGGGAACGTGATTGTCCTGCTATTTTGTGGGATATCGCTTGATTCCCCTGAGAATGACCAACTGACGTTTCATTTTCAACCTTGATTTTTGGCATTTTAGACTTGATTTTGACACAGCATTTGTTGTTTACTGTTCAGTTCTCTTAGTTTTTCGTGTATTGATGGATACTTCAGAAAGAACAGGTGCAGTATTTGAAGCTGTTCTCAACAATCTCCAAGGAAGGATTTTGATCCAAAGTAAGATTAGCGCGGAAGGCCTTTAATCTGTTATGCGCTGTGAGTCTCAACGATTCCCGACATTATCAACCGATTCTGTTTCTTATATCGTTTCAAAAGCAGAGGGGCAAGCAGTACGTCCGCCCCGAAAAATGATAGACTCATTAAAAACCTCACTGGCTTCTTGATGGAAGTGTTTACTCTATATCTACAAACACCGAAAAGTAATATAAATATTTTTTTTTAGAAAAAGAACACGAAGCCATCTCCACAAAAATTTAATAGAGTACAGGATATAAATCCTATTTCAAACAACAAGACATGTTTCGAACATATATATGTTCATCATCAGTTGGTACTCATGCGTTCGAGATTACCGATTTCTAGCGCGAGAACATTGCAGGCGATACGAACAGTCACATCCAGTGATGGGAGCGTTCCGTTCTTCTGAACTCGAGAATTGGGGTCCTGTCTATCATGTTGACTGCTTAAAACGATAATTGATAAGCATTTTATGTAATTGCTGAATTCTTTAATAAAAAATAATCGTTTATCAAAACTTGGTGAAATCGCATTTCAATTAATTAGCTTCGAAAATACACTTAAACGCAAAATAAATTTTTGGAGTTACTATCGAACAAACCCCTAGGTATCCTACACATCAACTTGTTACAAACGCAAAGTTATTAGATTTGAAAAAAGAATCTTCGTAATTTCTGTACGAAATATAAAGATAGATCCGTGCATACAGCTTGATAAGAGATATTTTATTCACAAGTAAATATAAGGAAATACTTGAACAAAAATGAATTACAACGTCACACTCATGACTATGGAACGCGAAACCAACAAAAGTATGTCACACCTGCCACGAACTTGTATTTGGGGAGTAAATTATATAACAGCTAGCCAGGTAATATAAGAAATGAAAATACACTCAAAAGGTTTAGGACTGAATACATACTCGTAAATTGAGTAGAAAGGGATATACAAGAATTAATTGTCAGTAAATGAATTGAACAAAAAAACTGATTACGTGCTTTTGATTGTGATTACCTACTTGGGTAATGAGTTTCAATTTGTGTAAAGTCACTATAAATCTACCAAAAAAAATTATTGTACTGTCTCTCATTTAAATTTTTTTATTTCTCCGATTTTTTATTGGTTCAGCACGTACAAACTATCGCTCAGGTAGTTTCTGTGGTTGACTGATTTTTATTGGTGACTTTATGAATGTTCAAACTATAATCATTTCGAATAAACAAAGATGCTCAAATCAAGAAATGCTTCGGAGTTTCCCCACTTTTCCTACAAAGTGGTTGAAAATGTTGGAATCCTTGTTTCACCACTTAGAGCACATGCTAACTGGCAAATTAACCAACTTTTACCTGAAAGTGTTTTGTAGCCGAGGGGTGAATAAAAGCAGAACGCTCTTCAAGATATTCGGAGTTTTTGAACCACTCTCTGAGTATAATGCGAGAGGTAGAGTAATAAAATAATAGGATTACTAATCCTTATTCGTTTGACAAACAAAAATTAATAATAAAACGGCAGTGCTGTGTGCTATCCTAAACATTCCAGTTTTTCAACAATGCGCCTCAAGTTCTGAACAAATGATACGTGTTTTATTGCCAAAGTTTGTACGCCTAATGAATTCCTGAAGGTGAGTTTAAGTCGAAAGTTTGTTGATAAAAATGCGGAACTTGGTGAATCTCATAGTAAGCAAATATGTTTTCAGGAAGTTCCTACAAAATACCCATATTTCTGGCAAAACAAAGTTTTTGAGTGAAATGCAAATTGTAAACCGGAATTTTTATACTCTCTTTGCGTCGTTATACATTCAGAGACTTTCCATAAAGAGATAATAATACAAGAATGAGACCTTAATTTCGTAGATATTTGAATAATATTTAAACGAGGTCGTAGTGTATATTATGAATGAATGGATTTCAGGCATCGATAAAGCTATGAGTAAACTGAGCAGAGTTGGGACAACTCTGACAGAAATAAATTGATTAAAACTCCTTGTATTTTATCGTTACTACACCCGCTAGTGTTTGTAGGCGGGTGGTCGAATATTTAAAAGATTGACGGTGGTAACTGGTATGCCTCCTGCCAAGCTTCTGCTTGAGGTTTATATTGTTACCAATATAAATATCTATTTATTAAATAAATGAATATTTTGGAACCTTTGGTGTGTACAATTCAAGAAAATAGAAACTACCCTAACACCAAAACTACGTCACAATCACATTTGACGCGCGTTTCGCCAACAAAGTTATCATCTTTAGGAGCTAAAAACTTACTGAACTTATCCTACCTCACTTCTATTTATACCACTGTTTAATAATGGACGTCAAATTATCTAACATTTCGAATCTACCTACTCTACCTACTACTTACCTGAGGGCTACCCGCACTCATTATCAAATTTTCCTACTCTTGTTGTTTACTAATTCTAGTAATTCACCTGCACTAAATAAAGAAGTGCAGTAAATTTAGCTAACGCTAACGCAGGCTCAGCCGTTTTCAGTCATGCATTTTTCACCAATTTCGCACAATTGTAGCGCCAAATGAGAATATATGTTTTGTAGTACTATACTTCTACTTTCATAATCTGTTTGAGAAATTGAAATCAAGCTATCACTGGAGCATCCAGGCACCCTGCAAGATAGTGCAAAACAAAATTTAAATTGCAATTGTGTCAAAACTAATGATCCCACAGCGCCTGTTTTGTGCACACATAAAGAACATATTATGATTCATCACTTTCATGAGAAAAGCCAATCCTACTTCTGGAAAAATGGCAGAGTTATGAATTTTTAAAAAAATCGCCAAATTTTCAGGTTTTTCCAGTTTTTCTCCGTTATTAATTATCCGACAGGGTCGTAAAACATCCCATTTTGTTTGTATTATCTTCAATTTCTTTCATTGGAGCAACTATATTGATCTATTAGTTTTCATTTTATAAGTAAATCAATTTAAGAAAACACATTTTTTGTTATATAAATGTTTATAACAAATTAATGAATGACAGTTGCGAGTTGAAAACATAACAGAATATTACTTACTGTCTTTCATGTGATGGCATAGTCGGTTTCCTACTAGTATTTTTGTTAAAAACTGTATCATTGTATGCTTTATTGCTTGGTGTAATATAAATGATAGGACCTTGAAACTTTTTGACAACCAGGCGCCATGTTGACAGCTGAGAAGTGTCGTGGGTTGCATTTCATTATTATCTCATAATATGAGATATTATGTTATCTCATAATATGAGATAATATGTGGAAAAAATTAATGATTGATGAAAATCAACATTATACTTAAATTACTTATCACAGTCGAGATGAAATGAAACAACGTAAAAAACAAAAATTGTTCAATGTTCATTATTCTCACTAATCGATTCTTCAAAAACAGCATTGCTAAATGCAATGCTGTTGTTTGAATACTTATAAACAGTAACTGGAGAAGGATAATATGGGATTTGTTAATTGGACTTCCGAATTGATGTGAATTTAATTGAACTTCCGGAAAAACTTCCGATCATTATCCCAATTACTCGTGGCAGCGGAACGAATTCAAGAGATGTGAGATATCCAATTGTATTTATCGTCTAGTTAATTCTGAGACTGTGCTATTGATTACTAAACTTTCAGTTTCAGTCCCCTATTTATGGTCAAACTTTTGGTCAAATAAAAGCCTTTCAGGGATAAGGCGATTTGAAAATGTTATAGGTATTGTTGAATTTTGATAAGGGGGAGTCGTAAACAGAAAAATGTAGAAAAAATGTGTTTTGATCCAAAACAGAGGAACACCTATATACCTGCTTAATGGTGAATAACAGCTAGTATAATTGGTAGATTATTTTTTTCGTATGATTTTCAACCAATCAGAATGTCCAATTTAGTTAAGTTACCTCGTATAATTTCGATAATACCTGATTATACATAGAGTAGCTCCACCAATCGAAAATTTTAAAATAATTTCATTTTCATAGTAACCACATCGACATCAATATACAACAAACAGAACTGTCAAATTGTGACGTTTATCAAAAATTGTTAAAAAATGAGTCGATTCGGAGATTTATCATCAAATGCAATAGACGAAAGTATACAAAATACTGAGCCTCATAATACAGTGAAACCAAAAAAGTACGTATGGAAACAATTTCTTACGTTTTGCAGTGAAAGAAACTATGTGCTGAATGAATCAATTTCCACTGAAATGATAGCGTCTTTTTAAAGATTGGTCTTTCAATTTGCGAAAATGTAATGGAGAAAATTATAAAGAAAATGTGGTTAAAACGATGTGGAACATTACGGCAAAACAAGTACAAGAAAAATATATGAAGGAGTTTATTAGAGTAAAACGCAAGAAATTCAAAAAGAAGAGAACTTCAAATGGTACCGGACAAGAGAAAAGTTAGTGCATCAGCATTTAAAGATAACGAGTACATAGCAATGATAGAAGCGTGGGATGAAAATACACCGGAAGGATTACAAATAAAAAAATTCTTAATTGCTTCTGTAGAACTTGCGTGGAGAGGAAATGAAGAAGCGTCATGCTTGACTCATTATTTTCAAAAAGAAACTGGAAATGATGATACTCCAACTGGTAGAATACAATATAATCCTATTTTTACCAAAACCACACAGGGAGGAGCAAAACCATGTGCTAATAATAAATGGCTTGTACCTAACCATAATGAAGTAAGTCGTTGTCCAGTGAGACTTCTAGACTTCTAGATAAGCTAATGGTGAAAAGAAGCGAAAACATCAATATTAAAACAGATAGGTTATTTCTGACAGTAAATCCCAACTGGAGAAAAGAAAAAACCCTTGGCTGGTACAAAAATATGCTAATTGGAGTGCATGAAATTAGTAAATGGACCAAAAAGTCTGCAGAATTGGCAAATTTGAATATGACAAACAAAATATTTTCAAATCATTCTCACCGAGCCACTGCTGTTTCACAATTGGCAAAAGCAGGTGTATCGGAACAAGAACTTATTAAAATAACAGGATATGGTAATAGCAATTCTATCAAACCCTACCTACAGATAGATGAACAACATCACCAAAACATAATAAATAAGATGATATCCAATTTTAAAAACGCTGCAGGTTCAAGTAATAACACCTCCAGTATTTCCAGCACTTCAATGAGCAGTGGCCACGTATCCTGCGCCGAAAATAACTCAGTTAAAAAAACGTAGTATATAATAATTGTAACTTTCATTGCACCAATTTGTATTTAAATTAATAAATTGTTTATATATTTACTTAATTTACTTAAAAAATAATCGTATCAAATACAATACGTACTTTAAAATAAATACGGTTATACATCTCAATCTTCCCGTTTCGCGGTCGGATTATTTAAACTGTCAAACTGACACTCTTTATAATTAAGTTATCGATGTATAAACTAATTATTTTGAAGTACTTATAGTATTACTACTGATAATATACCGATCTTAGAAAAGTTACAAGGAGTAAAAATTAATTATATTTAATCATGTAGTCGTGCATCATCCGTGCTGAATTGACAATGAAAAGCTTCAATGGTATAATATTGTTCATTAATTTTCTTATCGATAAATAAATGTTAAATTAAAATCTTACTGTAATATCAAACACTCGAGATTCAAAAGAGTGAAAAAATACCCTTGATTCGAGAATTTTTGACAAATGACAAATGACACAAAAACATGATATTTGAAAAAAAAATTCTTTGTATTTTAAGTCTTAGTCTCAGGTATTGAGTGTGAATAAAAAACACACAAATTTCAAGTTGGCACACAACAATATACGCAGTATTGCGAAAAATCTTGATCTTGAGTTCAAAATATACTTCGAACAATATGATTTCTCATTCGATTGTTTCGTACTTATACTGAGACGTGGCAGATAGCTGATATTGATACTAATTATATAAATGGATATAAAACAATTTATAATGGGGGAAAACTGAACCAAAATGACGATGTAGTTATCTCTTTTAAACCAGAAAACCAATTCAATATTGAATTGAACTCGTATCTTAAATCAAACAAAATTACGAACTCCAAGTACAATTTAATTGTAGGCAACATGAATATTGATATTCTCGATAAATCGGACACTACAAATGATTATTTCAACATCATGGGTGAGTACGGTTTCCTACCTGCTGTGAATAACTACACAAGATCTCAAAATAGTTCAAATACTTGTCTCGACCACATATTTGTAAACAGTAATGGTGGATTTATGCAGCAGTAATAAGTCATAAGTTCCCTAATAGCACACCATGTCCCAGGGACGTCCCTATTTGGTGGAAATCATGTCCGACTGTCAGGGAATTGAAATCATTGTCCTTGGGACGTCCGATTCAGTGCATTTTCATGAATTTCCCCAGAGGAATTCCTATGGATGTCCCAATGATGTTCCAATAGGTACATCACATAAAATGTTTCTGCGAGGACGTCTTTGGGATGTCCTCGGTCGGATATATTTTGTAATGTTTCCTAGGACATCCATCGGATGTCCTTGTTAGTGAGTATTCTGGCATGTCTTCGAAAGGACGTCCCATGGTTGTCCTGGTACAGGACATTCAGAAACATCCCGCATGGATGAATAAATCTTAGAATATGCCCCTGCGAGGACTTCCTTGGAATGTCCTGGTTTTGAATATATCTTGTAGAATTTCCTAGGATATCCATTGGATGTCCTTGTTGGCATGTATTTGCAAAGTCTTCGAAAGGACTGTCTATAGTTGTCCTGGTATATGGGGACATTCTGGAACGTCCCCGATGGATGTACATCGGACGTCCCAATCAGTGAATTTTAGAAAATGTCCCTGCGAGGACTTCTTTGGGATGTTCTGGATTGAACGTTTATCGGAATGTTTCCTAGTTGCATTGATGGATGATCATAAAAAATAAAACAAAATTCGAAAACAGTTGTGGTTTTACGGAAAAGGTATAAAATGGATTGCATTTACAATATGGCTAAACATTATAGCGAAAACAACCCATCAGAAATGAAACCCTTTTCACCATCAATAAGGTCATCAGGGGCCATATTCTCGAGTTTGTGCGTATGCAAATTCGATTTACTGTTTCACACCAATGAACATGAAAAATGTGTGATTGTCTCTCTTGTTCGTATACGAATTGAAACCGATCGATTCCCCTATGTATGGATTCCGTGCATAGAGTTGTTTTCTGTGTTTTGTGTTCTGTGTTTAAGTGAAGTGTACGATGAATGTTGACAAATTAACAGACAATTTTTGAGTATTTCACCTGCTTTGGCAGCTTTTTTCTATTGTCTTTTATGATTAGTTAGTTCAGTGACTCTTGTGGAAGTTATTTTGTGTTCATTCAGTATAGTTGTATCTATAAATGAAAATATAAGTTTTGTTCTACTATTCAATATAGTTATTACTAACCTTTCAACACTGTTGAAAAAGGTGTTTCCCTAAGTAGAGTTGTGTGTATGTACAAACGAAAACGAAATATATCAAAACGCCAGCACAATAGAATTGCTAAACGATTGTCAGAAGCTTTGAATAGAGAATTTTCGACCTATTCAGATGTATCTGATGTTTCCAAAACCGACTTTAATGAATCTGAGAGAGTGCTGAGCTTACCTACTATATCTGGTTCCTAATCTCAGTCCTGAAAGAGATGTCAATTCTGCACGTCCTGAGGACGTACCAATATTGCACGTCCTAAGGACGATCGATATAATTCGGGGACGTCCAATTAACATCCCAGGTGGATGACCACTGAATATCCTTATAGAACGTCCAATTTTGGTGAGAAGTCGAGACATTGGTGCTTTCCACGGATGTCCAGTGAACGTCCGCGGTACCAAATCTGCACGTCCTAAGGATGTCCCAGATGTACTTCCGACTGATGTAATTCAGGGACGTCCAATTAACATCCCAGGTGGATGTCCACTGAATATCCTCATAGAACGTCTAATTTTGGTGAGAAGTCAAGACATTAGTGCTTCCCACATATGTCCAATGGACGTCGGCGGTACCAATTCTGCACGTCCTAAGGACGTCCCGAACGTCCTGAGAGGATGTCCTATGGATTACCATCGGACTTCATCGTTCTATTAGTGTTTTAAGTCATAAGGAAGAATGTTCGTTAATGATTGGTTGGAATAAACGGTTCAACCAATCATTGACGAATATTCTTCCTTATGACTTAAAACTTATGACTTATTACTGCTGCATAAATCCATCATAAAACTGAAGATTTGGAAATGTTATTACCAATAATAGCTCGTACTTCCATAACAGATCACTACACAGTAATGCTTCAAATAACTTTATATGACATAAAAAATGTAAAAAAGATGAATCCGTCTTTATTGAGAAGATAAATAATGAACATCTCATTAATATAATAGCAAATACTTCCTGGGATGATGTTAACTTAGCAAATACTGATTCCGCAACGAAAATATTCATGAACATTATTCAAATTGCAGTAGAAAACAGTAAAACTAAAATTAAAATTAAAGGTAATGAAAGGAAAAAAGTGGATAACCAACTATCTAGTTCGTTCCGTAAATAAAATAAAACAAAATATTTCTCCAACTAAAAACACAACACAATAATACTCGATTGGTTGAAGAATATAAAAGTTATACAAGAACTCTGAATGAGCTAATAAAAAAAAACCAAACTGATTATTCCAAATCTCAAATAAATGAAAATAAAAATGATGCTGAGCAATTGTGGAAAACAGTAAACATTATGTGCAGTAATACAGAACCCAAATAAATCAAATGTATCAGAGATGAAACAGGTTATCTGACCGATAACAGGAAAATAATTGTGGAATTATTCAACAATAGCTTTATCAAATAAATAAATCTGCATTGTTCACAATGGGCGCTTGTCAAGAAAGAAACAAGGTGTTCTGCCTTACCAGAACGGTGCTCATTGTCATAGTCCTATACAATAGGAATAATCGGGTCGAAAATCCATCAGAATACAACTACTTTCCTGGCTGATACCACGACAAACGTTGAATTACATCCAATGATTCTCCGTGCAGAGCTCCTACAATGCTATATCTGCAATTGCTAGTTGCAAGGACATGTTTATTGAAACATTTGGACCACCTATAGATATATTTCGGAGTGTTGCCACTCATCAGTATAGGGTAGGTCTCTGCAGACAATTACTAATGTCTGCAACAAATGGTTCAATTAACAATTCATATCAAAACAAAAGCTAAGACCCATCTCGTAGTATAGCTTTCACCAAACCACGAGCTCCATCTCAACTTCTGTCTCTCAACCAAAGCAATACCCAATGGTGCGTGTACAATAAAACCACCAATACAAATAGAGAAATCTGCATTGTTCAAAATGAGCGCTTGTCAAGAAAGAAACAAGGTGTCCTGCCTTACCAGGATGGCGCTCATTGCCATAATCCTATACAATAGGAATAATTGGGTCGAAAATCTATCAGAAAACCACTACTTTCCTGGCTAATACCACGACGAACGTTGAATTACATCCAATGAATTTCCGTGCCATGAGGGTAAACCGGCCTACAGACATTTCCTATTATTAACTATTATTTTACGAAAAAAACGCGCTGCTCTATCTGTTACAGCATGCTGGAATGTGTGCTCGAAATTTTGTCAGGATACGAAACTCAGAAAGGTTTGTTACATTGCCAGTACTTGACATTATTTTGTTGATGTAGCCGAAATACATTTTTAAGTATGTGTACGTGCAACAGTTATTTTTGAATATTTTGTTACCGTAAATATATTCATGCACTTTTCATTAATATATTTAAACGGCCTTCATTATTATGAATCGCTCAAGAACACCTAGATAAATTTGAATTAGAGATGCCAATGGTATTAGGTGGGTATTAGATGAGTTTCCCAAGACTCGTCGGTGATGATCAAAATATTTTCGACTGGGATAAACTCAAAGGTGGGCCAAAATATCGAAATGTCTCTTCCTCAAAGTAGAACCAGATAGTGAAAACCTTCAGAAAATCTGTCAAAGGCGCTTTCTTACTGACAGCTTGTTACCCCTGATTGTTCGTGATCTGTAAGATCGTTCCAGGAACTACCCCGAGTAGCTCAGAGTAGTTCCTGGGAAAATTGGAAAGCGCCTCAGGTGAAGAGAACACCAGAACGTGCCATCCATGTTCACTATTCGAACCTAACACAAACAACTATTCGAAAGTGAAGTTCCTCAATGGCACAAAATAGAGATAGAGAAGAAATGTTACGGTTCTGTGTTCTAACCACAAACCAAAAGTATGTTTACAAAATAACGCTGTCATGCTGCAAAATAGTTGAACTGATAACTATCATCCGCAAAATGCGAGTTGCATAAATTATTGGAAGTTGATCATTGTATGTTACTTAAGGTTAGTTCATGTCTGCTCGAATTAGTAGGGCAAATGTAAGTGCTAAAATTTGAAAAGAGCTGTACATGACAATGATCAAGTTATCATTTTGAAACAGTGGCGTGCAGTGGAAAGTTTATCACAATGCCAAAGAATTTCTGACGTTATTATATTGAAACAAAAAGGGTTTTCTTAGTGCAAAATGAACCCGTATCACACTGAACGTAGATGTTTTCTGTATGATTTCTGCTTTTACAATATGATTTAAAGTGGGATGGCGGGTAATGGTGGGTAATGGCATCCTAGGCCGCTATTTCCCTACGGTGGCAGGTCACGTCGGTCACTGACTTTATAGAAAAAATCATAATTCCATTATTTTAGTTTTTCTTCATTTCTGTATATAGATCCTTCAGCAAGTGTCTTGTACAAGTACCATAGAATCCGGTTTCTTCATTTCGAGAAAAATCCTTATAGAAAACTGCTTAAAATATCACAGAAACAAATTTCAATAACTTGAATAATGAAGAAATAGCATATTGTGAAACAAATGCAGAAAGGTGCAAATGTTTCACGAATTTGAAAAAGTTGCGGTTCGATCGTAAGCGAGTAACGCAAGTTAAACGAGAGAGAAATTGCATTTCTTTCTGCACATGTTACACAGTATACTTCTTCTACAACATACTTTTTGCTAGAAATAAAACTAATTGAGATTATTATTATTATTAGAATATTCATTATGATAATAAATAACACATTTTTGAGTTAATTCAGTTGATACACCAGCAATTAATGAAAATTATTGAGAATTGATTTCCAAAAATATCACTCAAAAGATAATTAACATCATTAATTAGTGGCAAGTATTTATTTGTAGTAATAATTTCAATGAAAGTCGAACTATTTTGAATGATAATTCTGGGATAGTTGGTTTGGAAAAATTATCTGTAGTATTCAAATTTGAGGTTATGTGGTGAGAAGTGAGATAAATTTGGATTATTTCGGATTTAATTTTTTTTGCAGGAACAAAGCGAATTAGTAGTAAAATGTTTTTTCTGATTACGGATCTGAAGAAATTTTGACCCATTTTGCCTTCCGTTATAATTCTTCGGAAGTGTCAGTGATTCCATCGCTACAGTGATCACTTGTAACTTCTAGGTCAATTCTGCAAAAATCACAATTTTAGGATTTGTGATTTTTGTCTATTGGAGAGTAAATCGACCTTTGGTGCTGCTACTATTGCTAGGAAAATGGCGACAGCAGACTTGTTTGTTTGAATTTGGTAATATGAAATCATCGTCATTGGTAGTTTAGTTCAATTTGATCATGTTTGACTCATTGTGTGTAGTCTCCTTTGGCGGTCTTTCATATCATTCAACTGTTAGTTTGGAGTGCTATCGAAATATTCTCTTCACTTTGTGAACTTCTTTTTTTCGTACATTATTCTCAGTATTCATTTTTGAAGCACATTCACCTCATTCATATAAGTGTCCATCACTCCACCCCAATCTATGATTCGGTAGGTGAGTTGCGATTGAATGAGGGCATAGTATACTGTTTTCAAGTGTTCTGTGTCAAGGAAGTCTCACAAATACTTGATTCTGTAAAAAAATCCTCTGAGTTTTTCTGCCAGGTTGGACATTTGTAGATACCATCGTAAATGTCTATCATATATCTTGACTTAGCCAGGAATCACACTGATCGACCAGGACCGACCGTCCGCGACCGTCCACCTACGACCAAAAATTGAAGTAGATCAATGAAAACTTTTAAACTCACACTGATCGACCATCTACGACCGACCGCCAGAATAATTTTGTAAATATGACATTGATCTGACATTCAAAAGGTTATATCTATTTTCGAACTATTTAACGAAAACAAGTTAAAATCATAATTTCAATGCTTTTATTGTGAGTAATGAGTAGGAGTGATAGTGAGGAAGAAAGAATTATGATAGTTTATGATTTTTATAAACAATTAATAAAGTAATGTAAAAAAGTGTATGGAATAGAATACTTTATTTATATCGGGAACAAGAGTGTGAATTTTGAACCAATTATCCCAAATTACTAAAAGACCAATACAGTTCCAAAGTACCTACTATTGAATGTCCATAAATTACACCAACAGAAATTCCCAATCAAAAGAAGGCCAATTTTTTATTTGCTGGGCATTACTTTCCGATGGAGCACCAAGGAATGTCTCCTTTTTCTATATCCAGCACGTTAATTCTTCAACTATAAAAAATATGTAAGTTACTGATACTAAACATTTATTCTCTTGCGTTAATAAATTCCATCAATGACTTCTGTATTGCTGTAATTAGGATTGCTCTGATTTAACGTGGCTCCTCACCGCTGTTATTAAAATATTCATCTTTGCGGCGGTCCACACGGTTCCTGTATTGTTCCGCTGCTTTAAAAACATTAAAAAAATGTATGAACTATAAATTATTGTAAATATAGTACTCACGAATTTCTGACTCAATTGGAATTATAACAGTTCACACGAATAATATTAAAATTTTCGGTGAAAAACTGTTTAAAAAGTTTATCACAAACATGTGTCCAAATGATAATTTAGCGTATGGGCATTGCATCACAGTAGTCTGAGGCCGACCAAAATTTCCAGCAGGATGTAATTTCAAACACGGTCTTTGAAAACCGGTCGTGGACGGTCGAAAATGGTCGAACAGTGTGAGTTACGCGATAAGAATATACGTGTTGGAAATTTTGGTCGTTGGTGGATGGTCGCGGACGGTCGGTCCTGGTCGATCAGTGTGATTTCTGGCTTTTTGTTGCAATTCCTTCGTTCTTTTTTCGTATTCCTCAAGTGTTAGTTTGCAATTTAATCATAACATTCTGTGCAATGAATATGAACAACATCTCGTTTTATTTTCCCCCGATTTCCAGCATTCTCACAATCGCTGATATCATCCACTGTCACAATTAGTACAATAACACAGAATCCATCATACAGTACTCCTTCTTTAGCCAAATTCTGGTTGGAATTTTCATTGAGCACACCCAGGAGTTTCGAATCCTGAGTGTGCGCAAACGACGAATTTAAGAAAGGATGCAACCATACATGGTTACCGCATTTCAGAAGTTTCGCCCATTCTACTGTAGTCAGCGTTGCCAACTCTAACAGCCGTATGCATAGTCAATTCCAGCGACTCGCCAGAGTTTCGCCGCTCGCTACACAAGAACTATAATGCACAGTTGAGCTCCAAAAAAGTGGTACATCGCCAGCGTTTCGCCAAAATGTGCCTTATCGCATAGTTGTCACTTTTTTGGAGCTCGATTGTGCATTATAATCCTTGTGTAGCGAACGGCGAAACTCTGGCGAGTCGCTGGCGATTGACTATGCATACGGCTGTTTGACTTTACGTAGATCTACGTACATCGGGCCTTTCATGCAAACATACCAGAATCTACGTATTTTCTATTAATATGTACAAATTTTGCAAAATAACATAACTGAATGGGCATAATTTTCTTTTCTCTCGCGAAAAAAATGTCTGTTCCATTTCATACCAATGCACACACGCCACACCACACGTCGCGTCATTCATTTTATAAACAAACTGCCCATTCCATACAGCTGTGCCTGTGTAAAACAAAACGTCTCATCGTGAACTTTGAAGGAGACACGTTGTTTGTGATTTAGATATGTTTCAGCTACCAGCTCAATTTGATTGAATACTGATATGGAAATGAGCAGAGGCAGTGACTTTTTCAAGAGTGCTATAAATTCCAGACGGGGCTTTGCTGCTGAGTTGAACAAAGTTTTTCGCCGATTTTCAAATAAAAATTCCCACAATCTCTTCATACAGTCGTGGTGAATTCAATACAAAATCTAAAGAAATCGTAGTTGTTGAATGAGAAGTTTGTTACTATCACCGTAAAATCAAGTATGACAGATATATTGTAATGTAAGCTAAAAGATGGGCGAAAAAGGAAGATTACTTTCAGCAATTATTTAACCATTAATTGTTAACAATAACTAAGATTATTTTATACCTTTTTGGAAAAAATGTGATAATTGTCGTGTGTCTTTATACATTTCTTGTCAGAAGAAGTCAAAAGTTCAGTTGCCTTAGAGGAACTGGTGCAGCCTGGAGAGGCTGCAGCCCCCCCAAGCTACCAATTATAACCATTATATTATAACACATAATTGACGATAAGAAAGCTATTTCTGATGAACTCTATGTTCAGTTCCCCCCTCCCTCCCCCAACCTGAAAGCCTGGCTGGAAAGTAATCCTTTCCTAAGCAGGAAAGTGATACTTTGCTAATAATTGTCCACCATCTTCAATTTTTCAATAAAATCAGAATGCGATCCTAAAAACCACAAAGTACCCCCTAATTTTGTTTAGAATCAGATCATAAACAACAAACTCATTTGCTATCATTCAATTTTAAGAAAAAATCATGATCTGCTACCCCAGGAACCCTGCATTATCAGTTTTGGACAAAAATCGGACCAGAAATCAGAAAACTCGCCCACCATATTGAATTCTCAAATCAACAAATAAATATGATATTGGGCCCCAAAAACAACTACAAACCAAATTTGAATCATAAAACTCGTCCACCATCTAGTTTATTTTTCTTAAAAAATAGCTACGCATTTTGCGCATTTACGCAATTCTCTATTTCATTTTTCAAAAGCTCAGAGTTACCTTAACACTGTACAATTATCATTTCTTCTAATTTTCTTTATGCCCACCGCAATTTCATCGACCGAAGTTTTGCGAGCAGTTCATATACGGGTTGGGATCGAGGTAGGGAAAAATGTCATTAGTGTCAATATTAGCGGCATTATAAAAAATTAAAATCCTGGACACCAACATCAAAGGTACCGTGTTCTTGTACTAGAGGATCAATCCTGCAAGGATTTTTATCAACAAGCCTATATGAATAAAAATTTTTACAATACTGAATGATAGTTCTGTATAAAACGAGGATTATATAATGTGCGCAGGTCAGAAAATATAATGTGCGCAGGTCAGAAAATTCAACTGCGTTTGATGAAGATATGAGAAAAAAATTTATTCCAAATTCATCCCATTATATGCAGACCATACTTACTTACCAACAACAGGACAGCTTAGATAACGTTCACGATGGAAACGAATATCATATCACTGGAGTATCGACTAAGCGGAAATAGATAGAAAAGCCAATGTCAATATCAAAGGACAAAACTCAATGATGATTCTATATAAAACGAGCACTATATAAAGTGCGCAGGTCAGCAAGCTCAACCGCGCGTGATGAAGATGTTTTTTTTTTAATTCTCATAATTTCTAGACCATTATGAGGACTACTGCAAATAAAATAGTTGCGTATCAAAGTCACTAATGTACAGGACAATATAGGTAAAATTCACGTTGTGAAAAATGTGCACGCATAAGTTATCAAATTAGAAGATCAATCCCGCATTGATTTTTGTTAACAAGCCCATGTGAATACCAAATTTGACAATAATGAATAATTATTCAAGTTTTGTCAATAGTGTCCACTATCCGTAAAATTCACACACAAAATTGAAAGATATATAGGTATCATCAAATTAGGTAGATGTGCTTTCCACCGCAGATGTTTTGAAACATACATCTTTTGTAGATGTGACTTTTATAATATCACCCAAATTTATTTTTCCAACTCTTCCAATGACACACACTGATCTGCTCAACTTGCTATTGATAATATTGGTACATACTCGATCCAAAGAGATTTGAATCTATTTGATCCTCTAAAAGTCTGATAGTAATATTTTCCACTTCTAACTAATTGAACATTTCCCTTCTGAACTAAAATAATAATGATTCTGTTTTTCGTTCACTTAATTTATTAACTGATTATAAACGTGCCTTCTCTTACATTATTCTTGGGATTTGTTGAAATGAAATTTTGTATTGAGTTTGTGTTAAGCCTTATTTATACTGAAAATAATGTATATCAGAGTTATTTCTGATATTTCTTACAATGGAAATTTTATGAATATTAAATTAACTAAGGAATTGTCCTTCGTTTGCAGGCACACTGAAATGTTATTTTTTTATTACACTAAAAACCAGTTTTTCATTTAGAATTCATAATTTTGATATTGTCAATTGGTTCATAATAGCTTCAATATCCAATTCAATTCAATATTCTGGAAGACTGCACTCATCCAGAAGTTCAGAGTTAATAATAGTGAAGCAATGGAAGTTGATAGCACAGGGAACAGATTTAGGACGCATATTAGTTCTTATTAACATTAACAGTGTCAGCTTTATTATCAATTTTGAGGGCTATATCATCTCATATGCAGACGATACAGCAGTACTCATATTTACGAGTAAATGCTGGACAGAAGCATAAGTAGAAGAGAGTCTAAGAGATAATATGCAGATATGTAGTACCGTAACATGATAAGTCGGACAACTGTATGTATTAAACTGTGACAATAATTTCAAAAATATTCTGCTTAAAACTATTTATTTTCTCGTATGATAGCTGGGAAACGTAGAGGTGAAGTTGTATACAAACAAAGCAGGAAAACGTAACTGTCATTCACAAAGAGTTTAAAATATTCTCCAGTAGCGGTCGTGACCTAATTCTAAACTCTCCAATACGAGTATGTTTTCTATATTACCTACCACTGAAAGTTCACTCAGGTAGAGAGCGTCAATATCCAAATTAAACCCACCCTGTAGTGCAACACATACAAACATGTCCAGTCGACTAGTCGTGTAATATGCAGATAAGCCGCGCTCTACATTCGAACATGTATCTTGGTCAATGATTTGCTGACCAACAACAATAATTATGTATAGTCAAGTAGAGACTTCCCATTGAATTGATAGCGGTCGCATTTCGATCAATAATGGATGATTTAGGGGTGCACGCTCGCACCGGGTGAGCCTAATTTGCGTATTCATCATTCATTTCCGGACCAGGTATGACGCTGCTTTATCTGTTCGTTTCTGTCCATTAATTGGATGATTTCCATGTATCAGTCCCTCTTTTGGGGAATTTTTGTAACCATGTTGGAAAAAGTTTAACTGGTTTGTTTGAAGGTTGTAGACGATGATGTAACTTGAGTAGGATAATTGCGCCAGTTTGCCGGCTCCTTCCAGTTGTCGTTTTCGTAATTTTTATGGAATAATAAGAAAAATAATAACTCCCCACATTCGATAAACACGCCAAAATTTCGGACACAGTTTTCTTGCCATCTTCCATTAGTTTTACCTGTGATACAATACATTTATTCACACCATGTCAGTTTAGTTCACGGTGAACGAAGTGACCATTGCTCGAGCGTTGCTCACTTGAAAAAAGAATAGTGGGGCACAATTTTTTGATGGGATGGAATAGTCGGTTGACTTTCCCTCTCTAAATCCATACTGGTTATCAGAAATCACTTGATATTCGTCTAAAAACGATTCTAATTTTCAATATTTTTTCAAATATCTTGGCAAGAGTTGAGATCAATGATAAAGGTCGATAGTTACTAACTTTTGATTTTTCACCACTGTTGTGAATAGAGGGACAGCAATTAATTCTGCCTCATTTGATTTTAGACTGTTTTTAATATTGATAAATTCTATTTCAGTTGTTGGAAATAGGTACATTGTGTTTTCTATTGTTGGTATATTTTCATTGAAATCAATTTGCGCATCAACTTCATCTGCAAGATTTTTTCCTAATTCGCTATGGTACCTGTTGAATTCTGCAGCTATCAAATTTTCGTCAGTGACCTTATCATTTTCTGTTTGGATGATATTTATTTTTCTGAATAATAATTAAAAGTACTTCACTATTTGTGACCATATTTCCAAATATTCCAAGAAAGGCATTACTTACATGGACCCCCTTGATGAAAAACTCTCCTTATTCTTTGTATCTACAAGCCCAGCAAAACTGTTTAGTGTTCATTGCGATAACAGTATGTTAACGCATTGTAAAACTAATCCTAAGGTGGTTGGGTTCTTCGGTTCCAATCAAACCCTCAGCAAAGCCAACAACCACTTCAACGTCGTCCACCCCAGGAAGTATTTTCATATAATTGAAATGGCAGTTCATGATGTTGGGTTATATTCCATTGGTCACCAATGTAATCCATCGTTTGAATACAATCTCTGGAATTATCTGTTCTCCATCTCGCTGCTTGGAGTTGCACTGCACTAGCTCAACAGGGTCTCTCAGGGCGAAGCCCTTGAAACCACTTCGTTCAACAATACTTGAAGAGGACCTATTCGAAATGAATAAAAAGCAATATACTGTAACCAACACGATTTTTTTCGTTATTGGTGTAGTTATAACTGAACTAAAAGAATGTTGCTGACTAGGAAATCCAGCTATCGGTTTGCTCATGGTTTAACTGGCACTTTTTGTCTCTTATTGTCAGCACTAGGAAACGGTCTTGTGGCTAATCTATCTCTGTATTGGGTACGGATCTCAGAAGGTATTTATGGACTTTTAATATAATAAGCACTGGATTAAATCAATAGATATAATGAATAACATGAAATTATGGAAAATAATCTAACGAGGAATATCATAAACTTATAAAACATGCAGTATATGAATCAAATCAAATCAAAGGAAAATCAAACCTAAATGTGGATTTCATAGAAAGAGTTCATACACTCCGCATTTGTAAATTACCGAAAATTTTATCAGTTTGTCAAATAAAATGTTCACCCTCTCATAAAGAAAATCAGAGCTTGCTCTAGTGTTAACTGGCTATTTCTGGAAGCAGACAACTCATCAACAGGAAACTACTTTCCTGGCAAATGCTGATATTTTTGCAACGTTCTTCCAAGAAGACTCAATGGATTTTTACATTTATGAAAAATAAATTGCAAAACTGTTTCAAATCTATAGATTCTAGTCTGAAATGTCCATTTAACAAAGAGTTCCACTATATTTTATTCATTTTGAAAGAATATATCATTTGAAATTGTGCCGCTGAAATCACGTTCATCGGAAACAACCCCCACCCTAATCCATGTTCCGAAACATTCAATACCGTTCTCCTAAAAAATATAGATTCTAGCTTGGTATAAGCCATTAAGAAATAATTGAAACATCGTCACTTGATCTATAGAAAAAAATCCACATATTAGCTACTATTTATTATATTTGTAACTTTCAAATTTCCTTTCGATGAAGAAAGAGCATTGACAACACCGCAAATCATTATGACAGTTCTCATGCAACAAAAGTGATCTCGAGATATGAGGTTAATGTTTGTTATTTACATTCGACATTTAACTGATACATTCATTAATACTATAGCGAGGTGTTATTATGACCGATCTGGTGTGAATTTATTTGTGTATTAAATGGATGGTTTTATGCAACAATGAGTCGAGCCATATTTTTTATTAATTGAGCTATCACAGTTATTGGAATCGCCAAAGTGTTATTCTACAATAAGCAAAAATTATTCAACCAGCAACTATAAGGGGGCTCCATCCACTGACGATAGTATCAAGCCACATTCCATCATTCCATGATCTGCTAAACTATTTTGATATTTTTTACGAGACTAGCTGACTGTGGCTTGACCCATTATTGCATAACAGCATCTAAATATGGAAAGGCTTCGTGAAGGGAAGTTCGGATAATTTACCGAAGGTAGGTAGATTATGAGATGATCAACTCTTTCTATTTAACAAATATGAATTGAATTTTTGCAATGACTAAAATTTAAAATCGTTCTTTGAACGCTGCTTGAATACAGTAATATTCAGTTAGAAATATTCTTCATAAAAACATAATTATATTTCCGCTTACTACACAAGGTTTATTCATTAATTGCATCGAACCACATTTTACAATGCGCTTCATAGGTATTTAGGAGCATAAAAAACTGTTTATTAGAATATTCACTGGTGTTCGGACAACCAGGTACGAAGCACCATTTCGACATGTTCACAGTTATTGCAGGGATACAGATACAGGAATTAGGAAAAAAATTTAGAGCACAAACAACAAAAACATTTCAAAACTTTGAAAACCGCATTAACCTCAAAAAAGAAATCAAGTAGGGCCTGTTCGTTTGCAGCATACATATTTGATGGAACTGCTCTACTTGTATTAAATATTAAAGTAGGCAAACGAGTTAAACAGAGACAAACGATTCTTATTGATGCTCCATGAAACAGACGAACGAACCCATCTGGTATCAAATGACAACAACTGTCATAGGACACATTATATTCAAATAAGAATTTGAGATTCCACGGTGCACAACATTTACAACTTTGCCAAGTCTAGTTTTGATGAACGTGATGTCACGAAACTACTTTTCTTCTGATTATAGAGAAACTAGCAGTCAGAAAAAATAAATAAAAATTCCCGAGTAATATTAGCGTATACACTTTCTAATTACAGTGTTCTCTCATATGTCGTGGAAAGGTTCATTGCAAGTCCTTATTGTAAATGAACATCAGGTTATCCTTTATTCGGCTGGGAATGACCACCTGCAGACATGTTTCAAGGTTCTTGCCTCTCTATATTCTGAAAATATTGGCAAAACATTGAAACGTATATTGTCGCGAAGTAAAATGTGAACATTTTGCTATACTGGTCAAATACTGTTTGGACATTTCAGAAATAGTATTGGTAAAATATTCTTGAAGCAATGATGGCCTCAAAACATTAATCGATATTGGTACAATATCATTTCGATATATTGGTGAAAGTGAATATGCCTTGATGAATTATTCAAATTCTTGAAGTTGATGAAGATGACACCAAAGTCTGCCATTTGGTCAGCATAACCACTAAGTTATGTGAAGTATTTATCTTATTTCCATAGTTGTTAGAAGACGTTCTGTATGTAGAGCCACCTAGCGGATTTTTATCCAGGTTTGATCATGATATTATTTGTATCCACAATCACCTTATAATTGAAGTTTTATCCACACTTATGAACCGTATAAAGTACCACTTTATCCACTAGTGGAATAATGAAAAATACAATCTGAATATCAATCACATTTTACTTATTTTCAACAACTTCACAAATTTTTACAAATGGAGTCGATAAACAATCGAAAATACATAGCAACCATTCAACAACTCCCGATATTTTTGTATGTTATTTCAATGATTTTTGAGGAGGTGACAGCCGCTGTCAGAGCAAAACGTCAAATCATTTTGTGATGAAAAATTTCCGCGATTCTGATTCTAAATGAATGTGATTCTGAATAAATCGTTGTATTGCATGCGTGTTTTAGATACATTTTATTTGCTTACGAAATTTAAACGCTCGAGCTTCGCTCACTTTCTCTCCAAGTATTTCCACCAAGTTGAGAATATAAGGCAAAAATCTGACAGAACACAACTCATTCCCTGGCTAATACCACGACGGATATTGAACTACATCTGACAGATATTTGTGCAACGTTCTTTCAAGAAGACTCAATTGCAAGTGCTTATTGTAAATGCAGATATTTGCCTCATATTTTCCACTTAGTGGAAATATTTGGAGAGAATGAGTTCTTCGACTTCGTCGATTTTATTCATAAAATTTAAATGTACTCTCTGGTTAAACCTTCGAACTTGTTCGAACATTCTTCATCTTCCATTATCTTGAGTAGAATAAGGAATTTATGCAGAATGGAAAAAATATGTTATTAATGTGTTCTTAATTATTTCACCAATTTATATGAAATTAGTAATTTTTTGCAGTGTTGGATAATATAATACAACGTGGTTTGTTCATCTAAATGTTCCTGTTTTGTCTGTGTTAGCATCACCTAGTAATATTGTTATTATATGAATGTCAATTAATTTGTACCTAATGTCAAATATACATTTCAAGTTCTTCTAAAGTTAATCCTATTTATCTCAGTATAACCAACAGGTTATGGGCCCAGTACGCTTCCACTGCGCCGCTATCTAAACACCATTCATTTTAGTTTATTTGTTCTACCTGGTATGACTGCACGATACTAGTTTCCTGAGTTTTCATCATGAATGCATCTTCTTCGGTGCTAGAAACTTGTTCTACATTTGAGGCTTCATGCTTTTTATAACTTGCTCGATATTTGCATTCAGAACCTTTGTGCACAAACTTTTGGCAAATATTGCATTTGAAAAGAAAATATTATTTATCTTGTTGAACGAACTTTTTGTCTGACTTCGGTTTGTCTTTATTATATCTGCCATTTCGATTACTCCACTGAACCTTTGATTTGGTATGTAAGGCATTTTGGGACTTTTCTCCACTTTCAGACCCTATTCTTGCATTATATTCGTCAAAAAGTTTAATTTTCAACACATCAGGCTTTGGTAAGTCGTCTCTTGCTTCGATTGCACAGCGCAACTTCTCATATATGTAACGGCAAATCGAAATTTTCAAGTTTTCATACTTCAAATAATCAGGTGTGTCTAGCTACTGATAAAACAACAAATGTTCCTGGGAAAGGAACAGTTAAAATGATGGTAGATAACGGACCATAGAAAATGAACTGTTTGTACCCGAACTGAAAACAAACTTGATTTCTATTTCAAAGGCAGCCTCAAATAGTAGAATCACCAAATTTTACAAGGATCATGCTGAAATCGTAAATCAGAAAGGAGAAATCGTCCTGAGAGCCGAACGAAGAGGAGAACTCTATTATATTCAAGAAGTTGAAGAATCAGTATCAGTAACGAAGGAAAATATCAGCGAACTCATTATCATTATCGATATGGCCATCTTAATGAAAATCAACTAAAAATCACCTTGTCGAGGAATTTGGTTGAAGGAATAAAATTCAATCCTTCGGAAATCTTGAATGAGTGTGAAGTATGTAATAAAAGCAAATAAACCACGTTGTATTATATTATCCAACACCCCCTCTCAACATGGAGTAGTTATCGATTCGAAGAGTTTTTATATGCTTCATCAGAGTTGGGCTACTCAGAGGTTTTATGAAAATATCGGCAACCATATCTTGAGTTGGCATATAGATGACGTCTATCTCCTTTTTATCCTATTTCTCTTATATAGTGATATCGTATGTCGATATGTTTTGTACGAGAGTGGTGAACAGGGTTTCGAATCAGTTTTTGTGCTCCCTGGTTATCGCAATAAAGAACTGTTGGTTCAGCAGGTAACATTGGAAATTCCAACTCTCGTAAAAATGTTCTGAGGTAAACAACCTCCTTAGTGGCCTCGGATAATGCAACATACTCTGCTTCGGTGCTGGACAGAGATACACATTTTTGTTTTCTTGCCTCCCAACTAATTGGACAATTAGATAAAATGAAAACGAATCCGGTAAATGATCTTCTATCATTTGGGTCTCCGCCCCAATCGGCATCAACATATCCAAATAGAGGTTTACCAGATTTTTGAAACGTTAGAGAATAGTTGATGGTTTTCTTCAAGTACCTGAATAAACGTTTGACTCCACGCCAATGTAGGTACTGATCCGGGATTACTACTAAATTGACTTAGTGCACTGACAGGAAAAGATAAATCAGGACGTGTGGAAATGACTAAGTAGAATAATGATCCAATGGCTTGTCTATATGGTATCATAGTCATTTCTCTTCTTTCTTCCTCTGTTCTAGGACTCATCTCTTTCGTTAATCTGATATTGACATTCATAGGTGTAGATACTGGATTACAATCCAACATATTGTACTTTTCCAGTATGTCTGTGGTGTACTTCTTCTGGGACATAGTGATCGAATTTGACAATTCGTTTTGATCAAATTCGATGCCAAAGGCAATAATGCAGGTAACCAAGATCTTTTATTTGAAATTCCATGGATAAATCATTTTTCAATTGCAAGTACCTATCCACATTATTCGTTGCAACAATTAAGTCGTCCACATACACAGCTATAACTAGAATATCAGCTATGTTTCTGCGTGAAACATAAACACATTTATCTGTTTCCAATGGTTTTAGTTTTATTATAGTGGTTGGAGGTCTAATTTATTGAACCATTGTCTTCCCGACTGCTTTAAACCATAAAGTGATTTATGAAGATGGTAAACTTTATCTTCCTCTCCTGGCTGAATGAATGGATCTGCTGGATGCATAAAAATGTCTTCTTCTAGGTCTCCATTTATATACGCCATGACCACATCCATCTGATACAAGGTCAGTCCTAGTTCAACTGATAAGGAAAGTAAACTTCTTATATATCCTTGTCTCGTGACTGGTGAGCTCGTCTCATGGAAATCTACTCCTGGCTGCTGAGCAAACCCCTTCGCGACCAGACGTGCCTTCCTGCGTTCTACACTTCCGTCTGCTGTATACTTTTTTCGCAGAATCCACTTGCACCCTATAATATTTCGATTTTGAGGTTTCTCGACTAAAGTCCAAGTTTTGCTTTTTGTAAGTGCTTAAAATTCGTCATTCATTGCATCTTTCCATTCTTTGGCATATTCTCCATTCAAAGCTTCCTCCACACTGGGATTTGACATTTCTTCCGTTGTCATTTGAACTTCTTCCATGGTTTCTATAACGTTATATTTCTTTCGTGGTCTACCTCTGGAACCATCTCTTATTATTGCTGGTCTACCTGGCCCCCTCTTGGACGATACTATTGGATTTCTATTTTCTATGCTATTTGAGCTGCTAATATTTTCTGCATCTCTATGTATTTCTTCTTCTTCATATGTCTCATCTTGTTCTGGAAGTTTTCTTTGATTTTCTTCGGTTCAGAAATATCGATAAATATAAAATCATTCATTGTTGAGAGGTGGTGTTGGATAATATAATACAACGTGGTTTGTTCATCTAAATGTTCCTGTTTTGTCTGTGTTAAATGTATCACCTAGTAATATTGTTATTATATGAATGTCAATTAATTTGTACCTAATGTCAAATATAAATTTCAAGTTTCTCTAAAGTTAATCCTATTTATCTCAGTATGACCAACATGCAGAAATATGTTTACTCTGTATTTACCATTTCTATCTTATATGTGGCCCAGCCTATGAAAATACAGAATAATTAACTACTTCAATGTTCACGTCACCCTCATGAGCTCGGAGTTCATCTAGTTTGCATGGAACCCAAATTGCATCAGTTGAAGGTAAACAAGGAGCATTGATGCAATAATACTCGTTTCATTTGTGAACATTTCAGCCGAGCACGCCATTGTATGTTTGTATTCAATAAGCTAAGTTCACTGACCTACACATTGCACAACACACATTGTATATATACAGCGTGTCTCGATTTAAGTCACAACGATTTGCTGTTTCAGTTGTAGACGTGTATAGAAGTGTAAGAGGAGTCAGATAATAATATCATAAATATTCTTTGCATTTCTACAGATATATTTCATGTTTCAGTTATATTGCGATAGTAATGACCAAGTATATTAAATATATATATATATATATATATAAATAAAAAATATATATTATAAAAAATTATTAATAAATTATAAAAAATATCAGAATATAAATGTCGAAGATAAGATTAGGAAATAAAAATGATAGAACTGAATATCACCTAAATTAGTAGAAGAGTCGTTGTACCGTGTAATACGCATTATAAAAAAAAATTGATGGCGACATTCAATTACTGTCGGAGAAAATCGTCACAAAACTATCGCTGAAATTGTAAAGAAATGAATAGAAAAGAGTTTCATGAACTTTTAATATATTTCTTCCACTACAACATTTGCAATTTCTTACTTACGAAAGAATCCAAACATTGTGACAGTGTCAATAGTTCTGTTTTTTTAGAAAACACTATTTTTCTCGAATTCATGATTTACATTAGTGAACAATTCGTTTAATAAGACTTCTCATCCAGTTCAATGTCATTATGTGTTATAAACAATAATTAACCTAGTTATGATAACATTCAACCGTAATGGTAAAAGTAATGGGTGGGGAACGCAAGCTTCGGCGACTAGGCTCCAGTGGTCCCTTTTCGCAATCCCCGGCAACTTCACTCATCCCATGGCGGATACCTGCTCGAACCTATTCCACCTCCTTATGAACGTCGAAATGTCCTTCCATTGCAATGAGTGCAATACTTTCTCCTCAATAGTGGCAGCTCCGAAGACGTTTTGTCTGAGCCTGCCATGAATACCACATTCGCACAGGAAGTAGGAGTCCTCCTCCTCACCACATTCCGCGCATAGTGGGTCTGCCTCAACTCTGATGGGGCCAGTGCCGTTGTTACTTGTCTCCTTGATGTGCCAAGTGCGGGTTCGGGCCCGTAGTAGGGTTGCCCGGCTCCTTGCTTGGCTAGCTGGTCCGCCTACTCGTTACCTTCAATCCCTGCATGGCCCGGGACCCACATCAGCGTTATTTCCTTTTTAGTCGCAAGACTCTCCATGGCATATCTGCACACATAAACCAGTTTTGATCTGGTTCTGGTTGCATTCAGAACTCTGATGGCAGCCTGATTCTCCGTGCAGACATATACATGTCTCCCTTGGCCGGACCTTACCTCTTCCATTCTGGTTGCCTCCAGATGACATACACCTCTGTTTGGACAACTGTTGTCAGAGAACCTAACGCATAGGCTCTTTTCTCTCCGTTTTCCAAGTAAACTCCTGCTCCGGCTTGTCCTTCTTCCAGTTTGAACCCGTCTGTAAAACAGACCAGACTTTCGGAGGGAAAGATCACCGATTCCTCTTCCTACTTTTTTATGTCTGGGATCTCTAGCGAGATCGCCGATTTCCACCTAATTTTATCCTCTGCCTTATCACTCTGATAGCGGATGGTGTGATTTCCTTATAACACATTGGGTTCATGATTAGATTTTCATGTATAAAGACCGAACAGAATAAATGAAATCAGTATTATCACATCTACTGTCGTTTTACTCATCCAACATGAAATCGCTATACCAATAGGATTTCAAATCTACAAAGGACAATTCCTACTTTGCAGCTTACTTTCATCAGCGTATTTCCCTTGAACATGGTCCTTCGAGCCGGATCAAATCAATAAAGGGCATCATATCTTGCCGCTTTCTTTCATCAAGGGATGTACCACCGTACCTTCCTTGGTATCGGTACAGAAAGTTCCCAGAACGGACAAATAATAATTGATCAGTTCCTACAATATTTACAAGTGGATTTAACAAGATTACCGACAATTATAGAGTTTTCCATTTTCAAGTACTTTGTTCTCATAGTCAACTGATTTCCCAACAGGCTCGCTTACAATTCAATTAAGCTTTGATGCTCTACTCAAGTCTTCATAAAGATCCTTCATCTGGTTTCAAAACACTGGAGTTTCAGATGAAATGTCGCGGACAGTACTTTGTCCTTCCACTGAAGATGACTACCGCAGTTGTAGTTGAAACAGTTTGAACAAAGAAAACCGGAAAACCTTGAATCAATCAAGACATTGATTAGAATTATTCGTAGCCAGATGAGCCTTGTGGGTAGTTGTCATTTTTTATTGAAGATTTGCTGACGGAAGTACCACCTATTATATTTCCAATATTTCGACAGTGGTTACTGTCATCATCAGGGAGCTACAAAAATGGATAAAACTATGGTAAAATAGTGAGGATGAGAGTCCTATACCTACAATGTTAGTGATATTGGTCGCTTAACAACGATGTTACAGAATTAAAAAAGACAAAATCCATGTGCAACATGGGGTACTTAATAAAATTTATGTAAAACATTAAACAATTGAGAATTTTTTTGAAATATCATCAATCGTTAGAGATCTCATCAAGACTGACCCGTCGAGCTCAGTCTTCACTTCTCTTTCTCGTCACTTTGGAAACATGCCAAACCCCTCTTTTCCAGGGCTCGCGTTCTTTCAATGAACGGAGAAGCTTCGGAACTCACTGCCTCGAGAGGTGTTTCCTGAGTCATACAGCCTGCAGAAAATCAAGAATACCAATTCCTACCTAAATTCTCTTAGATCTCACGATGTTTTTTGAACATTGCAAGATTTTCCAAAACATGAAAAACATGGGAGCGTGGGTTCGAATTCCAACACCCGTACATGGTATCACACTTTGAGGTATGGGTCTCATTTCTCTGGCTCGCACAAGTCTCTTGAAGACTTCTTATGGTTGCTGTGAAGGTGCAGCGATTGACGAAAGGTTTAAAAGAACGAACAAAATAGTTACGAAACAATTAAAACTATCTGACCGATCCACATGTTGAACAAATGTTGGGCAGTATGATCAGAAATATTGATTTTGATTTCGAGAATAACTTATTGACAGAGTGGAAGCAATATCTCGAGAGATAACTTTATGAGGAATTTTCAAAATGAAACATAAAGAGACAGTTGAAATCATCTGGCAAATGGTTGCGGAGAGTGAACTCTAATGTGTTTCTATTGGATTTACTCAGGCGAAAGCGATTTGTACGGAACTGATATTGTGAGCATGAACGTCGGATTGAAGTTTGAAAATATTGATCCACCGAGGATGACACCATAACTTATGCGAGCGTGGAAAAGGGAGAAAAGTGTAGTTTTCAGTGCATCCTAACTGGTGATATTATCCAGATGACATAAAATAAAAAAATGTACTACATAACCACTACACCACACTACATAAAGTATTTGACGTGATTATTCTCAGAGAAATTACTGTCCACAGTTACTTCAAGTAATATTACACTGTTCAATCCCAACGTAGTCACTCAAGATGGAAAATGGAGTTGGAGTTGAGTTTTGTCAGAATTCCGTTTGTTCACAACCGAGTTTCTTTCTATTCACTTCTTCAGAGACTCTTGCAAGCTCTAACAAGTCCTTATCGGAGTAAATAAATGTAATATCGTCAGCAAAAAAAACAGATTCATGTGGGTTCATACAAACGTCTGATATCATTCACATAAATGAGCAGTCCCAACACTCATCCATGAGGAACACCATGCTCAAATATTATTGATGATATTGTCAAAAATTCAATAAACATACCGTATATTGAAAAAATCTATTATAATTAAGTACGTGGGTAACCTTCTTACATTTTACAATTCAGTATGTGAGCGAAAGTTATTACATTTTGAAACACAATTTGTCCTCAACTGTGTCATACAGGGAACAAGAGTTTTCAAAAGACCACTAATAGTTCGATCATGTAGTCGAAGTAAGAGATCTACCGTGTCCATAGCTTGTGAGGGCAATGGGGGAAGTTTGGAAGTTTAAATTTTAGATAGATGGAAACTGTTCCCAAAAGGTATATGCCACTTTGTATTGTTGGTATAGATCTTTTTAGAATGATTTATTCAATCAATAACCAGTATAGGAGAGATTCATCAATTCTTTTATTCATTAATTCCTTCTTTCATTTCAATTGTCTTAATCTCATATATCTACATAGTGAAATAAATGTTTTTGTACAACTGTCAAAATATCTTGGCATTTCTGCATCTCTATTGATGCGTAAATGTTTACTTTTTTTCTCTGGCAAAATAATTTACAAAATAAACATAAAATATTACTTTTTGAAGGATTTATTTTTAACAGAGTCAATTATTTATCATAAAACAATTTCATTTAATGGAATAATAATTGATTGTAAAGTTTGAGCAATTACTTCCAACATAAAATCCCGAAGATGTTCCATGTTGCTGCTGATCAGAAACGTTAGATATTTCTTGAAGAGATGATTCCACAATTCTATCACATATTTTAATTTATTTGGAAGAAGATGGACGATTCAATAATTTGTTAGAAATCTTAATTTTGTTATTCAAACTATCTTCTATACATGCTTCTGCTACGGAGGCAGATTTCCAGCCACCGTGACGTTTTATGGATGTAATGTTGCCCCCTGCATTGGCCAGAAGAGTTACAGAAGCTTCTCCTGAAACAGTGACCTATGTAGCTCTTATACATGTATTTTACAAGCCATTTTGAAATCAAGCTGGGAATTTCTCCTATTTTATTTATCCCTACATGTTGATTAATACATTTTCCTCTCGAATATTTCAAAAATATAATCTGTTACTTTTTGTATGAGGCGGCCGTAGTGCTCTATACTTGCGGTATATCTCAATATAATCAGAATTTGAAACAGTAAACATTCTTGCGCAATAGGTCTCCTTATCAGGTATTGTAACAATCAATATAGATCCAGCATCTTCAATGGCATCAATAGTTATATGTAATAATTCTTCACGGCGACAAGCACCGCTAATACCCAAAATGAGGCAACCTACAAATAAAAAATATTGAAATTACTACCAATCTTACAAAATTATTATTATATCTGTACCTTATAAAGTAAATTCGTTTCGTTATCAGCATCTTGAATTAATCTATCGATATCATACCTTGATAAAACTTCAGATTTCTTTCCTCGATATCCGACGCTTTTGTTCTTAATGAGCAGGACCAATTTTGAAAACTTCCTCATATCAATATTTTCCCTAACATTCTACGTACTTTTCAAAATTGAGTAGACACTCCATAACGTAGGAGGTTTTATGATTTTTAATTTTTCCTCAAAATAGCATATAAACTTATTTTCAGAAACCCTTTTTACGTGTTTCTTGTCGCACCATTCATGAAATTGGTCATATGTTTTCTCATATATTAACTTGGATTTGGCCGGTAACATATTATAGACCGTCAGATAGTGACCGATTTAGGTGCCCCATTTTCACATACAAACCTCGAATAGGGTTGAGAAGTACATCGATGTTGAGTAAAATGGAGGGAAATTTACGAATGGCTCCTGGGGATAACATATGGAAAATTCGATTTTCCATTGAAAATTCGATTTTCCATATTTTAATGCGAGCCGTGTTCACCTAATCATTAATTAATAGAACCTGGCTTCAGAAGATCAAAGGCTTGAGTGTTGAAGGTGGCTAAAGTGTTAAAATGAGGCTGTAATCTTGTAAAGAAAAATCGAGATTTTAACAGGTTTTCCCACGCAAGCCCATCGAAACTATGAAAACCTACATCGTCACTACACCGAAAAACATAATGGCTTGAGTGGCGTGAATGGAAAAGTAGATTTTGTCGTCATAAAATTTAATGGAAATTATTTTTGATTTTTCCCCACGAGCCACTAGTAAATTTCCCTTAATTTTACTCAACATCGACTTACTTTTCAACCCTATTCGAGGCTTGTATGTGAAAATGGGGCACCTAAATCTGTCACTATCTGACGGTCTATTAGATACTTCTGCATTTGCTTTCTCAGATATATCTGATGGGGTATCACTACCACTATCATAATCAAAATCCAACTTCTTGAAAATAACTTGATGCAACTACGAGCAAACACAGTCAAACACGCGACGTGTCAAAATACCGTTTCTATAGTATAGCGACATACAAAGACTATTGGATGCTGTGAAATTGTATTGGAAGTATTGATAACATTAAAGATAACATGTATGGAAAAGAGAATTATTATTTAGTTATTTTGGACATATTTTTTTCATACAGGAAAAATTTTTGAATACGATTTTACTGAAAACATTAAATAATATTTCCAAGACAACAGTCGGTTGAAAGCGATAACTTATCTGGACGAAAAACCACGTCAAGATGTATTGGAAGTATTTATTTTTAATATATTTCAGAAGATGTGAATTCAGATTCACAGTTGTACAAGAAATGTTGTTTGTATCTCGTGTATAAAATTCGTGTTTTCATGGCACATTCGAGAGAATTTTTGTCCTCGACCTGCGGTCTCGGCAAAAAGAATTACGCACTTAATACAAAAATAAATATTTTATATTTTTAGAAAGTGTTTTAAACAAAAGATCAGTATCTACTCAGTTAGTCGTGAACACACCCAATTCACGACATATCCTATTTAAATGGATATTCATACTCATTTGTTGATTGTATTGTCCGCTACAGGTTTCCCTCCACCATTTCTCCATGGGGTCTGAAACGAACAACGATCAACTAGTCACACCAAACGATCGACAAACTCATGGCTAAAAGTAACAAACTTCTGCACAAGTCAAGCTGCAGAAAGTGTAGCGGCTATAACTTGTCTGGGAATCACAGAGGCGATATTAACGTGCCCTACTGCAGCATCTGAGGTACTGCTAAACGTTCCACCTACCTGTGCACCTGTGTGCAATGAAGGAAGCAAGAATCATTGCCTTCAGAACGAGCCAGACACAGATTTTGGAACAAATTTCCCTAGAAGCCATATCTAATCCGACAGATAAAATGCCAGTTCAGTACGACTTCAAAATACAGTTTGAAGTGGTCATAGAGCAACACCAAATTTGTACAAAGAACGAGTCTCAACCGGGAAGGGATGCATCAGTGTGGTCTCTGATGGATGCAAAATTGATGAAAGAGCTGGAGTGGTAGTTACAGGGCAGTATCAAGCTTTCAAAACCCCTTGGTAATAACCTAACCATATTTCAAGCAGAAGTACATGCCATAGAGATATGTGCCCACAAATGCTTCGAAAGGGATACCTGGAGGGAAAAAATCTATATATTATCAGATAGTCCAGCAGCACTGAAAGCTCTGAAGTCATACACTTCAGAGTCTTAGTTAACTTGGGACTGCATGGGGAAAGCTAAACTGCCTTTCAAGCTGGACAAGAAAGACTTGAAATTGCTTACGGGACTCCTAACTGCCCTCCTTGGTATCACCTCAGAAAAATGGGATAGAGAGTGATAGTTGCCGCCACTGCAAGAACTGCAGAACATTTTCTTAGCGATTGCTCAGCGCTTTTCTGCAAATTGCTCAAGTTCCTGAATGGGGCCTTCTTGATGTCCTCTGACGTCAGGAAATTAGCGAAAAGAAGGAATAAAACCTGTGTTGATAACGCATATCGTTGTTGAATCACAAGATTTAGAGATTCAGAACTCACTAACCGCATCTTTCTGGAACTCACAATTCCAAGAAAACTTACTCCAAATTCTTCTTAATTTTTATGAGAGCCCAAAGATGAAACGCTTTTATTTCCAATTCCAAGACTACACTCTGTAACAACCCAGTGGTCATAATATTTTCTGAATACTGACATACAGTTGACAACCCCTGTAAGTTTTAATGACCTGCAGAAAATATCATTGCATCAAAATTCTCTCTGTAAGTAATTCATATTTCTCCGTTCACCGAGCAGCAATTTGCACTAGTTTATACGAGTATACATTTTTCGGAACGTATGTAAATTTCTTGACAATTTTTCTCGTAGTACACCTAAATAAAAATTTAACCGGCAGCTGAATTTAAAACGAGTATGCATTTACGTAAATTACGTTTTCCATGTGAAAGTACGAGGGTCGATTGTAAACCTTGGATTCGTGGCTAACGAGCAGAATTAAATAAATAGACTCAGAATTTTCTATTTCAACTAATGAAATTATTACGATATGGGGGTTCGTACATCAATACTGGACAGTTATGGCTTGTACATTTACAGCCATAGAAACAACAATAAATTATGATTATAATACAAATACTCATCTCGAATACTCACCATGAAGTACCATCCCTGCCTACCTCACTTGATTGCAACTCTTGTCTATCTCAACCTCTCTATCATAGTTTCTACTTCCTTATATACGGTGAACCATGAGCAATTACGGTAAATTACACAGTGTGCTCTCTCCTCCAGAAGAAGTGAAAAACTAATAAGTTAAGTTTGGGAAGGACCACCCACACTTTTAATGCAAAAAGTATTTTGGTGAAATTGTCCAAATTTTCAATATGTTGTGGAACTCGACCTACTGGACAAAAGTGACTTTGGGCACTATAAGAAAATCTATGTGTAATTTACGAACTACAGATTGTTGAAGTTGTAAAATGTCACTTTCATGTCATTATTGACTGACCTCTTTATAGACTGGGAGATGGTGACAGATTTCAGGTGACAGATTTCAGGTGACGATTTTTTCGTTTATGCCTCTGAGACCAGTGAAAGATATAAAAATTCTGAAATGAATGATGAAAAATTTGAGCGGATGCTGCGTGGCTTTCGTATAAAAAAAGCGATTTTCATTATAAAATATATGAGTTTTGCGACGATTTTATCGCCGCTGTCATGTGCACCAACGGCATGTTAAGATAGACAATAGCAGCGAAAAAATTATAGGCATAGAATGAAGCATCAACGTTATGAGTCGGATCTTATCTGAATTTGAGTTTCTGTGTTGAATATATTCAATGAGACCGGTACTTTCTTCACATATATAGAGGGTACTGAAAGTATAAGTGACTGCGTTATTTTTGCTTCGGATAACTTGATTTGATCAATTCAGTGTACTGCGTATATGTGTCATGTGGCCACTTGGACGTAACCTATACATAACGTATACATTATCACTCAAGATTTACAAGACTAGTAACAAAAATGATAAAAATGCCATGTTATAAAAATCTGACTGGTCAATTTTTCTTTTTTTTATTTCACAGAGAATATACGATATGAACTTGTGTGAAGAATGCAGAATTTTTCTAAGTCTAGTTTTCTTTCAATAGAGAATATGCTGAAAATCCCAACGATTACTTCTTGAAGCAACTTTCAAAATAATTCTTCATGAAACGACACCCACATTTTTTCCTTTCTGAGAGTACTCTGAGAACATGAGTATACAAGATTTGTCGGAAATAAGAATTGTTTTAAAATAAGGATATAAAGGGGACAAACTCCAATGGTAGAATTTTCACTCCATTTTGAAGCTATAAGTTCTAATAAACATATTCCCTAAGATGAATAATAACCGAGTTACAGGGTGTTGAAAATGATAAAAAAATTGATGTTTTCCAGAAAAACTCCATAATGGCTCAACTCTTCTTGATGAAATTTGGTATGTCACATGACAGCATTCAGTTCCAAATTTCAATGTGAATCATGAGTTTGTAAGGTGGGTGCCCCTAACCGCCCTCCCCAATTTTCACGCCACTGGATTAATGTCGAATTTATCTTCTTTTTCTCAATCCCCAACATTTCATATACAAAAAAGGGATAGGTTTAATCATCAAAAATATCAACGGTTTTCAAGATTTTTTAAGTTGAATGAGTGCGTGCGTATGTTATATGGAAAGTCACTGTTGATTATTTTCTTAAACGTTGCTATGTCTTTTGTATTGAAAATCATGGCATTATGGTGAAATTTCAAATATATTGTGCCCACAGTGGTATTTCTTGATGGCGGAAAAAATTTAAAGCATTACCTACTTACTAAGGATTAGCAACCCATAAAACTGTAGTAACAAAAAACATTTCTGAAAGGAATATAACAAAATAACCAACAAAGAGATTTCACACCATGCAATGATTACAAATTGAGATATTTCAAAAATTGTTGGCATTTATGAGGGATCTTTTCACAAAAATTTCCCTATATTTAAAACAAATGACAAAGCAACTTCTAACAAAACAAGCACCAATGAGTTTTTGAATCACACACGCACGCTCTTATTCATCTCCGAATATCTTGAAAACCGTTGACAATTTCTATAACGAAATCTCACCCTTTTTTATAGGAAATATCGAGAATCAAGAAAAAGAAGACAAATTCGATATTAATCCAGTGGCGTGAAAATTGGGGAGGGGCGATTAGGGTTACTCGTCTGCCGTACGCCCCTATTTAAAGTTAAAAACATGTGATTTGCATTGAAATTTGTAACTGAGTGCTGTCATGTGACACATCAAATTTTATTAGGAAAAGTTGAGCAATTATGGAGTTATTCTTGAAAATATCTTTTTTTGTCACTTCAGAGTATATATTTAATGAAACTTTCAGCCTTGAAATGAAGTGAGGATTCCACCGCCGAAGTTTGTCCCCTTTATTCTGGGTATAAGAAGTTCATGCCATGGCCGCCATCAGTATAAATAAATATGTACTGTATTCTTGTACCTCCTTTAAATTTCGCCCCTAACAATCGTCTGTCAATAATATAATGATAATAATGCTCCTTCATCTACTGTTGAAGTGTGTAACCAAAGGCATGGCCTGTGTGGGTAGAGGACGGCTATTATTATTTTTTTCCCGGTCAGAGCGATTTTTGGTATCAAATTCACCTTTTCAGTTATAGAAAAACCCGAAAACCCTTCAGCACCAACACAGGTGCTGTGCGCATTCCAAGCATGCACTAACACGTTAACTGTCACGAGTATCCATATTATGCACATTGGAAAGTCTCTGGAGGTCGGCTTTATAGATTTTATGCATGAACTCTGATATGATCCCATGCCGTGTGTTTGAGATTTCACCACATATACCATACTTCTATTGTGTGGCTCGGACTGCTACGTCAATACATGGAAAAATAGCTAGGTGATCAGTTGTATATTATCAGAATTATCATTTCTTGTAATAATTTCTGTCTTGATAAAAGATTTATGTCGGTGCACCAGACCCTACTCAACGTGTTAAACGTCAACACATACTTCAATTTGCTTCGACGGTGTCTTAATTGCGGAAATTTTGCCTTGTGCTATATTGGTTTACATTGGCTTTCTAGAATTCGTATCGTCGCATCGCAACAGTTTTGAAGTCCGCTGTAGTATGAAGTGGCGTAGGGTATTTCACAACACTGTCCTGTCTCTTATTTTGATTATCCTGATCGACAGCTACCCCTTCATTGTGATTTGATTGTGTGTTTAGACTTTCCGGATAGGGCTTAAGTCTTCCGGAATGGGGCTTTAGTCTTTCCGGATGCACCAGGCCAGGGCAGGTTGAGGTACTGAGCTTTTGTAAAACAAAGTACAGACATCAACCTATCGAAATAATTGATTAGATTTATTCCGGCAGAGAGATTACAAGTCATACATATTCAATTAGATGTCTACATTCTCTAATAGGATAATTTTCCATATCAATTGACACTTTTAAACATTGCCGAAAACAAGAAACATTTAACAAATATTATTTTAATTCAAGTTACTTACAAACATAATCTTTATCGTCTAATGATTCACGAGAATAATAAAATAGCGTCATAAAATAACTAGGTTATTTGAAAGCAGAATTTCATTTTAACAAAAAAGAAATACTTTCCCATGCAGATTTTATTCCTCGAGAAACGAACTGACATTCATGACTGTTCTGAGCACTCTGTCACTATTTTTATTTTATTCACTTCATATAAGATTTCAGACTCAACACTCCACTTATACCTTCTTGATACAATTCACTAAACACGTCACCACATCCACTTTCGACAAGCAGATATTTTCTTGAAATGATATAAATCAAATTGTGAATCGATCTCTTGCGTTGATAAATAGTTATTTGTATCGCTAGACAAGAAACTGTTCTTTGCAAATGACAGTTAATGTTTGAGGGCAGAGATAAAGGTCTTCAATTATGAGCACCTGCAAAACAGTTTCTGGGCGTGTGATACATTCATTTTTTAGGCCGATACAAGTATGTAAATGAAGAAAATTGTTCAAATATGCCGGCCAAAGAAATTATTTTTCTTCTGTTGACAATACTTTGTCAATGATACGAGGATTCGAGTAGAGGGCTTCGGATTAGGATGCAGTCATACCACCACACTTTTGGCTTTAAAACTCTGACGTTTTTCGGCAATCTTTCGTCATGTCAGGGTTCCTGGCAGTCTCAGGAACCCCCTAATAGGAATAAAATTGATCATAATGGCAAAAAATTAAGATTTTCCATACAATACAAAACACTAGAGACTTTAATTTTTTTAGTTTTTTTTTTTAAATGGCGCTAATTTCAAAATATATAATTTTTCTGAATTTAAAGAAAATCGCGTATTTCACTTTTTCTAGTTGCCAAATAATCGATCTAGAAAATATTTTGAGCTTGGTAAATTTCACAGATAAACAAACTTTAGTACGTTTTTGATCAAAATGCTCTCGGCCTTTCATTCAGTAACTTAACTTTGAAGTTACATCACATAACTTGTATCAGTTTTGTGGGTACTGTACTACTGTACCCACAAATTCTTTTAAATGTTTTTCGATATTAGTTGACGAAACTACAGATGTTTTCCAACAGGAACATATGAGTGAGATATATTGAGCCCAGAGATAACATATATAATATACTATGTGAAGATTTTCTAAGATCTGCTCAGTACAGAGGGGTTGATTGTGAATACCTTATCCGACTAGGGTATGATGGCACTTCTTCGATGAAAGACTGTTTTAATGGTGTCCAAGCAGGTATCCTCCAAACTTTTCCAGAAGCATTATAAGTTCATTGCAGCTCGCATTCGTTGAGTTTGGCTTCGAGTCACTCTTGTCAAATTCAGCCAATCCGAAATACAATCGGTATTATAAAATCAGTGGGAAAATTCTTCAAAAAGAACGAAAATCTTGAAAGAAAATATAAAGAACAACTATCCCGAAGTGATATGGCAAAATCTTACAGGAATGTACGAAACTCGCACATTGATGATGGTTTAATTAGATTCAAAGAAATTTTTAAGGCTGTCTTTGAAACTCTTGAGGAACTAAGTGAAGAAAGGAATTTTGAAACATTATCAAGAGCGACTTCCTTTTTAAGGTCTATGATTACTAGTGAGTTTGTAGTGAGTCTATGTTGCTTTTCATTCATACTTCCACTTTGTAAAATACTCCAGTCGTCTCTCTGTGATAGGATAGGTAATATTAATGATATTCGAAAAAATGTCAAATAAATATTTGGCAACATTTATAAGAGTATTCTTGGTTTGCTCAAATCCATAAATGAATAAATAAAAATTCCACAAATAGTGTCGCGACAGTATCACAGGGCAAACAATTGAACCAGAGATCCAGAAGAGTACTTTAGAATAAGTATTATTATTCTACTTCTAGATTATTTCATTGATCAACTCCACTCAAGATTCCAGAAGCATAAATCTACTCTAGCATCTGTTAGCCGTTGACCCGGACTTGACACATTTACCTGTGAACCGGTTATCCTACTTCCAACACATACCGCAAATTCAACGCCATTTTTGGAACAGAGTACGTATCCGAGTTACAGCAGAGGAGCAAGTGGTCTCAAGAACATGGAAAACTGAAGATTGATGATCTTGTTTTAATCAAGAAAGATAACCAGCCTCCATTGAAGTGGGCGTTAGGAAGAATAGTCCAACTTCATCCAGGCAAGGACAACGTTGCTAGAGTAGCAACCATAAGAACTTCAACAGGAACTGTCAAACGTGCATTTACTAAAATATGTCCCTTACCATTTGAGGAAAACAAATGAATGTTTTTTTTTCCTTGTTCTTTGCAAATATCTTTTTATAGTTTAAGTAATCTTCATTGTTTTTTAATATTTCTTTTTGAAAGTGAAACTTTTAATGCCAGGGGCGATGTTGCGTTTTACGTATTTTTTCACATTTATGTGCATTACCCTTTAACTAATAAATGACAATGTCATATAAGTACCGTCGTTCATAACGACTCACTTCATTGCACGCATTTTGCTTCTTAATATCACAGCTAGACGTAATAAAACTACTAGAAATCAGCATCCTGGTTTTATTATGAATTCAAGAGCGACAGCAGTTTTCCAGCAGCGTACAAAGTTACAGTCCATTCGAAAAACCGAAAACTCATTCTCACAAACAGCATCTTTATATATTTTGATTCCATCAAACAGCCCAGTGTTGAAGAAGACGATTTCATACTGTATAAAATGTTTCTGGAATGTAACTCATTGAAAGGAGAATTAGACCTATGGAAAATGAAATGGCTAAAAGAACCTGTTTCATCTCGACCAACATGTGCTTTCGAAACACTTGGAGAATGTAACCAGGAGTTGTTTCCGAATATTTTTAAACTTTTGAAAGTTCTGGCAAAATTATCAGTTACAACATGTACTTCTGAGAGATCATTTTCCTAGTTGAAACGCCTCAAAACCTATTTGAGGAATTCCACAGGTCAGGAGAGACTATCTAAATTTGTTTGTTTTGCTGTTGAATAAATATGATTGCAAGCTGTGTCAAATATTATTTTATGAATAAATCTGCAAAATTTTAACATGGTTAATACCGAATATCCAATGTGACCTTTCCTGGGTAAATTTCAAAACTGTATTGAACATACAAACTATACTAAAATTGATCAAACTTGGTCTACGGCCTTGTGGGGTACATGTTACATTTTAATCATAACAGTTGTTTAAAATGGATGTATTTGAATTTTTTCGTGAAACAAATGTACACTGACAAAGAAACAACCCAACATTACACAATACTTCTTTCAATAACAATGCTCTAGCTCTATAGTGCTGAATTTAGCGCCATTTTGAAAGAAAAAAACTCTGAACAAAATTAAAGTCCCTAGTGTTTTGTATTTTATGGAAAATCTCAATATTTCCGTCGTTATGAACAATTTTAATCCTAGTTGTAGTAGTAGGTTCCTGAGGCTGTCAGGAACCCTGACATGACGAAAAGTTGCCGAAAAACGTGTCAGTAGTTATAAAGCCAAAAGTTGTGTGGTGGCATGACTGCATCCTTATCCGAAGTCCTCTATTCAACTTCTTCCGTTGGCAAGCCTTATTGAATAAGACGATTTATATAAATGCAAAATCAGTCTGTCTGGACGGAGGCTTAAAAAAGTATGTTTACATTGAGCAAATTTATATTGAAAATATATGTGAAAGAAATCTACTATGTAGGTATACTGTAGAATGCAAGCAATAAGAGTGCATCGTCGTTAAATCGTTAGCAATTTTGATCAGTAGATCTGTGGCAGGTGAAAATTGTTCTATTCATATTGAAAACTATTCTGTAAAGAAATTTTATTTCATGATATTAGGTTTATTTTGTCGAATAATCCCTTTTTATTATTATATCACAAGCTTTTATTTAACTTGATCTTTAACTATGGATGTATCGTATGTAATGGAATCATTCAACGTGATTTTGACCCACTTCTAGATTAACTTGAAATTTGGGAGGTGTTCCCAAATCCGGTAACGATGCATTACGAAATCTTCATGTGGGAATGTTTGTAGTAGGAGATCATGATTTTTTTCTCATGATTCATGAATTCATTATGGCGGCTTCAAGATGGCAGATTACTTCTGTATGGTCAGATTCAAAATTGCTATTTGGGGATTTCCGGTATCAGAGATTATGATTTGTTTTTGTTAAAATTCATGATATCACGATGGCGGACGAATTTTGTTATTATGGTCCGAGTCTATTGCAAATTGGTATGGTTTTTTTTTTCAATGAGTAAGAGGGTCCGATCCCCCATGAGCGACATTTTTTTCTAACATAATTTTGAAATCCGAATTCCCACGTGTACTCTATACAGGGTGTTCCATAATAAATGCGCAGGACTTCAGGATGTGATAGCTCGTCCAAAAATATGGAAAAAAGTTTCTATTAACTTACCCTCTAAAATGCACTATTTTCGAGATACAGGGAGTTGAAATTTTAAAAAAAGAATCGTTTTTTGCGAATATCTCTGGAACCGTTTATCGCACAGAAAACAGATTTCGTAGGCATTTTCTACTCATAATATGTTATGTTTTGTGCGGATTTTTAATTTTTTCAAATTCATAATTGGTGAAAATTTTGAAGAGGTAGTGGGTGTTTTTTTCTCCAACTTCTACGCCACTGGAAAAAGTACAGTTTTGAGCCTCCTATATGAACCGCCAATGTTTTCTACACAAAAAAGGTATTCTTGGTCATAAGCTCTAAAGTTGACCGTTTTCAAGAAAAATCAACCTTCATGTTGTTTAATAATGTTTTTTCCTCGAAAAATTGCTGCGTGCATTGAAACTAACGGCGGACATTTCCAACAATTCAACTGAGTATGATTGTTATTAATTTTTTTTACAATTAAGAAGTCAACGTTTGGTTTTGTTACTTGTTTTAACGTTTAAATAAATTTTGTATAATTAGGAAAAAAATTATTTAAAAAAATTTACCATGTTTTTCAACATGAAAGTTGATTTTTCTTGAAAACGGTCAACTTTAGAGCTTATGACCAAAAGTACCTTTTTTGTGTAGAAAACATTGGTGGTTCAAAATCATCCTTTTTCCAGTGGCGTAGAAGTTGGAGAAAAAAACACCCACTGCCCCTTCAAAATCTTCACCAATTATGAATTTAAAACAATAAAAAATCTGCACAAAACAGCTTATTATGAGTAGAAAACGCATTCAAAATCTGTTTTTTGTGCAATAAACGGTTCCAGAGGTATTAGCAAAAAACTGTAATTTCAACACCCTGTATCTCGAAAATGTTGAATTTTAGAGGGTAAGTTAATAGAAACTTTTTTCACATTTTTGAACGAGCTATCACATCCGGAAGTCCTGCGCATTTATTATAAAACACCCTGTATATCTATCTAGTCTTCAGGAGAGTCAAAGTGTGTAAACCTTTTCGAAATTGAATTATGCGAAGGTCCTATGTTTTTTACAATTTTTTACTGATTTTTTCTATTTTTATTCGTGACTTTTAGCAATTTTTTCGAGAGAGAGGGGGTCTGTGCTCTCTAACCGTTACTTCTGGTTCATCGTAATTTTCAACGTCCGAAACCGCCGAAATTTTTTTTCGAATTCTTCTATCTGCCACTAGGGGGCAGGGGATATTTTTTTGTATTGTCATACGTGTGCAAAATTTCAGCTCAATCGGATGCCAGCAAGAGCTTGAAAAATGGATTGTAACTCTTGTACCGGAAAGACAGACAGACATACAGACATAGGAACAGAGCAAGTTTAATAAAAACTTGTTAAACTCTTTAATTGCAATACATTTCACCAGCGATCAGCGTGAATGAAAAAATATTTTGGTTCAGAAATTCATTAGATGGAGGGAAGGCTGTGAAAATGAAGGAACGTGACGTTCATAGAATGCATCGACATGCACGCCAAACACACGATACCAAAACAGAATTTCATTCTTCCATCACTGTGTTCGTGAGTGCGAAACAGTGGAGCATTGTTCATCAATATAAAAAATTCACCAAATGAATGATTGATGAGTAAAGACATGTGGAAAACCCCAATCAAATAACGGTGTAGACTCTGAAACGTCTCCATTAGTAGTCGAAGGTAACGTTTCTCATTTTCTGTAATACGTAAACCAACGACTGTCGTATGTGACAAAAAAACAATCAACTGTCAACAATAAATTGAGTTCATGGAACATTATTTTTTTCAGTAGTGGTCCCAATATGATTTTCTGGCCTGGTTTGAACATTCGTATAATTGAATAACTGAATATTTGGAACTTTTGCTGTGAATACAGTTCAAGAAATAGAAACTACCCAAACACCAAAATTTCGTCAAAATCACACTCGACGCTCGTTTCGCCAATAAAGTTAGCATCTTCAAGAGTTAAAAGCTTACTAAAGTACTTATTCTACGTTAATCTTATTTATACTACTCATATAAATTATCTTATTTAATTGTTTACCTAATTTTTCGAAATTACCTGTTTTACTACGTATCGTAGTTGTCATTATAAAATTGCCTACTATTATATTGTTCTCCTAATTTTTTGGAATTTACCTACTCTGAATCAATTTTATCCTACTTGATTTGGATTGAAGACAGACATTTTCTTGGAAATTGATGAATAATGACTATATTGTGAAAAGGAGAAAACTTCGATTTCATTGAAAATATGAACAGGATGTTCATAAAGTCAGTTGTGGAATCATCTGCGACTGAAAGTTGGAATTTAGTCGCTGTTTTCCATCGTACAAGATAACTTCATTGTACTACGAACTTGAAAAATGTATTTCAAGGAATGGGGCACTTATCAGCATTCATACAATTTTTACACTTGGCAACTTTTCAACTTTCGAATGCATCGAGAGGTCCCTCTTCCCGAAACTTTCTAATAAATTACAAACTGGTGTCAACGAATCGGTGGCTGTGGATTCTGATCGGATATGAGCAAAATGCATTTAGAACCGTATTTGCATTACTCTTCGAGTCTGGACCAAATACTTTTTCTAGCCGTCCTTACAGCTAATTTCATGAATCCATGAGTTTTATTCTTATTCTGTCTTATCTTGAGGGTTCTGAAAATTAATGCTTTCGAAACCCCGAGCAACTCCCAGGTTCATATGAGATGACGACATATTTTGAAAAAATCAATAATTACGAAGGTTTTCTTAAATATATGTTTCCTGGTCAGTTTGTCCATCAAGTCCCCAGAATAACCTTTCATCTCAGTCACCTCCTTGATAATGATTTTCTCAGTTTTAAATCTCTGTTGAGTGGTGACGACAAGAGTCGATTCACCAAGAAATTAGTCACGCCATTTTGTGCTGAGTGTAATAGTGGGCACTCTCAGAGATGTGTCTGAGTGTACTCGTCTCCTTCCTTTAAACACCGAATTCAAGCTGATTTTGGTCGTTTCTAATTACTAACACACCTAACATCATTTTTATGGCATCTGTTTTTGTTTTCAGTTTCATACATCAACGATGATTTGATGTAGCCATACAGATAAGTAGTATAAATAGTAGTAACGTACAATAAAACGATCTTCTCGAGTATGCCTCTGAGACCAGTGAGAGATTCTGACAAAAATTATAAAAAATTTGAGCGGTCGCCGCGTGGCTTTCATAAAATATATCCAAATTTCATTAAAAAATATATGTGTTTTGGGACGATTTTGTTGCCGCTGCCATGTACACCAACGGCATGTTAAGATAGATAATAGCCACGTTTTATTGACCACCAGAGTTTATACCTACTAGTAGAAAAAGTAGAGTATCATAAAAACGTAATTTCAGGGTTTCAAATGATTCTTAAATTCCCTCAATCTCTATAAAAAGTTTATAACTTATGTTTCTTTATTAAAAATTATAGTCATTATGAACAGTTTGTTTGAAATTTGAATCAACAACTTCCACAGCTCAAACAGACAATGGAAGAAGGCGCGAGCAGTATTATTTCTTATTGGAAGATTATTTAGGCGGGAATATTTCAAATGGAATAATGAAGTTATCATATATGTGACTTCCTTGAATAATTTTGTCCCAGAAAACTTTTTCAGGATGTAAAAATTATTATGAAGAAGTGATTCCACAACCTAACACCTTCCACTTTTGAAGCAGCTTTGACTGAACGAACTAAATAATAAACCAGAATTATAAATAAAAATTGCATATTTGAAGATTGGGAACAAGTAGAAACTGAAAAATATTTTTTTGATATGTTTCTGGTCAATTTTTCTCTAATCATCACAGTCATTATGGGCCGTGGTGCCCGTGCTGGTAGAACGTTCGCCTTTCGAGCGAAGGGTCGAGGGTTCAAACCCTCGCATGGTCATCGGTCTCGTGCATGGCATCATACGTTAAAAGGTAAGGGCTGCGTCTTCCCTAGCTCACACATGTCTCTCGAAGACTTCCGAGGGTTGCGCGTAGGGGTGCAATCGGTTGACGATAATAACAATTTTTTAACAAATTGATTAGACATATGGAATAGAATCTATATTATCCCACTAATGTCTTTGAACTTTCGCCGCTTTACTAGTAGATATAAAAGGAAGGTTCAACAGAGATACTAAATGAATTTTAAATCAATATGAACCCACCTTCATCATCTTCTTTTCTGGTTTCCTTTTTAATAGAATATAATCTTAAAAGAGAGCTTCAGCAAAGGTTCTCAATGAATTGAGAATCAGTATGAACCCACCTTCTATATTATATAAATAAAACTCGTCTCAAACTTCAATTACGTCCATAATACTCATATTTATTTTAACTAGAAGCTCATCCCTCACTACCAAAATCATTTTAATGCGAAAATGAAGTTTTTTGAACTTCAAAATACAACCAAACTGAAATGAACAGATTTGGTCCATAGTTTAATGTAATGTCAATAGTGTCAATTTCTGCTATGATTTAGGGAGTTTAATTTTTCAACCAATTTTGCTACCATCAAATTCGATCGTAGCAAAAGTACAGGAAGTAGATATATTTGGTGTCAAAAAAACATATATTTGGAGTCAAATTCTACTTCTACGAGTAGAACATTTCTGCGTATAATAAAACGCTCCTAATAGCAGCGAAAAAATTATGGGCATAAGGGTTGCACGAGGCCAAATGATGGCGTGAACTTTTTTAATATTAGACTATTTTCTCGTTGGTGCCAATTGAAATAATGGAAGTTTCATCATGAATGTCCCATAAAAAAGTAGCATAAGATTTGCGGATGTCGAAGTGAGGTTAAGTGCCAGAATTGAATTTTTTATATGAGGGCCACGCGGCGACCGCTCGAATTTTTCATCATTTTGGTCAGAATTTTCATATCATTCACTGGTCTCAAAGGCATGACAGAGAAAATCATCACCTGAAATCTGTCACTATCTCCCAGTTTAATACGTACTAATTGAAATCGGTTCCAATGATTACACTGTTTGGTTTGGAGATACTTTCAATTGACGAAACAGGCAACAGCTCACTGGACGCATCCATCAGTCAAACTATGAATTTTTTATAGGATACATCCACAAAGTCCTATCTCTTTATAGAAATAATTTCGCAATTGAAGAAAAATGTGTATTGAAGAACGCCAAAAAACTGAAGGGGGCATACATTTCCATATCCAATGATCTACTGAATCAGAGGGATGAACATAAGGCATTGAAATATTATTCATCTCAATACTGAAATACGGAAAAATATTGACTGCTTCAACAAAGCTGATATTGGATAAGAAAGAATATTTAGCAAAGGCATCAGTAGTCATGTGACATGTGTAAAAATCGATTTTTATGTTATCGGACATGCACAAACTTTTCCCCAGAAATGTTTTCCCAATACTCTAACAATAAACATTTTTCCCATATGGTACATACTTTTTGGCGGTCACTGTATGTGAAGTCAATGCTGATGTTCATAAACTTGGCCATTCCTACAATACACGGAGCATGAGAATAAATAATGCCCCTCTACCGGTAACCAACAAACAAAGCGTTGGTATCTCTCTATGTGTAATAAGAACTTTGTAGAAAATGTAGGATGTGAATCAAACTTTGTGTTGAAAAAAAAAATTCCAGAAAATGAATTCTACGAAATAGAAGATTATAGATTCATTCGATTAATGATTGAATAACTAAAGAAATTAAATGATCTCAAATCATCCTACTATTTTCATTCTGCATCTTTCAATTTATATAGATATAACTTGAAGATATAGTTTGCGTTGTCTATTTTATTAATACATTTATTATTATCCTATTTCAATTTTGTTTTTTTTTTTCACGAGTCGGTTCACGAGTCGGTTAGCTCCGCTATTTTATTACTTTTACAGCTTTTGAAATAATATAATGAAAATCATATTGTTATGTTCTGTAAAGTATCCGCCATCATAAGATACAGTTTATAGTGAAATATAGGTAATCACAGTGACATAATAACCAAGTAAGTGAGTGGGAATTCATTGAAATCAAGAATAAATGGACTTTTTACTGCTGTAGCTTTTTACCTTCGTACAAAAAGTGAAGTAGATACAGGCATCTCTGTAGCATTTTTTTCACTCACCAGTAAAAAGCATGACTGAATGTACCAAGTGTAAAAACGATGATAACAACTCAGTGTTCCCCTGTGACTCATGTAAACAATGTTTTTGCACTAAATGTGCCGGATTGACAGCTTCGGAAGTTAAATGTCTGCTGCTTAAAGGCGGAAGAAAATTAATCTTCCTTTGTGATGAGTGCGAGGCGGGCTTTTAGAGAGTTCCCGAATTGCATAAAAAAGTTGTCGAAGAAAAACTTGAAATACTGACACAAAAGGAGGCAACCAGAAACCAGTCGAATCAGTCAACGATGGCAGATGTGAATCGAAATACTCTCAATGAAGAAACAATTGCAGAACTATGGGAGAGACAAAAAAGAGCGTCAAACATAATTGTACTCAATATAAAAGAACCAACACAAAACACAATGGCTATGCGAATATCGGAGGATAAAGCTAAAATCAAAGACCTTGTAAAAGATATTGATGTCGATACATCGAACATAAACGACTTTAGGTTGGGGAAATACGATCCAACTAAAAATCGACCAATCAAAGTGTGTTTTTCAAACCAATATGAAGCACTCACAGTATTGAAACAAAAAGAGAAATTAGATGTCCCTGGTGTGAAATTTTTTTCTGATCAAACCAAGGCACAACAAACGTATTTTCAAAACCTAAAAAGGCAGCTACAAGAATATCAGAACAATGGTGAGAATAAAATAATAAAGTACACACACAATGTTCCTAGAATAGTCGATGGAGACAGACAAGTGCGTTACAATCAAAAAAACATGTAGAAAGTCCTAATTTACTATTCAAAAGTGATATAATATATATGAATGCAGAAAGTCTTCCATCACCAGGGGCCAGGGGCCAGGGGCCAGGTAGCCGAGTGGTTAAAGCGACATTGTTTTAGTCACTGGCTGCCGGTCGGCGGTGGTTCAAACCATGGCGACTGCAGAATTTTTTCTGATGGCCCGAGAAAGTGCTAGGAATCGCACGTAAAAAGGTAAGACCTTGGCTCGCACAAGTTTCGACTTTTGAGGGCTGCCGTTCGTAAGGGGACGACAGCTGGTTAACGGAAAAAAACAAAACAAACAAACACAAAGACGAAATAGTTGCTAAATTGTTTTGTTACAATCATTTCCCTGTGATACTGAGTGAAGCAAGATGTACAGAAGACATAGAAGATAACGAAATTAACATTGGAGGACACTCCCTAGTACGATGCAATTCTAGTTCACGCCACACAGGTGGAGTAATTATTTACATCAGGCATAATATTGAATACAAAATAAGTCGAAAATTTGTACTACAAATGAATTACTGGTGTCAATTTGTAAATGTAACTGTAAGTGGTACCAACTGGCTCATTGGTGGTGTATATCACTCACCAAATGCAAGTCATCAAGACTTTTTAGAAGATTTTTGGAATGGTGCGATGATTATTTTTGTACAAAGAATAAATGTATACTAGTAGGAGATATTAATATAAATTATTTGGATAAGAATAATCATTACACACGCCAAATCAAAAATATTATTCAATCATATGGTATTGAACAATTTGTCAATGAATGTACCAGGATTACAAATACTACACTTATTGATTATGTACTATCGAATCAGAATATATCTGTCAATGTGCATGACTGTCCCAAAATTAGTGATCATTCTATCATCACAATTAACTTACCCATAAAAAATAATAACTATATAGAAAGCTCCTTCCTCACAAGAAAACTTGATACAAATGCCTTTCATAATATCAATCTGAACTTACTATCCTGCGATTGGTTGAATAATTCTATTAACGTTAATAAAATCTACAAACATTTTGAAACACAATGCAGAACAACTACAGACCGTTTTGCACCACTATTGGAAATTGTTACTAAAAATAGGCAGGTCCCTTGGTATGATGAAGAAATAAAATCAGCTTCTAGACAAAAAGAAACAACATATAAACAATTCAAAAAAAGTTCTGGTCCTGACAAAAATTGCTTATGGAACCAATATAAACTAAAGAGAAATACCGCGGTTGATCTATTAAAAACATAAAAATCACAATATTTTGAAAATCACATTGATAAAAATAGGGGTAATACAGAAGAAATGTGGAAAACACTGAAAAAATTGATAAAAGGCGAAAAAAATAAGTTAAATTACAAATGTATCAATTTTGGCACTTACACCGTAGCTCAAAATGAACTGGAAGCAGCGAATATGTTCAATGAGTTTTTTATTGAAAGTATTAAAAATAATTTCCGATCTGATTACACCAAAATCTGAATGGAATCATGAACATTTGCCATTATTAACTAGTAACTTTGGGAAATTTGAGAATGTTAGTCTTACAGAATTGAAAAATATTTTTTTTTCTCTTCCGAACAAAGGCAGTGTCGAAGAAGTAGTCAATATAAAATTTTTGAAAGAAACATTTTATACAATAGGATATGCATTTCTCAATCTCATCAATGCTTCACTTACATCAGGTAACTTTCCTGAGAATCTAAAAATGAAAGCGAAAGCAATGGAGTACAAAAACAAATTAAAAAGCGTAAACTATCAACGTTCACAAATAAAAATAGAAGGTGAAAATGGGTTAAGGAATTCAAATATCTAGTTTTCATGATAGATGACACACTAGGTTTCAAAAATCACAGCGAATACATCTGTAAAAAAATATCAAAAAGCTATTCTTTCTCTCTAGATTATCCCATAACATGTCTCTCTTTTCCAGAATTACCATTTATAGGACGATAATACAACCCCACTTTGACTATTGTGCTAACTTACTGTACCTGTTGGACAAAAACTGTTTAATGACTTTACAAAAACTTCAAAATAGGGGTATGAGAATCATTCTGCAATGCAATAAATACGTTCCAATTGATCTGATGTTAAAAACTTTGAACTGGCACAATGTAAACAAAAGCCCGTTTTTCATGACAATATTGCTCATTTATAAAATAACAACAAATTTAGTCCCAAGTTATCTCAGTTCATTAATTACGTATAACAATGAGATCCACACTTATCCTACAAGAAACGTGAACAATTTCCATATAGCTCGAACTCGAAATGTAAGCTCAATGAAAACATTATTCTAATAACCTCTCAAATAAAGTGAAAAATTCACCATCTTCAAACACATTTGTAGGGATAGTCTTCAGGGGGTTACAAACAATCTGGTAATACGTATCCCTGCACACAAACTGTTATTCCAAATCCACTGGTTCGGTTTTGAAGTTTTTTATTTTTAAACATTAACAATAACGAAGGACCATTACAATTCTTCCTATAAGTATTGTTCCATATCATACAATCATACTGAGATCTGCGCTTTCGAGAGTTTTACAAAAGAGAGGCATTTGCCGTGAATTATTTGTGTCTTTCAGAGAGATTTCAAACACATTTTTATTCCGCTGTCGCTGCCGCTGTCAATAATCGTCACTATGACGACCGTAAACAAATGAGAATCGAGCAAGGCGTTGAGATTTAAGATAATGTATTTGATTCACTAAACAGGGCGATTCAGTTAGCACGTTTTTACAACATACTGCCCGCGTTGAAGCTTTCAGCTTCAAGTAGATAACTATATATACTTACTAAGTTGAATAATATAAAACAAAAAATATATATTTACAAACTCATGAAACGAATGCTAACGATAATAGCAAGAACAATATCAGTTTTGTTATTGAAAATCGATATAATCATTATTGGGTTTGGTTATTGGCCGAGTAAAAATACCATTTATGGTTTTAATCTTGACAACTCTTACTTTTTCATCACTACCTTGATGTACTTCTACTACTCTAGCTCTAGGCCAATGCAATGGTGGAATATTATCTTCCTTTAGAAGAACAAGATCATTGACCTTGAGGTTCTTGGCTGAATACAACCACTTTGGTCGATGTTGGAAACGGTTTAAAACATCGAGAGACCAGCGTTTCCAGAAATTTTGTTGAATTCTAGAGCATCTTTGCCAGAAATCCAACCTATTTTCAGGAATTTGCGACAAATCTTTTTCTGGGTAAGCGGTTAAGCTGGTACCAATTAAAAAGTGCCCAGGTGTTAAACACTGAAAATCAGAGGGATCGCTAGAAAGGGGGCACAATGGTCTTGAATTCATAATAGCCTCAATTTGGGAAAGAATGGTACTGAATTCTTCAAAAGTAACTTGAATGTTACCAATTAATCTGCGAATATGATATTTGGCGCTTTTAATAGCGGCCTCCCAGATTCCTCCCCAATGAGGAGATCTGGGTGGAATAAATTTCCACTCTATTTGATTTTGTGAGAGATTATCTCTTATGGTATTATAGTTGACAGAATTTTAAAAAAAATCATAAAGAGCTTTCAATTGGTTTTTTGCACCTAGAAAATTGGTGGCATTATCACTATATATTGTAGTCGGATTGCCACGTCTAGAAATGAAACGTCTCAGTGTCATAAGGAAAGCTTCACTTGAGAGACTGGAAACAAGTTCTAGATGAACTGCTTTAGTGACCATACAGACAAAAAGAGCTATATAGCATTTGATTATTGGAGCTTTCCGTAATCGAGAAGATTTTATATCAAATGGTCCACCAAAATCAATTCCAACTCTTTGGAAAGGTCTTGAATGCTGTACTCTGACCCGAGGAAGGTCAGCCATTACTTGTTGAGCTGGGATAGCACGAAAACGAAAACAAGTTATGCATTTTCTAATTATTCGTTTCACTTCTCTCAGACCGTTCAAGGGCCAAAATCTCAACCGAAAATTGGACAATACAGTTTGAGCCCCTGCATGTCCCAATCTTTTATGTTCATGATCTAACATTAGGGACACAACGAGATTGCGTGACGGTAACAGAAGTGGATGTTTTTGACCAAAGGAAATATCGGCATTTTCCAATCTTCCACCTACACGCAGAAAACCTTCAGAATCTACGAAGGGTTTGAGTGAATGAAAGTTTTTATTGAAGATAGTTTTATTTCTTTCGATCTCTGAAAGTTCTTTTTTGAAGTGCTTTTTTTGAATAACTCGAATAACATGCATTAGTGCTATATCTTGTTCTGCTATAGATAATAGACCAAGGTACAATTCATTTTTATTTTTTGAGTTATGAGCAAATCGAATTACGTATGCTAAAGTACGTAGTAGACGAGAGAAACTAGAGAATTTTGTGAATAAACTCTCCCAAAATGCAGATTCCTCATAAACATTAGTAGAGATCAAGGCAACTTTTCTCTCTTCAGGAATTTCAGTTGTACAAATAGGGGTGTTGAAATCATCAAAATTCAGATCTGGGTTACGCAAAAAGTTAGGTCCATGAAACCAAATTCCACTATCAATGACATCTTTGGTGAAAATTCCACGAGATAACATATCGGCGGCATTATTTTCTGACCTTATATGCCTCCAACAAAAATTTGAAGTAATTTCTTGTATTTGAGACACTCTATTGGAGACGAAAACAGACCATTTACTTGGATGATTATTACACCAAATGAGAGCTATTTGAGAGTCAGACCACAAATTGAATGAGTCAATGGCTAACTTTGAGTTGAATACTTTGGAAATTCTCGATGTGAGTTTGGCTAAAAGAAGCATACTACACAGCTCAAGTCTTGGGAGGGTGATCGTTTTGATTGGGGCTACTTTTGACTTGGCAGATATGAGACTACAATGTACTGAATTGTCTTCATACAAAGAACGAATGTATACACACGCTCCATAAGCGGACATACTTGCATCTGCAGAACCATGAAGTTCAATTTTGGTTATGGGTTTATTCAAAAAGATATATCGTGGAAGATGCAAATTGTTGAGCAAAGATATATATTCTATAAATATTTTCCACCCGTTTAAAAGAATATCCTCTACAATTTCTGTATCCCAATTCAATTTTCTCATCCACAATTTTTGCATAAGTATTTTTCCCTTAACAACTACTGTATTTACTAATCCAAGAGGATCGAAACATTGGGCTAAGGCAGAAAGAATTGTTCTTTTTGTAGGAGGGTTTTCGAAAGATATTGGGGGAGTTGAAATGATTAAAACATCTTTCAAGGGTTGCCATCTCAGACCTAAAACTTTATTAGGGGATTCGTCGATATTTAAATCATATTCAGGAGTATTTTCTTGAGAAATTTTATTTAGGAACTCTTGAGAATTGGAACACCATTTGTGTAATCTGAAACCAGCACCATTCAGAAGAGAATTGAGTTCAAAGTACAACCTTTCTAAGCTATCATACGTATCGCAACCACAGAGAATATCATCTACATAGCTCTGAGACAGAATAGCAACTGAAGCGGACGGGTATTTATTTTTGTTTGCGATTGCAATGTCTTTAAGGACTCGAGTGGCAGCAAAAGGTTCGAAATTGGTTCCATATGTGATAGTTAAGAGTTCTATGCATTTGAAGGATTCTTTTGGATTATCACGCCAAAGAATGTTTTGCAGGAAGTTTTGTTTTGGATTCATTTGTACCTGCCTATACATTTTTTCGAGATCAGAAGTAAGAACAAACTTGAAGGTTCGAAATCTACAAAGAATATCGAAAAGTTCTGGTTGGACTCTATAACCTTTGAGAGTTACATCATTAAGAGAAATGCCAGAGGAAGTTTTACTGGAAGCGTCGAAAACGACCCGCAATTTAGTTGTCAAACTTGATTCCTTCACAACACAGAGATGGGGAATGAAATATTTATTTTCATTATTCGAATTTTTCAAAGAGAGGGGTACGTATCTTCCATGGCCAAGAGAAATATATTCATCGATAAATTTTTTATAGTTAGAGAACAGAGAAGGGTCATTTTGAAATCTTTTCTCTAGGGTGACAAACCTTTTTTGTGCGAGTTTTAAGGAATCACCCAGTTTGAGGTATTCTGTAGGGCTCCTCATGGGCATATCTACTTGATATCTACCATCTTGTAATATTATAGTAGTAGAATTGAAAATGTTCTCAGCCATTTCATCTTCAGGAGTAAGAGGGGGTTCTAGATTAATTTCTTCTAAAACCCAAAATTTTGATAATAAATCTTCGACTTCTGAGGTTTGAGCAAAAAATGAGACTTTGTTATGAATATTTTGATTTTCTATGTGAAATGTGCGAGATTTACCAGTAGAAGATACACATAGGGGTGGTATGTTACCAGCAATTATCCATCCTAGATGTGTGTTCAGCAGAGTTGGGAAACCATCACCTAATTTATGAATGCCAGAACATATCACATCATAAAATAGGTCTGCACCAATAAGCATATCGATATCAGATGGAACAAAATATTCAGGGTCGGCAAGTTCACTCATAACTTGGTTAGGAATACCTAATTCACTAACTTTTACAAAAACGTGTGGAAGTGAATGAGTGATTTTATCTAGAACAATACAGGATATCCGAAATTCTTGTGTTTTATCAATTTTAGAATGAAAAGAAATGTCAACCATTTGATTCGAGAGTGTACTCATTTTTGAAATGCCAGAAATGCTAACAACTTTTTGATAAGTTACACCCTGTATTCTTCTAACCAATTCCTGAGTGATAAAAGATGTTTGACTTCCATTATCCAAAAGGACTTTAGCATTAATTGGGTGTCCTAGTTTTGAAAAAATAGTCACTTGGGCAGTTGCTAGAAGAACATGTGAGTTTTTGGAAGCAAAAGCTGATAATGTTACTTGAGTTACTTTGAGTTACTTCCACTGGGTATAGAGTCATTATTATCGTTATTTTGAAGTGTAGAGGTGATGATATTCTGATTTTGGGGCAAACTATATTGCGAATTATTTGTTGACACTGAATTATTGAGATGAGAATCGTTTCTGTTCTGAGAATTGGCAGTAAAAACATTATTTCTTTGTATATGCATTATTGTGTGATGTTTTCTGTTGCAAATATTACATTTTTGTGTACAATTCCGAATATCGTGCTTACTACCCAAACAATTATAACACATTTTTTTATTTTTAATGAATTTTTCTTTTTCTGAATATGGAAGGTCTATGAACTTTTGACACGAATAAATACGATGTCCGAGAGTATTACAAAATACACAATGTCTACTTGAATCAAAAGAGCCATAATTAGAACGCGCTGTATTTTGTGAATGAAGAGAAACTTTGCAGTTATTTTTTCGTTGAGGTTGTAAATCGCCACTTGCTAAATTCTCCATAACAACGCATTTTTCTTTCAAAAAATTTGAAAAATCTTTCACAGTTGGTAAAATATCTTTGCCACACTTCTGCTGAAAGTCTTTTTTCACGTGATAGTCTAATTTTTGAGCGGCAATATAGATAAGAAGATATTCGTAAAGTTTTGATTCATCGACATCTAGTTTTTTGAGAGATTCTACATTTTGTTCAAATATGGTAACAAATTCTCTCAAAAGCGCAGATGTACAATTTCTTGCTACAGTAGTTAAATTAAAGATATTTTTTATATGACTATTGACAACACTAGTTACATTTTCATACCTAGCTTTCAATGTCTCTATAGCTATGTCAAAGTTCTCATTTGTAAGCTCGAGATGGTTGATTAAAGAAAGAGCCTCATTTTTCACACTTGATTTCAAATTAAAGAAGCGCTGAACATCACTAAAATTAGTATTTTCTTTAATCAGAGCAGTAAATAATTCAAAATATGATTTCCAATTCGAGATTTGCCCGTCAAACGGCATTAAATTTATATCAGGCAATTTTACAAAACCTTGATTTGATTGAGACATATTTTTGGTGTCAGTTTGACGCGGAACATGAGTTGGAGACAATTTCTTAATTTTATGTTGAATAATTGTCAAAGTTGAATAATACTTATTCTCTATATCCTCAACAACTTCAGAGGCCTCCACACCAACCAAGTCTTCGAGTTCATCCTGAGCATCACTATACTTCTGAAAAGCATTTCTCAATGTTTCTTCCCTATTTTGAAATTCTTCCACAATTGTTTCAGAGTCTTTGTTATTATCAATCCAATTTTGTATACGAGTCATCCGAGCTTTAGCGTTTTTCCTATCCTTTTTCAGTTTCTCTACATCCATCGTATTGAAAATAGCCAACAAATTGTACAACAATACTCAAAATATCATTCAACAATACAACAGAATGAGCAAATTGAAAGAGTAATGTTTCTATGGGTGAGTCTCTTGGGCTGCTACTTCACGATTGAAAAATGGAACAAACTTACTTGAAATTTTCTTTCTTCACTTCCGGCTCGATTGGACCAAATGTAGGGATAGTCTTCAGGGGGTTACAAACAATCTGGTAATACGTATCCCTGCACACAAACTGTTATTCCAAATCCATTGGTTCGGTTTTGAAGTTTTTTATTTTTAAACATTAACAATAACGAAGGACCATTACAATTCTTCCTATAAGTATTGTTCCATATCATACAATCATACTGAGATCTGCGCTTTCGAGAGTTTTACAAAAGAGAGGCATTTGCCGTGAATTAACCCATTAATGCCCAATGGCAACTTTATTGGCCACGGCTTATTTTCGGCAAATCAACGCCTGTTTGGAAAAAAAAGTAGCGCGCCTATGATTTGTGACAAGTTCGAACCTTCATCCACCTGCAACGTCAGCAGATTCAACAGAAGTAGTTAAACAGTTGCGTGTTTTATGTCCATTTTGGTTTACATCCCGAGTTCTCGCAAAATATCATGGCAGTTGATGAAAAAATGTAAGTAAATAAATACACTTCTTTTGATGAAATAAGTATAGTTTTTTTTTTATACTTGTATTTAGTTAACTTCATAAACAATCCAGTTTTGTACTCCAAGATGATTTCACAGTTTTTTAAATAGTTGATATTGATATGTAAATGTCGTTGGCAACTTGAGTTGCCACTGGGCATTGGCGGGTACAATTTCAAAATATTTCTGTTACAGGTACAGTCGGGGGAGGCGTGGAAAGGGATTACTGTTTCATCAATTATTAGATAGTCTAGAGGAAGATGACGAAGAAGTTCCGGATACGGTATTCATATGTCCCCCAAATGAACCGGCAGGTACGGAAACAGACAAAGATTCAGATAATTCCGATGAAGAAGTTACCGGCGATGTTGATCATCTGCCTTCGCGCATTCTAAGGTCTTAAGTTTTGGTTCATTACAATGAAGACATCAACGACTCAGATGATAATATACATGGTGATGAATCTGAAGAATATGATAGTGATAATTTCGAAACGCCAATTCCCAGTACTTCCCGTCAAACTTTTACGCGCAAACGGAACGCCCCTGCGCAGAAAGTTATTCCGAATTCAAAAACCGCAAGAACAGATTCAAAAAAATCTGTTCCTAAGGAAAAGGAAATTCCTCTGATCTGGAAAAACAATGAAAGTATTTTTACTTCAAAAATACCAGAGTTTCTTGAAGAATTTGGGCCTACTATAGACGATTTTCTGAAAGAAACAGTTAAAAATCCGCTGGATTCTTTCAGGGCTTATTTCACTTCCAATGTATCATATCACATTACTGCAGAAACCAACCGTTACGCTGGTCAGAAACTGGTTCATAACTTGCATGCTACAGAGGAGGAAATTATGACGTTTGTTGGGGTGATGCTTTTATCTGGGTACCACCCACTGCCGAACCGAAGATTTTATTGGAAACTCGATCCTGATGTTCACTGTTCGTTAGTTTCAGATGCAATGCGGCGGAATCGTTTCGATGAACTCATGAGTTTTATTCATTTGGCAGATAACCAATCCAATGATGGTACTGACGGAATGTATAAAGTTCGTCCATTATTTGATCTCCTGAATCCTATTTTCAAACAAATCCCTGCAGGTTCAGAAATAAGCATTGATGAAAGTATGATTCCGTATTATGGAAGGCATCATAACAAACAGTTTATAAGAGGAAAGCCGATCAGATTCGGATATAAATTATGGGTTGCTGCAGATCCTTCAGGATACATTCAGCATGCGGAACCTTACTGTGGCAGTGCAACACGTTTACCTAAAACCCATTTAGGGCAAGGAGGGGATGTTGTGTTGGGCCTAATAAATCACATACAAATAAAAAAAGGTACAAAATTATATTTTGACAACTTATTCACATCCATTGGGTTGATGAAAGAGCTAACTGACAGAGGACTTGGTGGAACAGGTACGTTGAGAGAAAATCGATGTAGTACTGCCATGAAACTTCCTGAAAAGAAGCAGTTCAAGAAAACATCAAGAGGTGCAGTTGCTGTATCAACTTCGGACCATTTATTACTAGTTAGATGGAATGACAATAATGTTGTGACTGTGCTTACCAACTGTGAACCACTACATCCAATGAAGAAATCCAATCGCTATAGTAGAGTTGAAAAGAAAACCATTTCTGTAAACGTTCCAGGGCCTCTAGCAAAATACAATAGTATTATGGGAGGCGTTGATTTATCCGATCAATTTTTGGCAACATACCGTTGTAGAATACGTTCCAAAAAATGGTGGTGGCCTTACTTTTCATGGGCTGTAGATTTATGTTGTACTCAGGGTTGGCTGCTATATCGTCGTCTTGGTCATGAAATGCCACTGCTTGATTTTAAACGTCACTGTGCAATTCAAATTCTGAAAACATTTGGTAGTGCTCCGCGTATGCCAGGGGTCAGATCCTCGTTACAATTTTCATCAGCGCTTGAAGAAATCCGCAAAGACGGTAAAGGCCATATAGTTGAACAAGAAACTTCAAAGTACCCTCGATGTAAGATTTGTGGAAGTCGTACCTCTTTTATATGTGCAAAGTGTGACATACCTCTTCATCCAGCAAATTGTTTCAAAGTGTTTCATGAAAAATAAATGTTTTCCATATTTGCTATATTCATTTTCCCACTGGCAACTAAAGATGCCAGCTCCAAAATCACTGAATTGAAACAAAAAAAAAGTTTTCCTTGATATAGTATATTCTATATTCTCTCAATAACCGTATCAACAAGAGAATGTAAGAAAATTTGCTTTAGGGAATTATGGGCATTAATGGGTTAATTATGTCTTTCAGAGAGATTTCAAACACATTTTTATTCCGCTGTCGCTGCCGCTGTCAATAATCGTCACTATGACGACCGTAAACAAATGAGAATTTAAGATAATGTATTTGATTCACTAAACAGGGCGATTCAGTTAGCACGTTTTTACAACAACATTCAAAATTCGTTTGAATGAATTTATTTCACCACGGTACATGTAAGAGAATGAATATTGGAAGGCATGAATGTGTGTGTGTGGGGTGCGTGAGTGTGTTGTGTTGCTCATGTATACTGAGTGTACATGAGTATAATATGTGTATATTTTAATCTTTGAATGTAAAACTATAAGTAGGTGTATTTTTATGTTTTTAGCATTTTTTTTTGTTTAGCATTGAGTATTTTTATTTTAATTACGAGTATTAAAATGTATGTAAATTAGGATGTTCCTATTTCAAATAAATAAATAACAAAAACCAATGCAGCAATTTTTTATATTGCACACAAATTCATGACAGCAAATAAATAAACCAGTCCACAGAAAGTTGTTTCCAGGACAATATGTCGTTTTTGTTTATTTACTTGGTATTTATTCACATATTTTTTGTTTTGTAAATTTTGTTTGTTTTTTGCTCAGTGAATATATACATAGATTATCTGACGTAGCTTCTTGTCACTTGTCACTTAGAGCAGTAATAATTAATGAGAATGATATATTTCTCAACATTTATATTTCACCGGGTCCAGAATGAACAATTCCATACTATCATTGGGGTTGGGAATTATTGAAAAAATTATCCCTGTTACTTTTTGAAATTGTTTTATATATTCTACCCCGTATGTGTGTATACTTCATATCCAAATGTGAAATAATCATTGTAGGTAGAAGAAGCTGGCAACTCTGGACGAACTGGACATTTGAGAGTCGTTGACAAAACGAGAACACGTCACGTCACGTTCTCGGTTAATCAATAGTAGATTTACCATTATTATAAACCAGTTCCCATTCCTATGTATGACTTTACAATGAACATCTGGCGAGTTTAACGCATTTTCAATATCAAATATCAATTTTAAAACCATCGAACATCACACAATGAATCACCAATTGGTGAGCCCGCTTTATGGTTTGAGTTTTTTCACTCGTCTAACGAAAATGTTTTCTGTGCGTGACCATCACGGCATGATATCAGTGAATATTTTCCCCAGACACGATCCTTTCATTGGTATCTTTCACAGATACCAATGAAATATTCGTACAGAACGCCGGTACTGTTATTCCTCATCCATAAAATTATTTTCACACAGACAACTGCCAGAAAACACAGAAAAACAAATTTTACATAGTACTCGTTTCTGAAAACCCCTCTTTAGCGGGGAGGCACATTTGGTGAAAGATGTTAAATTATAAACTTGGCTCGCCCTGAAAGCTAACCAGCAACCACTATGCTAAATTTTATACTACAGTAGTACAGATGATATTTTGACCGGTGTTCACCAAATATTTGACTGTTTTTACTATGGAAACCACCAAACGTAAAAACTTGATCTTGGTGTCAAATTATATGTTTTTGCGGTCAAGGAATTCAAAAAAACTTATCTATTTATACATACAGTGACCGCCAAAAAGTATGTACCATAAGGGAAAAAGTTTATTGTTAGACTATTAGAAAAACTATTCTGGCGATAAGTTTGTGCATGTCCGATAACCTAGCCTAACCTAACATGTCACGTGACCAACAGTATAGCGGCAACGTGGGAACAAATACCATGAAGAGGCCAGAAGTGGGGTAAGATGGCAAGATATGGAAAAAAGTAATTTAAAAAAGTTGCTTGGAATTCAATTTTGCTGTTACATTAGTTCGTATCTAACAGTTATACGAGGTGGAAATCGCTGAGGAAATTGTGTACACTAATTCCCAAAAATCCTATCTGATTCCTCTAATGCCCAAGTAATTCCCGAGTAATACCCCGAAATAATTCCTCAAATACCCGAGTAATAAAAGCAATAAAAAGCCAAAAGCCGAATTTTGGGTTTGTTGCCAAGCACTTTTTTTCATTCAACGATTGTGATTTCCAACTGGTGTTCTCTAATTTCCAAAAATTCCTGATTTTGTGGCTTGAAGTCCTTTTTTTTGTGTCCTTTCAACAAAACAATTCCTGTAATACCCATGTATTACTCGAGTAATACCTCGAATTAACGACTGCTGCCCATTAATTTTCGACTAATACCCCTACTTCCGGACTAATTCCCAATAATTTTCAACTAATACCCCTACTTCCGACTAATACCCAATAATTTTCAACTAATTTCTCTAACTCCCCACTAATACCCAAGTAATACTACTGATACCCAAGTAGTACCACTAATACTCAAGTAATACCACTAATACCCAAGTAATACCACTAATACCCAAGGCATGTACACCAAAATTCCTCAGCGGTTTCCCCCTAGCAGTTTTATCAGAATTCCAAGACTATAGTGGTGATATAGCAATCTAGAAATATTCTGGTTACCTTCCAAACACCTTTTTTTAAATCCTTTTTTCGATATCTTCCCATCTTACCCCACTTTTGGCCTCTTTATGGTATTTTTACAATATGCCGCCATAATAATGGTCACGTAACATGTATCAAAATCAATTTTTGAGTTATCGGATATACACTAACTTTTCCTCAGAAATGTTTTTCCAATAGTCTATAAACAATAAACTTTTTTCCCTTATAGTACAAAGTTCATGGCGGTCGCTGTATGTGAATTTCGATGAGTTTCTCGAATTCCTTGATTCCAAAAACATATAATTTGAAACCAAGATCCAGTTTTTAGGTTGAGTGGTTTCTAAAGTAGGGAAACTCAAATATTTGCATCCGCCATTTTCCAAACTGGCGTCCAGAAAAGAGAGTCCCACTCATACAAACTGAACACCTGACACCGGAACAAAATAATATCATCTATACTACTGAAATATAAAATATAGCATAGTGGTTGCTGGTTAGGTTTCAGCTGGTTAGGTGAGCCAACTTTGTCATTTCTCCCCACTACTTGTAGTTCTACCAGTATTACGATGAGATGTTGGTTTGTCGAGCCGATCTGTATATCGAACACTGGAAGGAACTTTATTCCGTAACCTAGATAGATTAAATGGCAAGTAAACCAACATATACGAACGTCAAGTCGTGTTCTAGAAAGTTCATCCACAGACGAGACTTGTTTTAGTGGTAATAGAATGATAATGAATCAATTTATTATATTCCGAAACATAAAATTCACACCAATTGCTATATTTTTACAGAGAGCAAACAAAAGGTCTGATGTTAGGTCATGAGATCGATTCCATCTCATCAGCCCCTTGAATGTAAGGGGTAAGGATACAATTGTTGTTCAGAAACACTTAGAAAATAAAATCAAACGCAACGCAAGTAGAATGTAGGAAAATATATCTGTTGGTTCTGTAATAACTTTTTCCGAAGATTTCTTTCAAAAGATGTAACTTAGAAAGATAAATTGATAATATCCAGATGATACTTGATGTTCGAAGGGGGCGAATGGGCACCTAAAATTTGTATAGGAATATTCATAAATTATTTCCTGAAATTCAGATTATGTTAGTTCTGACAGTATATTTTCTTTGTGAACAATCAGTTATTTTTTACTTTAGTTTTTTCTAGATAATACCTTTCGAATCAATTCTTCACTATTGTACATATTCAGCCAACTTGCTTCCTTGAATGCATAACCATATATTCATATATCAAATGAACACCCCTTGTATAAAGTTCCTGTACAAGCCATAGTTTACGAGGAAATCTTTGTGGAAGTTCTGTCAAAATTGTCATCAGGGATTTGGGCGCGAATTAGTTGAATTAAATTTTTAGGCTCGTGGCCTATCGGAGATTATTATTATAAAACTAGACAGTCACACACAATTTTTCATTCCAAAATGAAGTCATTTCTTACTGGTTATTTCTTTGTATTCATAGAATTTTCTTAATTTGTCAGTTATATGCGTTCCTTGAAAACTTTAACCATGCAGACTCTGACCGAAAATCTAACTAATGTCACCATGGGTGTGTGAATCATTTTCTGATTCAGTTTGAGAAGTGAGTGAAGCTTCCTGCTTCTCAACTTGATTTCCATATAATATATAATATGATCCCTTAAATAAAGGAATGAACAAATGAAACGAACACAAAACGTCGCCTTATTAATACAATACGGTACTCCTAATCAAATGTCAGGTTGTTGGAAGTGGTTGTTCCTAATCTTGTTTGGATTTATAGATATGAAATAAGCAATGCAGCGGCAGTGGTGCTGATGCCAATGAAGTTGAAGCTAAAACTTGGTGATAAAACATGTCAAGCTCTGGAGTAATCAATTAGTAAGTATCACAATGCTCAACTTTTTATTAGTTCAGAAAAAATCGCTGAATATAAGAACTAATGTTGTAGCGCAACTATTTGTTGAAAAGTGAAACAAAAATAATAACAGTTAATAGAAAAAGGCATCAGTCACCTCTAAATTCAATTTGCTGTACTCCAGTGGTGTGCAAGGGAGAGGAAATCAAAACATTTAATATGATTTGAAGATCACAATTATTGTCAAGGTGATACAAGTGCATTTTTCTCTGAAAATAGATACAGGGCATATGACCAAAACAAAAGACAAGTTAGTAGCTGAGAAATTACACGGGAAAGCTAGAGTCACCGGTGACTTGTAGTAAATCTGTCGACAAACATTCTGCTTGGGACTTTTATTGTTGAATCGACGAAAATTTCAACTTCCGACATTATTTCCTTTTGGCAGAATGAAGTTGACTCTAATATCATGGACACACATGAAATGAAATATGTATTCATAATAATAGAACCCTATCGTTATACCTGAAAAAGTTCAATAAATATACGTGAAGAAATAACATGAATTTTCAAAAAGATTTGGGTTGCAGGATGTCACTCCTCTCAAAAACGTAATTATTTACTAAGAAAAAAATTACAGTATAGCTTTTCATAAAAACTGGTACAATGAATAAAATGAATTCACTTCACTACAATCATACACAAACGAATGATAAAAACGGCAGCAGAGAAGAGAACATGAATATTAGTACAGTGATAATTAATCCATATGTTTTTCCCTAAATCTTACGTTGGCAAAGAGCATCGAAAGACTTGTTAAAAAGTGAATCCTTGAGTTTTTGCAATTGTGCGATATGTTGAGCATCATACAATATTTTCACTGTTATGTGACTGTATACTGGGATCAACGATAGCTGATTTGGCAGCGGTATTTTGTGGTCCATTCAATGCTTGACTGTCTGAATTATGAAATACTATTGCGGAAGCTTCCAAAATAAAGAACAGGTAGGTACTTAAAATGAGATCAGTTTCAAGTTCGGCCAGTATACAGTTTGGTGTTTCCCGAGGATATGTCCTTACTATATGTGAATCATCTGATAACGTTAATAGTTATATCAGAAAATCCTACTTTCTTCCTATGATACCACTATACTATGGCACGACGATAATGAAGCGATCCACCATCAAATCATCAATTCAGATATAAAAAGAGTGTTGGGCGGAAGGAATGTTGTGACTCAAATCTTTTATCATTAATTATATTGAAAACCAAGACATATTCTTCCTGTTGGGACCTGTGCTTTTAATACTATATATCAATCAACGCAGATGATATTTCATTCATCATCTCGGCAGCGGAAACTCATGTACTTGAGATCAAATGCTCAGCATGGATTACCAAAGTTTCAGATCATTTCAATGACAATAGTTTGTTTTTCAATACCAATAAAACCGAAGTTTCAAGAATTCATCATAGTCAGGAGAGAGTTGATGATTTGGTTTTCAGTATCAATAATTGTCCAGTGTACAGTATTCACAACTCCATTCGATTCTAGATGAGAATCTAAACTGGAAACAATATTGAAATCTCTCTTCATTAACCTGAGAGGTGTACTGAAAATAAATCAACTTTCAAATATGTATTCTACACAAGTAGATTCAAGACTACGGTACGGTATATTATGTTTTTGGGGATCTCGTGAATTCCTGGAGATTGCTCACGAGGTGTGGGATGATATCTTCTGCACTGCAATGTCCGAAGATACCATCCTCATGCGAGCCAGGGTTTCGCACTTGAACATTATGTGGGAGGCTGTCTCTTCTTCCTCATCACAGAACCTGTATAGTGTGGAGTCTTGGTGTATCTCCAGCATATGCAGATGTTTTCTCTGGTGGCAGTGCCCTGTTGAGAGTTCGACGACCTTTATGAGAGAGTTTCGGTTTAGATCGAGGATATGTCTTGAGAGCCGGTCGGTTGGCCTCATCACCATCATCTTTCCGTGAGTATTGCCATGAGCGTTCTCCCAGGAAGATGGGTGATAGTCCTTAACCCATTTCTTCGTGTCCTGCTGGATGTCTCCTATCGGGATTTCTCGGACTGAATCCGGTCCGATGAGACTTAATGCTGCCCCCGATATGCTCTCTCATTCCCCTGAATACCCCTGTGACCTGGTACCCTGACAAGTTTCACCTGGTTATGTTCTCCTTGGTCGCTGAGGTTTTTGTGAGTCTCCCAAACTGGTTTGGAAGAAAACCTGCATGACTGCAGGGCCCTTTTCACTAAATGAACATTTTTCTAATCACAGCACTCGTCAAAGAAAACCATTTCATGTACCATTCTCCAACAATAGAATATCATACAGGTCACCTGATCATTTGGGTTTGAAAGTATTCAACAAGTTACCAGACTACGTAAGAACCAGTTAGTCTTAGACTGATTTCAAAATCAAATTGAAAGCATTCTTAACTGACCACTATTTTTACAATATGAATGAATTTTTTACTTACACTATTTGAATATTTTTTTGATCTTTCTGAATAGGTGAACTGTAAATAGTGTCTTTTTCACTTTTTTTCTCCTCCAGTAACTGTTGTGTATATTTCAAAGTGAGAATGTATCAATACAGTGAAAATTTTCTGATGGGAATAAATATGTGATGATGAAATGAATCGTTGCAGACATTTTTGAATGATCAGATTCTAATACTTCAAGGTATTCAAGGCATTCTTTACCGCAGGCACCACTTTAATATCTGTCACCACTCTAATAGAATCTAACTAGATATTTCAGCAACAAACGAACATTTTATTTTTCAACTTAAAAAAACTGCACTCTTCACTCTCAGTGAGTGCCCCTTGAGTGTAGGTTAAACTCGGTTTTACCTGATTACTCGCTGCTTCCTCGTCTAGGGGATGCATTCACTGACTCAAGGGATGAAGTCCCTGAAATCGGTTCTTGGTCATACTAGAATAGAACCCAGTAAGGTTGCTGTCACCATTCCTGTGGTAGGGGTAAGATGTTAAATATTTGACAGCAAGAAGTTACCAACAAAACTCCTTTTGTGGCTCTACTCAGGTACAGCTTGTCCGAAAGGGATGTTGAGCTTGTGCTACCCGCACGAAGGGGTAGACTTAAGTAAAATTTACTAAAATTTTTTTTGAGGTTACTGTAATGCCCAAATCAAACACAGACGTTGGATAAATATTATATGTTTTGGGTAAAAAGTAATAAAATTTGGAATAAACAACATCGAAGAGGTTATAAAACACAATATCTAAATAAATAAGAGAATTTTGCAAATGAAAATAAAAACAGTTATGATTCGATAATTTGACCTTTTAATAAAATAATGAAGAGAAAATCAAAACAGTTTCTCTAAAAATTCCTAAGGGAAAACTTACGTTATTCAACAACAACAAAAATGTTTGTCTTCAGGGTGTCTCCTTGTTCAGTTTGGGTTTGTCGCTAACTTATAATTCCTTCAGAATATCGACATTATATAATATTTTGTACATAATATCAACTTGATGCTTTGTTGTGGGAATGTTACGATATAGTAAAATAGAGACATTTAATATGACTAATTGTTTTCGAATCAAAGATTGATTACAGATTAGTTACAACATTCTATATAATACTTCTTACTCTCTAGAAGAGAGTTAAACCCAACAGCTTTTCTCAACGCCGATTTCCGATTCAAAGACAATGACTGATTTTTGATACTGATTCCAAATTTTGATGTCACATCGAAAATTAAAAAATAAAAAAAAAACTGATTTAGAGCAACCTGGCCTCCGACCTCAAACGCGAGACTCTTCCGTCAATCATCTCCCCCCAGAGGAACGAATTTTTCCTTCGGGTCCGAACTCAGACCTACCCTCTCAATAAATTTCTTAGTTCATTCGTCAATTTCATGAGTTATGGGTTCTCCCGAAATTTTCATAGTACTCACTCCGTTGATCACGTACGGCTCTGTAGTCTGGTGGCCCTGGCAGAACTGGTAATCGGTTTAGCATATAACACTGCCAAGAATGTCATAACAGCTTGGTCAGACAATAACAGATACGATTACTGGCGTAGTCTACCGAGCCTAGCCCATTCCAAAGCATTTAGTGCTTGTACAAGGATAAAACAGGACTCTTGTCAAACTGCTAGAACTCAGTAGAGCGCATCCCAGAGTTATAGTAGGTTTGCTCACTGGCCACTGCAAAATCAAACATCACATGGATGAAATCGGACTTGCACAAGATTCAGAGTGCTGGCTGTGCATGGAGGATGATGAAACGTCTGAACACATTCGGTGTACATGCCCTGCAGCGGCCAGAGACATTGAATATACTGTGAGAAATATAACCATAGGGTGAGCTAAAATAGGCCATTGGCCGCAGTGAAGGGCTTGATACGGGCCCACTCACGTTCATTCCTTCAAACCTAACCCACTCCGTCCCCAATGGAGATGACGGATTTGTAACTCATTTGGTTCTCACCACGAAACTGTTGACAGGACAAACGTTTTTTTAGCCCGTGGAGTTTAATATCGCAGAATTTAAAAAGTCTCAAAAAAAATCCGTTTACTAAGGTTGACCTCGGTTGCTTCCAATGAATGATTATATTCAAAATCAGCGACTCATCAGTGCATTTCTGTTTCATATTTGCTACATTGTAACAAACGATCTCGTTGGTTTGCTTAGTGAGATGAGATATAAGATTTCATATCGTGAATTCTGACAATTGTATGTCAGCGATAGCTGGAGAATATTTGTTTTTGATGAAAATAGGATTCGGGAAATAAATTATTATTGACACACAATGACAATTGATACATGATCATTGAAAACTCTACTCTAAATTTTTACGGTCTTAAATTCACTGAACATGTGAAAAACTTGAATACAAAATTGTCATCTGTCTGTTATGCTGTGAAAATAGCTACGAATGAACTAGGACTATCGACTGCAAAGTCGATTCCTTTTTAAACACAATTTCGAAACGCAGTTCCAACAAACACGGCATTCATGGAGTGATGTAATGGTAATCCAGACTCTAAGCGATATTTTCAACCTGGCAACTTGGCATTAACCTAAAGCATTTCATTAAAACGACAACGGCTCATTACCCCCACAATCAACTCGACAATTGGGGCTATCCTAAGCGGCAAGGCCGGGTAGAGCGGGACGGGGTGAGCTGTTTGCGAACCCATGTAGTAATAGGATATGATTCGGAATATAAAATGGTCCAGAGCTCTGATTAATTCCATTTAATGAGACCCTAAAGGCCGTTCTGTTTCAAACGGGTATGGCTTTGAACAGTTCTCTATAAGGTCGTTGGCTTTACGGTTTTATTGCTGTTTGTAATGAGAAAAATGAGAGTCAGTGATAAACCTCAAACTGGAAAATGATCAATACTGAATGAAGGAAGCTGTAATGACCTAAATTCGTCTAAGATAAATCTCGAATTTTATCTGGTTTCAATAAGGTGAATTTCGTCTCAGCGTTAACTTTTCTATAATAGGAATGTCATTTCTTTATTTATTTATTATTTTTTGGAAAGTTCAACTTCAAATATAAACAATTCAATTAATGCAGTATTAGGAAGATGTACATAATAAAATTGAGCTGTATATTCCGCATCAGTCATTCGCATTTGAAACATAAATGTTCACAAAAATACAACAAAAAAATAATGTCAACATTATCAAGTATTCGAACCACAGTATCTAGTAGTTGAATGTTTTCAGTCGACAAAAATCTATCCTTCCTGTTCCCCAAGTATGAGTAAAATTCATCATATTGTTGCGAAATACCCTACTCCTACGCCACTGCACGGTAATTATAGTGCCGGTGAAACAGTTGCGAAGCGACGATACAATTACTAGAATTCAGTTCAGATTCAAGCTAAAAAATACGTTTAATCAAAGATTCATGTAAATCAGAAGCTGGAGTTGAAGGTTGAAAACAGGCAGAAGTTCAGTGTGAGGAATTTTATAATACTTTGTGTGTGTTATCATCCCATACTACATGACGGTACATCCTCGATACACCACTGAAGCATTAGACATATATAAAAATGATTACGAGGGTACAATAGATTAGGATTTAAAGGAATTGCTGAGGCCAGTCTATGACTAGATTTCATGTGAAGTGTTTCTGTGGCTTATTCATTATGCTAGTTCGGGAAATAACAGTGTTTCTTTCCATTCGGGTGGCAACCATTAACATCAGGGGGTCAATTAATTCTCGAGTTTCAACGTATGCGAATTCAATGTTGTATCTCTTTCCAACGCGCGGTGTTTGTATCGCCCTATATTACTTCAAACGTTTGAAAATGATTTCGCATGAACTCGAGAATAGACCCCCAGGAGTGGTGAAAATAACTCAGCAGAATGAGAAAACGAAGGGAAAGACGTTTGTCAACGTCAAAGTCATCTATTCCGAAGGAGTAGAGTAGGATCTTTCGCAGCTTATGCTGATACTTGCCGCGGAGAGATATTTTAAGAGTGATTTCCTCTTGGGAACGGCGTTGCTTCACCCCTAGGTGAGTATAAGTCTCTCCGGCATCCAGATGATGTAGGATGCTTCCGTCTAAGAGCTGGACGTCCTCTCCGCAGTTAACGAATCTTCCTCTCTTGAGATGAACCGTGGCACATTTGTCAGTCCCAATAGCATGCGTGTACTCTTCCACCACCCTGAGGGACTGATGTAGTTCCCTTTCTCCAGAGGCATATGATTTGAGGTCATCCATGTAAAACAGATGGGTGATTTTATGCCTCCGGTTGTTGGGGGTGCCGCAGTTGTACCCACAGGTTTTCCTGAGTGCAACGGACAATAGCAATAGTGAGATGCAGAAAAAAAGAGGGCTGAGAGAGTCTTCCTGAAACACGCATCTTCTAATGATGACCTGCTCTGTTTGGATTCTGTCTCCACCAGATCTTATGGTGAAGCGAGTCCTCTAGAGTGGCATCAATTGTCCAATGCATCCCACAATTTGATCGGGTACCTCAATCATTCTGAGCAAATGAATTATTAACTCATGCGATGTTGTATCAAATGCGGTAATCGGTCCAGGACATCGAAGGGTTGCGTTCATACTGCATGGAGTCTTGCATGAAACATCTATCAATGAGCAGCCGGCGACCCTTTTCTTTGACCCCTTTTGCTCATATATCCATTCATACTCCGGATTAACTGCGGAGAGAATGTGCTTGTATAAGATGCGCGTAAACACCATATAAGACGCATTCAAGCATGTTATCGGGCTGTATTTCTTTGGATCAGACAAATCTCCGTTTTTGAGGATGAGCACGATTCGGCCCTCGACAAACCACTCCGGAATTATTATTATCATTATTTAAACAGTGTTCATTTTCTTCATAATTATTGCCAAAAAAAACAATTATTATGAAATTGACCTAATTATCTTTTATGAATATTCAACAAGTCGTTACTGTATACAAGAATCAGGAAAATATACCGTCGTGAAAAAACATTCTCCATCTTTTTTATATAAAAATGAAACATCAAAAAGAAAGCAAACTGATAAAATACGCAATCAAAGACAGATATCAGATGCTTGAAGATACGTCCATTGTTTCCAAAACACAACTGTCCTCTGTGTTCATAAGAACCTAGGTGCTTTTTTTTAGGAGACGGGCTCTGTTCAACGTCTGGCCCTCCGTGTTTATTATGTTCTTGAGGTCTTCGATATTTGCAAGGGCTCTACCTAAACACGTTCTTTGATATAGGGCCAGAAAATAAAGTCCAGTTGGCTAAGATCTGGCGACTTAGTAGTAATTATGATAAAATTGTATACTGCTTCATATGGTTGAACTCAGGCACAGAGATTCTATCATAATTTACATTGAAAAATATGATAATTCATTTGACACAAAAAAGTTGACCTGTAAGTCTTTGACAGGTGATAGAATGTGAATAATTGAAATCAATCATTTAATTGCCTTCAATAAATTATTCAAAAACGGTAAAAGACACATTATGGCTGATTCGCCCAGTATATGACGGAACTAGATCTGGTCCTGAGGTTTTCTTTTTCTTCAGTTCATACAGTAGGTACTGCTTTAACTTCATAGATTTGAATCTCAGATGGAAAGGATCGCCGTAAATATTATACAAAGGTTTCTCATAATTATTATTTGAACCTGAAAAGACATTATATTTGGAAACATTAGTAATCAGGAATGGACATGTAGAATTAGACATTTACAGAAAATCTACCAATACCAATAGATCGATACCAGTTGATTCTAACCACCACATTCAGCTCAAAATGGTGATTTTCAATTTCTTTGTTCATAGGGCAGTGAGCTTTCCACTTAGTGATGAACATTTTCAGGAAGAAGTAAGAACCAACAAGGAGATATTTTTGAACAGTAGGTTCTCCCCAAATAAAATACCTAGATAATTTTCGGAGAAAGAACAAGTTCAAAATATCCTTTATACAAATAACCACACTGAATCGAGCTGAAAAGACAACAAGAAATTCATAAAAATTACACATGATACAATAAGGCTCACGGGAGGTTCCAGCTTCCGATATGCAAATCTCTTCTTCAATTTCAAGATTTGAAATTGGTAAATTGATGATTACAGAAAATTAGATTGTTATGAAAGTATTGCTATTCACAAGAACACTTTGAATAAATCCCTTCTCAATAATGATAGTAAAGTTCAACCAATAACTACCAACATAAATTCCCGGAGATGTTCTATGTTGCTGCTGAATAGAAACGTTAGTTATTTCTTGAAGAGTTGATTCCATAATTTTATCACATATTTTAATTTGTTCGGAAGAAGATGGACAGTTCAATATTTTTTTATTGTTTGTTATTCAAACTATCTTCTATAGAAGCTTCTGCTACGGAGACAGATTTCCAGCCACCCTGACGTTTTATGGATATAATGTTGCCCCCTGCATTGGCCAGAAGAGTTACAGAGCTTATCCTGAAACAGTGACCTGTGTAGCTCTCATACATGTCTTTTCCAAGCCGTTTTGCAATCAAGCTGGCAATTTCTCCTATATCATTCATCCCCACATGTTGGTTAATACATTTTCCTCTCGAATATTTCAAAAATAATCTGTTACATTTTGTATGAGGTGGCCGTAGTGCTTTATACTTGCGGTATATCTCAATATAATCAGAATTTGAAAGAGTAAACGTTCTTGCGCAATAGGTCTACGTATCAGATATTTCAACAATCAATATAGGTCCAGCATCTTCATTGGCATCAATAGTTGTTATATGTTATAATTCTTCACGGCGCGGCGACAAGCACCGTTGATGCCCAAAATTAGCTCAACCTACTAATAAAAAATATTTAAATTACTACTAATTATAATTATATCTGTACCTCATGAAGTAAATTTGTTTCGATATCAGCATCTTGAATGAATTTATTGATATCATCCTTTGATAAAACTTTATATTTCTTTCCTCGGTATCCGACGCTTATGTTCTTAATGAGCGGGGCCAATTTTGAAAACGTCCTTATATCAATATTTTCCTCAACATTCAATGTTCTTTTCAACATTGAGTAGACACTCCATAACGTAGGAGGTTTTATAATTTTTTATTTTTCAGAAACTTTTTTTACATGTTTCTTGTCGCACCATTCACGAAATTAGTCATATGTTTTCTCATATATTAATTTGGATTTGGCCGGTAACATTTGCTTTCTCAGATATATCTGATGGGGTATCACTACCACTATCATAATCAACACCCATCCAAAATAACTTGAAATTGAAGCAAAATCGTTTCTAACGACACAGAAAGTCCACTGCATGCTGTGAAATTGTATTGGAAGTATTAATAACATTAAAGAGAAGTATTAATTAGTTATTTTTGACTTATTTGTTTCAGTCAAGAAAAATATTTGAATACGATTTTACTGAAAACATTGAATAATATATTTTCAAGGCAACAGTCGTTTAAAAGCTCATCGGGACAAAAAACCACGTCAAGATGTATTGGAAGTATTTATTTTTAATATATTTCATATTCACAGTTTTACAAAAAATGTTTGTATTTCGTGTATAAAATTCGTGTTTTCATGACACATTCGAGATAATATTTGGCCTCGACCTGCGGTCTCAGCCAAAAGTCAACACTCTCATGTGCCATTAAAAAAACACTCATTTTACGAACTTTATAGAAAAATAACTATTTTCGCACTATGTCAAATGTTAGCATCAACTATGTCTTGAGGATCATCAGATACAGAATTATGGTAGCACATCCGTCCTACTGAATTAATAAATAATCATAAAAAAAAACATTTTTCTCCCACTTTGTCTAACCATGATATCAGAAACTTTCTCAAATCTACTGAGACAACCCAGCTGATTCAACCAAAAGTCTCTCGCAATAAAAATAGTGCGGGGTCTTTCATGAACCATTCAATTCCAATACCGATGTTCATCGTGATATCCAAATGGGGTTCCCCTAGAGCTCACATCTCTATTATCCGCACATAAATGTAAATCTCCATTTATTGTCATAAAAATTGTGAAGCAATTTCTCTAAGTCATTCTCTCCCCCAATATATATCATCTTCCATGTCCATTAAACGAATATGAGAGTTACATAATAAGCCAAAATGACAGCGTTACTCGCTAAGGGCGCGCATTCTCATTTGGGAATTCACCGAGCGTATCTTGATTTATGGAATAATTGATAAAGAGAAACAAATTGTTCGATTCGTTGCCTAATATGATTGATTAGGGCGGCCTTTGTTCTTGAACGCGGGTTAAAATAGCCATGATAAATGGTGGTTTTCGCGACGTTCATTTGTCATTTCCAAACGGACCGGCTACTATTTGTGTACCCAGGGCAGTTAAACAATGAAAAAACGTCGGCTTTTTAATAAATTGATACGTGGCATGCTAATGTTTGTGCATGGAATCAAATGTTGCGGTATTTTCCACAAAACAGTGATGCTCGTTTTAGTTGGATTGTAGCAAAATATCCCCTTGATTGAAAGTGGACAAAAACGAGCAGGGGACTCATACAGGAAAAGAGGAATGTCATGAAACGTGTTTTCCAAGTGAAACATGTTTTCCCAGTTAATTTGCACTTTACGAGATCCACGGATTTTTTGAAAAAAATTTGTTGCCACTTGACCACGCGTATGTTTTTTTTACGATACTCCTGATGAACAAATAGGAACCTTATTGTAGGTAACATCTCCAATGGTACATTATTATTGTTGTATCAAGTACACAATATGATTAATGACACAAAATAATACGAAATTTTAGACGAAAAATGTATAAATATTTTTTATACTGACAAAATTATTAATTGATTTTTTTCTACTAGAGTAACTGAAATGGCATTCAACATAAGAATTTTACCGTGATCGATTTCAGTGGTTGAAGACCCGCCTGACCTAGGTCTTGATTCTTCACTTGGAACTTTAAAAATGACACAAGAGAAATAAAAAAATTATAATTTTGTTGTTATAAGAAGTACGATATGTAACGTGTTTAAAACCTATAATTTAATTCCTAGCAATCAACAGATGCCAAGTCTTTATTATCTTCCGAAGATACACAAAGAAGGTATTCCAATCAGACCAGTGGTAATAGAATGGGAGATGGTGACAGATCTCAGGTGAAGATTTTCTAGTTTATGCCGTTGAGACGAGTGAAAGATATGAAAATTCTGGCCACAATTATGAAAAATTTGAGCGGTCGCCGCGTCGCCTTCAAATAAAAAAAAATCAATTCCAGCACTTAACCTCACTTCGACATCCGCAAACCTTATGCCACTTATTTTATGGGACATGCATGATGGAAACTTCCATTATTTCAATTGACAGCAACGAGAAAATCGTCTAAAATTTATTTATTTTTTTCACAACCCTTCTGCCTATAATTTTTTCGTTGCTATTGTCTATCTTAGCATTGAAACCGTACAACTACGTTTCAAATGTACAAGTTTCCTAAAGCACTAAGTCAGATGACAAGTGGTATATGCCTCTAGCTCAGTGAAGATGGGGAGGTTCGTTAAGTAGACACTGAAAATATTATAGATCTTAAGAGAGCGCTAGGCAAATTTAGTCCCCAGTAAATACCTAAATCAGAAATAGACATCTTTCAACCTACCAAAATGATTGTACAAAACAAAGTGGCCAAGTGAAACTAAATTGAATATATTAACAAAACGGAAAATATACAGTACACATGAATGATGGCTATATTGAATCCACGGTTATAACAAAGGTTGAAGTAACAATCAATAAATTCTAATAATGAAAGCACAAAAAGCAATGGCTGAACTATAAGAAGCAGTCAATCAATAAAGGCTCTGAGTGAAATCAAAAACAGTTGAGTACAAGCATGTGAGCAAGATCATGTAAGCAAAAGCAATTGAGCAATTAGCCGATGAGCAGTGATCACGTCGGCCGCAAGCACACTGAGCACATAAGTAGTTAGTGACTATGATGCAACAATGTAAGCAGTGAGCTTACCAATTGTATGAGTATTGCGCAACTCAACCTCCAGTAAGTTAACAACCAGTAATTAACAACGATTAATTAAACACCGCGAATATCAATAAGCCCATGACTAATAAGCAATGAGCAAATAAGCTATTGTCACTTCCTCAATAGGTAAATAATTATATACCACTAAATCAATACGTAAATAAACAGTAAACAAATAATATTGATCAAATGAGCAATGAACATATAATCAACTATCGATAGGTTGATAAACAGTAGGCAAATAAATCAATAACCAATAGATTGATAAATAATAACCAAATAGTCAATGAGCAAGTCAATAGGTTGATGAGAAATGAGCAATTAACCAATAAACAAACGAGCAATATACTCATCAACCAAGCCGTACCCAGCCATTGAACACATTGATAGTAGATAGCAGAAATTGAAGAGTGGGAGGAACGAATGGTCAAATAATTGTTTACGTAGCGTTGTTTCAGCTCAGGCGTAGGCGCATATAGTGGGCAACATTTAACCCCAAAACACATTCAATGAAACCCCTCAATTCCCGCTTTACATTGAAGCAGGCAAAAATATATATACAACAGTAGTTTCAAAATATCAACATAAGTATAACAATAACTTTAATAAAAACTTGCGCGCTCCTTTTGGACACCCTGTATACAATGTCGCTCTACTCTGTAGACCAGGAATGATGATCCCTTGTGTATCTCTATGAAGATGGATCACCCTGTAGCACGGCAAAGGTAAATCGCCTGTATACCAAGTGGGATCGTCCTATAACCAGTGAAGACCACCAGTTCTAACTTTCCCTGTGAGTTGCCAACGATGGGTCAATCTGTAGATCGCCCAAAATGATTCACCTTAGAACTTCAACGATAGTTCACTTCGAATCATGCCATGGAGAAAAGCAAAATTCAGGGATAGTCTTGACTCCAAAGGAACAGCAAAAAGAAACAGAAAAAAACCAACAAAAAAAAAACAGCAGAAAAAACCTGTGAGAAGGGGGTTAAATTAGTAATGTATCAAGAGGAAATCAAGTTTACAATGTTCGGAAAGAACATTGCGATTGACAAAACACTAGAGTATGGCAATAAGCAACCAAATAAATGGAATTGTTCAGTATAAATCAGCAAACAAATGTTCTCATAACCCTGTATTATGGGCAGAGTGGCGACTTATATCTCTTTCAGTCATAAAATTCAGAAAATGATATAAATATAATTCCATAAAAAAGCAAAATTATTAAGTTATATTCAGTGCAAAATCTTGAATGTAGAGCCAAAATATACATCTTACAACACCTCCAAAACAGCCTTCGATGAATCAAAATGAATTCTTAATTAATCAGTCTGCACTCAACAAATGCTGAAATCTCAAATATTATATAAATAATAATAAAAATCGTTCAACTTACCCTGGCCGTGAGGGTTTTTTTCTCACCATCAACTCTATTACTGGAACTGCGAAACCAAATCACTCAGCTAGGACAGCTGTCAATACGGAATATATGATTTACACTAGCGAAATTAATGAAATACGCACGGAAAAGCTTTGAAATGATTGGAAATCGATAGCCAGAGAGAATTATGAAAAACATACCTGTTGATTCGTCATAGCAGTCCAATAATACCCGTATTTACACGTGCGACACAAGGTTATAATTGGTACTCTTAGATTCCTCAAAAGAGTTCTGGTCATGTAACAAAAATATGCACTACGGCCATTCCAGCACGACCAGAACTATTGATACCGGACTTGCAAAATGAAGCCCAATGAAGGATGACTGGAGTATCATAAACGTTTTCAAGCCGACGACACCACAACCTTTCACTACAAATTTGTACGTGCAAATGGGCAGAAAGAGAGAATAGAAAACCTAGCTGTCAATATCGATATAACAGAAAACGAACGTTACAACATGCCGTTGGTGTACATGGCAGCGGCGATGAAATCGTCCGAAAACACATATATTTTTTAATGAAAATCGAATTCTTTAAATGAAAGCCATGCGGCGACCGCTCAAATTTTTCATCATTTTTGTCACAGTCTCCCAGTCTATAAGCTTTTAGAACAATCCAGTCTCGACTATAATTTGTCGGTTCTATGCCAAAACTGAGAATGTGCAAATTTCAGGGTTCTGACTTCAATATGTAAAATACTGATTTTCTACCAAAACTTTCAATGAATATGCTATCAGGTTGTCTACTGTGAACGAGAGTGAATTCGCGAATGTGACAACTTACCAAGGTTTTCAAAGAAAGAAGCAGGAATATTTTTGAAACTCTTCTCATTCGAAATGACAAAATGCACATTTGCGGTTTTGGCATGGGACCAACGATTAGCTTTTATTTCGCAAGTGATAAAGAACTTTACCAAATACAAACTGGCCAATTCGATAAGTAACACTTTTGAATCAATAAAAAAATTTGAAAATTTTCAACCTGATACTTTCATGATATTCTTTGAAATCAGTAGCCTGTTTACTTCAATGCCAAAACTTTACCATTATTGTCTGAATTGCTTTCTCAACATGAAGTATCTTAATCATCAGAAACAGATATCCTTACCTTTCTGATGCTTTCATCTTTATTCAAAAATTGCACCACGAACCTGAAGGTTGAAATGGGTAGCCCTCTGTATCCCTTTTTTAGATGATACTTTTACATAAAATTTAGGAAATTTATTCATAAATCAAGAAATTTAAAAATATTTTGAATTGGCACCGTTATGCATATATGTAATATCAGTCGAGAAAGCGCTAGAAGAACTTAAAAAACACCATTATTGTGCTTACAAATATAATTCACATCAACATATCTATGAGGATGACTACATCAGAAGGTTAGATCATTTTAACCGGTTTTTGGCGAATCATATGCAAGTGAATGATTTCCCTTTCTGCACAGTGTTTTCTGATGAATCGAGATTGACCAACATTGGGATGTTCAACCGGAATAATTCAAGATACTGGAGGAGACAGAATCCAAGGCTTTTGAGGCCGGGGAGATTTCAAGAATAGTGGTGTGAACGTGTGGATGGGAATATTGAGAACGAGAATAAAAGATAAACATTTTTCGAAGGCAATATCACTGGTCAACCTGGTGTTTCTATTGATTGAAGTTTAGAGTCTTTTGGACAACTTGCCTCTGCAGGAAATAAGAGAAATGCATTCCCAACAAGATGACGCTACCCCACATAATTCAAGAACAGTCCAGGAATATTTGGTTGAGACAAACGGCCCTGTCAGATGGCCTCCACTATCACCCTACCTATCACCTCTCGAGTTCCATTCATGGGATCATATAAAAAACCAAGTTTATGCGCATCAGCCTAAAACGTTGAAGGGTTTGAAAGAGATAATTCAGAGAGCAAGCAGTATGGAGAATCGGTGTGGAGGAACTCACTGCTGTCAAAAGTTGTACAGTGGAAAGAATCAGGTTATGTGTTAGAGTAAATGGGCTGAATTTCGAACATTTAATTAAACATTAATAAATCGTCGAAACGCTGGCAAAATAAATACTATTATCTCAATGATCATAAGATTTAAACGCTCAATCTAGCTCAATCTAGCGTTTCATCAATGATGAGTCCATCCAAATGAAAGAAGTAGATTTTGCTAGAAGTTTTAGAGAAAAATGTATTTTCAGGAAAAATAACAACCAAATTCTAGGAGAGAAAAATCAAAATTTTAAGGTCGAATGTTGTTTTCTACAGCTTACTAGTTGGAAAATTATTCCAACAAGGAAACTCATGAAACAATAGTAGATTTTTGAGATATATAATTTATTACTGAATCGACATACAAATATGATATGTAACTTTTTTCCTGAAGTAAAGAGACAAATAGGTGGCCCAAAGGGGTTTCATTTGACTACGTTTGAACTAGTTTTGACCTGTAGAACTAAAAGTATACAGAGTAGGGTATACTATTTGAAAAAACAAAGTTTCTGATTCCAGAAACACCGAAAGTTCTCCATATTGGATTGTAATGTGATCCACTCCAAATTGGTTGATTATATAACTGTACCAAATATCAGAATGCAGAAGTTATAAGGATGACCCGATACTCTGTGTCACCCGGTACCTGGAAATTTATTCTCATTTTCCAAACTCTCATCATCATCGGTTCTCCAACCAAATTTGTCGAATTCTGTGCAAGGGAGTTTCAGTCCTGATTCTGAATGAACATAATGGGTCAGCACACTTGTAACAGGATAACTGAAGAAAGTGTTTTTACTCATACGTCGCTCCACTCAGAATTTCACATTCCTGTCAACTCGACAGCTTTCTTTACTTCAATATCAATAATTTCTTTCATGTTATCTTCTTCTGCATAATCATTTCATGGCCCCATTTGTGAAAATCTTCAATCGCCTTCAACTTCTAAAGAAGTTCAAAATTCCCCTGTACCATCTCTATTCGGTATGTGGTATTTGCAGTGCCATCATATTATACAGTGCGCATCATAACTGTTACCCCCCGATCTAACTCGTTACTGGACCTTTGTTAGGAAAATCGCCAAGACACATCGATTTTTTCACTTCTACAATTTACATTATAGTATGAACAGTTCACCCATAATTTCATCCCTTATCGGAGGGGACCAACCCTTTCGAAAAATTTAAATAGCATATGTAGTAAGTGATAGCTCATTTGATAGTGGATTTTATTCTCTATTCAACCATGCAAAGGAATATGCTACATTAATTTAAGAAAAAAAATTGACGTAGCGCACTCACCCTCAGAATTAAAACTTCGGCCCTGTATGGTATCAGTTTTGGTTCAGACGTAAAGTGAGACTTATTTGTTATTTGCTTAGATATTAACTGCACGTTTTTGTAGTAGTTTTTGGATTTTTGACGATAAATGGTCAATACCAGAAACTGATATCAAAAAGAGTGCAAGTCAGTGTATTCTAGCTGTTAGTTTTGATTGCTATTCGTCACTAAACAATGGTTGCACCACGTGAGTTAAATGAGAAATGCGAAGCGATTATTGTTTTTGGTGAGGCTCATCGCAATTATCGTGAGGCTGTGTTCAATGAACGTTTTCCAGATCGCCCTATTGAAAGAAACAGTAAGTGGAATTTTTTCATGAGAACGGCAGTGTGCAAAATAAAATACGTTCTGGGCGATCAACTACTGGGAAAGATAAACAAGTGGACATTATGAGCGAGTTCGTGAATAATCCGTCCTCGTAGAGTAGAACTGTTTCTTTGAATTATAAGGTTTCGCAGATGACTGTATTGATAGTTCTCAAAAAAAAAAAATCCATCCCTATAAAATAAAAATAGTTCATGAACTGACGGACGATGATCCAGACCGCCGTCTAGAATATTGTTAAATTGTCTCTAATAATATTTTGCGAAATCCCAGCTATTAAAAACACATTTGTTTCAGTGATGAGGCTACAGTCACGTGCATAGACAAAATGTGATGAAAATCCTCGATTTTTCACGAAACTCATACCCAGTTTCCACAAAAAGTTGATGTGTGGGCAGGAATTCTGGGTGACATTATAGGTCCGTTATTCATTGAGGAAATTCTGACTGATCCCTCTATTTGGAAATTCTGACTGATCCCTCTATTTGGAAATTCTGGAAACAGTGATAGATCCACTGATAGTGGCAACTGTAATGTAGACGAGTTTGACATGATAATTTTTCTGCAACAAGATGGAGCTCTCCTCCTCATTTTGCAGTTGCTGTGACAAATTATTTGAATACTGTTTATGCAGGTCGATGGATCGGGCGTCGAGGATCTGTGGAATGGCCTCCAAGATCATCAGATCTAACTCCTTCAGACTTGTTCCTATGGAGTTACCTAAAATCTAAAGTCTACAAGACTCAGTGTGTGCAACAATTACTCGAGAAACTTTGAGAAAGCGTCAGGACTGAAACTAAAAATAGACTCAATTTTTGTGATAACAGAGAAGATTAGTGTTAGGTTAGTTGCCTTTCTGTTTGTGGTGTAATTCTTTGCACAGTTGAATACAGAATAAAACCCCCTTTCAAATGAGTTATCACTCACACTCCCAATCTAATTGAAATTTTCGAAAGGGTTGCTCCCCTCCAGTAAGGGATGGAATTAGTGGTGAACTACTCATAAAAAAATGTACACTGTAGGAATCAAAAATTGACATGTCTTGGCGATTTTCCTAACAAGAGTCCAGTAACAAGTTAGATAGGGGGGTACCTAACACTTATGAATGATGTGCACTGTAGGTATATTAATTGATTGATGAATTCACAAAAAATATGACAACTCATTGAAAGAAAATAGTCAACAAGGTAAGTTATAGGACTTTCTTCAAATAAAAATGTCAAAGAGCTTCTACTACCTGGATGAATCCTGAATCACCTGGTTTTTTTAATTTAATTTGATTTAACTCAAATACATACTCCCGAAATTTCATTTGATAAATCAGTTCTTGATGAAACAGAAAAATTCATTAAACTCAAAGGTGACATGATGAACTGCAACAAAGTTGTAACTAAATATTTAGTTGGTCAAAGGGTTTGACTTTCCCCAAAACAAACCAAACAACACCCTTGAATCGCCATGCTCGAAAAGCTTTTAGTTTCTGTACATCCAAGGAAAACTTTTCCTGTACATTATGTTTTGACGATCAAAATAATTTAGCTGATAGCGTGCTGGGCAGGTGAAATTATTTCCCGTCGCTCTTTCCCGTTTTCCATGGAATATTCAGGACGTTCTCATTTGTATCCGTCGCCGTAATTTTTCAAGCTGTAATTATTTCTATGAATGGATTCAGGGAAAAGAAAACACGAAGCGGAATTTTGAAGAATAATACAAACACTTCATCACGGAAGAATAAAAGGAAAAACTGATTCATTTGTGACAAAGTATTATTCAAAAGACTCTCAAAGAAATAGTCTCCGTATGAATTGAATTTTGCTTTCATATCGGTGGTGGATGAGAGAGAATGATATGACCAAAATGTAGACAGTCATTAATATGAGATAGTATCAAAAGTGTTTTGTTATATTTGGTCATATATACAGTGTGTTCCAGCTACAAAAAATGTTTATGAGTCCTATTCTACACCATATTCCACGTCACATAGTCGAAAAATATATGGAGTGTTTCTTCTAAAATAAAGCTAAAGTTATATTCGAAAAGTTTCGTACGAAAAATATTGTACGAATTATATATATATATATATATATATATATATATATATATATATATAGTATAATTAATATTTCATTTTAAAATAATGCACTCCACCGTCCAACCCAATTTTTTTTCGTATCGCTTTGTCGTTAGGCTACTATAAGAGTTAGCAAAACATAGTTCAGACATCATTCAGATATCTATTTATGTATCATTCATTCAGTCCTACACTTCAGTTCTTCGTGACAACATCATTATCGTAGCAGTAAACACTGAAATGGCTGACATGCACCTTATTTATGCATTAGCAAATGGAAATTCTGGAGAGACACGGATAATTTACCAGGACAGATATCCTAATACAGTGATTACTCGTGCTAAAACATTCAGAACGCTACATGCACGATTATGTGTAAATGGGAGTTTCAATAAAAATGCATGTTGTGGAAGAACAAAAACGGTAACAACACCTGAACTTGATGCGATAGATGAAGATCCTTCAAATAGTACCAGGAAGATTGCACTGCAGCTTGAAGTCAGCCCAAAAACCGTTTGGAAAGTTCTGAAATAAAACCTCCTATACCCATTTCACATACAGCTCTACTGCCTCGGGATTTTCATCCAAGAATGATGTTACACGGGCGGTTGATTCGCATGATGGCACACAGTAATAATTGTTTCATTTACGGACGAAGCAAATTTTTCCCGAAATGCTATTATGAACTTTCACAATGACCATTTTTTGGCAGTCGAAAATCCCTACGCTATTAGAGAAAATAATTTTCAGCATCAAATTTCGCTGAACGTTTGGGTAGGAATTATTGGTGACTACCTAATTGACCCATTTTTTTAACAGAAAGATTAACAGGTGAATCCTAGACGGACTTTTTTCGAGATCATATACCCATTTTGTTAGAGGAAGTACTTGAAAGAGGCAACATGTGCTTAATGCACGACGGGACTCCAGCTCATTTTAGTGTTCTTGATCGTCAGCATCTCGACACCATCTACCCTAATCGCTGGATTGAACGTGCAGGACATCAATATTGGCCAGCTCGCAGTACTGATATTAAGACCTAGATTACTATTCGTGGGGTCATCTGGAGGCTCTTGTTTATAAAACTCCTGTACTATATAAAATATCTTGAGGAATCGAATAATTGACAATTGCGATATATTGAGGACTACTCCAGGAATGTTTTAACGTGTCAGGCAATCAATGGCAAATCGAATATGGTCGTGTATTTTATCATAAGGTGGACATTTTGCTCATCGACTATAATATATCAATTGTTAATAGTTTTATTCTTCGTTTTTATTTTATGTTTTTTGTTTTTTCTTGAAGCTAGATATGAAAAAAATATGAGATACCAAAAAGTTGCATTTTCAGTTGCTTAATCTGAAAAAATACTACAAAAAAAAGTCAGTGGCGTACTTTTTTACAATATTGTTGGCTGTGGTGCCCACTGAGACTAAATGAGCCTTATTATTAGTTCAAATAAATGTACCAAATTTCAACCAAATCAGTTCTAGGATATTCATGATATTTTATAATTACCGGTTTTTTTAATTTCAACATCCTGTATCTCAGAAACGAAGCAACTCCGGATTCATAAGAACTTTTTTTCCTAAAATGATCTAACGGGTCACCCCCTGCAGTTAGGAACCTTAGTTAGGAAACACCTTGTATATTGCAAGTCTGTCACTCTTGTCTGGCAGTAGACAGCATGCTGAAAATAGTTTCGATAGACAACTAGGAAGTTGTTTGATCTATACAGTGTGCATTAGCCAAAAAGATTAAATTCGATAATAAATAAACAGACACGTAGACTGGTATTTTGAGTAGCACCATTTTTCAACAAAACTTTCTATACATGGCGTGTCATGCAACAGCGGCCAAAACCAAATTTCTTATTTCAAATGTGTAATAGAATATTGAGACGCCTCTGGTCGTGGGACCAAATCCATTTCAATAAGAAAGTTGCATCCCACATGTTCCTCTGGGCGATAATACCGAACTTTAGTTACAGAAATAATGGAACTCAAAATTTATGAAGGACATATTACAAACAATAGATTTCTCGTGAGAATCAGAAAATCCATTCAACTTTGGAGATATTGTAAAATCTGGTAATTTCTGCCTGAATAGCCCAGGGTCGATTGTTTACCATCTGGGTACAACTCGTTTGATGCTATAGATATTCTAGGAACGAAAGGTCGTAAATATATTTCTGACCATTTAATCAATTAATTTTTGTCTTAAATAATACATATATGGAAATAGGTCACTCGTTGTAAATGCATGCAAATTATTGTTATTTTAAAAGTAAGAAGGCAGAGTGACATCGGACGAACAAAAGAGAATGTTTGATAGTTTTTTGTCGACCGTTTTCTATCAAAGTGAAACAAAACCACATTCGACGCTAGTTCTGAAATGTACGGGGCGGTCAACCATATGATGTCACGTAATAGGAAAATACATGTAATTAATTAGCACTGTAGAATACCAGAATAGAGTTTAGAATGCCAAGACCATTCAAGTAGCGACACCTACCTTAATTTCTTATAAGTAAAATATTCTGAGGGCGGGATCATCCCCCCTATCTTTTAACGAATTATAGAGTTGAACCGTTGGAGATCTCAAACCAAGTTTTTTAGTTGAAATGTTGTGTTTGAAGCAGTAAGTCGAGTGAAGAAATACTCAGGTCAAGGCCTCACCTTGACCTGGGACATGTCCGATCTATTTTCTCAGAGTTGAAGGGTTTCTTAAGTATATTATCATTTATTTTGTCAAAGTCTCTAATCAGTTTCACGTATTTAAAGATGGTCTTGGTAAGCTAACATGCTAGATAATATATTGTCAATTAGATAGGTTTTTGTTTTGAGTTATAAAAATATTGTTTTCAGTCTGTTCTTATTTAATTGTTGAAGTTTCCAGTATTTTGATTTTAATTGTGAAAGTAAATTCTCTATATCCTTTTTTCTCGTAAATATTAATATTCTAGTCGCATATTTTTACAGTTTTATAATTTATTTATCTCCGTTTGCCTTAATAAATGAAAAACAGACTATTTCTCGAGTTTCCTTTGTTAGTTAAGTCAATAATTGAACCAAACCAAAATTACTGAATTACTGAAACCAATCAGCTCTGAACGGGCTAATTAAAGGTGCATGTTCGATAAGTTGAAGTGTTACCAATCCAGAGCAATGAACCGACGACGGGAGTATTTAGGTGAGTAAAATTCATTGTCATGATTGAGATCACATATGAGGGTTTTATAGCTGAATTAATCTCTACAAAAGTGTTATTCTGTGAAGTTGTGTTAAATGAGAGTATTTTGATCATGATAGAACCAAACATATTATTTCTCTAGCTTAAAGAATTCACACGCTAACGGCCAACCAGCGCGCTGAATTATATGTATGAATAAATAATGGGATGGGACATTAAGAGTCATTCTAATCTGATATTAAATTAATTAAAGGTTCAATCCAAATGATTAAGATTTGCTAATAGGAAAGTTAGTACAAATGCAACATCCTGTATTCTATTAAATTTTTGGATTATTCAGACAATTCTGAATATATTTCATGTGCAATGTCCTACACCCATCTTAAAGTGTTTCGGAAATCAGTGTTTTCACATTTATTGCAAAAATGAACATTAAAAATTTAAAATCCTTTGATTGCAAAAATTCGCTACAACACACTCAGTTTTGTCTCGAACATGATAAAGTAAGCAAAACCTATTTCAGCGTTCTTTTTTATAAAATAAAAAAAACCTATAACACATTTTGCTCACTTTTGTGTTGAAAGCCAGGCCTTGGCAAATTGTTGTCTGAATGCATGACAGTAATTGTGCTATAGTCGTTCAAGTTTTGTTAACAGCATACCAGAAAAATAGCTCATTGAACAGAAATGCACAAATTAACAATTCTACAGTTGATTGGTTATGGAAATAACACTTGGACACCAATGGAAGTTACTCGCTTATTTCATGAAAACTTCCCAATTTTGTTGTCTTTTTGCCAAGGGACAATTACTTAGATAAAGAAACAGTTTCACGAACTTGGACCTGCAATGCAGATAAAAAAGCAGCTGCCAATGCAATAAGTGATGATACCAAATTGGATATTCTGCTTGAGTCTGAGAAAAACCCACAAATGATCAGTCGACTGGCAGTCCCAATGTTCGATGTATGCCAATCATCGAGTTTCTAAACATTAAAAGAAAATAAAATGCATCCCTATAACATTATACCAACTCAGGAGCTCATGGAAGACGATTTTGATAGGATAACTTATTTTTGTGAACAATGTTAGATAAAAATATGATTCAATTAGAACATGTTTTGTTTTCTGAGTACCCCTTGACACTTCACGGTCATACTAATCGTCAAAATTGCCGCTATTGGTGTAGGGAAAATCCTCACTGGATGAGAGCAGAACATACTCAATACCCTGAAAATGTTTGGACAGGAATCGTTGGAGATCATATCAAAGATCCCTTTTTCTTTGAAAGCAATCCAAATGGCGGTAATTATTTAGCACTACTCCAAAATAATGCCGTGCAAACTTTGACAACCTCATATCTGGATCCAGTAAACCTACAGGTCCCATCGAATGCGATATGGTTTCAGCAAAATGGGGCACCAAATTGATTTCCGGCAGTACCTCAACCGCATGTTTCCAAATTGGTCGAAATGGAGGAGAGGATTGATGGAATGGCCAGCACGATCTCCTGATTTGAAGTCATTAGACTTCTTCTTATGGAAATATGTCAAAAATATTGAATACAAAACTAAACCCTTTGACTTAGCTGACTTACGAAGGCGAATAACACTTGCGATTAGATCGGTTACGCCTGCGATGTTGAGTAAACTTAGAAGAAATTTTTACATAAGATAAAGATGCTGCCAAGACGTTCTCAACAAGGATTTTGAACATCTTCTACAATGACATTATTGTTTATTTTTTTATTTTTTACATTATAAAGAAATAATCATTACCTACCAATCACTCATTACTTTTTGAGTGTGTTTCAGCGAATTTTTGTAATCAAATGATTTTATATTTTAATGATGATTTATGCAATATTTCTGAAAACACTTAATATTTCCGAAACAGTTAAAGATAGGTTTAGGACATTGCACATGAAATATATTCAGAATTGTCTGAATAATCCAAAAATTTAATAAAATAGAGAATGTTGTATTCGAAAAAATCAGTTGGTATTGGCCGATGTTACATGATCCAACCTGTATAGAGAGTTTTTGTTGAAAAAATGTGCTTCTAAAAATACCAATCGACATTTATGCGTTTTCGAACCCGCCCCGTTAATTCATCATCGAATTTATTCCATTTGGCTAATAAACACTATATAACCTTTGCATAATTTGAGACACTGCCACTGCTGAGGCGAATTCTGAAATATAAAGAGGAATTTTTCACTTTCAGGAGTTTCATTTTGACAGTATGATATTTATTATACGACCTATGAACACAACTCGATTTGATGTGGGCGGTAGGAAGAAGTGGAAAGAGAAGACGCTAAGGATCGTCTGCCAAGAATGTATCATATTAAGATCAAGCCAAAAATATTTGAGAATGAACATCCATATCAAGTATGCTAGTGCCAAAATCTTGTGTTGATAGTAGTTGATTCTCAGGAATAGATATTGTTGACAACCAGAAATTGAATTCAAATTTTATAAGGCCATTTATATCGATCAATTTTCATTCTCGATGTGTATACCTCACTTCAAGCGTTGATGAAATAAAATATTATAGCATTATGGTAATTACAATAGATAAGGACCCCGCACATATTTTATGGGAAAAAGTGTTTTGGTGAAAATGGCTGAATTTTTTATATGTTGTTGCTGCGCCATCCTGAGTGAAAGTCTCGATTGGCCCTAGTCGATTGTATTACCAGATTCGGCGCTAGAAGGCGCCAAATCAATAATTCTGTGATTTTTGGAGAAATTTAAAAATATCAATAACTCATTTATATTCAATATTGTGTGCGACTGGACATTCCTGAAATTCGTAAGAAATACGTTTCCATAATTCATTAAAAAACGCCACTGTTTTTGTAAAGGGTATAGTCAACAACACACTCAACATACTCAAATTATTATTATTATTTACTCTTCAGTGAATGAATTCGCCTACGAGGTTATAAGTTGATTGAGTTTATCATTGAGGATCAATCAGAATGGTTTGTTGATCGACCAAAATATAATGGAGCTGAGAATATAGAGTGTTTGAAATAAGGAAGGGTCTATATTATACACAGGGTGACCCATTAGTGTGAGGAAGTACAGTATCTCGCCTATCATAAGGGGTAAGAAAATATATTAAATATATATATATATATATATATACATATATATATATATATATATATATATATATATATATATATATATATATATATATATATACACATATATATATATATATATATATATATATATACATATATACTTTCGGAAAGGTTTCCGCGGTCAGAAATATGTACATTACTAAGTTCATGGGTTGAACCGCGTTGAGAGTTTATAACTCGACGTTTCGGCTCCTGCTTTGGAGCCATTTTCAAGAGTGTGACTGCGAGGCCTCTATCTGCCTACTCCTCGAGTCGTGGTCTTGAGAGATATCAAGGTCTCAACCTGCCTACTCCTTGATCTCAAAAGACGATCCGATGTTGGTTGCACTGTAGTATTTATAGGTGGTTGGCTACCTGGAGGTGGGCGGGTCTTACGGGTTTTCTCGTTTGTCTTGTCTGCTGGTGCCTGCTGTGTAGTTGGAGTTAATGGGATAATAATTGATTGCGGATAAGTTTCACGTGGCCTGGTAATTACGGTTGGAAGAAGGGGCTTCCAAATGGGGTTCAATTTACGGCTATCATCTTTAATGTTCAGGCAATCAGGCCGTTTTTCGATTTCCGATATCTCAATTCCAAGTCCCACCATCATCCCTCACAACTCAACTCAGTCGTAAATACTCTGATATCTCGCTCCATCCGACTAACCGACGACCACAACAGACAATCCGAACTTCACAACGTAAAACAAGCTCTCCTACAAAACGGATACAGACCAGACCACATAGACAGAAACATCCAAAAACAGCTTCAGAAACCATTAGTAACCAAAAACGAACCACAAGTTGAAGACCGTCCATCCAAAGTCTTCTTCCCTTACATCAAAGGGGTGACGGACAAAATCAGTCGACTTTTCAGAAAAGCTAATATCAAAACCATATTTACCACAGAACAAAAACTATCACACCTCATCAGACCAACAAAAGACAAAATTCCCAACGAAGACCATGGTATTTACGAAATTCCCTGTTCTATCTGCCCCCACTCTTATATAGGAGAAACTTCGAAACAGATCCATTTTCGATCCTATCAACACTCCCTTTCAGTTAGAAATCGAGACACCAGCTCCGCATTAGCTCTTCATTTCATCCAAACGGGTCACCCCATAGATTTCGAGAAAACGAAAACCATCGCCCCAGTACGTTCAAGAACTTCTCGTTTTATCAGAGAAGCCATCGAAATCGAAAAACGGCCTGATTGCCTGAACATTAAAGATGATAGCCGTAAATTGAACCCCATTTGGAAGCCCCTTCTTCCAACCGTAATTACCAGGCCACGTGAAACTTATCCGCAATCAATTATTATCCCATTAACTCCAACTACACAGCAGGCACCAGCAGACAAGACAAACGAGAAAACCCGTAAGACCCGCCCACCTCCAGGTAGCCAACCACCTATAAATACTACAGTGCAACCAACATCGGATCGTCTTTTGAGATCAAGGAGTAGGCAGGTTGAGACCTTGATATCTCTCAAGACCACGACTCGAGGAGTAGGCAGATAGAGGCCTCGCAGTCACACTCTTGAAAATGGCTCCAAAACAGGAGCCGAAACGTCGAGTTATAAATTCTCAACGCGGTTCAACCCATGAACTTAGTAATGTACATATTTCTGACCGCGGAAACCTTTCCGAAAGTATATATATATATATATATATATATATGTATATATATATATGTATATAATATTTCAGATTAAAGTTATACGGTTTACTTTGTTGCTTCTTATAAAAATATTTCGAAATGTGCAGAGTTTTTCTTGAAGCCGGGCAACACAAAGTATCAAATTTTTAAATGGACCACCCTGTAAATTGTCTCTCTATGGAACTGAGCAAATCCTTTTACATACGGAGGTATTTCGTTTTTTCGAAAAGTTTCCGTCGTTGTCAGGTTATTGCTGAAACAAAGAAAATTTCGGTAAAACAGACCATCACAAATACCGTCATAAATACTTTATGAACACAGATGTCATTCTGAAATTCCATATAAATTTATGTAGAATCTGAAAATGAACCATTTAAAATTATCCTATAGGAATAATGAATTTGGCTGATGTTACGCCAATGTGATACACTCTGAATAGGTACGAAACATATAACTAGTATATTTCGTTACCTATATATTGTAGTTAACTGTTTTTGTTTATTTTTTGCAATATTATACCTGTGTCACTCAAGTTATTCTAGTACTTGTAGTAAATGGATATATACATATTCAAAATATTCTACAGTATATTTTTCAAAATATTTCAGAGTATTTGTGTCGAAATAATATAATAAGTTTATGGAAATGTCTCAATAAAACTAATCAAGCCTAACTACTTAAAAGAAATCATCAGCAAGTGTCACTATTTTTTATATACCCTGTATATTTTGTGTGACTGCATAGTGAACTTTCATCATAAACGATCCAGTTTATCACCGAGTTATTTGGAATTCCATTTATTTGGATATATCAACAAGCAAGACTGATGCGGGATCATGAGACATAGAACGTCTTGTATATGTTAGTTTGATTTAGGAGATGCTAACATCTTCAATTGGATTCAATATTTATGTCCTTCGAAATATCTGGAAATGAATGACATTCCACCGGTCAATATTTTAGAAATCACTAATAAACTTGCTAGCTTTGGACTCACCCTGTAAAACGTGGGTCTGTGCAGAAATTATTATACGTCATAGTGGATTCGTATCGTCCGTATGAATAATCGATGCATAGTTGATTTGGTTTATAGATTCGTAAAAATGTCTTCACATTGGCCATTTAAAATTTTTGAAAAGTCAACTTCAGCACCCTGTTGAATTTAGAGCTGTGGCTTAATGGAGACATTTCAGCAACATCACGAGTTCTACAATATATAAAAAATTCGAGCAAATTTACCGAAAGCCAATTCCATATTGAAACGGTGCGAGGTCCTTCATCCACATGCAATAGTGTCTTCCCTTGTGCAATTCCTCTTCCAATCTTCTCATCATAAAGCTTGGGCTCGAACATCATCACGCTTCCACTGCTCTCACCTCCATCCAAGCGACCTTCCAGAAAGGTCTCAGCCCTCTCAGGTGTGCTTACATCTTCAGCTAACAGGTCGCTGATCATATCCTCATTTCTTCCGTGGAGCACAGCTCTTCTCCGTTCACCGTCTTCGAAATTTTGCTTGAACCCACTGGAACTCATGATATCAATTCCAGTGATTGAATCGGCCTCAATGTCCGTTACTTGTGCCCGTTGTTTCAGTTTAGTTCTGCCCAAAACCAGAACAATTGGTAGCTAACCATTTACAGTAGCTGGCTTTCTTGTTGCTGTCCATAGCTTTCAAATTTACGGTTCGATTCTTGCCGATGTTTTGGTAAAATTGAGTCCAAGAATTGTCCTAGTTAGACCTGTGTCTAGCAGCATGGTGTAACTCTCGTTGTTGATCAGTCCATCTATGAATACACCTTTATTTTGTCGTTGAAGGATAGCAACATATGCGCTGTCAAACGGGGCTTTCTGGATACAGGCAGATGATTTGCCCTTCCCATAGGCCTTCGTTGATTTCGATTTTTGTAATGTTGGGTATTTGCTACGCACATGCCCAACTTTCTTTCAATTCGATGCATCGTATCAGTCTCTACTCGTGCAACACTTTCTTTTTCACTTTTCTCATGGCTGCTTCCAATTTAGCAGGCTCCTGTGAATGTTCCTCGATCTTACGGAATTTGCCTTGAATCTCGCAGGATTGTTTCGCTGCCTGAAATTTCAAAGCAGGTGCCAGTGCTTCTGCAGGATGTGTTGGACAGGCTAGTGTCAACGTTTGCCTGGTTTCTTGATCGTGGAGTCCATCAAAAAATGCCTGAATCGCTAGTTGCTCGATTACATCTTTCTTTGTGGACGTACATGCAAGGCGAATCAAGCGTGCGCTGTCAGCTCCCAATTTCTGAAGGAATTTGCCTGATTTCTGGCAGTGGTTTTTCAGCTGTGAATGGTCAATCAGAATCAATCGATCAGAATAAAAAGACTTGGGGATTGGTCACAATGACCACGTACAATGTTCAGCCTGATTCACTGTTCTACAAGAATATCATTACTCTGATATATAAATCTTTTGTGGACAACGAGATATTTACTTGGGAAGAAAATTGACACTTTTCATACCTTTTAAGAATGGGGAAAAAATTGAAAGATGATGTGCCTGGTATGTCCAATGTCTTAGAAAATAAGTATCGAATTATAGTACTTAATTGTTGTGATAATAGGGAATTCTTATTCACAACGCATGTCTATAGTTTTGAAAATGAAAGGTTGAAATCACATATCTCGTAACTACGAATATTGATAACACGTCATAAGACGCAATGTAATCAAATTGAAGCCAAAAATATCTAGCTTACCTTTTCTCAAACGGGCGCTGGGAAAATATTGCATATGTCGAATTCTGACTCACGAGAAATGTCATAAATTTTTAAGCTTATGCTTTTTTGACATTTTCAACCGTCTCATATTGAAAATGGGCTAACACTTTTCTATAATGTGAATAAATGAAGAATGAGAAAGATGCAAGACGGTCAATTACACTTCGTGTCATTAAAATAACGATTCATTGATCCATTTGTAACTCTAATAATAAAATGTCTGTTTGTTACCTGCTACCAGTTTCATTTATCAATTTTCTGCCAAAATCGGATAAAATCTCATTAAACTTGAAGAAATATGGATTGGGTATGTGACGGACATTTGTTTGAAGAGGTAAATGTATTTTTGCCTCCTGATCACGAACTCGACGTAAAACGCTGCGATCTTAGATTATTTCAGGCATGAATCTAGAATTTTATGATATGTTTCATATGCTCAGGAATGAGACCTCTTAAAATTAGCACAATATACACTTGCTCTCTGTAACCTTTTCCAGATTATGATGTTATGTTGGAATTTGCTAAGGAATTTGCCGAATTAGCACCACAAAAGATATGCTCCGCATATCTTCGATAATTGTTGCTACCGAACCATGCACGCTAGAAAGAGATGAAAAAACAAAATCGTGTCTTTGAACAGGAATCTCTGGCAAGCGCATTAATTCAGCAGCGCCCAATTCGAAGTCGATGCTCATGTTTTTTTGCATCACATGTCCTTATTATCCATATTGGTAATTAATAGGTATATGGTTGAATTATAATGAGCAAAGTACATCAAAATGGGCTTCTACCAGATATTGAGTTTTATAAATTTGGAAATACGCCAATACCAGAATTCTCTCAATAATTAAACATGTCCAGTAAAATTCTGAGATAATTTTGTATTTACCGAAAGTCAATCCCCTTTCGGATATCATCCTTATGGGATAACGTGGCCTCCAGCCCTGCAAGATAGGTCGATTTTCCCACTGGGAGATGAACTCAGCAGTCAAAAGCGTTCTGTAGGGATTGTATCTGTGTTTGTTCAGCCGTTGCGCAAACTTGCCTTTTCTCGCCCTCCCGCGCCGCTTTTCCAGTTTTCCAGACCGTACCTCAAATTTGCATAACAAACTTTCAGTTTCGCAGTTCTCTCAATAGAAATAATGACAGCCGTTAGCGGGGCCCCAGACTCGCATTGTCGTTATTCAAGGCGAGTTTTTTTATCGTTCTTTCATTTCTGAGGATTGACATCAGGCATTTTTATTTCATTCGAGATTTTATGAATATTTGAAATTTAAATTTGAATAGCGGAGATTGGATGACAGTGAATAAATTCAATGTCAGGTATGGACGAAATCAGCTGTCTAGTTAGAATTAGTGAAGAAAAAGTTCACGATAGATAATATACAGTGTGTCTCACTTCTTATGGAATCACCACCGTAATTTTCCGTAATTTTTTAAGAAGAAATATGAAATTCGCAGAAACGATATATATTAAAAATTAGCAAAATGGCTTTGAAGGGGTCATTTCAAGCTGCATGTCAGCAGGGATGTAACCACTGCCATTTTCGAAAAACTATAGAAAATGTCAAAATATGTTGAAAATGTCTTCGGATTCGTAAGCAGAACAACCATTTTACTATCTACTAATTCAATTTGTTCCTAAAAAAGGTCAGTTCTGAAAAATCCAAATTTGTCTCAGTTCTTATAGAAGCACCCTCGTAATGTTTGTATTTAAGAAACTGCCAGTTAGTGTATGGAAGATACAACTAACTCTGGGAAACCTGCAAGTCCTCTAACTTATTATTGTGACATGTGTTACATTTTTAATCAACACGCACGTTATTCAGGAAAGACATCATATCAAGAGGCCGTAACCCACAAATCGCCCTCTGTATATCAGCCAGGCAGCAATTCGTTACAATTGTTCTCATGCTAGGAAGTGACGCAGTAAAACAATTTCTGACGAAGAATAAAAATAATCATGTCTGAACTCTGAGTAAGATAAATAATACTTTTTCGAGTCCTGATAAAATTTCCACATATTTGATTCGACTCATTTACTTTTTTTTGATCCACTGTTTTACAATATGAACATATTTTGAAAAAGTACCTTCACTTTGTAAAAGTCAAATACTTTAATTTTCCAATCTGGTTACCTTAGACTTATTGTCATCTAAAATAGAATAACAATAATTATAATGGATTACTTCAGTTAGAATGTTGTTTCATTCATGTCTCAGTTTGGATATAGAGAAAAAGAAGTATGTGAATGTTATCACTTGTTACGGGTTTTAATATGCACTAGAAAACCATTTCTCCACGATCATCACAGAATTTGCCAATTCTCTCTCTTGAGATTGAAGAAATATTCTGCAACACCTCTGCCCCATGCAATTTAAATGTATTTACATTCTCTCTCTTGTGATAGAATAATATTCTCACATTGGTTAGCAATAATAACATTAGCCTTGACGCAGTTGATTGTCACCGTAGTGGCAAAATTTGAGTAAGTGTCAAAATTATTGCTGTCACGTTTCCTATCTTTGATCGTGGAGAAAGTATAGTCTGCTACTCGGTTAGAATGAAAATTCGTGATGCTCGTGGTTCCTCACGCTCGCCTTCGGCTCGCGCTAGGAACTTTCCACTCGACATCGAATTTTCATTCTAACCTTGTTACAGAATATACTATTCTGTTTCAATACAATAACATCAGAAATGTTCTGTCATTGATATAAACTTTCTACTCTGTACGTCACTGTTTCAAAATGATAACTTTGATTAAAGTAGCGAAAGTTCAAAAACATCAGTGGGATGATACAGAAACATTGTGTCAAATCGATTTATGTATGATGAAATGAGAAAATTATCAAAATAATTTATCAAAGAAATATTTTTCAGTTCCTATTTGTTCCCAACCTGCTATAACAATATGCTATCATTTTTTAAAGATAATTCCGGCTTATTCGATACTTCACTCAAAGCTGCCTCGAAAGTGGAAGGTGTGAAGGTTTAGGAATCACTTCTTCATAATGATTTTTACATTCTGAAAAAGCTTCCTCAGTAAAAATTATTCAAGGAATTCGCATATATGATAAGTTTATTGCACTTGAAATATTCCCGCCTAGATCTAATCCTCGAATAGATATAATACTACTTGCGCCTTCTTCCATTGTCTATTTCGGCTGTGGTAGTTGTTAATGAAAGCAAATTATTCATATTGAATGTATCATTTATAATAATGAAAACTATGAGTTTCAAACTTTTTACAGAAATTTAGGAAATTTTAGAATTATCTGACTTCTATTGGAAACCCTGAAATGGCGTTTTTATGATACTCTACTTCTTCTACTAGTAGATGTAAACTCTAGTTTGGTTTAAAGATTGAACAAGAATGGCGTTTTCGTCTTGGTTCAGTTGGCAACACTGAATCTCTAGGTGTTTTGTTCACCTGAGTCGTTCAATTGTCCCAAGGAGTAACTCCGAGTAGCTTGAGCTGGACTGATCTCACTGACAACGAACAAGCAACTTTACGTCTGAGTCATCTGAGTGACGTTTTTCGGTTCGATATTGGCAACTAACCTATTTGAAATTTTCCTATATTTAATTAAATTTTGATCATCTCTAGTGGATTTTGGAAAAATTCATATCTTTCATATATTTCGTTTGCGATGTTTGATGCTGTATATTTTCGAGGAAATCTCTATTCGGTATCCAAGTTTTTGAGGTTACAAGGTATGCACTTCTGATAGCCCTTTGTCTCCTGATGTGTAGGCATATGTCGTTATGTATTTTTAGGGCCCGTGTCATTCTCCATCAGTAAAACCGCTGGAATGAGAAACTAGCTATCAGACAGCAAACAAACCATCAAAGCTGTTACCAGAACCCTCCCGCTTATAGAGGTTAGTATTTGCATTTATGGCCCCATACAAGTTTAATCAGAAGTGGTTCAGTATTCCTTCTCTGTTCGTCTCCTATTATTGTTATTCCCCGTTAATGGTATTCGTTTCAGCTATACACGTACTTCGTTTGATTGTGTCGTACCCACTGCGCACACCTGTACTCACCAAGGCACTGGATTCATAAACTACAACAGGTCTGATTGAGAAAATCTACTATCAGATAAGTCTAGCTTGAGATTGTGCCCCTAAGGCATATCAATAATTGTTAGCTATCTTCGTGACGTCAAAGGCATAGCCCTCACTGGAGGTTTGATGTTGATATACTAAAACGATACACCACTCTCAATCATAGCGTACACTTAAATTCATCTTGGTGATACCATATTTACATTAATTTCATTTCATTTTGTATTATGTGCCGAACTGTACACATACAGTGTGACTAACATCGATTATTTTTATACTGTTAAATGTATCTACTGTTTAATATTTTAGTAGTGCAGTGGGTTAACCCATTCCATTAGGGCGGTTTCGGATTCTTCACTGGTGATAAATCCGTGGCGCTTCGGAAAATTAAACCCCATATTTCAATCTTATCGAATTCAATTTTTATTGACGAATTCACGCCAACTGGGCTACTGAGTATGTTAGTGGCATGAAACATCATTGCACATTCACTGTTCTCCTTTCCTGAATTTCGCCCCTAACGCACTCGTAGGAATGAGCAATCGAAAGATAAATATATTTCAAAAGTTGTTATGGTTTTATCTATTAAAATTATATGTCAAAATTCGTTTCACTCCCTTTACTCAACTACAGGGTGGCTCTTCTTAAGGGCGAAGACACGACTAAAGACTCAATAACCGCCTTTCTGCAAACATATCGTTCAACTACAAACAGAAACGCACCTGAAAAATTATCTCCTGCAGAGTTAATGTTTGCAAGAAATACAAGAACAGTATTGAGCACTTTGAAGGAAATAATTCAAGGATTACAGGGAAAATATAATCTGCCGATTTGCAGAAGCCGAGGTAACAAAATATCATTAATAAAGTTTTGCGCGTTCAGCTGCAGTGGAGTATGTTTTTTCCACTCTCTCCCTGTTTCACTCTTTATCTCTCACTGTGTCGTGCTGTACCAATATTACTTTCCGTTGCAAGAATTCCAATCTGTCAGACTTCCATATAGGCGATCCGCATGGACCAATCAGAACAATTGTAGGGTGGGTGTAGCTGATTTGGAAAATTGAGGAAACATAGTCAAATCAACTCGAAAACTTTCATCAACCTCGCGGCTATAATATTATCTACCTTTCATTTATTTATCTTATGTGATTTAATTAGAGAAAGAAAATACCGAAATTGTATATATAATATATGGAATAAAAAACTTTTTCACTAATTAGATCAAAATTTGTTATTTTATTTACATGCTACTTTCCGCCCTTTCTATTTCTCACATTTAGTAATTTGAAAAAATTTATAAAAAAAATTCAAACCATCAGATGACATTTTCGAGTATTTCAAAATGGCGATTTTTTTTTGCAAACATACAGATCAACATACCTCCGTCATCAGAGACATGTGGGGTATATACACTATCAATATCTGACGCGCACGAATACTTCTATGAGACTGTTTTTTTACATTTTTGAGAGCCTTTAACCGCTTTCTTCATCGGTAAAACGGCATACATCATATAACCTTCTTTTCTTTATAGCATCTTATCTTCAAAATCCAATAGATATCCCTACGACGCTCGAGTTAATCACAATTAAGACTCGTGGGCTCTTCTACTATAATTCACAGTGTGAATAATACCTATGGTAATGAAACAAAAAAACAATACACATACATTGTACGAATCATACAATTCTTGAAAATTATGAAAACATCTCTCAATCAAATACTTCTTCAGCAAACGACCGAAGATTTTAAAGTTTGTCATTTCTTTCAAATGTCTAGGAGCTTATTGAAAAATAGTGAGGGCCAATTTATACAACATATCATCATCATAGTCATAGCACTATCATAGTCCTAGTCTTAGTCGTTGTCTTAAAGTTTTTATATTCATGCATCATAGTCATAGTCATCGTAGTCTTTTTATCCCAAAGATAGGGACAATTTTCAATCGTTTCAATAGGAGTACCCTCTTGGATAATTTTTTCCGAAATACAATAAATAATAACATATAGTAAGAATCAGAAGTCAAAACTAAGAATTATTCTTTCATTTGTCAAATACTTGCGCGTTGTGAATGTTCTCTTATTTATAAGCACGAAAATTGAAAATTTGCTAACTTTGAAGGTCAAATTCTTATGATTATGATCGAGACTAAAACTAAAGAAATTTCACAAATGCTCCTACTGAAATGTACAGTTTTAATTTGATTCTATGATTAAAAATGTGACTATGATAAAGACAGTGATGCATGAATTGGCCCTTAAGACAGCACTGACGGAGAATTTAATGATGTTTTGGATTGACGACAAAGCATGGAATTCTCGTGTTTTTCTAGTGTTCACATTGTGAATATATTCATTTAGAAGAAATGTATTTTTATATTGAAAACATAGATGGACAATTCAAAAATATGTAATGTCACGGGTAAGTTTGAGTTTACCAGAATTTAGAAAGGACACACTATTACTGTTCCAGAATTTTTGAAAACCAATTCTACTACTCAGTTTATTAAAATAATTTCCAGATATCAGACTGAAACAAAGCAATTTGCCAGATCTTGCGCCATAATCCAACCTTGCAGAGTTCTGACATGAAACATAATTAGGTTTTGGAAATATTGCTCTTCCCTTTTACTGATTCTGCTTTCTTTGTAGTTGAAAATTCATATAGTTCATCACTCAGATAGTCCTTTGGTTGTGGTTTAGAGCGTAGCTTTCGAATAGTTCCAGTTTGTGGTAGCGAATAGATATTATAGTTCTTTAATTTAATCGTCAATTCATTTGGTCGTTGATGATAATAAAGTTTGTAGGGCATCTCATAGGACAATTAAACTATTTTCTATTCTCAGTTTGGATAGCCAGTACTATCACCTTAGAATTTAGAGAAACCCTCTGAAGATAACTAGAGAGGAGATGGATTTTTCAGGTAGAAAAATGGGTAATTTCGAAGCGTCCCTTTTTTGTGACAAGAAGGTTGGGAAATGTGTTTCGCGATTTTGCGGATATTCCATGCATCCATCACATGGAAGACAGTCCGTAGTTATATCCTGTTATGTTTTCGACTCACAACTGTCATTTATTAATTTGTTATAAACATTTAAATAGAAAAAACGAGTTTATTTCAATCGTTTTGCTTTTAAAATGAAAAGTAATAAAGCAGTCTGGTTGTTTCCATGGAAAGAATTGTACCAATTAAAATAGAATGCATTACGACCAGGGGTACTATTCTCGAATCATTCAACTTCTAATTCGTATACGAATGAAAGAGACAAACATACATATTTCATGTGAATTAGTGTGAAACAGGAAATCGAATTCGTATACGTACTATAACTCTAGAATAGGTCCCCTGATCCGTTAGTAACGGAGAAAAACTGGAAAAACCGGAAAATTTTGCGATTTTTTTTATTCATTACTCTGCCATTTTTTCAAAAAGTAGGGTTGGCCATTCTCATGAAAGTATTGAATCATGTATACTTTATCTGTGCACAAAACAGGTGCTGTCGGATTATTAGTTTTGGCACAATTGCAATGTGAATTTTTTTGTGATAGTCCGATTTCAATACCTCAAACAGATTTTGAAAGTAGAAGCATAGTACAACAAAATGTATATTCTTATTTTGCGCTACAGTGCGGCGAACTGGCTGAAAAATGCTTGCAAACATGACTGAAAACGCGTAAGCGGTCAAGTGGTAGGAGATACCGGGAGATGAAGGGAATTCTTCTATTATGGATGATGGATTGACCATTGCATAATAGACATCCTTCAAACAGTTATGGATTACCTGATAATACGCTTTTCTTCATCTCCCGGTCACTCCTTCTACTAGATCGCTTACGCGGACTCGTCCGTTTTCAGTCATATTTGTAAGCATTTTTCAGCCGTTTCGCAGCATTGTAGCGTAAAATGAAAATATATTTTTTGTGGTACTATGCTTCTATGAGGATGTATTGATATCTAGTTAGCCTTTACCAGTTCCCTGCATAAACAATATATTGCGTTACCATAGCAACGAACAATAACTTATTAGAAGTGTCAGTGTAAAGTTTGACGTCAAAAAAGTAAACCAGAGTTACGCAATAAATTAAAAGAAAAAATATTTTCACCAAAATTGTGAAAATCGAAAAATTGGAGTATCGAGCCATCATCAAGTACCTGTATTTGAAAGGGTTACGAGGTAGGCAGATTTACGAAGATATGCTTATACCCTTGGTGATCAATGTCCTTCATATGCGACCGTGAAAATTGGACTGCAAGCTTCAAAAGAGGTAAATTTTCCATTGAAGATGATGACCGATCGGGAAGGCCAGTTTCTGTGTCAGTCCACGAAAATATCGATGCAGTTCATGACATGAATTTAACAGACCGTCGAATTGGGCTAAAACGGATATCTGAAGCACTGCACATTTCATACGAATGCGTTCATCAATAGTTCACGTCAATCTGGACATGAGAAAAATTGCTGCAAAATGGAGCCCCAAATGTTTGAATGTTGACCAAAAGCGTGCAAGGGTAGTAGCATCGCGTTCGATCTGTGCTCGATTTGAAAACGATGTAGACTTCTAAAACCGAATTGTTACTATGAATGAGACTTTGGTACTTTTCTACGATCCAGAAACAAAGCAACAATCGATGGAATGGCGACACTCCGGTTCTCCAAGACCTAAGAAGTTTCGTGTCCAAAAATCTGCTGGAAAAGTTCTTGCTTCAGTTTTTTAGGATTGCCATGGAGTAATCATGATTGATTTTTTGGATAAGGGTAGAACAATAACTGGAGATTACTATTCGACATTACTGACCACTCTACGGGAAAAAATTTAAGAGAACAGACGCGGAAAGCTATCCAAAGGTGTTTTGTTTTTGCAGGACAACGCCCCTGCACACAAATCTCATGTTGCCATGCAAAAAATTCGTGATTTAGGATTTCAATAACTAGAACACCCCCTTATTCACCAGATTTGGCTCCGTCCGACTATCATCTCTTTCCTCAGCTGAAAAAAAGTTTAAAAGGTCATAAATTTTCTTCCAATGAGGATGTGATAAAAGCTGTGGAGGTCTGGTTTGCAGAGCAAGTAGAATTTTTTTTTTTGAAAGTTCTAGAGACGTTGCAGGTTTGCTGTAATAAATGTATCCAATTAAGAGGAGAATATGTTGAGTAATAAAATATTTTGACATTGAAATTTTGTTTGGTTCTATAGTAGGCTAAGAATTTTTCAAAATATCTTCGTACTTTCAATCTCTCAGAAATTGAAATCGGACGATCACTAGAGCAACCAGACAAATTGCAATAATTGTGCCAGAACTAATAATCCGACAGTCGAAAATATAACAGAATTTAGCTATGGACTGTCTTTCAAGTGATGGCATAGTCGGTTTCCTACTAGTAATTCTGTTAAAAACTCACAAATTTTATGCTCTGTTGATGGGTTCATAAGAGACTTTGCTTCCAGTTACCAAATTTCAATAAAATGAACTCATCTGAGTTGATACTCAAGGCCACCCTACATCGAAGTAGGTTATGTCAATTATTATACCAGAACTCAGATAAAGTACCGTTTCGACTCTGTCATACAACTCTTCAATTTCCGTTACAAGGGATTTTTAGGTTCATTTCATTTCTTCTACGGAATAGGTTTCTCGTACGCAGTAGCAAGATTTCTTCCAGCAGCGCAGCGTAAAGGCCTGTTCATTCCACAATAACGCTGATGCTATAAGGTTTAAGATCAACAAAAAATGTGCCAAAAAGTCAATCCATCCCATTGCTAGGCTATCGAACTACGCACTGAACAAAATCCAGTTGATTGATTATACGCTGCATGAACTCCAGTGGAACCGAAATAACAAGTCAGCTAAAACTTTTGTCTGATAACCTTCTCATTACCTTCACCATGTGGACTGACGCGGACACTTTGAAGCATGTGACTAGAATCTAGAAACGAATGAAGTATAACAAATTTAGAGAATTCATAAAATGCCAATAACCGTTACTTACCATTATGTAGTTGTTTATGTATCGATATTCGAAGGGATTCTAAGGTGGCGGTGGTAAAACTTTATACCGTGGTCAAGCTCCAGCTTGCTCGTAGAGTGGACTTGAGGAGAATCAGTTGTTGTCGGCACCACCACTTACAATTTCTTGTATTCTTGTATTATTTCATACTTTCAGTAAAGTATCAGATATCCTTCGTCTACTCTGGAAGGAAATTATACGACCCTAACAACCTATTGTTGTTGTATTCTATTCACCTACACCCTGATCGTTACAAAAAGGTTGGGAATCAATAAATTCCTCATCTAGTTAAAAACTGTAATATTGTAAAAGGTAAGATTAAAATCCTGAATTATCGGAATAAATCTCCTCAAGTAAATGTGATGAAAACTCCTGCTACTATACGAACATTTCTTTTCGGTACAATATATCTTTTTTAAACAAGTGTAGATTTACCCCATCTTCGTTTGCCATACCTTAGCATTGACGCAACTTGGGCATGATATAACGAGATAATAATTGTTGTTGAATATTCTGACAGAAAAATCATAAATTCTATGAGTAGTTTGAAAGTTATCGGGTTATAAACGACAACTTCTTGGCTTGTTGCATAATCAAAAAGAGTGTCAGTTTGGCAGTTAAAATAATCTGAACTCGATCGAGAGAATTATTCTGTCGAATCGACACGACATGAGGATTCTCCAGAATATGTGCAATAAATTGTCTTTTAACTAAATGAGCTAGCAATCGAAATTTAAAGAAAGAAACTTACATCATGTTTCGAGTACAGTCTAATATTATCTAAGACCAACCAAAAGTACATCACAATAGCGACGGTAAATGGCTAGTAACAAATAATGTTCGGTTGTTCAAACAGTCTTGCTTGAAAGATAGGACCATTTTAAATTGAAAGACTTTTCTAACCACAAATTCCTGATGAGAATACAGCTAACCAATCAAGCAATACCTTCAGCTAAATGCTGAACATCATCAGAATTAGGATATAACTGAAGCTGAGAGAAGCAACGGAGCTATTTCTTAACAGAAATGGGTTTGTTGGTAGATAAATTGGCCAACAGGTGGCGCTATCAATGCATCGGTAAAATTACGATTTGGGAGAGAGTGGCGCATATGAAAATCGTTAGAAAGTGGGGCGAAACATGGGTTACCACACTTTGTCAAAATTTCGCATACAATTTGTTCCAGTGACTTCACCAAATTTTAAATTAACTTAAAACATTCCAATACCAATTTTATTACGGTTGAATATTTGAAGCGGAGTATTGTGAAAACACTCTCAGATATGGAGCAGGATCGAAAAGTTTGCTGTAATATACAAATGACTATTCTTTGTGTGAAAATCAATATTTCTCTCTTTCATAACCAAATATTGCATTCATCAAAACTACGAATAATATTTTCGCTGGCGACTTCACCATATTTTACATGTTCAAAAATTCTGTCAAATTTCATTCTGTGATATGCTGATGATTTGAAACGAAATATTGTACCTACTTAGTGAACACTCATATTTCAAAAAACATTTTGACTTCCTGTATTCATGAATAGGCATACTGAATTTTTGTTGAAATATTGAATGAAAACATAACAAAGCATCAATGAAAAAAAATTATAGGTGCTCCGAGGCGGCCTAAATTTATTTGGTGGCTCATTCGTTTTTACAGCTGGAGAGAAACCCAGAAAAACCATCATAAACATTATGTATTTGTGAAGAATCAATTTATTTTCTATAACCATAGCCAAATATATGATACGGGTAGTTGGTAGCAATCACATGAGACACCAATTGAAAATAAATGGTTTTGAGTCGTCTCTGTTAGCTTTATATAGAAACATACACACTTTCTTCACGTCTCTGCGGCTGATGTATTTTTTTATGACTTCAGGCCAAGACTTGCCGTTGCTCGTTTGTGGAATCGAACACCCTTTTCTATAGTTATGTGAACGGAAAAGTGAAAAGTATAATATAATTTTTACAAAATTTCAATACTGAAATTATTGATTTCAAGATATCCATAGCCCTAGAATAAAAAGATCCTCCAAATTTCATTGCATTATGTTCGAATAGAAAAAAAGAGTAGCGAGCCACTCTCGGCGGACACTCGCTATATGACACCAATAATATTTACCAACTTCAACTATAAAATATATCAACTTCTCATCAATATTTTGGAAAATAGGTCCAAGTCGAATTTGCTGAAAGTTCACAATAATGTAGTTTATGATTTCCTGATCAAATGTCCTTCATGGGCAGAACGATATCTAATGAATAGTTTTCCAGATTCAGGGTGTTAAACATGCAGAAACAGAGTTGTCACTTACCTTGTGAAAATCAGTAATGTGGATATTATTTTGTTACAAAAAGTTGAGGATAATAATTGCAATCCTGATATTGTCGATACGAGTTGTAATGAAAAGTTCTAAGTCTGTACTCAGGGTTATTAATAATTATATAATTTTCATGCACTTCTTTGAACACAGTCATTCAAACGCAAAAGCTCTTAAACTTGCATAATAAGTGAATATCATTTGATATTGATATTGGGTGATCTGAGGTTAGTATTATGAACGGGCACTCAAAATTTTCTTTTTTAGTCGTATTTATATAAACATTAAGGAAACAGTAAACCTTAATACAGAAAATAGGCACGTGGTCTCATCTCAAAGTAACACAGTAGCTTTAAATGGGACTGGTTTCGAACAACCCTGCATCTGCATCTGCATCTGCATGTTTGACACCCTGTAACTCCTTGTAACACCATGTAACTCCCTGTAACACTCTGTAACTCAAGAACTGCCCATTAAATCTCGTTGTGCTCATAAAGACATTTGATCAGGACATCACAAACAAATTTTCAGCCAATACTTGATTTGTTGATGACACTCCTGGTACCTATGCAATATAAACTGATCGTAGCTATTTTTCCAGGTCCGTTCGTTATAGTTTGGAAGAAGGGTACAACTCTACTGAGCGCCGGCCAACAAATAATCACCATGGACCCGAGGATTTCCCTTATAGGATACAACTTGCAATTAAAGGACATCCGACACGCCGATCAAGGGGACTATACTTGTCAAATTGGAGACGGCTCCCAAGGGGATTTGATACACTCGATAGAGATATTAAGTGAGTACATTGTGGTGCTTTCTGCCTATCAATTTCGATGAGATTTAGACGTCTCTGGGAGACGATAAGGGTGTTTATATATCGAGGAATATATTACATCAATTGAAGTAATGGGAATGATAAAGAGAAAACTATAGGGTGGCTCTTTCCGGTCTTTAAATTATTCGAGTAGTTTCACAATATACAAAGAACTTGTTACCTTTTTGTCAAGAGTAGGGAAGTTGGGATATTTCTCTTGAAGGTGAAAAGATTGGAAATTAAAATAATCAATAGATGCTCCAAAATTCCTACTAATGTTTTCTGATACGCAAATTTAATAATTAAAAGAATCTAAGAATTGTGGGCCTGAAATTGTGCACTGATTGTTTAAGCGTCCGAAAATTATGTTGTTAAGAACACACAAAATATCCATGACAGCCGCCATCTTGAATAATAGAACTTCCCCATTTATGTCAAAATGTAACATTTTTTTGCCTTTCAAATTATCAAAATTTTAGAACAATATATCAAGCGGTTCAAAAGTAGCAGAGGGGAGGACTACTTGCGACCACACTGTAAGTATTGTGCAATGAAGAAGTAACATATTAGCTGATAAAACTAAAAGACAAATATTAACTCTTGATATATGAAAACTATTACGATTTCTTGTTTCATATGTATAAACAAGATGCTGCACGGCTAAATACTTCTGGAAATACTTTTGAAAACCATAGCATGATAGTGAAATCATTCCGAGACATAAATCCAATGATTTTATTTTTAAATAAATCGCATACCGCGAGTTTGCAATTTTTGTTTTTGTTTTATTTTATTGAGGTCCAACATAAATAAGATGGACGCACGTTGATCAAAATCGGGCTGTTGTAAACAGTGACTTTTACTTCAGTTGAGAAAAATTGCGCTTTTTTCGGAAAAAAATTTATTTTTTATATTTTTTGTTGACTTACTCGAAATGACCTTCAAAATAGAGGGTGTTATTCAACATGAAACATAAAGCCTATGAAGTATACTTTATTGTTGTAGTAATCTCTGATTTCTTTTCATTTCATTCATTTTCAGTCACGAAAGAATATAATACAGTAACATAACTTTACAGTACACTAATGTGAAAATGTCAAGAGTTAGACAGATACACCAATGTATAACAGTAATTAAGACTAGTAAATATAAAGTGCGAACAAACATACAAAGACATTATTAGGTATAAATAAAAACAAAGTTTTAAATAGATACGAATTGTCTTCACAACATCAATCAGAAATCACTGTAAAATTCTTCTATCGAATAATAGGTCTTTCATTTCCCTCTTGAACGTATGAATATTTTTCGAGTTCTATATAGCTTTATGAAGAGTATTTGAAAATTTTCAACCATTATAAAACATACTGAAAGAATGTTTGCATGGAAGCAATTTGTTTTTCAGGCTTCATAGGTATGCTCTACGATTCCAGATTCAAAACAAAATTCATTTTTGAAATCAAAACAAACTTCATCATAGATATAGATCGATATCATCGTAAGAATTGAGAGTATTCTCTGAATGAATCCAACGGTGCGATTCTTGTCACTCAACGAACAGCCTTTTTTTGTAACATAAAAAGTTCCCCCAGAGCATTATACCATACTTCAAGTTTGAATGGAAACAGCCAAAATATGAATGTTTAACAATATTCTTCCTACATTGTCGAGATGATTATACAGAGTGCATAGCAGGTTTTAACAAGTTTCGAGAAGAAGTTATTGAAATGTGTATCACATTTCAAATTGCAGGTGATAGTGAGATCTAAAAGCTTTGTGGTATCAGAACAACATATCTCAGTGCTGTTCAGAACAATAAGTTATGTTAGGTCAGATAAGCGTTTGTAGTGTGAAAGGATTGCAGTCAACTTGGTTAGCAAGGTTATTAGCTTAGGTTAGGTTATTTTCTTATTATTCCTTATTCTTGAAGCCATAATATAGCGATCGAAGCGAGCTATTTTTATTTATTTTATCCGTCAGGTCAGATAAGCATTTGTATAGTGAAATAGGATTCAACTTGGACAGCGACGTTAGATTAGGTCGTGTAATTTTTAACCGGTTTGCTTTCACTGGTGATTTGGCACCATTGGATATTTCCGAAGATGATCATGACGTGACATGTGACATTTACAAGGTTGACATAACAATAAACCCAATAATTAGTGTCACAGTTGTGAAATTTACATATCATGTAATTTACTAATTTTCAGTTATTCAGTCATTTCAGAATTTTTTTTGTGTAATTTTGTTTTTATGGTATTTTGCAAAATTTCAGAAAAATCGCTTTGGGGACGGTAAGTATGAGTTTTTCCCTAGTCTTGGTACTATGGGAATTCAACCTGTGCTGATTTTGGACGACCTTCACGAAATTCGTACCGTATCGATTGCGTCCACCATTGAAATCGGAAAACCAGCAGAACACTGTGGCTCGATATGGAAAGTTGAAACGAGTTGATCGGAACACTGCTGTTAGGTTAATCAACATCAAAAGTCGTACAAAATCATTGCACTAAAATGTTACCCTACCTGTAAACAACACAAATAGAACTCAACAAATTCACCATTTTATTGTCGTTGTTACTTCTATATGCTTTGAATGTAATGCTGTTAATTTTGGAAGATTTCATTGATAACTATATCTATAATAAAATTAAAAAAATAAAATTGAAATTAATCTATGAGTTTTTCCCTAGTCTTGGTACTATGGGAATTTAACCTGTGCTGATTTTGGACGACCTTCACGAAATTCGTAACGTAGCGAATTGCATCCACCATTGAATTCGAAAAACCAGCAGAACATGGTGGCCTTATATGGAAGGTCGAAGCGAGTTGATCGGAACACTGCTGTTAGGTTAATCAACATCAAAAGTCATACAAAATCCTTGCACTAAAATGTTTCCCTACCTGTAAACAACACAAATAGAACACAACACATCCACCATTTTAAAGTCGTTACTTCTATATGCTTTGAATGAAATGCTGTTAATTTTGGAAGAGTTCGTTGATAACTATATCTATAATAAAATTACAACTTAAATGATTTTCACAAAAGAGGAGAAGATGTACTGAATTACATAGTCGCTATGTTCCGTTAAATACTCAACGTAAATTGATAAGGAGTTCTGTTGTATACGCGAGTCCCAATAAATCCAAGGTTAGATGAAATATAATCAGTAATGTATTGATACTTTGTGTAATTATTGTTTATAAAGAATCGTTGATAACTTGTTAATTAAGGTCTAATTCGTCCATTTCGTGGTGAGATCATCTATCAAACAACTATTGATGGTAGAATATGGATATGTGATGATATACTATTGGAAAAACCACCATTTTCGTCTGTAGCATCCTTATGAAACATTCTGTATATTTTTAAATTATTTCAAAATATAGTTCATATTTTCATAGATCTCCTCTAATGAGCTAGTAATCACGCTGAATTTGGGTCACCTACAACCAGCAGAGTAAGTACCTATAATAAATGAAAATTAGGTTCAAGAAAACTGCGAAACTGCATTACTTATTACTTTTGATTCGATTTGTACACTCATCTTCAATAAAATATCACGATTACGAAAGTATTTTTCAAATCAACAATTCGCAATCCCTACAATAATATTCAAATTTGTTCAACAAAATAATTTGATCCACGCAATTTAATGCTTTGGAGAGATCGCAGAACATGCTAAGAGCTCTCTGGTTTCCAATATATTGTGCATCATATCCAAGAGTGGGAACTCAGCATCAGATGAATTGAGGTTTTGACGGAAATTGAAATCTGATTAGGTTTAGATTCTGTTAGAGAAACAGTATTTTTCCCCAGGAAATGTTTCACCAGTAGCCATTCGAGTGAGTTAAATAAATTTATCAGCATTGAAATAGCTCTGAAATTATTTTTATGTTTTTGTTTATGTAAAGTAATTGAAAATTGCAATTTTTTTATATTTTTTGTTGATTTTTTTTAGTCTCAAGTAACATTAAGGAATCATTATAAACTTATTTAGTTAATGAAATAAAACTCTTTAGGTTTATTCCCAAATGCTAGTGCACAATTTGAAAAACTGATGCTTTTCAATATTATTCTTGCTGTTCATACCTTACAAATTCCTTTAAATTTTTATAACCTCATCAATTTCGGCAAAGAGATGGCCCCTTATGTCCCTAAAATAATTTGTTTCATTCAATACTTTATTATTAAAAACAAAAGTTACCCATACTATCGCAAATGGGAATAAAATTAAATTGTAAACAACTTTTTCGAAATACAAGCGTTTTCTGCTATCTTTAAGAATAACCCTACTTTTTGCCCATTCGTAATGAATTTTTTACAATTGCCGTCTTATTGGTGGTCACGTGACATACACACAATCTATTTCTAGTATTCTCAATATGCAGAAACGATCTCCTACAAAGTATTTTTTTGAACTCTGATAAGAAATTTGTTTTCCCATTTGTTGCAAACGTTATCGCCCACCCTGTATAAATCAAAATCGGAGGCCAAAACAGATATACAGTAATATTCTTGCTAGGTAGCCAGGTAGCTAAGTGGTTAGCGACATTGTTTCAATCACTTCGGCTGCCAGTCGGCGATGGTTCAAACCATGGCGACTAAAGAAAATTTTCTGATGACACGATAAAGTGCTAGGAAAACGGAAAAAACAATTTCAACAATTTTAACAACAATTTTTAAACATTGTTGATATGATAGTGTAAGAAAAATAGTCTAAACTCTGTTTCACTAATTTACTTGAACTTCTAAATTACAACTACTAATTTATTTATGGTTAAGCCACTCTGTATAAAATTACTTATATTTGCTAACAATACAACTGACTGTAACTATCTATCTGCCCTCTTCACCCGCGGAATGATATTTATATCTACGAAGGGTTATTCTCTAGATATAGGTCTGAAACTACTTCGATTCGCTTCCATATGGAGCACTTCTAGAAGCCTTGATGACAGTAATTTCAAGATGATCTAACTCTCGGAATGCAGGCTTGTTTATATAATAATACGCTATTCCGGTGAAATAGAGTTTCATTACAGCAATAATTGTTAGGCCGAGCGGTGCCTTTGTCAGTATTTTATGGGAGCGTTATATATAGGAACACATAAGGAAAATTATACATCACTTACCTATCAAATCTCATCTCCGGCAACCATATCGGGAACTGCCACCAGTTCTGCACACACTCTAGGTTTAATTAACCAATTTATTTTATCTATTTTTAACTTTAACACTTTTCTGGATTTCAATCTAATCAAATACTTATCAAATTGTTATTTATCAATATCTGGGCCGAAGGCCCAGGTGGAAGATCAAATGGAACTTAATGAAACAAAGAAATCCTCCAAAAACATTTATTATGCCGAAAGAAAAAAAAGAACGCCGGAATAACTAAGAAGTTTTGAATTTATAAGTTCTTAAACCAAACCCAATTATAATCGGTGAAATGAATGAAATTTCACCATATTTACTTTACGTTATAAAACTACTCAAAAAGTGATTTTTCTAACTAAAGCATTAACCTGCTATTTTGAAACAAATCATTTACCAAAAAAGGTCACGTTACTAGCAAACATCTAACTCTCTCAAGATTTAAAACAGGACTGTAGTTTAGGAGCATCAATATCTGGTCCTCAAGTTAGCCTGGGTAATCCCTATATCTGTGTATGCCTGGCAAATATGAGGGTTGTTCTAAAAATCAAATAGTGAATTGAATCTTTCTTCGGTTTCTTCTACAATCTGCCTTTACGAATTATTAAATTCCCCCCGTATAACTTTCGTCTGTTTTGGTACGATTTTCACAGCAACACATGTGCGAAGTTTTCTGACCATTCTTGGTATCGTCAACTAAGTGCTGAATTTAATGGCTTCCAGATGTAGATTCAAGGTTTTTCCAGTTTCGTCCTCTGTTTAGAACAATAAATAAATTTCAAGATTAAATTTTGTTACAATTGCCCCCCCCTCCCCCTAAAAAAGGCACAATTTTTTTCCATAAATAAATTGTTACTTCAGATCCATTCAAATATCTAATTCTAACAAGTTACTATTTTGTCAAGTCTTAATGGTGCACCCTGTATACTGTACCACGCACTGATGAAATTCCGCGACGCATAGATATTCCGCGAACTACCAACCCGCGCACTCACCCTCACTCGTGTTGGTATACCGTGCATCGATTCCGCGCGAATGTGGTTCCTGCGGTGATGGTCAATCAACATCAAATGGTTTCCTGGGACTGCTGCTGCACCTAATGCATTTTCAACGAATGCATTTCAGGAGATGACAGTTGCCCCTAGATTTGGAAAAGAACTACGCCTATGGTGGAAATATCGCCTCGTTCACTGATGGCGGATGGCAAGCTGAGACCTAACTAAATAATTCTGATACAGACTTATTACCTATATCAACTCATATCAATACATTTTACAATCACCCAGCTTCTTGCTTTGAGGGTGCAAGGGCTACACTTCTTTCCTGAAATTTTCATGGATATTGGTTAGCGTTAGACTTACAAATTGACAAATATTTGGTATAACGAATCGGAATGCTGTTTGTTTCTTTCTTTTCTTCTTTTTGAATTTAACATTTATTAATTTTTCTTCGATCTCCACAGCATATAGATACATAAGTGATATATATCTATTTTTATTCAACACGCACCTCTGACAGGATTGAAAGTTATCAATCTATCTTTTCTAGGTGATACACTAGAAACGATTAAAATAATTACTGAAAACTAAGTCATATTTGAACTTCAAGTGATTAATGGCCAATTAATTCCTGAAGTTCGAACAATAAAACTCGATTGACGTATTCAACTATCATCTCACGCATTTTTTAGTTCTGTCACCTATTTTCATTCAACATTTTCTCATATTTTTATGCATAATTCATTTCTCACAAGTTATTCATTCTTTCAATATACTAATACCAAATTCATTCACCAAATAGTTGAATACGTGTACCTCCACGACACTAGAAACGCTCAAATAATTATGTCATCATGAAAAAAAATCTTTAAAAAAATATTATTACACTCAGAAAAAAAATCGCTCAGTGTATCACAAATCGTGGAAGATGTTATAGTCCTCAGTTGATATTAGTAAAACGCTAATGGCATGCTCTGACAGTGAATAAAATGCTATGCCGACATCACTACCATACCAGGTCCCTACGAGTCTACTCAATATCTTCAACTATTTCTCTGTAGGTTCTTGCGAGCTTGTTCACCATTTTCTTTCACTTTAACGTAGTATGACTTGGGGATACACAATATGCTTCCGCGGGGTGTTTCACCAGATGGACTCCATTCGTCCATGGGCTCATTTATTCACCTATCCGGACAACCTAGAATTCAATGTCTCCATTCGACAAGTTCCGAATATGTTCCCAAGGCGTGACATTTCCATTCAATATCACGTAGTTAATCACGCCTCCATTCGGCTAACACGGCCCTCCTACATCTGTCACACTCACGTTCGTTATATCAACTTATCAAGAAAGATAACTTTGTACAAATTTCCATACTCGCTATACCCGAGTTTCATATTCTATACTTTTATCTCTATTTCTTTAGATCTTAAAGGTTCGCTACATTTTTCAATATTTCTTACACGTGCGTCTATGGGAATTCCTTCACCATTCATGTGACGTCTTATTTTACCGTTTTCATTGTCAGGTTTTCTCTTTTCTTTCTCATTTTCCGCGTGTGTCAGTGTCAGTTTTTTCATATTACTTTTATTTGTCTCTATAATTTGAGGTTTCCGCTACCCCTGTACATTACATAATTCCATTTGCTCGTTATCTCTTCATTTTCTTATTTTTACGGGGTAGCTATATCACTTTATGGTATCTGTTTATTTCTCTTGACATCTCCATTTTTCTTTCTTTATAACACAGAAAATCTTGTTTCCGCAGTGGAAACAAAACTTTTTTTTTTCCTCTAGTATACAATCTTTCGCGCGGTGTCCTTCAGTTCCACATCGAATACATCTATTTAGGATGTTCTCACATTTTTCTGCTGCTATCAAACAATCTTTCAGATAATATCCAATCCTGCCATAGAAGAATCGACTAGTATTAGGTCTCTGGAAAAATGTACTTGTGGGCTTTCCAGATTCTTGCAGCTGAACATTTTCGTTGCAATGACTCGTAGTCTCTGAGCAAACTCCCCGAGTGTTTCGTTTCTACGCCGAACACATTTTTCCAATTTCCTCTTGCCTTTTTCCATTCCAATAGTTTTTCCAATGATACTTCTGAGCCATTCATACATTTCTTCTGATGTCTTAGGTTGTTCCCGCGATGTTAACGACATGTAATATTCCCAGACTTTTTCACGTAACTTCAATTCTATTGCTTCCAACATCCTTTGATCGTTCCACCCGTTCCATTTTCCAATGTTCTGCATACTTCTTAAGAACATATCAAGGGGGAGACTTCCATCGAAATTGTCTCCCGGAGACAGGTCTGTCATATTCCATGGATTGTTTGTTGGCATCCTATCTAGTAGGTTTGGTTTTGAATCTGATAATTGCTTATTGGAATCCATATTTCAAGATATTATGCGATCTACTGAAATGGTTTTCAGTCCCAAAACAATTGAATTTTCTTGTCTACTTGCTTTCTTTGCGTTAGATTTGCTTACTTCTGATGTCAGTTATATAAAATCCCTCGCTACCATTTGTCAATCTGTTTTATTTTATCAACAATTTTTATTATATTCCACTTTCAAGCTTTTCAAAGAAAAAATAACATTAGATTATTATTGCAAAATAAGTTTATGTATGTAGAAACAGTATATGTATTATTCAAGAGATATTTTATTGGTCTACATTTTAAAGCGTGAAAAACTTTACAAAACGGTTCTCGTGAACAAAGATACCTTGTATGACACCAAACTGATTTATTATCTTTTGTCGACTTGTGCGTTAATCTATTCAAGAAGTAACTAGATACTGTTTCGTAATAAAAATAAAAATTCACACCAAACACTATAAAAAAATCCTGTAAACGGAATTGGTCCGCCCTTGACTTATACTCAGTAGAATTTTAATACCCGTTTAAAGAGGATGACTCATTTACTGCAAAAATTACTATTTACCGAAAAATTTTCTAATGAAATATGAATTACTCAAATGTGTTCAATTTTCATTCTTTTAAAACTAGCAGCATTCATATTTTATTTTCAATATTGAATTCTGAATTTAAATAAAGTTGTTGAGGTCCTTTCATGTCATTAACCCTTTTTTATTGTTCATATGTCCTTTTCACGACATAAAATATCCCTTTTAGAATAATAAACGAATAACTCAAAAATAACATGATTACTTATATTTCGGACGTCCATCATCTTGATGGTTGAAAGATTTCTATCTCTTTCAAATTTTTTCCACAACGTTTCAATTGCTTGAATCCGCAATCGTCTTCTGGTGAATAGTAACATTCAAACAAACGTTCAAAAATAATAATTATCAACTCGATCACCTATGTTACTTTCAATTTAATATTTGTATTTTTCATTCATTTTTTTTTGTTTAGTACCTGTTGTCTATCTACCTCATTACTTTCAACTAATCGATACATCTAATTACATTTACACCTGCAGTAGATATGGAGTTCATAAAATTAATTTCGTATCAGTCCCTCTCTCAGAATTTCAGGACTATGCAATTTATAATTTAATTTGTCTCAATTTTTGTTACAGCGGCAAGTTGTCAATACTATAGATGCCATTCATAAATTTTAACAATAACCTTTTAAGAGAAGTTTGTATACGAGGATTTATTGATATCTAGTTAGCCTAGACCAGTTTCCTGCATAAACAAAATATTGCGTTACCATAGCAACGAACAATAACTTATTAGAAGTGTCAGTGTAAAGTTTGACGTCAAAAAAGTAAACCAGAGTTACGCAATAAATTAAAAAAAAAAATATGTCCACCGAAATTGTGAAAATCGAAAAATTGGAGTATCGAGCCATCATCAAGTACCTGTACTTAAAAGGGTTAAGAGATAATCAGATTTACGAATATATGCTTAATACCCTAGGTAATCAATGTCCTTCGTATGCGACCGTGAAAAATTGGACTGCAAGCTTCAAAAGAGGTAAATTTTCCATTGAAGATAATGACTGATCGGGAAGGCCAGTTTCTGTGTCAGTCCCCGAAAATATCGATGCAGTTCATGACATGATTTTAACAGATCGTCGAATTCGGCTAAAACGGATATCTGAAGCACTGAATTTTTCATACGAACGCGTTCATCATATAGTTCACGTCAATTTGGACATGAGAAAAATTGCTGCGAAATGGATCCTCAAATGTTTGAATGTTGACCAAAGGAAAGGGTAGTAGCATCGCGTTCGATCTGTGCTCGATTTGAAAACGATGTAGACTTCTTAAACCGAATTGTTACTATGGATGAGACTTGTGTACATTTCTACGATCCAGAAACAAAGCAACAATCAATGGAATGGCGACACTCCGGTTCTCCAAGACCTAAGAAGTTTCGTGTCCAAAAATCTTCTTGAAAAGTTCTTGCTTCAGTTTTTTGGGATTGTCATGGAGTGATCATGATTGATGTTTTGGATAAGGGTAGAACAATAACTGGATTACTGGAATTACTCACCACTCTACGTGAAAAAAGTTAAAGAGAAAATACGCGGAAAGCTATCCAAAGGTGTTTTGTTTTTGCAGGATAACGCCCCTGCACACAAATCTCATGTTGCCATGCAAAAAATTCGTGATTCAGGGTTTGAATTACTAGAACACCCCCCTTATTCACCAGATTTGGCTCCGTCCGACTATCATCTCTTTCCTCAACTGAAAAAAAGTTTAAAAGGTCCTTAATTTTCTTCCAACTAGGAGGTAATAAAAGCTGTGGAGGTCTGGTTTGCAGAGCAAGAAGAAAATTTTTTTTTGAAAGGTCTAGAGACGTTGCAGTTTCGCTGTAATAAATGTATCCAATTAAGATGAGAAAATGTTGAGTAATAAACTATTTTGACATTGAAATTTTGTTTGGTTCTATAGTAGGCTAGAATTTTTCAATATATCCTCGTATAATTAACAATTTATATTCAACAGAAATTGCTACTTAGCAAATTTTAGTTACATCAAATTTTGATTCAATTCTTTAAAATGCTTACTTTCAACTTATTTGAACTTAACACAAAAATGCAAAATGCTTGCTTTCAAATTAATACAAAAATGGGAGTTGAGATGTGAACTTTACTGTCAACACTCCTCTGAGATCATCCAATGCTACAGTATAACTTTAATTTTCTACATGAAAACATCATAATCATTGTCTTACTTTATTTTATGAATCATTGTCTAACTTCATTTTGTAGAAGTAATTAAAAGCAACTATCTCAGAATATTCGATGATTCCAAAACTTTTCTGACATAAATCTGAATTGAAGCCTATGGAAGTAATGTATTCAAGTTCAATTAATTTTATTTCAAATATTCAACAAATGCTAAATTAAAAGGACAAAAATAAAAATGATTATGAAATGAAATATCTAGCGACAGCTAGTTTATTTATGGTCATATTGATAAAATTATAACACTTTACTAAAAATATAAATTGAGAGGTATAAATCAAACAATGGCATTTATTTTATTTCGAGTAACATATGAATAATCTCAGAATATCGCTGGATAATAGGTTCGAAGTTAGGCCATATAACATTTCTAACCTTCTCATTTATACCTACTTAGGGTACAGTATATTTTTTGCTGCTAATAGGATCAAGTTCTCATTATTTCAATCACTCGACCACTCGTAGAGATACTGTTGCATCACCCACAATTCGCATTATAAAAAAAAACTCTTTATATCTAAACAATTGATCTTATTTCTACTTATTCTATGTCATGGATCTTTCTGTAATGCTCGGTTATGGTTTGAATAAATTCTTTTAATGGAAATATGACGTTGAATTCACAATGAAACTGATTATTAGATACAAAATATTTTGTTCGAATTATTAAATTCCCCCCGTATAACTCTCGTCTGTTTTGGTACGATTTTCACAACAACACATGTGCGAAGTTTTCTGACCATTCTTGGTATCGTCAACTAAGTGCTGAATTTAATGGCTTCCAGATGTAGATTCAATGTTTTTCGAGTTTCGTCCTCTGTTTGGAACAATAAATAAATTTCAAGATTACGTCTTGTCACATTTACCAGTACGACGAACAGGTCCGGCTTCAGAATCGTTGCAATACATATACTGATATACAGAGCGCATGGCAAGTTTCGGTAAGTTTCAACGACAACTTATTGATATGTCACTACGAGTCGATTCATGTGTCATGTGTTCTAGTACATTATTGATATGAATTAGGAACAGAATGGGTCCCAATATTGTTGTTGAAAAATTGATTACATTTCTTTCTGGCAGACGGTAAGTAGTTGTTCGAAAAGATTTCTTTAGTACATTTTGACACATTGTTTTGTTGTTATTTTTGTTACTATTTTTATTTCCATCGAACAGCTGCACTCTCACTCGCAACTGTCAGAAGTCTTCGTTTTGACATGTGATGACATACACGAGACCGGTGGCGATGCTGGGGTTCGAACGCATGCACCTACCGATGAATGGGTTCAGAAGCGAAAGCTCTACCCACGCGCCACCAAGGATCCTTGTGGCACTCCAACATTTACAGGAATCAAATCACCACTACAGAACGATTCCCCTAATACCATATCTCTGCAATTTGTAAGGGAGATTTTTTTCTGGTAACCATGCTGTATTGTTCAAGGAACATCGTGAAATACAAGGGAAAATAGGTGAGAATTGGTGTTTTTCTTTAGTTTCTGCTGATTGTATTCCTCAGCAGAGAGTTTCAAAACTTTGCCTTTCGTTGAAAGACCGAGCACTGGGAAAGAGATGTTCGGCATGTCTCCAGTGATGTGAAAAGTTCGCTCGACGAATCAGTCTCGGTAGGGCCGTTAAAGGTGGAATGATTGAGGATATTTTAAATTAACTTCATTCAAGAAAATATCTGTAAAAAGCAGATTGGCAACGTTTCTGCAGTGTTCCAGAGAAGTTAACGAGCTTGCAAGCGAAGTATCAGGACTATTCTAGTGTGTTTAGGGGCTGCACTCCATATATTTCAGGCCTTATAAATCCTAATCAGTTGACGGGAGTGAAGTATTTAAGAAGCACTTGGCAATGGACCTCACATAGTTTTCCCATAAGAGGTTACTCCTGACTATATGATCGGCCTTTCTAGAGAAGAGACATGCTGGTCTTTTTTCGCAATGAATTCCACCAAGTTTTTTTTATAATAATAATTTTATAATAATTTATTTGCTAAAATACACAATAAAACAGTGCATATAAATATACAAATAGAAACGTGACAATAAACTAGTGAAACCCATAAAAGATAAAACTTTGTGCATGGGTTGTGGTAGTAGTTAGTATTATTCATTATGGTAAAATAAGAAGTACTTAAGTTGTAATTATGAAATATAGAATAGGGGATATAAGCTGACATATATACGTACACATATATGCTTAAACCATTGTATAAGGATCTTTATACTATGCTTGAACTAGTTAGTTCAATAATATAATTACGAAATCGGATTAGAAACATAAAAAACAATAACGAAAATGGACTTTATTACGTGAATTTGCAATTTTTTTTAGTAATTTTTATTTCAAGAATTTTTAATACGTTTTCGAGGGCTTAATCAGCTGAACAGCTTTACTTTTCCAGAGATTTTTTTTAAACCTTCCTTTGAAATATTTCGAGGATTTGTGTCCCGGATATTTGAAGAAGCCATATTTTTAGTTTTTTTTTTTTGAAAAAGCTAGGATTGGATATTAATTGTTCTTATATCATTTGGAATTTCCTTGTAAATTATTGGACAGAGATAAGTTGGGAAACTTTGATTTTTCGATGTTCCAGCCTTGGGTATCTTAGTTGTTTGGTTCTTGAGTCTAGTATTGTATTATGGTGTTCAATTTGTTGAAATCTATTTTTATGTTTATGGTGATAAGAAGCAAGACTAAAAAAACATAAGTAAGTAATTTGGATTCTTCGAAGAGTTTTTCTGTGGAATATCTGTAATTTTTCCTAAATATCATTTTGATCAGCCATTTTTGTGTCACTTCCAGGTTTTTCAGATAATTGTTCGTTATCCCTCCCCGTACGATAATGCCATGTTATATAGGGATATTATTTGATTTGTGTCAAAAAGTCTCCGATATAACTTGATCTCAGTTTTTTAGTGACATATTCAGCATGTTTATTCCATCTGAGGTTTCGATCTATTACCAATCCCAAATATTTTATATGTTCTTTCATTTTTATTTCTATAATATTTTTGTTGATATTAACTCTCAGTTTATCATGAGATTGTAAGTTGTTGTTATAGATCGTGAAGGGGATGAAAAAGGTTTTAGAAAAGTTTATTCTGAGAAGTCTACTGTTGAACCAATTGAATAAAGTGGCCAGATCGTCTTCAGCAGCAGCTTTTAGGTTGTCCCAGTTTTTACCGCGGTAAAGTAGTGTTGTGTCGTCAGCAAAGCTGATAATACCAGCTTTAACATTGTTCATGAATAAATCATTGATATATATGTTGAATAAGACTGGTCCTAGGACTGCTCCTTGGGAAACACCATATTCAATGATTCGATCTGTACTGTGTGAGTTATTAACTTTTACCCGTTGTTTTCTGTTCAATAAGTAACTAGTCATCAGATCCAGTGTTGTTCCCCTAAAACCAATATTCTCCAATATTTTGAGTAATTTATGGTGACACACTGTGTCGAATGCTTTTGCCAAGTCAACAAAAACACACAATAATGCTTCTCCTATATCCATGGATTTGTATATATCTTTTGTTAGATGAATCATTGCATCCTGTGTTGACTTGGCTTGGCGAAATCCATACTTGATAGAATTTCATATTTTTTAAACATTTTTCTATTCTTCTTTTCATTATTTTTTCCAAAATTTTGAAAATATGACTGATTAGAGATATGGGCCTGTAGTTGGCTTGGTTCATTTTATCACCTGATTTGTGTAGGGGTTTGATAATTGTGTGTTTGAGTGTGTCTGGAAAAATACCGCCATTTATTGACATATTGATTACACTGGTTAAACGTTTAACTATATAATCTACGAACTTGATTAAAGTTTCTGATTTTATGTTATCTATTCCGGCTGCTTTATTTACTTTAAGGTTAAGAATCACTTCTTTAACTTCTTTTTCACTGCAATCTTCTAGGTAAAATGAATTGCAAATTTTTATCTAACGAAACTTGTTGTTTTGACCTCTATCGATGGCATTTGCAAGAGAGCTTCCTATTTCAGAGAAGTACTGTACAAATTGTTCAGCTATATCTTGGTGATTTGTAATAATATTGCCATCCCTTGTTTTTAATTGCTTTATTTCATTTGATTTGGTTTTTGGTTCAATTGTCTTCAGTGATTTCCAAAGTTTATTAGGATCGTTCTGGTGTTTCTTTATTTCTTTTTTATAGTTTTGCTCTTTCCATCATTTCATTGAGTTTATTTCTATATTTTTTATATTGAGATATCAAATTCTGATTTCGGGGTTATTTCGTGTAATTTTATGTAGATTATTTTTAGTTACAATTGACTTAATTAATCCCTCAGTGATCCAGTCTTTCCACTAGATTCGGTTTCTTTTTATTTATTTTTTATCCGTACATTTAAAAGTTATTTCTGAAAATCTGTTTATGAATGTTTGCATGGCCGTTTGAACATCTGTATCTCCATATACATTTGGCCACGTTCCATGCTGTAGTTCGTATACCATTTTTCTCTCATTGAGATATAATTTGAAATTATTTTCTATGTTTTCCTTACATTCGGGTTCCACCGTTTTCGTGGTTTCTAGCTGATGTGCAATTGGAAAATGGTCTGATATGCATGAATGTATAACCATCGGGTGTATCCTTTCATTTTCTAGTACGGTTTTCAAAAAAATGTGATCAATACATGTTTTTGAATTATTTTGTACTCTCGTATACTCATTTATTGCTGACATGTAGCCATATTCATTCATAATATTGAGGTAGGTATTCGATAGAAAAGTCTTTATTGTCCTTGATATCTATATTGATGTCACCCACTATTATTTTAATATCTGATTTTTTTTCCCTATATTTTTCAGTTAGAATTGTATTCAGCGCTTCGTTAAATTCGTAAGGACATGTTGTTGGAGATCGATATAGGGTATTGATGTCATACTCGTTTCCTTTTATTTCCGTTTTTAAGTTGATTGCTTTGGAGTTCCCAATTTTATTTATTTCTGCCACGAAATTTAAAGAACTACATAATTACACAACCGTCGTTTTTGTTGAAATCTCCATTATTATGAATTATTTCGTAATCTGTTGTCAATTGAAAAATATCCTCAATTTTCTATGTTTCAGTTAAAATTATCATGTCGAAATCGTTTGTGAAATGTTTTAAAGCAACTCTAAGTTCTTCAAAATTTCTGAAAATACTGCGGATATTTGTGTGAAATATTTTGAAATCCCTGTTTCCATTCCTCTCATTGATCTCCCCCAGGAATGTATCACATTCTTTATAGTTATCACATGTTCTAGTCTCTAATTTATCGATAGTGAATTCAGTAACGTATATATGGGTCCATTTTTTTTTTACCTAATTAGAAAGAGAAAAAATATTGCTAAATATAAATTATGGTAATAGTGTTGTGATTTTTTTTCTGTTACTTTGTTGAAATGGGTATACTTATAAATTTCAGCATTTGATTTCGGTACTAGATCAGCTTTAAAAAATTTATAGTATCTTTAAGGAAGTATAACAATTGGAATCTTACTATTTTGGTAATTTTCTGGTAACTACATAAGGTATTTCTTATCAGAACGTGTTCTCGGTTTTTCCATTTGTATTTTAGGTGCTTGTAGTGGTTTCTTGTTTGTTGAAATCTTTGGAGTAGTAGTGTCAGTTGATCGCTGATTACAATGAGCTTTCTTTTCTGCTTCGACAGTTGGGGTAGAAGGTGCGCTATTGGGTTTAGTTTCTGGAATTTCTTCTCTTCTCTCTAGTTCTTCGATTCCATGAAATTTACCGTCTACAAAAAGTTTGTTTCCTCTAATAAAGAAATCCTTATATATTCCTTCTTGTTTGACGAGGAAGAGGTGTCTTCTCAATGTTTTATTTTCATTCCTTTGCATATGTGTGAGATCGTGGGCTATGGAGATATTTTTTTCTTTCAACTTGTTACAGTTCTTTAGAACCTCCCTCTTTTTCAGATTTGACGTGAACTCGATTTTCCTATTGGATATACGTCGCTAAAGTCTCTTTCATCCAGCTCTACTTCAAGTAAATCTCTGAGATCCTTGCACAGATTTTTAGCTATGATTTCTTCCCGTTTTTTATTCAGTCCGAATACTAAGATATTTTTCTTTTTCTCAGCTCTTTTCAAATATTCCACTTCTTCTTTAGTTGGCGATTTTTTTTCTTCTAATTCTGTAACACTATTCCCCAGTTGATCTATCTTTAGCAGATGTCGAGTTTCACCAGTAGTTTTTTAATTCTGAACGGTTATTCAAAATTTCTTCATGAATATTCTTTATTGCTTTTTCCAATTCGGTCATTTTAAGCGGGCTGTGAAGAAAAGTATATGGTCCACTTTATGGACTATCGGACAACTCTCGAAAGAACCTTTGTTTACGTTTCTTGCGTTCCCTATTATTCTTTGTCGCATTTGGTTTGTATATGACTAGTAAACTTAAATGCAATGTACATACGTTTTTTTTACAGCACGTGATGGTAACACTTATTCTCTCACTGGTAATCCAATTTGGACATTTTTGAGCGATTTGTTGCATATGAATATTAGGTTTCTGTTGGCGAGGCCGAATAACTATGTGTATTTGCTGAAGCTTACCACTCAAGTTGTTGGAACCCATTCTAGAATTCTTGCTTAGTCCATACTAGAATCGTTCACGTTCCTTCCGCGTTCTTTTTTTGTTTGACTGGCTGCTATTGGAAATTTTCAAGAGAAAGAGTATGAGCGGTACAACTAAACACAGAGTTACTTAAGTTCTGTCCTAATGTCATATTGGTCAATTTTGTTCAATACCTTTTCCTGTTGCTTTTTCCAAAACAAATTATTTTCATTTATCCTCATCAGAACAGTATTCCCGTGGTAATTAAAAATGAATTATGTCAATATTATCTTTTCTCAAACTTAACTTTCTTTAATACTTGCATAGATGTATTGAAAGATGCAAACTGGGCAAAGTGATCCGAAAAATGTTATCGTCACCTTGCAATTATCCACATCATTGATAATGATATTATCTATCAGTAGTTAGTTGTTTTATTAAGTATTAGTTCTATACCATATGACTTTTAGGACTGGAAATGTTTATTTCAGGCTATAAATGATCTTGTGAATGTTGAAGTTGCCAGCTATTACTATAATTTTATTGAGATTCGCTTAGACATGGAGTGCCTCTTCGAATTTTGAGAAAAACATTTTGCAATCATATTTAGGTAGACGATGTATGCATACTATAATAAAAGTATACACTACAATAGCGCATCATTGAAAAACCTGTGTGCAAAACAAATTTTGTATACTGTGCACAACCTTTGCCTGAAAGAGAGAGGGAAAAATATGCAACACCACTTTATTTGTAACAGGGCAAAAAAAGCAGAGATTATATTACAATTTGATAAATTTCAATTGTTCCGCAGATTGCTAAACTTCACTGAATAGTTTAAAAATCAGGAGATCCCCAACTCAGCAAGCAACTACCATTCTGATTTTTGTAATAACAAATATGATTTTTTTATAGAAAATTTCTCGAGAAATATTGTCTTTTTGGCTATACTAATCAACGTAATCCAGTGAGTTTATGATTGATGTGCTACTACCAGTTTTCTTATTAGAATCGGGCCGTTGTCATCAATGCAATAGTAGTTTTTTTCTGAAATAGTTGATGCCCTCGAGGAATTTACTTTTATGTGGTTGGAGCATATGCAAGTAATAACTTTGCAATGAAGATTTTTTTTATAAATGATATTATTGTAATGTTTATCGTTGACGCTATATGATTTAGATATTATGTGTTTATTATTATTATACAGGGTGTCGGGTAAACCTTGCACAATATTGAAACCGGTGATAGACCAGGTCATGACTGTTCAGAATATGGGAATTTCACCTCAGAAAAAATATCACCGTTTTCGAAATAATGGGCATTTTAAGAATTTCTGGAAAATCGGTACCTAACCTTCGGACGAATCCAAATATTTTTGCTGCTGAAGATTACTGATGAGTGATGCTTCTAGACGTACAGAACAGTTTTTCAGAAAGTGAAAACATTTTTCAAGAAATGAGGGTAAAATGACAAATTTGGGTTTCATCAATTTTTTTTAAAAAAGTTTGACATTATTATCTGAAAGAAACATAACCAATTGGAAGTGGACATTCATTTCAAAAGAATGCTCATTTTGTCCAGACTCTACCATGGTATAAAATAAACTATAATTATTTTTGGAAGAAGTGGTTTCCATTGATTAGGCGTGGTTTTAATCCAGGCTTCTATCAACTTTCATTCAAGAAAAAAAGGAAACTATTCAACACCAAAACTACGTCACAATCACACTCGACGCGCGTTTCGCCAACAAAGTTAGCATCTTCTTCAGGAGCTAAAAGTAAGCTTTTAAGATTTTAAGATTGTGACGTAGTTTTGGTGTTTGGGTATGATATTTTTTTCTTGAATTGTATTTACACCAAAGGTTCCAAAATATTCATTTATTTGATCAACTTTTATACTTACGCCCAAAAATTACTTTTATCAAGATAAAATGTGGAAATAATTATTAATAATAGAGAATAGACTGCTTGGTAGCATTTAATAGTATGTCAATAAAATTAACTTTTCATGTAATTAGGCCTAATAAAATTATCGAAATGAAATGTCGATTATCCGACATGGCACCGACTAATTCGAATTCTTGTAATAAATGTCGCAATTGTTCAACATCCAGATTCCAACGAAGTTTCAGAGACCGACAGATATACAGGGTGTAACCAAATAAGTGCAAACTTTTTTAAGAGATGAATCCTTGTCGAAAATTAAATACTTTTGTTAGAACAACTTGTGACTTCTATCGTAGTTTTTTTAAATTATTCCGCTTGTTTCATTCAGTGGTACTTATTTCTTTGTCATGCCGTACATACGTTATACTCCCCGAGAATATGCGCATATGCACAACATTTATGGTGCATGTGGAGGTAGTGCTACTGCTGCAGCAGCGCTTTATGCAGAACTATATCCGATTGCACAATGCCGCTCATAGAATCGCTGATTTGGGGACTATAACCTATAACGCATTTGAAATGGTTTTTCTTGAAAATATGTCGTCTCTACGAGTGGATGGAAAAGTGTACGGAAAATAACATTTTTGTAATATTATTCAGTGCGATGTTGAATAATCGTTATTGTGGTTTATAGCGTATGTTGATTAAAAAAAAAAAAGTTGAATTATTATTTATTTCATTACATCTCATTGAATGCTTCTAAGCGGTTGATTCGTTATCACTCATAATTATTTAATCATTCCATCTTGATAGGATACAAATAAAAGACATTACTGACAAAGTCTAATGGAGTTGATTTTAGCTCAGAATAACATCACACTCTAATATTATCGAAATTCTACTCTTTCCAAAAATAATGATCATATGTTTTATACCATAGTAAAGCCTAGACAAATTGGGCATTCTTTTGTAATGAATATCCAGTTCCACTTGGTTATGTTTTTTCAAACAATAATGTCAAACTGTTGTTAAAAAAATTGGTGTACCCTCATTTCTTGAAAAATTGTATCGTTTACTCAAAAACTGTTTCGTACGTCTGAAAGCATCACTCATCAGTAATCTTCAGCAGCAAAGATATTTAAATTCGTCCCAATTTGTATACATGGCATTCAAAAATCCAAGGTGAGGTAGTGATTTTCCAGAAATTAAAAAATGCTCATTATCCCGAAAGCAGTGAGATTTTTACTAAGGTAAAATTCCGATATTCTGAACAGTCATGATCTGGTCTATCACCAGTTTCGATATTGTACAAGGTTTACCGGACACCCTGTATGTGTGGTTAGTACAATCCGGACCGAGTTTGTATGTGCTGACTCCGCTTGTTTGTTGTTTCACCTGCGATCAAGTGTTGCACATCCTTGCACTACTCCGTGCTGAAGAGAGCCAACAGCCCGAATCACGTGTCTGCGGTTATACTTTTACCTCTGTCCACGAAACTTGTACTGCAATATTGCTTTCGTTATCGTTCAGAAGCTTTTTCAGAGCAGACTGGAGATTATACAATATAAAGTATTTGTAAAACAATAATGAGGAATACTTACAGCGAATAAAAGACGATAGGTACCTATAACAGTCGCTGATTCAACTTGTATTTGTATGTATATGTATATACAGGGTTTCCCAAAAGAACCGGAACGGCCGAATATTTTAGCAACGGCTTTACATAAAGTGATAAAATTTGATATACGGGGGTTATCAGTAGTGCCGGATCTGAAAATAATATTTACAACGTTGCCAAAAGTACAGTTTTTTCTATGGAGCCCTCAACTTAATTTTTTGAATGTAATGCTACGCTTATTTTTGGTGCATTCGATTTGTCGTGTTCAAATTACTGTGACCCTATGATATCAAATTTTAATTCCTATAATTTTTGTTAATATGGCAATTAACATTTCGTTAAAAAATATCACAAAATTGCAATATCTCGAGAAATCGTGGTGAACTGACAATAATGAAAATTAATTTATTAGAAAATTGTTGGCATGTCTTATCACTAAAAATACCATTTACAGCATTGTCAAGTTTACATGTTGTTTCCACTAAATATTTAAACTCCCTTTTAGAATTTTGCTCATTTTATTTGATACTATTAACTTACATTTTTTAACTGAAACGAATCAAACCCTATCGAATATCCTCATGATTAATGAAAAAACACTGACAAACAGAAAACAATACAAAACTACGTTGGTAGTACAAAAATTCCGTATAATTATGGTAATTAATAAACTAAATTATGTTTAAATAGTCCAAAGACAACATTAACATTAACAGGTCATGGTAAACTAAACGAGAAAATAACGTATCAAGAGTTCAAAATTTTGGCCATTATTTGCCAAACAATAACCAAGCCTATCATAAAATTCACCTATAGTATTTTTTAACATTTCTGGAGCAATAAGAGTCGATTCGTATACAATTGTTTACCTCAGACGATCTAAACTTAATGTCTATTTTTGTATGACCCAAAAAAATCCATAGGTGTCATATCCGGGGAGCGTGCTGGCCATTCTATCTGTCCTCTTCGTCCAATCCACTTTTCTATGAATACCTAGTCCAAATATTGTCGAACTCCTCGTGCAAAATGGGGAGGTGCCCCATCTTGTTGAAACCATTTTTGATGGATGTCAATGTTCAACTCTTCCATCCAGTGAGAGTTAGTTCTACTCCAAAACCTACAATTGTGCCTGTTCACTTACCCATTTAAACAAAAAGTAGGTTCATCACTAAACAACATTTTGTTCTGAAAATCTGAATAATCGTTAATTCTATTTATTATGACTTCAGAAAACTCGATACGGCGGTCAGGATCATTTTCCAAAAGTTCGTCATTGTACATTAATTTATGAGGCCTAATTTTTTCTTGCTTTAGAATCCTGTAAATTGAAGATTTACTTATCTTCCGTTCTGTTATAGACATTTTAGGGTTATCTTCTGAAGATAATAGAATATTCAACTTATTGTCATTTGTAGTGGCCGTTTTAAGTCTACCAGTTTTCAGAATAGTCATCACATTCCCTGTTTGATGAAATCTTTTTATAGTTCGACAAACTGTGGATTTATTAATTTGCTTCTCTAGATATAAAGCAGTGAATAAATTCACAAACTTCTTGATAGCTTCTCATTTCATCGCCGAAACCACGATAGATGATTATTTTAATCCGTTCAGCTTCACTTAACAAGAAGAACAAGAAGAAGAAAGAACGTCTTAATAATAATTCAAGTAACTTTCAGAATAATGACAGAAGGTTGACAACAATAACCATAAAAGTTGATTAGCTGTTTCCAAAGGCCGCTTGTTAATTTATACCTCATGATTCTAACAAAATTTTATTAGAGTTAATATCAGTTAACTTACTACATAACGTACGAGTACGAATTTTCAGAACTGAAATTCGTTTTTAGATTCGAACGTAATGAATAGGGTTTGACTTGTTTCAGTTGAAAAAATAAACTTACGGTATCAAATAAAATGCGCAAAATTCTAAAAGGAAGTTAAAATAAATACTTTAGTGGAAACAACATGTAAATGTGACAACGTTGTAAATGGTATTTTAAGATCAGACTTGCCAACAAATTTCTAATGAATCAAGTTTGATTCTTAGATTTCCACGATTTCTCGAGATATTGAAATTTTGTGATATTTTTTAACGAAATGTTGAATTGCCATATTAACAAAAATCAGGGGACTCGAAGTGTGATATCATAGGGTCATGGTAATTCGAACACTACAAATTTAATGCACTGAAAATAATCACAGCATCACATTTGAAAAAATTAAGTTGAGGGCTCCATAGGAAAAACTGTTTATCTGGCACTACTGATTACCCCAGCATACCAAATTTTATTACTTTAACTCAAGCCGTTGCTGAAATATTCGGCCATTCCGGTTCTTTTGGGAACCCTGTATAATTTTTTTTGTTTCAGGAATGTTCCAATTTAATATATTTCTTCTTACGTCCGAAAGGATTCAGACAAATCATCGGTAGTTTGCTTCGAATTGCCTACTTAGACCTACCACTCTCTATTTTGGCATCTGGACACTATTTTCCGAATGAACAAATAGAGTCATTCTTGTAACTGTTTCGTATAGGGTTGTTAGAATCGACCAAAAAAATGACAATACAACGTACCTTGAGGCATACAATGCAGTCGATTCCATATTGTTCTATTCGTGATGCGTAGTAGGTGAACATCCCATAGAGAGAGAGAGAGAGAGAGAGAGAGAGAGAGAGAGAGAGTAAACAATTTGCTGCAGTTGCAATCGTGTGCTTAGAATTCCGAAGACCCAACTGCTCTGTGATCTTGCTTGCCATTCCTACTCCGCTCTATTATTCCAACAAACCTCAATTATAATTCGGGATATACCGCTTTGTGTCGATAGCTTATCGAATTTGGCTCTTGGGTGAGCCATTGAAGTTCCTTGCGATGTGTGTTACGTTTTGATTGGCAGTTTGTAATGGGGTTCGTTTATGTTCCTCACGGTGGAAGCATGGTAATTATATACCAACTGTTTGTCAGATTTGGAACTCGCAATTAGAAACACGTCTCGAACCGAATAAGATATCATTTCTACTAGTTGGATCCAAGTTGGATATTCTATGCTTTTCCTCGTGTGAAATAGGGGTTATTAGCTAAAGGTAGGTCGAAAATCAGATATTTCTGATTATCTCAATTGACTGAGAACGAATAGCATTTTCCCCTCGATCAAACAAGTATTTTCACTCCTAAATGAGCATTTCGATAACCGAGTTAAGGAGAAAATACTATTTGTTTTCACTGAATGTCCTATTATCCCATATTTGACCTCAATTTTTGATCTCAATTGACCTTAGCTAATGCACTGATGAGAATTATAATTCCGGAACCAGTCTGCAGTTGATCGCCATGGATCAGGTGATATTCTGCTGTTTGTTCCAGAGTGCACTGGAAAAGTTATTTATTTTAATTGTGACCTTTGCAATTATTCCTGGCCGACATAATCAAATACGCAAATGAGAAGGATATCTTCAATCAAATATATGCATACTCTTGAATAGATTAATAGTCTGAAAAGAATTATTTTTTCTAATTAATGGATATACTCCCATGTCAAACTGATTGAGATGTTTGCTCCTTTATCTAAATCATCTTGAAATAAATTTGATTGCAGTGAAAAAATTCTACTCTTCATCCTAGAGTACTTTTACATTAACTCATTTTAAAATATATTGCTCTTGACTCAAAAATATAATTCTTTAGCAGATATCAGTACCCGTGACACGTGACACACTAACAGAGCTGGTGGCGACTTCCATTTCATTCTTTTTGATCATCTGGGTGGGAGGTTATACGTTTATGAAAAGTTGTGAACTTTGTGCGTAGTGAAAACTGTTTCTATACTATAAATGCAATATGGAATTGAATTTGGCACCTGTAGGAAGTGCACTCAGAATTTTATATTTAGTATACTATTCTTTTACGATTCATGACTTCGCAAATAATGGCCGTCGATTCCAAATCCAATTCGAAAAATGACGCTTGGATTTCAAAAGAGTTTGGTGACTGACTTCCTTCGTGAATGCTCTTCATACTCATGACGTGATGTTACAGTTACTGTAGGAAATTCGTATTCTCATAAAGAAAAATAAGGTTAGAACTGAATGTGCGATTTAGTGCCTTCCTTCGCATGAAAGAGAACAACGACCTCTCCGATCACAAGAGATTTAGATGAGATTGGGGACACTTGTGAATCATCATACTTGTGCCACGAGCCAGCAACGGATGTCTACAGGAAGCTGTGTAGTGTCCGCTAGGGTATGTATCTCTATGATTACACAATGCGAACAGACTGTAGCGACAAAGATGCACGTTATTTGCTGCGTAATCACTGATGTCTTCTATGAGAAAACCAATGGTGAAATTTAATTTTTCTCGGAATCCTTCTATACGTGAAAAACGATTAAAATGAATTACTAACATTTTCGGGAATTTATGTTATTTTTTTGTAATTCGTAAATGTCGGCTTATCGTCTCCATCCAAAAAAGTTTTTTTCCTCTGTGAATGAATCTAAACAGTGTGATATAGTCCTAGTTGTCCTGTTCTTTGAGGTATTGGTAGGGAGAGGTCCCAGAATGGATCGAAGGAAACTGAACAGTGACCACAATAAATACACTTCAGTGTAGATTTCAGCTGACCAACGGAGTTATCTACCATTTTAGAAGTGTTCCATCTTTGAGTATCTTGACCATGACTCCTGCGCCTTCTTACTGTCGCCTAACTTTTCATCTATCTCTCTCTAATGATTTTCGGCTACTCTGTTATTCCATTCATGTCTTCATGTAGACCATCCAAAAGGGATCCTAAGAACTCTTGAGCATCTTACTGGGCATAACCGATTAAATGAGGTGCGAATTTGTGAAATTTACTTCTCAAGGAGACTGTACGACAACACGATCTGACGAATCTTCCGTCCATAGTTCCTTGATTACCTTGGCAAATGCTTCAATTAAAGCTCATTTCATACTGGATACACTTGTATTTGTATCCTTTGTGTTGTAACAATTTTTGTTCCCTCAATGAAATAAAATGTACAATGCCGTTAGCATGGTAGTCGGTTAAGCACGTAGAGGTGAGTTGATGTGTTAGCCTGAGTTATTCAATATCCTGTTTAAGCCAAGAATTGAGATAAAAATTGTATACATCAAAAGATCAAAAATCAGGGTGTTTTATTATAAAGTCTGGATTTGTTATGAATTGTAGACGAAGGAATATATTTTATTTTATCAGTTCTTTGACAAGGTTCGTAACTATGTACATTTCATTTACCACATTCTGTCACTACAGTCTAGATATTTTATTAGGATGAAGCAATACTTCATATTGGGTGTTCATCATAAATAACTATATAAATTTTCATCATAACATGCCCCTTTTTTTTTTTTTTTTTAAGAAGTAACTAATCATAACTAAAACGATAAGGAGGTCGAATGGCTCTGCCAAATCTAGATCTTGGAAAGATTTGTTCATACTGTGTTGAATTTTCATTATTCTTAGAAGTACCTGCATCATGAGTCAACTTTTCTGATATTATTTCCATATGATTTGAATCACCAGAACTACTCTGATTGGAAATGATTTCAGTTGAACCTGATTGTGATGCATATCTGTGAACAGGTTGTTGACATTTCAATAAATGTTTTCTATTTCTTCGGTAAGTCGAACCATTTTCAGACTGAATAATGTATGATCTTGGAAATCCTGTTTCATCTAAACATCGCTTGATTATTCCAGGAGACCAAGAACTAGTAGGTGTTAACTTGAATCTAACATGATCACCAACATATAACTCTGGTAATTGTTTGCAAGATCTATCATGATAAAATTTCATTTTTTGTTTTTGAATCTGAACGCTACTTTGATGCTTTTCAGAATTCACAACTTTAGGTTTAAGATTTGATGCTATCACTGGAAGTTTTGATCTAATTTGTCTTGACATTAACAACTGGGACGGTGAATGCAGATTACCTTTAGGCGTATTTCTTAACTGAAGCAGTGCAATATATGGATCAGTTTTAGAGTCATAACTTTTTCTCAGTAAATTTTTAATAACTTTAACACTACTTTCTGCAAGACCATTAGCTTTTGGAAAATACGGACTAGAGGTAATGTGTTTTATACCCCAATCAAAAAAAAGTAAATTTCTTGAAATCTGAAGAATTGAAAGGCGGCCCATTATCAGACAGCAATTCTATGGGAATGCCATGACGAGCAAAAATTGATTTCAAATTTTGAACTACAGTTACTGAATTTAAAGATGACAAAATAGCAATTTCAATGTATTTGGAGTAGTAATCTACTACTAAAATGTACTTTTTGCCTTGAAAATCGAAAAAATCAACAGCAACTTTTTCCCATGGTATTGTAACCATTGGACTAGGAATGAGAGGTTCGTTTGGATTGGAAGGTCTATATTTCAAACAAATAGGACAGTTCATGACTACATTTTTTATATCATCTGACATATGTGGCCAATACAGAATACCTCTGACTTGATTTTTAGACCTTTCAATTCCAAAATGACCTTCATGAATTATTGACAAGATGTGATGTCTTAAGGACTGAGGAACAACCTTTGAAAACAATATTATTTAAGACATGAATTTCATCTTTGATGTTGAAATAATTTTTTACAGAATGATGCAATAGATTTTGTCTCTTTGGCCAACCATTAAACCAATAGTTTTTTAGTAATTGTAAACTTTCATCTTTGAAAGATTCATCAATTATTTTGTTTTTCATTTCTTCTGACATAGCAAGACTATCAAAAATCAAATTTACGTGAATTTTGACATCTTCATCTAAATCTGATTCAATATCTGGCAATGGTGCCCTAGATAATGTATCAGCAATATACAACATTTGACCAGGTTTATAAACAACATTTAAGTGATAAGCTTGAAGTTTCAATAACATTCTTTGTAATCTAGTTGGTACTTCAGCTAAACTTTTCTTGAATAATGTAACTAGCGGTTTATGATCAGTTTCCACTGTTACTATTTGTCCATAAACATACTGACGAAACTTCTGACAACCAAAAACTATTGCATATAGCTCTCTTTCTATTGAAGCATAATTTCTCTGAGATTGACTCAACGATTTTGAAGCATAAGCAACAGGTTTGTTATTCTGTAAAATCACAGCTCCAAGGGCTGACTGACAAGCATCTACTGACAAGACAATTGGACAATTCACATCAAAATGTGAAAGAACGGGAACTTCACTTAATATATTTTTAATATCTTTGAAATTTTTCTCATGACAACTGTTCCACTGCCATGCAGAATCTTTTTTCAGCAAACCCCTTAAACATTCGGTTTCTATAGTTGAATTTTTTACAAATGAACCAATGTAATTGACCATACCTAAAAATCTTTGCAATTCTTTAATATTTGTAGGTGAAGGCATTTCTTGAATGGCACTTATTTTTTTAGGATCAGGAGACATACCATGTGCATTGAAAATATTGCCAAGATATTTCACTTCAGTCTGTGAAAATTTGCATTTTGATGAAGAAAATTTGATATTTAGTTTTTTAGCACGATTCAAAACAGCTAATAATATATTATCATGTTCTTCTTTTGTCTTACCGTATATCAAAATATCATCAATATAAATCAAAACACCAGGTATATCATGAAAACTTTCTGTCATTGACCTGTGAAAGATTTCTTGAGATGCATTGATCCCAAATGGAAGGCGATTGAATTTGTATCTACCGAATGGTGAATTGAATGTGCATAATAGGGAACTTTCATGATCCAAAGGAATCATCCAAAATCCACTATTTGCATCAAGAGTAGAAAAATATTTTGCTCCAACTAATTGAGATCTTATATGTTCAATAGTCGGAATCGGAAAATGTTCTCTAAGAATGGCTTTATTAAGATTTCTTGGATCAAGACATATACGTAGATTACCATTTTTCTTTTCAACAACAACAATTGAACTTACCCACTCTGTAGGTTCTGTTATTTTCGAAATGACACCAACCTGTTCCATACGATCAAGCTCTAATTTCAATCTAATTTGCAGTTAGATACCGTTGTTCGCCTTGACTATTCTGGATTCGATGTTTTGGATGTTTTCTGAAATGCATAACTCCAACAAATTCAGTAGAATTTTGACGTAGTTGTTCGGCTCTCTTCTGAGTAAGTTGTAACGTTTTACATAGCTCCAATGCTTTATTAAGAGTCAATTTGTCTTCTCTTAATAAACATTCTTTAATATAATGATTGGATTCATTTAGACCTCGTATCATGATATCTTTTACCAAATCTTCCCTGAGAGTTCCAAATTCACATGAAAAACTTTTATTTGTCAAATCTGTCACAAATTCATCAATGCTCTCTTCCTGAGCTTGGACTCTGCTGAAGAAAATGTGCCTTTCCATCGTAATATTCTTCTTGGGAACAAAGTACTCTTCAAATTTTATAATAAGATCTTCGAATATCACTGAATCAATGTCAACATCGAACGAATTGAATATGCACATGCCAGGTTCTCCAATGAAGTGTAGAAGCATTGCTACCTTCCGCTTATTATTTTCTCTATCATATCCTGAGGCGCAAAGGTATATCTTGAAGGATCTGTACCAATTCTTCCAATTATCAGCTAAGTTTCCATCTCTAGACATAGATTTGACTTGCCCAGTCAATCCAGATTTTGTGGGAACATTAATGACTCGGTTTTCATCTTCTGACACCATGTTTTATTATAAAGTCTGGATTTGTTATGAATTGTAGACGAAGGAATATATTTTATTTTATCAGTTCTTTGACAAGGTTCGTAACTATGTACATTTCATTTACCACATTCTGTCACTACAGTCTAGATATTTTATTAGGATGAAGCAATACTTCATATTGGGTGTTCATCATAAATAACAATATAAATTTTCTATATATCATAACACAGGGCTCAGAGTCTGTCTATACTCAATTGACTGCAATATTGGATTGATATTGGACAGTACTGTTGAAGACCTGAAAACTCAAAAAGTGATACACAGTTTTCCCTTTCTGAACACATATACAGTGTGGTCCACTAAGTGTGCAACAAATGGGAAACTTGTTTATTTCTCTGATAATTTTATTCTTGACAAAAGTTGGTGCATGTTCCAAATCTATACCAAGTGTACCTGGAATGGCTTTATGACAAACACCATACAGGATAGGCCAAAAAATATAAAGTTCGTTCAAGAGTAAAGTACCCTTTAGTCATGGCCTGCATACATATTTTTACTATTTTGATTATATATGTATGTGAAGTAGCCACAATCAAATCAGGTTAGAGTATTTTTTATCAAATTAAAGTATATTCGTATTTTTTTAGGTGACCGTCAACTTCATGTTTGTTGCAACGATATTTAACAGAATTCTAGAATAAAACAAATACTCTTTTTACCGAGGCAAATACTTCACTAAGTAAATGTTCATATGAATAAACTGTCAAAATCTATCGCGGATAGTCATGAACAAAAAAGAACCAATAAGCGATATTACAGAAACTTACAGTAGGTAACTGAACAGGTGCTAACAATAAAAATTATCGAAGCGTCTCTGTATGTCCACCTTCTCTTTCGATGTATCTAATTGTTCGCTCAAAAAATGCGTTTACTGTAGATCGCAACACATTAGCTGGAATATTTCTGCAGTGAACTCGTATTGAAGTTTCAAGCTCAGCAACATTATTAAAGTGGCGATCTCTATAGACTTTTTGTTTTAAGTATCCCCATAAGAAATAATCCAGAAGTGTAAGGTGTGGAGAACGAGGAGGCCATCGAGGATCGGTATTTCGTCCTAACCATTTATTACGAAATGTCCTATTCAGCCACTGAGAAACATTTCTAGTAGAATGGGCAGAACAACCGTCGTGTTGGAACCATACTTCTTGCTGTTCTTCTGATACCATACCTGTCACCATTCAAATTATCTCGAAGAAAAAAAACGGACCTAGTAATGTATCATTTAATATACCACACCAAACGTTTGTTTTCTGATAGTATTGATTTTTGTTGTCAATAATAAAATTTGGGTTGATATCTGACCACCATCTGCAATTTTGTGATGATAGAACCCCATTTGTTGTAAAAGTCGATTCATCTCCAAACAGAATAAATACATCGATGAAAATCTCTTTGTTTTTCTATTTCACCCTGAATCCACATTGAAAATTCATATCTCAAATCATATTCTCTTTCTTGCAATGTACAAATGAATGTAGGTTTGTAAGCATGGTACTTATGTTTCTTAAGAATACGTTTCACAGAGGTTTTTTTATGCCGGTATAATCACTAATTTCTTGAGTGGACCTTCTAGGATTTTCTACTACTGCTTGGTCCGTCAAGCAGGTTTTCTTCTGTGCATACAGGTTTCGTACGCTCCGCGTATTATGATTATATTCTAGTGAGCCGGTCTGTTTGAAATTCTTTAAAATTCTACTTACACTTGAATAGCAAATTTGTTTGTCTGGATGCCGCTCGTTGAAAATATTTGCAGCTTCGCGCATTGTTTTATAACCATCACCACAGATTAATGTTGAGCAGAGTTGGTTTCAAAACACAGTAGTTGCTGGGAGGCCAATAAACATCAACACCAATTGCACTGTTCAATATATTTTAATTTAAATAAACAAGACAACAAACAAACATGGATGGATTGGAGCATAAGCGGTTACAGTCTGTTACAGTCAGTACAGTCACAGAACTACATCGACAACTATTATAATGACAGATGTCAAAGAGCACATTTAAAACATACAAATATTTAAAGGTCAATTTCGATTGCATAGAACATTGAATAAGAATAACAATTAAAACTAATTCTGCCTTTTCAGTTAACGTTAATACTACTGGGCGAGGTATCTTTAATTAAGGACAAATATGAAAACTTTTGACAGGCAAGTTTCAAGACGCCACACTATCAAACTACAGTATTGTTTTCGAGCGTATGTGTTTTTTGTTCAAGGCTATCCGCGATAGATTTGGGAGTGTTGTTTAATATCTGTTCTAGTTGAGGCATTGTTGTCAGAAGAACAGAAATTGTATACTTTTATTGACAGTTTATTCATGTAAACATTTACTTAGTAAAGTATTTGCCTCGTTAAAAAGAGAATTTGTTTTATTCTAGAGTTCTGTTAAATATCGTTGCAACAAACATGAAGTCGACGGTCACCTAAAAAAATACAAATCCAAGTAAATTTTACAAATACACTTTAATTTGATAAAAAATACTCCAGACTGATTTGACTGTGGCTACTTCACATACATATTAAATCAAAATTGAAAAAATTATGTATCATACGGGGGTAATACAATATTTTCCATACAAAAAAAAAACTCGAATAGCAGGCCATTACTTCGTATCTGAACATAACATTCAATTCTAAGCAACTTTTCTCTTCAACATATTTTCAGGTACACTTGGTATAGTTTTGGAACATGCACCAACTTATAAAATAATAAAATTTTCTAAGAAATCGATAATAAACAAGGTTCCCATTTGTTGCACACTTAGAGGACCACACTGTATATCAACAAATAACACTTACATTTCCCCTGTATATTCTAGAAAAATATAGAGCATTGACTGCAACCATTCTAAGTATTTAAATGTACGTGGAACCTCACTTGGAAGTATTCAAACTAAAAAAATAAATAAAAATAACTATTAGAGTCAAATATGCTATCCGCGTGCAATACAGATGGATGTAACCACAGTTGCCTGAACGAACATTGAAATGACATCCTTAACACTGAGTAATTTACTTAATAAATTGATATGAAATTGAACGTGGTTAGAGATTTGAAGTTATTTTGCTCTCTACCAGCAAGTCAGTGACACCTTTAGGTTCAGAAGAAGCGCTCGCTCTGTACTGGGCATCTGTTGTACAGCATGATATAAGTGAAATAATCATTAGGAATCCAAATCAAAATGTGAAGGTTTATGACACTAATAGTATAATAAATAAATGCCTGTTCTTGAAGAATCCTGCGTTGTCTCAACGCAGGGGCTTTCTCCTAATTTTTAAAGTTTGTGGAACGTTCCAGTGTACTTCCAATGATTTCCATGAATGCTCTCAAAGATGATCTTACTAACCATCCCGTACCATGAAGTAACACAACCGTAAAAATTGTAAAAGTCCAATACCATTTTCCATCAAACGAGTACCAGTCTGTGACAGGCAGGGTACCAAGCAAAATAAATTGGCATCTCTGTAAGAGGTGGGTCCATTAAATAAAAATAATTTCCCGAAATGGTACGGGTAATTATTCCATAACCAGAAAAATGTGAATCTCGCAACATCAAATAACCCTATTAAAAAAGAATCTGTTTTATTTACTGGCTCAGGAGGGTTAGTTGCATAGAAAATGATCAGAAACGTAGGCTCCATTTATAGGAGTAAACCCATGGCATGATGGCAGGTCCAATATTTTTATGAAAGAAACTTTTGTAGAGAATTGTAAAACCTACAAAATGGTTTCTTTTACGACCAGATCGGTGCATTTTTCACGGAGAAAATCCGGGAAAACCTCGAAAAGGAGACACTTTTTCAAAAATTCATAATTTTTATAAATCTGAAGCTGGACGAACAATATTGCGGAAACTGATAGATAATAACATGTGGTTTAAGTGTGCGCAAGATGGTTTCTGTCCGATTTGTAGTTTTTGCACCATCGCGTTATAAACAATTTAAGGGCAAATCTTTCTAAATCCGCCGATTTAAGGGAAATTATCTTATTCAAATTCTGTAAACGTAAGTAGAGATCAATATCTACAATTTGTATATTTTGGATTTTCACCGGAGAGGAAAGTGCACCCGAAGTCGCCCGAACTCGAGTTAACTTCAGTTCGACTTCGGGTTACTTTGGACGCACTTTGAAGCATTTTGATCAACTTTCAGTCACATTTCCAACACATTTCTCACCTTTCAGGCGAGGATCCAAAATATATAAATTGTAGATATCGATCTATACTTCCAGATGCCGTTTACAGAATTTGGTAACAACGATTTCCCTTAATTCGGCGCATCTTGCAAGATGTGCCCTTAAATTGTTTATAACGCGATTGTGCAAAAACAACACATCGGACAGAAAACATCTTGCGCACAGTTGAACCACATATTATTATCTACCAGTTTCTGCAATATTGTTTGTACAGCTTCAGATTGTAAATATTATAAATTTTTGAAAAATTATCCCTTTTTCGAGGTTTTCGGGAAGACCTCGATTCCCGGATTTTCTCAGTGGAAAATGCACCGATCGGGTTGTAGGTTTTATACAAAAGTTCCATTGACTGTAAAATGATTCGTTGAATAATCTTTAAGGTATTACTAAAAAAACAAAAATTTTTTTCACTATTTCTTGTTTAAAAAATTCCACAAAGCGATTTTGCCGGGGCAAAAACTGGGGTTCTCATTAACGAACTATCTTATAAAAATAAGTATGTGCCATTTGGGTCTTTTATTTTGTGGGGAAAAAAACCTCTATAGCTTGGTCTAATAGTTACAATACATTGTTGTCAGTTTTCAATTTATAATTAGTTGTTTTGCCGAAAACATGTTTGATTCAGACTTGTGGCTGATGTATTGACAATATTGGTAGTGAAAGTATGACATACTTAATAGTTGTTGAATTCGAATACAATTCTTCAACAATATGAGAAGTTGTTGAAAATAACAACTAATTTCTAACAGTGTGACATATACTTTATTGTCGCGGTGACCAAAGTCACTAGTGAGCGCTAGCACTTAAAGAAGAGATACTCCATGCACTTAAAAAAATCCTATCATACTTAATAGGATATTTTTCAGGTTATTATATACCTCTGGAATATTTTCACTTATAATTACACGAGAGCTTTTTTTTGTCGAAGTAAACTTGACATGTATTAACGAGAATTTTTTTGCCTGGCAATTTAACGAAAAAAACTGCCCCTCAAAAAATTACGAGTCCGTAGGACGAGTAATGTTTTCTGGCAGTTGTTTGAGTTGAATTGCCTAATGGCAACAAAGTTAAAATTATAAATGTCAAGTTTACTTCGACAAAAAAAAGCTAGAGTGTAATTCGTTAAGACAATTTAATGAATATGTGAATCAATTAATTAAAAAATAAGATGTAAATTAGTTTATTTAATTTAATGGAAAAGTACAATTGTTAAAAACACAATTATTAAAAAAGCTTGATTTTCAGAACTTTTGTTAATAATTTGCAGCATGCTATAGTATTTTGAGCAGTGGTAGTAACTGTTTCCTGGACGGTAGTACGAATGGAACCGATGATTTTTTTATGATGTTCTTCATCTAACTGAAGGTACGATTTTAATGACGATGGGCTGCTGTGTCCCGTAATTTTCATAAGTTTTTGTTCACCTATACCACTCCTGGACAATTCAGTTACGGCGGCAGCTCGATTAGAATGGTTTGTAATTTTCACCCGCTTGACTTCAAGTCCAATATTTTTCGCCGAGGATTTGGTCCATTTAGATATTTCATTTATCCCAATAGGAGAAATCTTATACCATCCTTTCGAATTCGTTTTTTTGCCAGAAAGTATTTGGAGTTAACATTTTTTTTTCACATTTGATATGGTTTCCCGTCATACCATAATTTGTTTAAACAATTTAACTGGACATACTCAATCTTCTTCAGTGTTTGCTACCAACCATTTACTGTCGGCCAACTTCTGATTTCCATGCACCTTGTGCTGTCTTCGAAAACACTGGGTTATATTCAACTCTTCCGGTCTCTCTTCCACGGTTGTCTGTCTCGATTTTAACATAGAATTCCTTACAATTTGCTGCTTCTCCACCTCTCCTAGCCAATTCATAGACTATGATAAAATTTTCTTTGAAGGCCTACAGGTTCTTCTTCACTCCAGAACAGTGCCATTTCAAAAAATTCTTGTTTTTGCCTTAGGACTCACCTTCCTTTTTTCTGAGATTTCTTGAAAAATTTTGCGTTTTGTGTCGCGTACATTTCTCGCTTTCTTAAACTGTATGTCCGTGAACGGATTAAAAATTCTATTATATTCTTTGAAGTACTTCTCTTGTAACATTTTTGCTGAAGTGTTCCAAATCGTTTTGACTGCACTGTCTTTATAGTCTTTTCCATTGTTCTTTTTCATGTTGAGTGCCCAGTTACATAAAATAGAAGCTAACTCTTCAGTGGAAGTTTCTGCAATGAGTTCATATTTTTTTTCCAAACAAAACATCGCAAATTGTCGCCAAATTGACGTAGTTGAATTCACAGTATTGCGAGGCACATTATTATTGATGGCTTCTTCAATTTCTCCACTCGAAGGCTGTTTGAGAAAAATTGATATAATGTCATCAAAAATTTGTTTACAATGCTGGTTGTTATGCTTTCAAAAGTTAGGTTCCGTTTTGTCGCTGAAAAAGTTAGGGCAAACTTTTTTCGCTGTCATAATGACAAAACACCGCGACGTATGGCATTTTTAGTGCATGAATTAAATTGTCACTTATAATATCACAAGAGCTTAAATAATTTTCTTAAAATATTCGTGCCCGAAAGAAAATTTCCAGGAATAATTTAAGCTTGCATGGTATTCGGTAAGAAAATTTCACACCATGATTTGGAAAAAAATTATTAATCCAATCTGACATTTTGAATTAATTTCACTGCTTGTCAAGTCCACCATGTTTCGTTAAATAAAAAATATTACCCACTTAAGTTACACCAAATGCTAAAACTGGTAGAAATGTATTTTTTATTGAAGTAATCCATAACACTTCTAATGTAAAAAATATAATAATAACATGGTTTGTTGCAGTAGGTGGCCGTGATATGGGCGGCCATGCTTTTGACAGATGAGGTTTTTATTGGTAAATTAAATTGAGTTACTGTATAGTAAACCAGCAAACAAAGATATTCTTATGTAAAACATTTCTGCAAGCATTTGCGTTAAACAATTTGAGAAAAATGAAATGCTTTGAAAAGTACAATTTATGTAAATACTACAAAGAGTTGAGGTTGTAGATCATATGTTCACCTTTTCAAATGTCAAAAAATGTCCACTTAAATATCGTGGCGCCACGAAAAAAATTCCGGAAATTTTTTTGGTTGTCATGGTAACTAGTCAAAATTAAGGCATCTTATTGGTTAAAAAGTAGAGATGTGAAATTTTCACTTGTAATCTCCCAAGTGCTTGAATTATTGCCGGAAATTTTTCGAGTACATGAATTTCTTTGAAAATTCATGTACGAGATAAATTTACGGCAATTAATTCAAGCACGAGGGAGATTCGGTAAGAAAATTTCACACCGAGAAATGAAAATCATCCAACAATTCATAAGAAATAACTAACGATGGTTTCACCTGAACTATTTATATGCATAGTACAAAAAAGATGCATGAAAATATAGATATGTAAAACACACTCAACAAAATTTCAATTTGATTTTTTTAATAAAAAAAAAAGTAAAAATGTTTTTGCTCCACTGGGAATAATTGAACTAGTGACCACGCGACCACGAGGCGGACACTTTACCGACTCGCCACGGGGCCTTTGATTTACATGTAGACAACTGGTGTATTGAAGTGTTTCTGAAATTTGATTTCAGAATTTGCAAATTCTGCGATTATCGTGAAGAAAATATTCAGACACATTCGAAATATTTAATAAATACATAAATATGAAATATTATCTCATTTCAAATGAAAAATACAATTCCATTTGTACATCAAAGCAAAATATAAACTATCCCCTGTCAAATATTTGACAGAAAAATTTCCACTTATTAATTTCGGCCAGGGTACCCAGGAGGATAAAAATTTCCGGAAATTTTTTGGGTTGCCATGGCATCTAAACAAGAACGAATGTTTTGGTTCTCTCTAAAAGTGAGGTGTGAAATCTTCTCTGTAATTTATCACGACAAATGGGGGTCATCGTAAATGAAACTGATTTCATATTTCATAATTATATGCTTCACGTAGAATTGCATAACACCGGCTCGTTAAAAATTTCGTAGGGGCCTCAGGAACAAATAATAAAACTTTCCAACTAGAGGGCACTCTCGTTCATATCGTTACATCCTACGTGCCGGCTTGCCAAATTCAGCGAAAATCTCTGGAAGGTCATGCGAGGAGGTAACTTGACGCACACGTAATCTCGAAATAATTTATATGTAAATTGATGGGCTTCGCGTCAGATGAAATTAAAGCACGCTGCGACTTGGTATGGCAGCGAAATTTGCCGTGGATGCGGAGTTACATTGTTTGGAGAATTTAGCGCCGTGCGAAGTGTTTTATTGAAGTTATTAGCTTGATGTAGTCGCGGAAATTGGATCGAGTTCAATTCTCGCAAAAAAATTTAGGTCGATACGGATTTTTCGTTTATTTGGGAAGGAGGCGATTTACGTTGGTGTATTAATTCACTCTTCATGATTAATAGTAGCCCAAGGTTTGAGCGTCACACTTTTTTTGGCTGAAAAACTCCGAGATTGGTTTTAGTGTGAAGGAAGTCTAAAGAAGGGTTGATGAAATATGCGAATAATAAAAATCATCAAGGGGAGCCCTCATTCGTAAAGGAAACAAACAGTGTATAGTTTCATGGATTGATGCTTTTTTTATGGACATCTTCTAATGTTGTTAATATTGTTCATTACTGCTGCTAACCAAAAATAACTATTTTCATCCCTGATTACGAAAGCAATTTGAGAGCATTTTTCGTATTCGTTTATTCGTTTGATTGTTTATTTGTTCTTTAGTTCATTCGTTTAATTGTTTATTTGATCGTCAGTTCATTCGTGAATTCGTTTATTTATTTATTTATTTGTTCATTTGTTTATCTGTTTATTTGTTCGTTGGTTTATTTGTTTAGTAATTTATTCGTTTATTTGTTTATTTGTCTATTCGTTAATTCGCTTATTTGTTTATTTGTTTATTCGTTCATTTGTTTATTTGTTCATTTGTGCATTTATTTGTTCATACACAATAGATAGCATAAGATGAAATAGAAAATGTATGTGAGTAAAAGGACGTGTTCAGACTATTATGAACAACTTCTTTGATTGACGACTGGTTATTTTGTGGAAATTCATGTTCATTGTGGATACACAATGAAATACTTTTTGTCTATTTTCTCCGATAATTTTATATTTGTTGACTAGTTTCGGTCATTACACCATTTTCAAAACTAACTAGATTACATTCAAATCTGATTATTTATACCTACATTGCATATACCTAGGATATACCTCAATTAGTAGCAGTATATCGATTCTCAGAATCAATACCAATGATAAATGAACATAACAAATAATTTGATAGATGCAGCAATGCAGGTTTTGGGAATTGGGTTATAGGTTCAGGAAAGGGCTGACGAACAACTCGATTTAAACAATAGCACTCTGCTGAACCTATAACCCAATTTCCAAAACCTGCATTTATCAAATTATTTGTTATGTTCATTTATCATTGGTATTGATTCTGATAATCGACATACTGCTACTGGGGTCTAGGACGTTTGGGCGCGGCCAATTGGGCGCGAGTCAACTGGACACGGCCAACTGGGCGCAGGGACAACTGGGCGCAAGGACAACTGGGCGCAAGGACAACTGGGCGCAGGGATAACTGGGCGCAAGGACTAACGGGCGCAGGGACAACTGGGCGCCAAAAAATATCTACTAATCATAATTATAATCATAAATTCTTTTTGAGCGTAGTATTCTATTAGTCTGATCCAACCTGACCGAACTAACCTAGCTCGCAAGTCGGGAGCTTGGAAGTTGAATAAAGATTCATTTTAAGTGTAATATTTTATTAGTTTGATCTAACTTGACCGAACCAACCTAGCTCGCAAGTTGGGAGCTTGGAACTTGAAGAAAAATTCATTTTGTGAACTCCGCAGGGGTACTTTGGTCGAGTCATCCTATCCTATGATTAGTAGATGAGAGTAATAAAAGAATTATTATTAATTTTGTGTTTTTAGCACCCAGTCGTTCCTGCGCCCGGTAGTCCTTGCGCCCAGTTGTACCTGCGCCCAGTTGTCCTTGCGGCCAGTTGTCCCTGCGCCCAGTTGGCCGCGCCCAGTTGACTCGCGCCCAGTTGGCCGCGCCCAATTGTCCTAATACCCTGCTACTGATCGAGGTATATCCTAGGTTTAGGCAATCTAGGTATAAATTCTCAGATTTGGATGAAATCTAGTTAATTTTGAAGATGGTGTGATGACCAAAACTAGTCAACAAATGTAAAATTTCTGAAGAAAAGATGCAATGACACCACTTGACAGAAGCCCATTGAATTAATAATAAAAATGGATTAAGCAATCCAGACTTCTCCCTTAGCCTATACAATAGGTGAAATCGTCGGCAAGTCTCCAACAACTACTGCCCCCTACGACCATTGAATTATATCTGTTAGATTTTTGGCAAAGTATTCTACAAGAACTTCCTTGCAATGTTCTCTCAATCTCAACGCCAAAACATATCTCAACCCACATGGGGGAACACCTACGAACCGGTTTTATGGTATTGCCAATCATCAGCATAGGGCAGCTCACTTCGTCTGAAGCCAAATAAATTCACAAAATAAAATTCAATGACACTACTTGACAGAAGCCCATTAAATTAATAATAAAAATGGATTAAGCAATCCAGACTTCTGCCTTAAGGGTCTTCATCCCTGAAAAAAGGGGAGTCAGAAACGATTTTTTTTCTGAGTGGTGGAGGGTTGTATGATTGTATAAAGATAAAAGTAATGAAAAAAATATTCTTTGAGTTTTAAATGAATGAACAGGATAATTTCCTCCATTTTTGGGTATTTTCGTTCAGTTCCACCATCAAAACGAACGAATATTTTGGTGTTGTTTCTTTTCAGTATCGAAGTCTATCATTCACTTAGTTAAACGACTTTCTTATTTTTCTCCTACATATTTAAATTTTTTTGTAAATAATTTCACAAAAATGTATTGTTTTCGCGAAATGGGTTTCCTTGCTTTATTCCATTTGAAATGAGAAATCTCCAGCTTCATCAAAGTCAACTGATAAAGCTTTGGTTCAGCCGTCGACCTGTGAAAACTAATTATTATTTACAATTCTGGATTCAGAAATAGAACTGAATTTCTTTTAAATGACACGCCCCTCAGGTTGCTCTTCCCACACGACTGGTGAGGAAAAGAGAGAGTATCATATAGCCAGTATGATATCCGGCACAGGGTCGGATCGGGAATGGGAAAAAATAAAACTCATTCGGGTCGATAGAAACTATGGAATATTATAACTTTTACAATTAATAGCTTTTTTCAACAACATGTGTTCATCACTTGAGGGACAATACTCCATAACATTTCTATATTAGGAAAAACCAAGAGGCTGCTCCAGAATGTTGGACGAGTTTCGTGATTTCTGATACAATTCCATTCAAAATTGGTTTATAGAAGCTATTGGGTTTGGGAAGTAATAATTTTTTTAATAATTATTAAAACGTAGCGGCTCCAAAATATCGGACGAAATTTCTGATTCTTGGTCTGATCCTATTTTGAGTTGGTATAGGTATAAGGATTTTTGTGGTCGGGTAACATGATTTTTTTGTCAACGTTTGATAATTCGAAATGACAGCTACAAAACGATGAACGAATAATTATTGTCCGAGTCCGTTCAAAATTACAATGTAGGGGTTCTTTGGATCGGTAATTTTGACTTTTTTTTGTCAAAATCATAAAATTCAAGATGGCGAGATTCTATTCAAAATTTGTATCTAGGAGTTTTTGAAATAGGAGATGAGTTTTTCAAAACTAAATAATTCAATATGACATATTTAACGAATGATCTAAAGAAAATAACCGTTTTCAGTGCATTTGAATAAAATCTTGTCTTAAAAACATTTTTCCTTTCATTCAGGAAATACACTCTCCACTTCGTCAGGGCTATTTAGCGATAATTTCGGAGTTAGTGGTATATTTTTACGCATATTCCTAAATAACTCCCATATCGGCAACTTCGTTCTACATTTGTTACCGATACAACGGTTTATTTGGGCGTTGCGGAGTTTTTGATGTTCCTTTGAAGTTGAAAAGCTACAGCGGACTCTTCTTGAACGTTCCAATGGGGCAGCACGGCAAAATAAACAAATGAAACATTGACTTGATACCAGGTGATTGTTACGGCTTTGTTTGTTTCTTTGGAGGTATTTATATCGAGAATAGTAAACATTCGAATTTATTCACTCCATTTCTTTATTTTCAATAATGCTTTTATGTTGGAGAAGAATCACAATTATTTTTATCAAATTCAAGGACAACTTGCGATTGAGTTATAGATATACATATACAAGAAATGATTTCAATGTAAAAGGAATACACAGAGACGTTTGTGTCTGGGAATCAATAATGTAATTAAGTTATGAGAGGAGATATACCTGTTTGAATGAATTTCAAACCCACACCTTAACGACCGACCCCTGTTTTGTTGCTCACCATAAAAATAATTTTTACATAAAATTTAAAGCCCCTATATGATGTTACGCTCAGTATAATACATGTGAATTTAGTTCACTGATTCTACTGGTCTCTATGGAGGAAGTCCCCGAAACCTTTTTCATTCTGCCCTACAATGATCTTTTGCTCAGATCACTCCAAATACTTCAGAAACTCTGTCACCACTCCGATTTTAAGATGGCTGGGAGATACCAGTTATGAATTCATTTATTTCTACAAATATCTTTCTCATTTGGTGTGCTCTATCCGATCGGGCTACGGGTCCGTGCACATGCGCTAGGACGTTTTCTTAATTTTTGGTATTGATTCCACCGTTGAAATAATAATATACAGGGTATTCCAAATTCGATGGCCTATTAGACGTACTTGGAGGACCAAAATAGATGGATATGTTTTCAAATTTTGTTAACCATCGTAGAGTGTAGTGATCTAGCCTTCAGCTTTTATCTCCGCATTGTTTCCCCATCTACATTTTATAGGCACCAACTTGGTCATTCTGAATTGAACACCCTATATATTATATCAATTTTGAATTCGGCTTTGAAATCGAAATCACTTTCGTGGAGCATATCCTATAGACCTGTCTCTTACCGTTCTTTAGATATATCGTATTTTTTTATGATCAGAACAAAGAAAAAAATGTGATATTGCATGACTCAACTAATACACCAAACTCAAATTCTGTTAACACGACGAAATATCCCGTCCAAAAATATCTTGTCAAAAATATCCTGCCAAAAATCAACCGTCCAATAATTTTCTGACCTTCCAACTTGAGAGCTAAGTTAGTTCGTTCAGGTTACATCAGACTAATAAAATACTACCCTCAAAATAAATTTTTCTTCAACTTCCAAGCTCCCAACTTTCGATCTGGATTATTTTGTTCAGGTTAGATCAGACTAATAATTGGTCGGTACAATTTTGCATGGGGTAATTATTGTCTGAGGACATTATTGGAGGAAGTATTATTGGCAGGATATTTTTGACAGAATTATTTTGGACGGGATATTCAGTCGTAGACCCCAAGTTCTGGCATCCGTCACATAAGGTAAGGTGGTCTTCATTTCATAGAAAACTTGGATCTTATTTCACTCAGAGTATCTGAAAAATGCGTCTCATTTCTTATCTTTGATAAACGACTGAAACTATTTTTTTTTCCAAATGAAACACTCTGTATATTATCTCATTTTTGAATTCCACTAACCAGTTTGAATACATTGTATTCACTATGTCCTATACCTAACTTTTACCGATTTTTCGATATTACTTATTTTATAATATATTTAACGTCTATGCAATTATGAAATTTCAATTATAAATTGTTTTAAAACATCTATCAAATAACAAATAATATCTCCATCTTTTTTGAAAAAGTTGTAATGGAATACATGAACCATCCTTCATATTGGCTGTATGGCAGTTTGAAGAACGAACAACTGAATTTTATTAAATGCATTTTACACAAGAGATGATATTACAAAATGTATTGCGCCATTATGAAACATTTGATACTGGAATAAAAAAAAATCACCTGTAAACATTGATGGATCAAAGATATCACATGATCAATTGTGGCTCTACACTAAAACGTGTAGAATTTTGAAAAATGTTTCTAACATGGACATACGAAGATGAAAACTTAAAAAAAAATACCATTGAATCACAATTCTCACGTCAGGGAATATTTAATCTGCAGAATATTAATTTCTGAGCATCATAAAATCCTCATTTCATTAGGGGAAGGAGAGTTCAACAGAAATTCAGTTCCAATGTGTTTTGTATGCTCATGGATGATACATTTTCAATTTACATTTATAATGGGAATATGCTTCTGTTGTGAATTTGGAAATATTTGATGGAAATACATTTTTATTGTCATATTTCAGAAATGTCAAATGTTGTAGTGACGTCCAGTTTTCTGGCAATTACTCTGGGCAACGGCCATAAAAAAATTTGCCGGCCGTCACCCTAGGTAACGGCCGCAAAATATTATTCTGCGCCTCTGTTGCGGCTGCAAAATACTTGTTTCGCGTCCGGTTGCACGAAAAGATATGAATTGGGCATTAGCAAATTGAATATAAATCATCCAAATTCATGAGTGATGAAAAGAAAATCTGGAGCAACTCATCAGCTAGCTCAATTCCTATACGCATGCTTCACACATGATTAGGTAAGTACCATTTACAAAGGATTTATTCGAGAAGTTTTCATCCTGTATCTGAGCAGCAAAATGGCCCATGAAATCTCGCAGAGACTTCGTAACAAATACAGATATGTTATTGATATGATGTAACTCTCTTGTTCTTCCCCAACAACTCCTTATTTACAATAGCAAAAGACTCTAATCCATTTGTCATAGAATTGACAATATTCCTCAGTCCATAGGTGATCGCTTTTTCGCTGTCAGGGTGGTAATATATTTTGTTTTTTAATGTTGGAAATAATGGTTTGAGTAAATTATAATGGTCATCTGTCAACTTCAAAGCAATTGTTTATTGTTTTGATGTTTGGCTTGGCATTTCTGAAAGTTAAAATATAATGAAAAATTTATCGAATCAGTTATCCTCGGTTTTTAGAGAAACATTTATGCATTGTCCCCTAGATCACACATTTTTCTACTCACAGATCACTTGATCTATGAAGCAGAACAATATTGATAACTGAAAAAAAATGTGTTCGTATTCAACTACGGGAGTTGAAAAAATCAGTATTTGGAACTTAAGTAAATGAAATATTTTATAATTATATTTTTTATAAATCTTAAATCTTATGAATCCGTCGTTGCTCTTTTAGTAGGCTTTCACGATATAGCAGAAAACTGGTGAACACATTTTGAAACATCGATTTTCAGAAAGAAGAATTCTATTTCAATTAATATTGACATTTAGAACTTTTATTAAGGTTTTGAGTACAACAATAACAAAGAAGTAATGAAAAAAAATTACCAGAGCTCCGTGGCCGCTTATATTGATTCGGTGGCGAAATATGTTCAATTATGGATTCAAATTTGGAAGATGTAATCCTAGTCATTCGTTTTCTTCTCCAAATTTGAGAAAAACCCTATTTTTGTATTTTCTAAGAAGTGTGCATCACTCAGGGTCAGGGATCAACTATCCAGTAACTCTGCACAATTATAACCATGGTCAGAAAGACAAAAGTCAACAATCTCACCCATGGGTTTAGTGTGATATATTCCTCTACTTCCTCTACGTTACCAATTGTACTACTTTCTTCATTAACAGTTCCTAACAGAAAATGCCTCAAATTTAATTAAATCATCAACATCAGAGTTACGGAAGTGAATCTTACCAACTTCAGGTTTAAAAGAAACAGAATCATCAGTTATTCTTTCACCTTCTTTGGTTGAAGTATTGGAACCTTTTCAAATAATGGGGTCTAGAAAGGAAACATAATGAAAGTGTTTTCTCAAATTTCGAATTTAAACATCTAGAATGGAACCCAACAACATAATAGAGTTTTGACATAAACGGTGTCTTCCGCTTCGGCTTCTTCGATCTTTAAATGATCTCCAAATGTTCTTTTACGATAAAAGAATTCAAGTTCGTCGATGGGAAGATTCAAACGGAGCAACCATTTCTGCGCAAGTTCTTTAGTTTTCGAGAATCAGTGAAATGTTTTTTTTATACGTTCGTACACAGTCCAGTAAAATGGAACACAACACTTGCAACGGGCTCGATTTTTTTGAAAATATTTTTTCAATAGATTCAAATTTGAAAGAATTGAATTTGACACTTGACAGTGTTGACACATGTCGGTGTGTCAATTCGGTGTTTCAAACATTTAGAAACAAATTTTTTTCTCCAACCTGATAGCAAATAAGCGATCACCGATGGCCCGTGAAATATTGTCAATTTAATCTAATCAATAGCCGCGTTTCATTGACCACTAGAGTTTTACATCTATTAGTAGAAGAAGTAGAGTATCATAAAAACGTAATTTTAGGGTCTCCAATAGAAGTCAGATCATTCTAAAATTCCCTAAATCTCTGTAAAAAGTTTCAAACTTTTCATTATTATAAATGATATATTCAATATGAATAATTTGCTTGCCTTAACAACTACTATAGCCCAAATAGACAATGGAAGAAAGCGCGAGCAGTATTATATCTATTCGAAGATTAGATCTAGGCGGGAATGTTTCAAGTGCACTAATAAACTTATCACATATGTGAATTCCTTGAATAATTTTTACACAGAAAACTTTTTCAGAATGTAAAAATTATTATGAAGAAGTGATTCCTAACATTCATTCACACCTTCCACTTTCGAGGCAGCTTTGAGTGAACTAACAAATAAGCCGGAATTATCTTTAAAAAAATTAGGGCATATTTGTATGTTGGGAACAAATAGGAACTGAAAAATATTTTTTTGAAATTTATCTGGACAATTTTTCTCTATTCATCATACATAAATCGAATTGACATAATGTGTTTCTAAATCATTCCATTGATGTTTTTGAACTTTCGCTACTTTCGGGGTTATCATCTTCTTTTTTGGTATCCATTTTTACATTTGTTTAGGATATAATTTTGAAATGAAGGTGTGGCGCGTTGGCACACACACATTTCACCCAGTATGAAGACTAGCAAGAGAATGCATTTTGTTAAGATGCCATGACGATGATTTTGTAATTTTGAAATTTAGATAAATAAATCAAATTTTGACAACTAATATTTCCAATATTTTCAAGTCGTAGAATTACGATATAATCTGATATTGTGGTATAAAGATACCACAAATTGGTGACCCCGACTATTGAAAACGCATATCATCCCTGTACTCAGTTTTTAACGACAATAGATAGAGCTGACTGTTATCAAAGAAGCTGATAGAATCAACCGTTTGTAAAAGCTGCTACAATTCTATTTCTGACCAACAATCAGAATAATCTTTCATTGAAGTTGTCCAGTTCAACATCAAGTCAAGAGTTGCCGCTCCCAAATAGATTCAGGCCCTGAGGAATACGTGAGTGTCACAATATCAACCACTGTAAACAATTTCAATAATAATAACTGTAAGAAATGCAAGATAATATTCAGACAGAAAATATTTCATCACAAAATCCTATTCAACCAAATATTTCGGCCTATAAAATTAAATTACCACCATTTTGGACTACTAAACCTGAAATTTGGTTCTATCAAGCTGAATCACAATTTTCATTAGCTAGAATAACTTCAGATCGCACAAAATATGATTATGTAGTAGCAAGTCTCCCAATTGAAATAATTTCCAATATTTACGATGTTATTGAACATCCACCATCTGATAATATGTACAACAACCTTAAAACAAAAATAATTCAAAGATTAACAGCTAGTGAAGAAAAACGACTGGATGTTTTACTTTCTAGGATTGAAATGGGAAATCAAAAGCCTTCAGAATTTTACAGAAATATGATATCCATTGTGGGTGGCTCTTCTATGGTTACTCAAGAACTCTTACTTAAACTATGGAAGAGACACTTACCAAAAACCATCTCAGTTGAAATAACAACTTCTGGAAAAACGAATATTGATGAAATTTTAGAAATTGCAGATAAAATTTGGGACACTTATAAGGATTCCAACATTTTTATTGTGAATAAATCACCAGAGAGTATTACAGTTCAACAAACAAATCCATCATCTGACTACGTTACCTCCTCCGCTAATCAAACAATTTTGCAAGCATTTAATGATCTATCTATTAAATGTACTCAGACGTTAGATTTGTTAACACAAAAACAACAATCAGTTGATAACCAATTAAGTGTTTTACAAAATCAAATTTTTCAAATTCAACAAACAAATTTGCAATCTCAAAATACTGATGAATGTACTTCATGTAGAACTCGTTATCGTAGCAAGAGTAGATCACCCTTCAGATTAAATTTTGATAGAAATTCGTCAGTCTGTTACTATCACCAAAGATTTAATGATAGAGCCAATGATAGAACCATACTTTAACTGATTGTTCAAAAAACTAAATAAAACCATTTTTAGTGCGACAGAAAATGGTCAGAATAGTTATAATCGTCGCTTATTCATTTTTGATCCCAGGAATAAATTGAATTTTCTAGTTGACACAGGCGCTGATATATCAATTGTTCCTCAGGACGTATTTTCTGATTTTAACAAAGACAGCGATACTTTTCTTACAGCAGCTAATGGTAATTCGATAAGTACATACGGAAAAAAATTTCTCAATATAAATTTAGGATTACATCGAGATTTTCCATTTATATTCACAGTAGCTTCAATTTGCCGTCCTATCATTGGGGCAGATTTTTTTGGCCTACTAGTTGACCTCAAACACAAGAGACTAATTGACACAAAAACTACCTTATCTGTGAATGCTTTTTGTCTTAAAGCGTTTTCACCATCTCCCAAATTATTTACTATCGATAACAAATATTTAGAACTTCTGAAACAATACCCTTCATTAACTTCCGAACCAGACTTTTCAGCTCCTCTCAAACATTCAGTTAAGCACCACATAATCACTAATGGCCGATTGCCATACATGAAACCACGGCGACTTGATTCCACAAAACATAAAATTGCCAATGCAGAATTTGAACACATGATGCAACTAGGAATATGTCGTCCTTCTTCTTCACCAGTAGCATCACCTCTTCACATGGTACAAAAAAAAGACCCAGATGATTGGAGACCATGTGGAGACTATCGTCATCTAAATGCGGTGACAGTTCCTGACAGATACCCGTTACCCCATATTCATGATTTCAATCTACATGTGTAACAATGCACTATTTTTTCTAAGATTGATTTGGTTAGAGCATACCACCAGATACCAGTAGCAGAGGAAGATATTTATAAAACCGCAGTGACCACTCCTTTCGGATTATTTGAATTCTCAAGAATGCCATTTGGTTTAAGAAATTCTGCCCAAACTTTCCAACGATTCATAAACGAAATACTCCATGATTTCAGTTTCATTTTCATATATATTGATGATATTCTCATTTCGAGTAAAAATGAAGACGAACATTTGCTTCACCTGAAATTAGTATTTGAACACTTTCGGAATAAATTTGAAACCATCAAAATGCGAATTCGGGAAATCCAAATTAGATTTTCTGAGTCATGCAATTTCATCTGAAGGGATTTCTCCATCAGAAAACAGAATTAAGGCAATTCGTGAATTTCCAAAACCACGTACCCTAGAAGAACTGCAACGTTTTGTTGGTATGATAAATTATTATCACCGGTTTCTTCCAAAACTTTCTCAAACCCTTGTACCAGTTTACGCACTTCTAACTGATCTACAAAGAAATTAAAACAAGAATATAACTTCTTGGTCTATGGACTGTGAAAAAAGCTTCACAGAAGTTAAACATAAATTAGCAAATGTTGTAACTTTAGCTCACCCAGTGGAAAATGCCCATCTTTTCCTCACGGTCGACGCTTCAAGTATTGCACTTGGAGCTATGATAGAACAAAGTAATGAACAGTTTTTTGAACCACTAGCATTTTTCTCCAGAAAGCTAAGTGACACGGAGAAGCGATATTCTGCATTCGATCGTGAACTTCTTGCTATTTATGCATCGATCAGACATTTTAGACATTTTTAGAGGGTAGAAATTTTACAATTTTTACTGACCACAAGCCACTAACTACAGCACTAAACTCTAGCACTGATAGAAGTCCTCGTCAAATTCGACAAATGGAGTACATTGCTCAATTTTCCACTGACATCAGACACATTCAAGGAAAACTCAACGTAGTTGCTGATACCTTGTCCAGAACTACCAGTCACATCGACACAATTTCAAATGAAGACTTTTCTGAATTGAATATCACCGAATTAGTCACAGCTCAATGTAAAGACTCACAGTTAAAAGAATTATTACTAAATACTAAAGCTAACTTTTCCATTAAAGAAGTAGAAATACCATTCATAAATATGAAAATTTGGTGCGATATTTCTAATTGTAAACAAAGACCTTACATTCCAAAGAGTTTGCGTCGAGCCATTTTCGATAAGATACACGGAGTTTCACACCCCGGTATCCGTGCAACAAGGAAATTAATGAATAGCAAATATTTCTGGCCACATATGAACACTGACGTTAATTCATGGACTAATTCATGCATACATTGTCAAAGTACCAAAATTAATAAACATACCAAATCACCAATTAAATCTTTTTCGATTCCAGAATGTAGATTTGAACATATTCATATGGATCTAGTAGGACCTTTACCAGTCTCAGACGGCTATCGGTATATTCTAACAATCGTAGATCGTTTTACCCGCTGGCCAGAAGTTTTCCCTGTTAAAAATATCATGGCGTATACTATAGCTAAAATTTTCTTTCAAAATTATATTTGTAGATTTGGAGTACCACATACAATTACTACAGATCAAGGAGTGCAGTTCGAATCTAAAATTCTCAATTAACTTGTTGGTTTCCTAGGTGCTCACAAAATTCATACATCTACCTATCACCCACAAAGTAATGGTATGGTAGAATGTTTTCACAGAAGTTTGAAGACAGCACTGAAAGCGAGATGTAATACAAACTACTGGATAGATGAAATTCCAATTGTACTTTTAGGGCTACGCAATGCTGTAAAACAAGATTTAGGTTGTTCTTCTGCTGAGCTAGTTTATGGCCAGCCATTGCGTCTCACTGCTGAATTTTTTGTTAGTTCAAACGTTGATGATAATCTTGATGCCTCTTTTGTATTGGCCAAGATTAGAGAAACTTTTTCTTCATTTAAGCCTTCATCTTGTCACAGACATAATTCACAACGAACTTTCGTTCCTGTTGATTTGAGAACTTGCGATTACGTATTCATAAGAGTTGAAGGAAAACGTTCTAGCTTATCGCCTCCTTATGAAGGGCCATATAAAGTTCTAGACCGCACTGACAAATTAATTACCATACAAAAAAATGGAAAAAAAGTGACGATCGGCATTGATAGAACAAAACCTGGTTTTATATTCAAAGAAGAAAATAATGACATTCATAATCAAGTTTAAAAAAGTTTCTTTTGTAATTAATTAATCAATTAGTGCAGTTATTGTTATGGATTTTCTTTGCCGTGGGGGAGTATTGTGGCGCGTTGGCACACACACATTTCACCCAGTATGAAGACTAGCAAGAGAATGCATTTTGTTAAGATGCCATGACGATGATTTTGTAATTTTGAAATTTAGATAAATAAATCAAATTTTGACAACTAATATTTCCAATATTTTCAAGTCGTAGAATTACGATATAATCTGATATTGTAGTATAAAGATACCACAGAAGGTTCAACAGAGGTTTTCGATGAATTGAGAATCAATATGAACCCAACCAGAGGCTGTTTACTACCAAAATCGTTTTAGGGCGGGTTGTACAAAACAAGTTTACCAACAGTTCTTCTAAACTGAGTTAAGTTGCTAAGGAACTCGAAATTTAATTGGCTAATCTCTAGCAACTGAAGCGAGTTTACCTAAACTGTTGTTGAACTTGTTTTGTACAACCTGTCCTTAATGTTAAAGTTTTTTGAGCTTCAAAATACAACCAAACTGAAATGAACAGAAATGGAGTCCACATATAGTTTTAAACTAATTTCAATGTCAATAGTGTCAATTTCGGCAACAATTTAGGAATTTTTCTTTTTCAACCAATTATCTACTTTTGCTACCCTCAGATTTGATCGTAGCGAAAGTAGAAAAAGTAGATATATTTGGTGTAAAAAAAAACAGACATGTCAAATTCTACTTCTACGAGTAGAACATTTCTGCTTACAATAAAACGCTCCAAATATGACTTTTATCAAAAAAAAAAATCAAAGTAGACTAGACACTAGAGACTAGACACTGCCAACTAATGAAAAGTCGACATTATGTATGTTCTCAATCAGCCTGAAAACGAATTCATCAATCTGTGAGACGGACTTTTTTCTTGTTCGGAATGCTGATGCTCATGACATTCCATTAAGCTAATCAGAACATAGTGGATGAAACGTCAAGAAACGAAATGACCTGAGGCACTGAGGGAAACACACATATTCAACTTTCCATACATATAATATAAAGAGTAAACTCGCACACATAATATGAAACTGCTTGAGGCGTTTTGCGGATACAGCTGAAGTTCACGTATCACTTTGTTGTGCCATGCAATCCTGGGGGAGTTGTAACATTTGAGTTTCCTAGTTTCAACAGAACCGTTTCCCTTTGGTGTGGATCTCCACTCTGGCTCTGAGCGTTAGATTAACTAATTTTATCACAGCTTTTTGGCCATACTACTACGGTTTTATACGCTTTTTCACTTAGGATATGCCGAATAACCGGTAAGTTATGAGTATGAGTCTTCACGTTTACTACGATATAGAATTTATGGTACAAGAAATGTGTTCAGATGATTATCGAAGTGAACTCTGAATGGGCGTAAACAGCGATATCCTTTATCAAGAAACGAACAAGCAATTCACGATTCTTAAGCTTTCGTTGACCGCTAATTCAAATATTTACTTGATCGTTATTGACAGTGACAATGCTTAAAACATCAAATGGCAGGGGTTATGAGTATTTCTATAAACAGTGCGGTTTTTTATAGTCCCCCTTGTTAGCTTTCGAACGATTTGACAAACATGAAACCAGAAATTATTTTGAATAGTATCACCGATACAATTTCTTTAAATAAAAGAATCTACCCAACAGGGTCGCGGAAGGGCACGTCAATTTAAAAATTTCACGTAGCATAGGGGATTGAGTGGCACATCGTTAAAAAAGGAATTCAATTCTCCTTTCAACCAAATGTATTTTTTCGATTTTCTTCAATACATATTTTCACAATTTTGATCTAGGTATTTGAGTTTCGAAAATATGGCCCCCAGCGCCATATGTCAAGTAATTGCATATATCTTCTCTTGTAAAGTAGTATCGGTAGTACCATTCACAATATATTCTGTTCCACATCAAACCGTTCAAATTCATCGAGGTATATTTGGAGTGCATATTGTGAAAAAAATATTAACGAATTCCTAAAATATGCATGGAAAAAATGTATGTAGTTTTTTCCCACAATTGTTTGAAACTTTTAAACAAATTGTGTTTAAATGGTTACAGAAACAATTTTGTGTAGAAATTTTGAACACTATTGTTTATCCTAATTTGTTGGAATAATATACCCACATTGTGTATATTTCTAAGAATCCATTTGTTACACAATATTGTTCAAATTGGTTAACAACACCGTTGTGTGTGAATGTTACAGAATTTTTAGTTATTTTTTGTACAACTCTGTGGACTATATAATTTCAAAATCGTGCAAGAAAATTGAACAAATGTCTGTTTAGGATTGGAATGAAAAATACACAATATTGTGTTAATATTTTTTACAACATTTTGTTTTTTTTTACAGTTATGTGCAAAAATTGAATTTCAGAATGCAGAATACTGTGTAAGAATTTCTCATAAGGCATTGTGTTTTTTAAAATAGCTGTGTAGAAAATATAAATTCAAAATACTTTCTAATGTGTAAGAATTTCACACAATTTCCTGACTCTTTTTTAAATAGCTCTGTAGATTATCCAATATCAAAAATACAAAATATTGTTCAACTTTTCTGCGTACATTTATTTAATTTTCTTCAACATTCCTATAGACTAGAATTCTGGCAGTCGATCTCGTGCATCAAGAGGAGTTTCATCAGGTACATTTATTTTCGGAATGTCTTCTTCTGCTCTATAAAGCGTAATAGTATAGGTACAAAATTCAGACCAAACCGTAAAATATAAGATGTTATGTTCCAGCATCTATAAAATCTTACCTCATTCATCATTATATCTTCCTTGTACTTTGAAATAATTTTGTTATAACACCCAAAACAGGAATAAGCTCTTTTATATCTTCTTCAGTCAAATTTTCTGACGTTTTCTCTTTTATATACCGTGTTCTAAAACAATAATATATTCAATTAGGTATACAGGGTATACAGGGGAGCACCACTTCTTTTTCTGATATGACTTTTTATTTGATTATAATCCTGGCTTTTGCATTATCGGGAGTGTTTTTCAATAATTTAATAAACCTTCAGTTCTCAAGTTATCAAACCCGGTTGTTCTAAAAAGTTAATAAACCATTCCCACACAACTGTGGACAAAAAACACACAAAAATTGGCTTCCTCTAAAACTTACACAATTGTGGAAATCAAAAGTGAGATGGCGTCCAACGAATACTTACTACGATCTATGAAATTTAAAAAATCATTGAAACTGCTGGCCAAAGGTATGAAAAAAATCAAAATGGCTAGTAATTTGAGAGTAGTACATTATTCACAATTATAAATTTTTGTGAATAAAGATCCCGCAAAACATCTGTAGCAAAGGTTGTACTCACTAATACATTTTTCTTGAAGATATTCTAGATCCCAAAGTTTTAATTTCATCAGAACTTCGTCCATTATAAATAGGAAACACTGCCATAAAATTAAACTGGTCGGTAAATGGTTCAATGACAAATTGATGACTTATTGAACACTGAAACAACTTGTTTCCGGTATTGAAACAAACTGAAATTACGCACTTGCGACGCCATTTGCCACCTGATGGATCGTTTGCTGTGACCTTTTTGTAGGAGGGTAGCATGGCATTCGGCTTCGACTCGGTTGATATCGTGTTCCAGATAACTACAGCGTTGCAGGACCACACATGCAATAACGTTACCTCAGACTAATAAAGATGAATAACTTACCAGACAACCAGTAATCACCAATGTTTCAAAACTGTCTTTCTGGTATGAAGCAAGACTGACAATATATCTATGTAAGTGAACCAATCTATGCATATCTGCTTCAATAATTGATTATTTGCCATTGCACAGAATAGAAAATTTTAAATGTATGTTTGCCATACTCACCCGTGTAAGAGAAAATCTCAACAGAGGCTACCACGGCCAGCAAATCACGATATCCACCGACAGCCAAGCAGCGATCAAGGTTCTCACATCATATAAAGTCACTTCGTTGCTGGTGTCTGGATGCATCGATGATCTGCGAAGGCTATCTGCCGCCTATGAAGTGAAGCTACTTTAGGTCCCTGGTCATACCAGAGTATCTGGAAACGAACAGGCTGATTATTTGGCCAGACAAGGTGCAAGAAGCCCAACGATTGGTAGGAGTTTCTAGATCATGGTGAGTCTCAACCATGAAGGAAATCCTGAAAAATAAAATTCCAAGATACATGGAAAGATGCACCGGGCATGAGGCAATCGAAACTCCACATCGGAGGCCCTTCTACTGGGAGGACTAAGACTCTGCTCACACTGAGCAGAAAGGATATCAGATTAGTGAAAGGGCTTCTGACGGGACACTGCCATCTCAACAAGCACCTCAACATTTTAGGTATCACGGATGATACCGAATACAGGTAGTGCTTGGAGGATGAGGAGTCAGCCAGTGACAGCCACCCACATCTTCACGGAATGCTCGGCAATGGCAGCAATACGGAAGCACACCTCGGGAGCATCGTATTGAACCCGGAGAGTGTGAGGAAGGTATCGGTTAGAAGGCTGGCACTTTTCGCTCGTGAGATAGGCTACCTTCTAAACTGAACCATTTCCCAGCATTGGAGGGTGCATAACGGGCCCGATTGAGAGGCCTACATGCTTATGGCTCCGTCCGCCCACATACCTTCTTCTATCTATCTATATTCTGTTACACAAGTATTGGCAACGCAGCGCCGACTCCCAAATTGCTTCTAAACGAATACAACGGAATCCGGAATCTGACAACTTACAATTGGCGGAAAAATTTATGTTCTATTTGAGTTATCATATGACCACCCTCAATGTGTATATGTTTCAAACATCATTTGGTACCCACCTGGATCTAGTCAGTAAAAACAGACATCGTTAATGTAAAAACACAAGCGGTATTAAGAGACTAAAAAAGAGATCGGCCGAATACCAATACTTTTTATTGAGATGAAACAAGCATGACTAAGCAAACGAAGTAGTTAGAAGCAACCATGGTGGGATCGGAAAAGTTTTTCAGAGCTCGATAGAATCCAAAATCACAGTAGGTACTATTACAAGCAGTAAATCTTCAGTAAATTTCAGTTTCTCACTAAATTTTGTATACGAGTAACCTACCTACCTACATAGTGAGAACTAGAACTAATGTTTATCACAAATTTAAGTAGGTATAATCAAGAGGTATGGTTTCCGGGCTTTAGTAGGTGTATCTACAATATTGATGTTCTTGTAGTCGTATTTGTGATTTATTACACATTTCATGTTGTACGTTTTGGATAAGAAATGTGAGAAATTTATCCACAGTTGTCTGTTAGACATATTGTGTATGAAAGTTACAAACCTGGGGAAAATTTTACTACAAACCGAAATAAACAATCATTGGAAAATATGAATAGCTATTTTCCAATGATTGTTTATTTCTGTTCAACTTCGATTCAACTTCGTGAAGTAGGAGTTTTTTATATGAGCGTGAAGATTGTTGAATGAAAGTGTTTCATACAAAGTTTTTTCTTCGACAGTTATTATATGGCCAAATTGTAGCATTATATCATTAGTTTGAATGTTTAATGATATGAATTGTCGTCATATTATCAAATAAAGACTTCCGAGTTATATTTGACGCAAAATACTGTATTTTTCAAAAATGCATAAATGTTTGAACAGTATGTAAAAAATTACGTTACGCACAGTTGATGATTCTATGCACAGGTGATTTTTTTACGCACTTGTGCGAAAAAGTATTACTTTACGCACTGTCAGCAGTGCATAAAAGCTTAATTTATGCACTGTCGTAGAAAAAATATATTACAACCTAGTGTACTAATTTCGAACAATTGTATACCTACAATATTTACTAATTTTTTTCACACTGACAGTGGAAAACCTATCCACAGGGATTTCTTTCTGTGTGTAGATGGTTGAGAAGGAAATTGACTTATTTTTTTAACTATGTGTTACTTGATTCCCTATGCCATTTGAAATGTTTACACACATAAAGTACAACATAAGGGCCAACTGTATACAACTTGAAAAATCCCGTTTTTCTAGTTTTCTCCGATACTTATGATCTGATCAGTTCTTAAAAAATCATTTTGTTGCTATTTGAATTTTGTGCAATTTTTTCCTCTGGAGCACCTAGATTGCTATACTAGTTTTACTTTTTTAAGCAAAACACTAAGAAAACACGTTTTTTGTATTAAAATGTCTATTACAAATTAATAAATAACAGTTGCGAGTCCAGAATATAGTAGCTGTATAGTAGTTTCATGGGGAAGGGCAGGCAAGTAGGCCCTTATGGACGTTTTTTGTGGTCCCCTGTTTTTCCACATACCTACATTCCTCCTCCTAAACTTCCTTTTCGAAACTTCGTGATCTGCTAATGAAGGTCAGTATGTCCATCTACTTCAAATCGGTTAGTTCCTTTTGTTGGAGTTTCTCAACTCGAAATATTTCAAATCTTAGCCTCCCATACTCGCCAAGGAAGTGAGATGAGCTAATTTTCCTAGTAGAAGCAGTGGGATTCACTTCTACAAATGATATTAAAAATACTGATTTCTGTCACCTTATCAATGATAAAAGTTTAATGGATGGAAGTTTTTTGTCTTAGTTGTTTCTCCACAAAGGGGAAATATTGAAAACATGGATGATGTCTATTGGGATACTTTTCAGCATACAAAATAGCTGCGTTAATCGAATTTTTCTTGCATTCGCCATAAATTACTAGCATGTCTACTTTTCATCTTTTGTATACATGTTTATTGAAAAATGTGTTGACTTAAAGCACACGAGGTTTACGAATTTATGAAGTTATTTATGTTCACTGATTCCTTACTTGTAAGAGTTATTTTTGTTTCCAAAGCACACTTTTCATTTACCAAACCATGGGAATTCTGTGATCAAAATGGGATTGAAAATGAAAAATTGAGTGATCACTAGGTATTCGTTTCCAAGGCTGAGTAGACCTACATAGATTTTTTTGCGGAATCGAAAAATGCACAATTATAAGGAGTGTTTCATCATGAATTTCGAAGTTTGATTCAGTAACGAGCGAATAAGGTGCGCCTTCGAAATGTTTGAATTATTTAATAATTGATTAATTTACACAATAATTCAAACCGTCCGTTTTGATCGTAAAATTGAAGTTTTGAATCCGGTTCCGTTCAATTTTGTATCCCCATCATACCTGATAAGCGAATTACCCCAATTTCTTCATGGTTTTTAACAAATAATTGGTGTTTTAGGATTGTTATTCATCCGATTATCGATTCGAAACCAACAATGAATTCGTCGTGAAAATCTAAGAAATGATAGTCTGAAACATGTTTTCATTTAAAAAATTGACTTTTTCAACTAGTGGTATTATGAATTTCAAACCGCCATAGATACTCAACTAGGCGGGATAAACTGTATGGAATATTTTTTACTCAACGTGCCATTTGTATCAATAATATTTTCAAATTAGATCGTACACTTCTAGAATTATATCGAACAGCATTACATTTCAAATTCAAACATTATTTATTCGATGTCCAGTGAACTCATGACTAAATTGTAAATCTTTCTCTCTGTCGCTTTTCTGTTTTTTCCTGTTTCCTTCAATTTTATCAACACAAACGTTCGTATCAAGTGGGTCATTACGATGTTAAACAATTTTTCTTTATTTCTTTTGGCCATGATGGAAGAACAGAATCAGCTGTTATCTGAATCAATGTGCCTTTTACCATGGATGTATAAGATCGTATAAATACAGATGGACTCAGCATTGCCATACCTGCGACACGGAATGATTTGAAGTCGCTCTGTTTTTAGGCGCGCGGGCTGCGGGGAAGAGAGAAGGTAGCGATAGACTGTGACCTTCCCACAACAGACAGGAGCGCACGCATTTGCTGAAAATAGGGTTCAATCACAAGAAAAAATGCTGAATTTGAAATAATGATGAAAATATCAAGGAAAGTGTTAGAATATACATCCGATGGGACTTCGTGAGATAGAAAAACTCATTTGACATATCTGATGTCATAGAAACTTCATTGACTCGTATAGTATCGATCCTTAGAAAATTAGGTTCACAAAATTTTCAAAAAAAAAGACTTTTACGACTTTCGTTTTCAATTAATGGAAAGCTGGAGAAAGTCGACTAAAAAAAAGAACAAAAATGCATTTACTACAAAATGGTAATTTATATATTCAATAAATACATGTTCTTATTCATATTAAAATAAATGAATATTGTGAAGAATAAATATTCCAAAGAAATTTCCAGCGCATATTATTCAAATTCAAAAATACGAAATTTTAATGTTTTTACGACAATATGCAAACAAAATTCACAATACAGATTATCAAACTAACATTTTTTTCTAGAAGATATCAAAAATCAAGTACGTACAGAGTTTCACAAAAACAACAATAAAATAAAAATGAAGAATTTGATTTCTATTCTGAAATGATTTGCTAATTTCTTGAGTTCCCTCCTCGAGCAATGATAACCGCCTGTTATACTCAATATCAGAGTCCTTATTCAATTATGTCTCCCAAATTCACTCGCGGGCAAGATCGCCCGGAAATACTGGCGGCCAAAATCAAGCCGTGATCTGCAATCTTCTGCAGTTGTGTTCCCTTAAACTTTGCTTGAAGATATCTTTACTAGATTAGATTAGGTTAGATTCATTTTTGGCATCCGCGCTAAAAGCCTTTACACTGCGATCATTTCAGACATATTGTGTGTGCCCTTCGAAATCGGTTAGAGCCCTTGCAGTGACAAAGTACGTGTACTGATGTAAAGCAGCGTTTGAAAATTCTCATCATTATTATTATCACCACATTGATATTATGAAATTCTTGTATTGTCGTCAGTTCTTGATGTGTGTGCTAAATTTAAGATTATTCAGAGGATTGGAAGTGGGTGGAAATTGAGTTTAGAATTTCTCATTTTTATTATTATCAATAAAACATTAATATAATAAAATTCTTATATTATCGTCGGTCCTTGGTAAGTATGCCAAATTTTTTAATTTTCGGAAGATCAGAAGTGGGTGGATATTGAATAAAAAATTCACAAAATTATTATTATCATTATCATTAAACTTTTATAATTAAGTCCTTGTATTGCAATCGGTTTATGTGCTCCCAATTTCAGATCATACGGACGATTGAAACCAAATTCGAAAATTCTTATCATTATTATTATTATTAGGTGCGTTATTATCATAAAATTCTTGTATTGTCGTTGGTTCTGGAAATTTTTGAAAAATTTTAGATAATTCGGAGGGTTAATTAAGGGTGAAGGTTGAATTTGAAAATCCAAATATTATTATTATCATTATTTTTATTACATTAATAGTAGAAATTCTTGTATTATTGTCGGTCCTTGATATGTGGCCAAATTTCAGATTATGATAATTGGAGAATTTAAAAATTCACATTATTATTATTAGTGGAATCGACTTTCTTCAGGAAAATCGCGTGTATGGAGGAACTTAAAAACTAAAACCTTATCTGAATAGAAATTTTGATCCAAATCCTTAAAGCTGTTTCTAAGATAGCCAAAATATATAGGATAGATTTGATACTGCTACCAACTAATACTACTCACTTTTTCTTTCGAAAAATCACGGGATTCTGTCCTGTTTTTCATACCAGAAAATATGAAATTGACCTAAATAATATTATCTGTCAGATCGTCAGTATTTCAAAGCCAAACAACCTGAAGTGGATGAAAACGGAGTTGCGAAAATTGAGTTAACAATTTTTACTATTCTCAATTTGCACCTCTTCAGTGGGGGACGTGAGTTATCAACAATTTCTTCAGAATCTGTACCTGGGGCTGTTTCAGTGGAACCAGTTGACGATTTTTTCTTGCTGAAATCGTTCAATCTGAAAATATGTAATATATTGCTTTTTTATACAAATCCCTGTTATTACTTGAAATAACTCATAGAAAATAACAATTCTGACGGCTGATAATAATTACCCTGAAGTTGAAGCAGCTGAATTTCTTGGGATATACCATTCATCATATTATAATAAAGGAAGAACCCGTTTCTTCAAAAATATTCTTCCACTTAGGTTAATCTCGAATGCTGCGTCTTTGAAATAAATGGAACAAATCCTAACAGACTTTGGAACACAATCAGTAGAACATTTCATCCCCAACTCTTTCAACCAAGCCGCTTTTACTGTGACATCAGCTGGAAACCTAAAGATAAATCAAAATTTTAATAGACATTTCTTGGACTTTTTGGCAACCTTTTTGTTTTAATGAATCATCCAAAAAACTAATGAAGTTAAATGTTTCGTGAGGTATTTATTTCATTATCTCCACATGTAAAGGTATGAATTCACGTATTAATTTCATTTTATTCGGCGAAAATAGATTGATACCCACACGCCTATGGTACTTACGACTGGAATCTGATATTCGGGTTCGAACATTGGATTGTTTGCAAACCCAACAAGATTGCACCATTATGATTCTCTTACTATTGTACTGCCACTATATATCACGAATGAGTTCAAAAACCACTATTTCAGCAATAATCCCACAAAAAATCAATGACAGAACATGACAGAACTGTCAGAAGTTTACTTTGTGGAAAACATAAACATTGATATTCGACAGCGTTGACAAACGTCCAGATACAATAATTTCTTCACAACTATTTGAAGACGCAAGTAATGATTTTTTTCGATAGTTTGGATTTTTAAACTTGTAAGTAATACAGGTTTGAGTTGCGTGATAATGTCAGCATCACCATTCTTCATTCTTCGATTGTAATCGAATGGAATACGTATAGTGACACAATTTTGTCTATGATAAAGACTTATTACCTACGCGATGTGACAACGCCCAACTCAATATCACGACTACAAATTGTGGCCATACACTTCAAACCAGGATGTAAACAGCTTGGTCCAGTACAATACTTTATAGGTCCATGCCACTTACTCACTGTATTATTCCTATGCTTCCATATTATGTGTGTCGGTGAATTTTTGTGGTAATTATTGTTATTAAATTGTACACATTCCTTGTATTACATAGTGGGTAATAAAAAAATATTATTATTATTAATTTTTGACGTTCCAGACAAGTGAGAGAGTATTCCAATGTTATAGTAGCTTCATAAACAAAGGATATAACAAAATTACAGAATAGTCAGACATTTTTGTGGACCACCTATAAAACACTGAACAATATACATACCACGATAAAATACTGGATATAACATTAATAGCGATACGGGTCATATATTACCCCTAGCCAGGTTACTGAATATGAACTAGGGTCTGCTTTGTTTTTCACAATTCGAGTTTCATAAATTAATTATTAGGAGTTTTATATTTTCACGTACCACAGTTTCAAATAGCATACATATACCGGGTGTCCGCGGAAGGTGGCTCGCCCCTATAACTTTTCTGTTTTTGAAGATAATGGAATGACATTTGGAGGATCTGCATAACACATGAAACTGCGTTTATTGACAAGCAACTCAAGTTCGGGGAAGTTCCGGTTTCACATAAACTTTTGATTTTTAGATGGGAGACCCAGTACTTATATGTTCACCTCTTTTGTCTCCACATGACATTCTGAATAAAACCAGGTATCATTTGTCACTTCCTGTAACCAATTTTTCATCATTTCGAATTTCATTTTTCAATCTAGAATGCTATGAATACCTTCAAATCACTAATTGCAGCACTAAAATTTTATGCAGAAAATAACTGTTTTCGGTCAAAATGTATGTGATAAATCAAGTTTAATCTCAAAATTGAAATTACAAATGGCAACATGGTGGCTCGTCGGGTTAGAAAAAAGACCATTTCATTACTATTAATTTGATACCCCACACTAAAAGGTTTCAAACAAAGTTCCATTAAAACACTACGATAGATGTTTAATAAAATAAAGCATCTTTTGGTATTAAAATAAAATTTAAATGCATCGAGTAACCTGTGACAAAGAGAACTGATAAAACAAAATCATTAAGGAGGTCGACTTCCTTATTTTAACTCGCTCATCCAGAAGCAAATAGGTATTTAGTATTGTGTAATCATTTAAAGAACATGTTCATGATAATATTTATGCAGCAAAATATTTTATTAGCTTCTAGATTATTGATCTTGTTTCATAAGTTGTTTTAGTTTCAGTTGCTTGATGCATTTGAATCTTATTTTAATACCAAAATATACTTTAATTTATAAAACATCTATCGTAATTTTCTGAGTTTTTTAACGGAAATTTGTTTGAAACCTATAGTGTGGGGTATCAAATTAATAGTAAAAAAATTATATTTTTTGTTAACCCAACGAGCAACTATGTTGCCATTTGAAACAAATCAGTAATCGGAATTTTAAAAATGAAATGTTGATCAAAAATAGTAAAGCTATATGATTCTCAAAATTTTAGGACTGAAATTAGTGATTTAAAGGTATCCATAGCCCTCTAGAGTAAAGAGTGAATTTCAAAACAGAAACAAAATTCGGTTAAAAAAAGTGACAAGTTATACATGTTTGTATTCAGTATGTCATAAGGCGACAAGAGAAGTGAAAATATACCGGGTGTTATTTGAAAATCGAAAGTCTATGGCACTTCCGGTGAAACCAAAAGTTGCATAAGATTGAATTACTTGTCGAAAGATGCAGTTTTATGTCTTATACAGATCCTCCAAATTTCATTACATTATCTTCAAAAACAAAAAAGTTATATGGGCGAACAACTTTCCGCAGAAACCCTGTATATGCTCTCAAAACATACTCCAGAGCTCCAGCAGTGGCCGATGGTGAAATAAATCACTTGCAAAAAAAAATTTCAAGCTTCAATTTAAAAAAACTCACACAATATTAGCGTGGCAGAATGTAATAATCTGATAGAGCAAACATAATACAAGATAAGTGAATGCTATGAGGGAGAAAAATAATCCAGCAAGGTTCATTAAAGTTCATAGAGACTCAAATGCTCAGGAAGTTGTCGTTCTCTAGTAAAACGATGAACTTATAAACCATCAGCTGCTAGCGACATATCCGGCTGCCGTATAAACGAATGTCTGTCACTGATAGAAGCGTTTTGTTAATGTAAAACTTGATGAAAGCATCAATTTCCAATCGCCACCAGTGCTACTGATCGCCATGTTCAAAATTGAAATTGTTAACATTTTATCATTTTCAAACATTTAACTGATGTCTGTCAGGTACTTCAATAGATTCTTTGAAATGGATTTTTTCATTGTTACGATACATGTGTCAAACCGATCTGAAAAATGCGATTTTACAACCACTAACAAACGTCTGTCAAAGAGACATTCAATCAATTTACCCAAGTGAATATCAGAAGAAATAATATTAATAATACTTAAGTTGGGTAGAAAATGTAAAATATTGATCAATGAACTTATGTCTGCCAGTTGAAATTTCAGTAGAGTTCTATGAAGTTATGAAAATATTCCACACGCAGATAGTTTGCACGTGTGCAAATGAGTGGCAGACGCGCAAGAAAACATAAAGATTGTAGTTTTAGTTTGTATCAATTTCCCCAAACGAAGGAGAAAAAACGGATTCAGGCAAGAGCTGGGCTAGACAAGCAGGTCAAATACCTGGAAGTGGTCCTGAACCAAAGAGACTAAACTAACAGGGGGGTTTAATAAGCTCTAGCCAATCAGAGTCTTGTAGCATCAACGCGTCATAGTGACGTACTTGGACATGAGTATGGAGTTGAACTCGAACCAAGTAACAAAACTGTCAGCAGTAACTCTCATATACCAAGAGCTAGTCCGTCACTGTCTATAGAGAACGGCGGCCATGACATCTCCAACTACGTCACATTTCGTCATGAATGTTCTTTCATCTCTTTCTATCAGTGTCCCCATTACCTTAAACGAAGGAGTGATGATGAGTCATGTGGAAGTCGGGAAGTCGACGGAGCAGGATATTTCTATTTCCGTCCTCAGAGTAAAAAACGCACATGATAGACTGTGATGGAATAGAGAGTTTGCTCTCACTATTCCGAGCAGAGAACAATGGCAAGGAAATACGGTGGAGTTTCGTACGTGAAACATAATAAATGTTATCCGGACGGTACGCGTTTATGTGAAACATGCTTCGCGTGCAAGAATCTACCTGAAAGAAAGAGATGTACAATATAGCTAGGCTCTTGGTGAATATACAACAGTTTTCCTAGCTGAAGTGTTCGCTATTCTAACCGTAGCTATGTGGCAAGAGATAAAATAAGGGCCCGAGCAGATAATATACATCTATTCGGATAGTCAGGCAGGCGCTCAAAGCCATCTGCCATCCTAAACTAAGCTCAGCACTTGTATAGGAATGCAGAGATTCTCTCGAGAAACTAGCTGAAACAAAGTAAGTTCAGCTGGTATGGGTCCCGGGTCACAGAGGGGTGCGCGGAAACGAGGTGGCAGACGAATTTGCAATCAGAACCTGTTCCGCAACGCCATTATGTAGGACGGATCCTGTACTAGGCATCGCAAGAAGCCAAACCTCTTCAGCCCTTGACGATTGGGTGGAAAAACTTAATTAACTGTCGAGGGATAGTATCGGCTGTAGGCTGTCAAAAGACTTCGTGGCCGGCTCCAGTAAGTCAAGGACGACATGGCTCCTAGGCGAAAACCGCCAAGTACTATGCCTCCTTATAGGAATACTAACAGGGCAAAACAAGTTTGGTAGACACCTATTACTAATAGGTATAGAAGACAGGCCAACTTGCCGCAAATGTGAAGGAAACGAAGAAACATCATCTCACTTCCTCGGCCAGTGTAAGGCGTATGTGAGGCTAAGATTTGAAATCTTTGGAATTGTAATACTCCAACTTAAGGAACTAACCGACTGGAGTACGGATATACTTCCATTCACTGAGAGGTCACGAAGGTTCGAAAAGGAAGATTAAGAGGAGGAATGTGGATATGTGGAAAGCAAGGGATGGCATAAAGCGTCCATGAGGGCCTACTTGCCAGGCTGCGGCCCCAAATTAACTACCACTACTACCAGTATCAATTTCGACTGTTATATAGGCCAAACTGTCAACTGTAAATCATACTGCTGTGATCGCATTCGACTGTTATAGCAGCTACTGCGATGAGTAGAAACTTTTCTACTTTTACTATGGCAGTTGATGGAAGATGCACGTCAGATAAATAATTGTAGCAAAAGAAAAAAGTGTTGCGTTCTCGGGTGAAAAATTGTTTATAATAATCTAGTTATATAGACTATAAAAATAATATGAAAAGGAAAGTTGACCTGTTCAGTATTATACCTCCTACATTTTAATCTGTTTGTGTTTGCATAGTCATGTGTGTTATGAACGTATAGATTGTAATGTGATTCAAATTTTAATTGTATTTAATATTTAAATTTGACTCTATTTGCTGACTAGTCCAATAAGTATGCATTTGTATTTGGTGTAGACCAAATACACATGTATATTCCTGTGATGAATAAATTGATTTTGAGTATTGCGAAAAAATGGGGTTACCTGAAGACATAGAAAAAAAAAGATAAACTCAGTAAGAGCTACATATCTAATGAATAAGAAAAAATTAAAGATAGCCGTAGAACAGGTTGAGGCACTGATGAATTCTGCTTGCCAACAGTAACTTGGTATGCGCATATGCGTTTTCGGAATGATGGACGAATAAATAAATTAAGTACAAACCTATTTGTGATTATTCTTTTCTTCATTCTAATCTTAGCAGATTTTATACCTACATTTTCGTGAAGTTTTAAAAATTCTTCATATGGTAGTGGTTACCCCCACTCCGCAGTCTACTGCTATGTGAAACTGTCGCTTAAAGAACATCTAGTGGATTACGCCCTGTAATAAACCCTGTCTATCGATTTCTTGTCCACTTCAACAAATATTCAGACACCTGAATGATGAGTATGAATGTCACAGGAGCAGAAATATATTTAAAGTAAATAAGGCGTTGGCCATTTTGAAAAATGATATCTAAAACCTGATCCAGAATCAACGATTATATACCACGAAAGGATGGCTCAGTTCACTGAAATCTTCTGCCTCTATCACGTGACAGCTGTGGCGTCAGCACTGGACCTCGCGATTATGAAACCCCATACAAATGCATAGGGATAAATACGTTTTCTGGACATTTTTTTGATATCACTAGAAAAGTAGGGCAAATATTTATCAAACGATATTTTGAAATGCCAGTTGGCATTAAATATCTACTGAAATTGTAATTAAGTTAGCCAATAATTTAGCCAAAAATAAAGTGTGATGAATTTAAAATGAAGTAAACTATTCTTTTATTTATAACATTTAATGTGATGTATGAGCTTCAAAAATCAAATTTTACCATCACAGAAAATTTAAATTTGCTGTGTACAATAGTACAAAAGCAGTTAGCAACCTATAGTCATAGTTCTCAAAGGTACTCTTAAAAAATACATTAATAAATATTCAATTTGGATAGGATAAGTAGAATCGTCAGGTATAAATGAAAGAGTTTTGTCCTTTATATTGAAGTATGATAACATATTTCCAATATAAATAAAACAAATTCAGGTTGCTAATTTTATTAATAATAAATCACTTAATAATGATAACAATAATAAATATGAAGTAGACATAATATTGTTGACCATGCTTGGGCACTATATGATGTATCGTAGAATACTGCCGTGCTAAGACAAGAGATCGAACCTAGTTTTGCAAGAGTTTCGAGTTATTTGAGGATACGATACTTTGATTTAGTAAACGCCTGATATTCTCGAGATTCGACAATTAGTGTATGCTAATTTCATGTATTCAAGGTGAAGATACGACATTCTGACTTTGTTCGTTGGATAGGTTGTGTTTAACCGAAGCGAAATATTTGATAACATTGAAATCCAATTTTGGATCAGTCACGACCTTCTGTCTTAGCATGGCAGAATAATGGTGTACATATTAACTTATAAAAGTGAATATGGTTAAAAAAAAATGTAATCGAATTTATGAAAGAGTAAACCTAGCACAAGTTAAACAACTAAAAGCTTTCGTTACAATAAATTAAAAAATTAAATCAAATGTATAAGCACATTAAATTAAAAGACTGATTTTATGTTAAAATATACCTTAGTGTAAAACCTGATTGAATTTCTTTGAATCATGTAATCTCTTCAATATACCTTTGGAATAACCTTCCATCCGTCATCTACATCATCACCAAGAATCAATTAATTGATTAATTAAAACTTTCTCCATCCCTCACATAAACAAATCTTCACCGATGCATCCAAGACTAGTGGCGTGGCTTGCGCATTCGTCACAACCGAAACGACGAAGGAATACAGACTACCCAATACCGCTACCATCCTCACTGGAGAACTCTATTCAATGTACTGTAACCTCATAAATTTTCAATTTGCAAATTTGGAATAAACCCTGATTTTAAATTATGGAAAGTCAACACTTATGCTGATAGGCTGCTCAGATCGATACGGTGAGGGTGTGGATAAGTTTCAACTACTGATTGCTCAATAGCTCAATACTACAGAGGTTTTTTTTTACTATTGAACAATTAGGGCACCAGTTGACCTGACTAGTTCAGATAATCTGGGCGCCAGGTTGTAAAAGACAAAACCGAAGATAGGAGATATTTGTATCTAGCTTGATTGTGAAGGCAGAATAAATATGCAAAGAAACAATTAACAACTTTATTTCAAAAAACTTTATAAAAGCTGAAGGCCAAAATTTAAACAGCTGAAGGCTACAAAAATAAACAGTTGAAGGCTACAAAATTAGCAAGCTGAAGGCTACAAAATTAGCAAGCTGAAGGCTACAAAATTAGCAAGCTGAAGGCTACAAAATTAGCAAGCTGAAGGCTACAAAATTAGCAAGCTGAAGGCTACAAAATTCAGAATATTTTCACTTTTGAAAACAAAATCTGATTCAACCGAAGATGGTCCTGTTGGATAATACCTGGAGGCTGGTTTAGCGTCGATGATCCCTACGACGAGTTGTTGTTGGATGATCGTCTTTGGCTTAGTCAGTCAGAGACTTGGTGGTTGTCTCGTATGGACTTCGACCTTACTAGTTATGGTTGGTCTTCACGAAGATTGCCCGTTGACTTGACTTGACTGAGAATTGAGCCCCTCGGATCTGTGTTCGACAACTATGGGATCTCCTAGTGGTACCAGTCCTTCATCCAATGTATGGTTTCCTCGAAGACATGAGAAGCAGACGAAAGGAATCAGATTTGATAGTTACAATATGGTGGGGGACAAGGATATCCTTAGTACCGCAAGATTATATTCTGAATTTTATAAAAAGGCAAAATTTCAACCCTTGAAATATGATTGGAAAAACAACTCAAACATTCAACTCATAATGCTCAATATAGTTAAATAAATATCAATATAAAAGATAACAGTTTACCTGGAAGCTTTAACTTTTTCCAGAAAAAGGAATAAGTTAATGAGGTAAAGTGAATCTATTCCAAGCAAAATGAATAACAATAAAAAATATAACTATTCTCCAAATAAATGGAAATAATAGTTGTGAAGCTATTTAAAGTTGATAATTAATATTTATAGATGAAATATTTAAAAGAAAAACATTGGAAATCCTTCCAAGGAATTATTAAAGTATAATAATAGAAGATAAAGAAATATCCTTGTTAAATTGTTAATTTACCAGAAATATATGTACCAGAAGGGTAATAATGATAAATAATTTAATGTACCATAAGAGTACTAGATAACAATACTTTTAAATGATAATTACACCCTTTCGAAAAGAAAGGAGAGAAACAGTAATATAGAGATATAAAGAAAGAATTGAAGGTGGTAAGTCCTTCGCAAAGATTGAATACTTATTCTGAATTCAAAGAAAATACGCTCTATGGTTTCTGACTTTCAAATATTGTGGCAAGTCCTATACAAATTATGCCATAGGTAAGAGAGAGAAAGATAAAGTAGGTTGCAAGTCGTACATAAAACTATGCTAGATAAGTTAAGGTTTGTGCACGTTTGGTTGACGGAAAGGAAACACTACCTGGTAGACCTTTAAGATACCTAATTTACAGATATCTGATCGAGTATGATTGTAATTAACAAACAATTGAACCAAGAGACGATACCCTTGTCTACGAAGCAGAAATAAGTGCTTTCGTCTACAAAGGCAGAATCGTGGTTGAGTGTGGTGCTACTCCACAGGCCAGAGAACAAACTCTGTCAAGCTTGCATTTATTTCTCAAAGATAATAACTGAACAAGCAGTATAGAAAGAAATGCTCACCTGAAGAATTGTTGTGACGATGTTCCGCCTGGAAGTCACAAGCAATCAACCCACTTCTCCTCTACAAGGTTCAACTCTACTCTATCTCTTGGTGGTAATAGTATCGTCACACTGCTAGTTGGTGGGAGTCATCCAGAAGAAGAAATTACCAATTATCTGGTACCTGAAATTTGACAGAGCGTAGAAACTGATTCAGCAAATACAACTCTAACCTCTCCACAGGTACACTGTCTTCCAAAAATCAATTAGGACAAAAATATATTATTGAATAATTTATTTATTGAGTCCTGACTTTATTAAAAGCCTCTAAATTTAATACTATGTAGCGATTACTTGAATAAATGGAAAAATAGGATTTTTAACCTCTAAAAGTGAAAGTATGAAATTTATTTCCAATATGAAAGGACCAAATATATGGTATTAAAAAGTCAGACTAGGACCTCTAAATTACGAAAACAAATTTGAAATCGATCGATGGCAAATAGAACACAATGGAATAATCAAAAATATTTCTTCAAACCATGCAGTATGGCGTTACCAAATTCATGCAAATACACTTTGATAAAGCAATCTCATGCCAATTACGTAAGCACTATTTAAATAAGAAAACAATATACTCAACCAGAGCTAATCTGTTAAATCCAATAGAGAGATTATAACCAATTTGAGATGGCCTACCAGAAAATGTATTCCAAGTTCACTAAACCAAACTAACAACCATTCCTCCACGATGTCGGAAACCAAGAGAGAGAATTTTTCGCGTTCCACGTCCGAAACTCATATTTTTACCCTTCGCGCAAGACCAACCGATCCTCGATCTCATTCGCCCTTCGAACTAGCAGTGACTTAGCAGTGGCGTAGCGGTTAGATGGGAAACAGTTCTGAATTAATATGGTTGATATGGGAGTATACATGTTGGTGTAGTTGTGATGACAAGATGAATGAAAGTATAATTATAAGAGTAGGCTAGTGTATAACATAGTTGACAATTCCTAACTCATTTAATAAGATTATTTGAATGGAATTGTTAAAATTATTTTAATGAAACGAATTATCGTTACAGTACAAGGCTCTCTGTCACATAACAACAATATCTAGAAGGAACTTTCTTATCATAACCGACTCTCTCAACTCTCTACACCTTATATCAAAAACATATACCCACCATTCCCTGAGAAAATTGATAAAAGAAGAATTGAAGCTACTCAGTACCAACCACTCAGTAAACTTTTTTATGGGTTCCCTCTCATACTGGTATAAGCGGAAATGAACTAGTCGACAAACACGCGCGCGAGGCCATAGAAAACCCAACACTCATTCCCTGTATGAGAACACTAGCAGCAGATTTGAAGCCCTACTTCCATTCTAAAATAGTTGACATATGGAACCATCATTGGCACACGAAAGTCTCTGAACTAAAAGAGATCAAACCAACTTTCCAACCATGGTCGAACCACTGAAATGAAATTATAATATGACTGGAATGCTCGTCAGGCTGCGCGACTGGATTTCTCATGGAGGTCGCCATGTTTGTTTTGTGGTTCCTGGCAGTGGCGGAGGAATCGAGATTGAGTTGATTGTAACATACAAAACTGATACAAAGACGCGCTGCACTGCACTGGCGTGTTTACAAACCATAAATTGGGAAACTAACAACACGTACGTGCAGATGAATGTCTCTCTCGCACCCATACAAGTAAGCCATAAAGTATTTCTCTGCTAGATTGCATTTGCCTCCTTTCTTCATCTTCCACAGTTATCACTTTATACGGGTGCGCAGAGGAACTAAGAGCATTCCAGTCATCATATTATAATTTCATTTCAGTGGGTCGAACACATCAACCAACTGCTTTCATCAAGTAGTCATCACTCGACTTCGATTCGGTCACACGCGTCTAACACACGAACACCTGATGACAAAGGATCCTCAACCGGAATGTTTTGCATGTGAAGTGCCATTAACCATAAAACATATTTTAGTGGAGTGTCCTCTCTTTTCGAAGTAGAAAGACTAAATAACGGAATACCTAGTGATCTTAGCATAATCTTCAACAACTGCACCACAGACAATATCATTTCATTCCTCCGAGAATCAAATATACTGTTCAAAATATGAATAATGTGATTAATGTACTTATTGTTAAAATTTGGTTACTAATAGCCGATTGGCTGATGCGAATAGCCTAATAAAAAAAACTTTATCCAGCAATTGTTCAGCTGTAAGCGACTTGACTGTTGTTGTAGTTGGTCTTGTAAGAAATTTCTTTTTATAATATTTTAGCATTGTAGTTAAACCTTTAATTTTTTTGCTAGACGTTGTTTTTAACTTGTATTTTTGCAGCAATGTTTCGTATTTCTTTTTGTAAAATTCAGTTTGAGCAGGTGTTTCTTCATTACGGTCAAGATGAATTGTATGGTATTTCGTAGTTTCTTCAACAGTCCCAACTTCTTGAAAATCTTGAGAGGGTTCAGAGATGGAAATTTCGAGGTTTCTAGCAAACAGATCGTTTTTGTTTATCTGTGATGAAGCAAAGCTTGAGGAAGCTCTTTTTCACGAGCCGTTTCCTGTATTTTTTCTTCATTATTTTTGTTTCCCAATCTCACTGTGGGTACTGCAGTTTTTTCAAAAATTTTCGTATGGGAAGGCCTAGAAGATGATTAGAAACAATATAGGATTTGACTTCCATAACTCACCTAATAATTCATCCTGTAAATCTCTCTCCTTTCTTATACTCAAACGCACTAAAAAAAAAACACAGCAAAAAAAGGTTAACTGCTCGAAAAACATGTTCAAAAACAGAAAAATACATGGACTCTAATGACGCACAAACTGTCCTGGCCCAGTGGTGACGTAATTTTTCTCGCATGTGCAGTAGAAATTTGGCCAATGTACGAGCATAGGAAATAAGTCATCCTTCCGTTGTATATAATCCTTGATTCAGAATATGGTGATGTATACCCAACTCTTTCTGACTCTCCTATACGTACTTCACACAATTCTGTTGGTGAGACAAATCAGTACTAACATTTTTACGGGACTTCAGTACAGGGACAGCAGTATAACATACGGTTTCGATATTCAAGAGCTATACTCTATCGGGTGAAGCCTTTTCATGAACCTTAAGAGGGGTTTAACCCTATTAGTGACTATTAGTAAAACAAGGAACGGAAGAAAACAAAATACTCGGAGCTCGCTGAATAAACTCGAGATTTTTTTTCATCATCCGATTTTCGAATGTTGGCTCTAGGCATCTCACGAAGTACTTTTTCATATAAAAAAAGAAAAACGTTGAAAAAATAGGCAGAACATTGACCAGATTCACTAACTTTTATCTCAGGATTTGTTCTTTTTTTCGAAAAAGTACTTCGTGAGATGCCTCACTTATACTTTTATCTATGTTCAAAAAAAAATTGGAATGATCCATTCAAAATTACATCGTCAAAGCGTTTTCTGTTGAACCTCTACATACTCAATTTTCGAGCATTTATCTTCACTGATTCGAGCGCCCTCACATAACTATGCTCTTTTACATGGATACTATGGATAACTGAATGAATTGCAGATTCATTCATGAGTTGAAAAATTATTCTGAAGCTATTCCGGAAATTTTAGCACTGGAGATAAAACAATAGAAGTTGTAAGTGGGTTTATTGAAGTTGCAAATATGCCGAATTGAGTAGCCTATATAAGAATAATGAAGTTATATATTATCAAATTATAATTCTTATGTATTTCATAATTCAATTTAATTTGAACATTTTCTTTCTGGAAATGGACAAATAATAAGTAATGAGCAGCAGAAATGATTTATTGACTGATCGTGATTACGTTCCAGGTCACTCACACAATCAGTTACTAAAAACTGGATTTGTTTTGCAAGGGGCTGGCGAGCGACTGGCGGCAAGTGACAAAGGGACCAATTATCCCGAAATGAGTTTCACAGATATTTACACTTATGTTTTTCAATATTTGTTTGTCAATTGAGCAACATTATGCCCAATTCAAATTATCGAACTGGTAATAAATACCGTAAACGGCTATTCTTAAAAAAATTATCAGCCAAAAAGAGGATCTTGAGAATAAATAAGGTAAGTGAATATTTATATTACTGAACCTTTGAATAGTATATTGAGTATAAAAAACGAAAAGCACATTTTACCGATCTAAGACAATTGTTTGGAGAAGGAGCGTGGGAGGTGGTGGTTATAGCGTTTTTTGTACGATTCTAGCAATTTTCCCCTCGATTGAAATAAATTAATTTCCACCTAATTATTGAAAAGTCAAAAGTGACATTTATAGTGATTTACGTAGGTCGTGCATTAGAAGTTTTTCAACTTGCAGTTGGACTAGAAACTTGAAATTTGGTATGCTGTCATAATTGATCATGTGCGGTCTACCTATACAGGGTATGACAGAAGTTGGCACCGACTTTCTTATTTTAAATGGAAACCTATTTTTTTGTCATGGTTCGATTGGCCTTCTGATTATGACTTTAGACAACCTGAGTTATGTTGACTTATCTATTAGTTTTTGAGATTTGATAATTTTTCTGAAAAAAAAAAAAATTCTGTAGTAGTTTACGAAAACACGTGTAGTCCGCAAACCGTTCAAAATTAGGACACCAAATTCATGGAGCAGTTAGCTGGTAGTCCAGGCTAATACCTGATATCCCTTCGACGGTCCCATTTTGTACCATATGGTCACAGCTGATTTTCGAAAGTCGCATTATAAAATTGTCAAAAACTCAAATTTTTCAAATGGCACCTACCATTTCTTTTTTAACCATTCAAAAGAAAATTGAATTTAAGGATGACTTATTTCAGCTTTTCCTATACCCAAGTTCAACCTCTATCGAGTTTTTCAATAAAAATCAAGAAATGCCTTATCTGGCCGAATGCTTTTGTGTTTATTCAAGTATGCCGGAAACAAAAAACAACTGTAAATAAGAAGGTGATATTCTGTCAAAGTAAAAATCTTAAATAAAATTGATTCAAATATGGAAAATTATACAAACGCAGTTGTGTTTGAAAATACAAGTATGCCGGATTCTTAGACAACATAATATAGTTTTGTCAGCAGGGAGTTTACAATAGGCGCAATCGACATTTTTGGGCTTCCAAAAATCCACATATTGTGTTCGAAGTTGAAAATCAAGTACAATTTCGAATAAATGTGTTTTGTTTGGTAATGAACGCTATTTTATGAACGATGAAAATTTGAATAGTGAAATTGAAGAAACGGAATAAATATTCCAATGCTCAAGGGATAAAGTCATCACAGTCCTATGGGACCCACTGCGAGAAACCAGACCTGGAAGAGAAGGTATTACAGCAGGCAATTTCTGAGTACCTGAAGGAATTACAGTTAACTTCGACTGAGAAAAAAAAGTATTGAAGAAATAACGAGAAACCAGGCAGATTCGGAAATGTGGAAAAATGAAAGAAGAAAGAGAGTGACAGCATCAAAATTTTCGGAAATTTGCAAAAAAAAACCTGAATCGTCTAGAAAAAATTTGATCAAATCAATATTGTATCCAAAAATAATATTTGCAAAATCTATAAAACATGGCGTGGAAAATGAAAAAAATGCAATAAAGCAATTAGAGGATTATTTGGCGATTAAAGTTTCCAAATGTGGTTTATTCATTGATCAGAACATCGACTTTATCGCTGCAAGCCCTGATGGCGTTATCGAAGGAACCAAAGCTCTTGTCGAAGTAAAGTGCCCTTATTCTGCAAGAGATCTGACTCCTGAGGAAGGCATTGCTAAAGGCCTGATAAAATGTTGGAAAACAAATGGGGAATTCAATATAAACCATAATTGATATTTTCAGGTTCCAGGGCAGTTGCATGTCACTGGTTTCGATTTCTGTAACTTCATGGTATGGACATATCAAGGTTTCAAAGTCGAAAAAATTTTTCGCGATGATACATTTTGACAAGACAATACATGCTTACTGAAATAGTGGATAGTCGATTCGAGAGGAATATGGAAATTAGGAATTAACGTTGTTTCTGTGGTGTTGATATCGTTAACTTTTATTATTATTATATTAGAGGTTTCATTTTGAGATGAATATATTTTAAATCTATAATATATTTTTTGTGATTTCCTGGATTATCACTAAACTCTTCTATTACTATAGGAATGTTGTATTTTAGTTATTGTAAAAGAAATACAAACGGTTCCCTAACGACCTAATTAAAAGATTTCTCTTACTTGAAAACTAAAAACTAACTAAAAAAATGAAATACTAACTAACTAGTAACTAAATGTAACACTTTATATTCATACAAATTCGTACCTATGTATCTAAACTATCATTGAAACCTTCAATGTTAAGCTACTAGTCTGTAACTATTCTATAATTGAATGACTTGAACTGAATCTACTTTCCTTGCAGTCACCATGTATTATCATGCAGTCACCGAGTGAATCTCATGTATTCACGATGCAATACATGTAATGTTCATGTAATCTTGTTATTAGTGAGGCAGGGATCTCATCAATGGCTAAACCTTCGCCCCGAAAACTACCAAAAATTATTCAATTCGCCCAAGTGTTCGCGGCCCTTTTTTTTCAAAGGAGTGCTCATATTTTTTATTGTGAATTATGATAGAGACTGTCATTCCGAGTACAACTATACATTTTCATCATAGTTACATCGAATAGTACTGGGGTTAATTGGCCTGCTAGGTCGCCAAATCTTACCCCACTGGACTTTTTCATCTGGTCCTATCTCAAATAATTTGTTCACTTAGAGCCCTTGCAAATATCGAAGACCTCAAGCACAGAGTTCAGTATTCTGTGCCTCAATTATAATATGCATTGAGTGTCAGACGTTGATCAAAGCCAGTCTCCGAAGAAAACACTCTCAGGTTGTTATCAACAGGGTACAGTTGTGTTTTGAAAACAATAAACCGAATATCTGAAAGATTAATATCTATCTTTGATTGTTTCCACTTTTGTTAATGTTCTATTTTTTTAGAAAACAGATGAACATATATATTTTTTTATTACCTCTATCAATAATTATCAATATGCGAAATATTCATCCAAGGAAGAAAACAATGCATTTTCATTTTGTCCGCCGCAGTTTGCGGTATCCTTTGATATCCAGGTAACAAAGCCCCGACGAGGATCGCCGTCACGAAGGTCACATTTTTATTTGGTAGGCCGAGTTGTAAAAGTGTTTGGAATTTCAAGTGGCATATACGCCTTCAAGGCCAATTTTACTATAACGTAAATGGGCAATGAGGTGGAGTGAGACGCTATTAGATTTATTTTAATATTAGACTCCGCCTCCATCGTTCGGGATTCCTATTTCCCCCTTTACACCGCAAATGTACTTTGACCTTTTTCAAAAGGTAAAGCCCTTCTTAATGAAAGTGCTGTTAACCACAAAACAAATCAGTTTCAGCACAAATCGAATTCGCAAAGTCATTAGGCAGGACGTAACATTCCTTACGAATTCTTTCACCTTGAAAATATGATTTATCGGATAATGAACTTCTGCTTTTGATGTTATAAGCAACACTCGATTAAAAGTTTGCCTCAGTCACGGCACGTGCTTTACCTGCTATCGATTTATATTGTTCCATGTTCGGTATAACCTTGCCGTTGACAGCGGTTTGATGTACCTACCCATTAAAAGTCACATTTCACATTGACGAGGAACAAAAATGAGCAGGCAGCGACATTATCAAACATTTTAACGTGTTAACTTTTCTGACATTTTGATATGTTGAAGAGACAGGGTCCATATATATAAGCAGGAAAGCCAAATATCCCGCAAATAATTCGCTATAATAAACAAACATAGAGACATAAACTAATGGAATCGAGTTTTGCTAGAACTGTACTTTAGCGATAATTTCAATCGCCGTATGAAACCCTCCTTTCCTGCAATATTATGACCAATAAGGGACGTATGCCTCGATAATATGCAGCTCCTAGCTTTCGAACCGGTAATACCACTTTGTCATGGCAACCACGCATCCAAAAAACAACGGAGAACTTAATATCATCTTGCTACTAATATGAATGTCAGTCTGACAGACTTCATGTCTATTGGGCATTACCTATAACTATTGAAGAATTCACGACAATGGAACTTTTTGTACTTTGTTGGTTCGTGAAATTATCTCAATAAATACTACTCGTGCTCACAATACTATCGATAATTCTGTCAGAAATCCTAAACGATCAAATTGCTTTGAGGTAACACAACTCGTCCTAAAGGACTCGTAGTGTTACCAAGCAATTTGATCTAGTTGATTTGACAGAATTACTATCGATAGTATTGCGAACACTCGTGGTATTACCCCCGATAATTCCACTCACATCTACTACGATATCAGGACCAATTAAAACGATGTAGTACACAATTCCTTCCATTCGAGTGGGTAAGAGCACGTCATCATTGGCAACCACGAAATCAAACAAAAATGGAGATTAATATAATATCACATTTTTATCTAGTATGACATAAATCTTATTTGGTCATTAGATATTATGACTATTAAAGAATTCGCGTCAATAAAGCTTTCCTAAACTTTTTTGGTTCGTAAAATTATTTCCACTAATGCAAGTCTTGTTCACAATACTATCAAAAATTCTGTCAGAAATATTGAACTCGATCAAATTGCTTTGAGGTGACACCATAGAGAAACGAGAAATAAAACCTTCAGTAAATGGTTACAACACTTTCAACAGTGGCGACCTACCTCGCAACTGGTCGAACTGAGTTAGTACGGTAGGTAAAACAGATTTCTCGTCAGTTACCGATTGAGACAAGGCGGGTTTTTCAATCGTGCTCCTTTCTTATGGTTGAAAAGGTATATAATTTTGACCATTTGCCATTTCTGTATTTCTTATGAATGGTTGTATCATATAAAATACAGGAGTAGCAAATCGATCACTTATAAAATATATACAGTTATCGATTCGTAGAATATGTTAGTTCGATCGTGGTTAAAATAAAAGAGTTTTAAAATAAATCTTCATTTAATGAAACAAAATCAAATTATACAGAAACGAAAAAAAAATATCGGCACATGCTATTCTCAATGCATTTGGTTGAAACTTCATGTAGCCAGTCCACCAGTACAAAATATAACAAATACACGCGATTGAGATTCAAGTATTCAACTGGTCCACTCTACAATGGTTTGTTTCTACTTTCAATCGTTATGGGCTTACTAAATTAAATATCAAATAGCATGACTTCGAAGTACGAATACTGAATTGATAGACTCAAATAGAAAGGGAAACAGTGGTCCAGTTGAATACTTGAATTTCCATCGCGTGTATTTGTTATACTTTGGACTAGTCGACTGGCTACGTGAAGTTTCAACCAAATGTATTGAGAATCGCATAGGCCGAATAATTTCTACTGATTTTGTATTAAAAAAGAATAAAGAGTTAAATGCAATAAAAACACTAATACTAGTACTACAACTACACAATAATAAAACTTTGAAAAACAACAAAAATTAAAATATTGTTGTCTCATCATCAAATCAAGACTATATAGATTACTACAGGGAATACCAACAAAACAAGTAAAAAGAATAAATTGTAATTGAATAAATGAAACTCTGCAAAGCAAACAACAAAAATGATATTCAGATGGTGATAGGAAATGGAAAATGAAGGATGGAAGGTTCAATTTGTGACAAAATGTCTATAACAGACGGATGGAAATAAGTATCAGTTTGTTAAAAGCAGCTTATACTTCACCTTGTAAAAGAATATTTCCAAAAATTTCAGGGTCTACTCGAATAACGAAATATTCCATTTTCGACGTTAGGTTCATAATCCAACACCATAATACAATTTGTATTATTAAATTTTCGATAAATGGTAAAAGAATTATTATGAAATTATTGTTTGGTTTGTTACAGTAAAAAGTCTATAGGTATATCAAAACAATAAAATTCAGATTTCTGACAAAATGTCGAAAAATATCATGTATTCAGTAGACTGCTGATTGCGGGCAGCGCCTCTATGCGCAACTGGTCTAAGCGAAAACTTGGTGGTCAAGATCGCTAGTGGTTCAAACAGTCTCCTAATTTTTAATCTGTCTATGGGTAACACCACTCGCTCTAGCGGACTGTGGTGTTACCAAGCAATTTGAATTTGTTGGTTTTTGACAGAATTACTATCGATAATTTCACTCGCCGTATGAATCCCTCCTTTCCTGCAATATAAGGACCAATAAGGAATGTATGTCTCGATTATACGCAGTTCCTTGCTTTTCAGCCGGTAATACCACTCTGTCATGGCAACCACTTATCCAAACAACAACGGAGAATATAATATGAATGTCAGTCTGACAGACTTCATATCTATCAGGCATTATCTATAACTAGTGAAGAATTCACGACAATGGAACTATTTTTACTTTGTTGGTAAGTGAAATTATCTCAATAAATACTACTCGTGCTTACAATACTATCGATAATACTGTCAGAAATCTTGAACTCGATCAAATTGCTTCGAGGTGTTACCACGCAATTTGATCTCGTTTATTTCTGACAGAATTACTATCGATAGTATTGCGAGCACTCGTGGTATTACCGCCGATAGTATTGTGAGCACTCTTGGTATTTTTCCCGAATACAATTAATTGTCAACTGTATATAAAGCGACTGGATCCTTCCAGAAATTTCTTCTATAATATCAAAATGCAGACTGCATTCTGTAATAACAATAAAAATGTCTACTGGTAAAATTCTTTGCCAGTAATTTAGAGGATTAGGAAAATAACAGAATACTAGTTCATCTATATCGTTTCATAGCAGAAAAGGACTGCAGCAGAAGCGCCGTTTACCGATTACAGAATACATTCTGAAGAAGTACGGATCGGATGAAAGGACCCCGCACATTTAGTACGTAAAATGGCTTTCGGCTAATTTTGCTCAAATTTTGATATATTGTAGATTTTGGCATACTCATTACGTAGTCCAACTTACAGATCGATCCTATGACCAGTTTTCGAGGTACAGGGTGTCAAAAATTTGATTTTCGGTATTTTGGGTATTATCCATCGATTTGATTTTTGTGCTCTAATTCGAAATTGAACTGTCCGAGAAATGAACTTAATGTATCTAAGTTGTAGCTCATGAGTCCCTCCATACGAATGAAAAATAATATCTAACAAAGGGTGTTGCATTACAGCATGAAAAGACAATGTTCATAGAAATGGATAAAAATCATTACCATAACCGTTTTGATTCTCACTCAATCCGTTAAAATTAGAAAACAAACTGCTAAAATTTGACAATTTTTTTATAAAGTATGGGTCTTGATCAACTACATGGGGATTCATATGATGGCTTGTCCAACACTATATAGTTCTCCAGGTACAGGGTGACGATTTGAATGCTTTCAAATGCTACAGCTCATGATTAAAATTATATCATTACGAATTGTCCATAACTGTTACTAGGATATGAAAGTTAAACTGACTCATGAAATAATCCCCTCCCCCCCCCAATTATAGCCAACCCCCATAACCCCCTTGATTTACAGCCACCTGCATTCCAATACTTTCAATAGAAATCTCTACTTGTGATACCTCATTGAATAGCTGGTAAAAAGTGCTCTCCCCTTCCTTCCTTCTTCCTCTTCATCAAACATCAAATCAAACATCAAATATTATTTTTGTGAACACCTCTTCATATGAAAATGAAATGGAAAAACTCATCAACAATATTTTATTTACCTGAATACGTATTTTCAAATTCTAATTATTTAGTTACGAAAAATATTTATTTTCACAGATACCTACTTGAAATAGCATTGAAAAATAAACATAGAAAATTAAAGTTTTTACACTATAGATCTATTGGTATTTTTGGCAGAATTATGTTCATTGGGAAAATCCTATCACAGGTTACTACTGTACTTGTAAATCTGGAGCCCAGACATTAGGTTGTGGTGCACACGTGGCTAGTTTTATCTGGTATATGGGATACTCGAGGTATCTAGAAATACGATATCCCTTATCCACCCTATTAAATGTTATTGAAGATGCTGAGAATAGGAATAATGCAGATGCTTATATTCCCGAAAACAATGAAGAACAATATTTGCCCTATTTGTACAAGCTTTTATTCAACTTACCCTGCTAGTTTGTAAACGAAATGGACACTAATCCCTTCCCCAGTGATAGGACACCTGAAATAGACAGTGTTAGTGGAAGAAATCTCCGTGTGTGGGTCAAATCTTGCAACTGAATTTTGATCCACTTCTAGTTGTCTGATTAACTTGGAATTAGTATCGTCCGAACCGCCATGATGTGAGGACGTACTTTCCATTCGTGTACTTAGCGTAGGGGACAAGTACTACGTGTACAGAGATTTGCGATTCTGAACCTTAGTGCAGTGTTCATCCAGCATACCAACAGAGGAACACTTAATTGAGGGAACCTCGAACAGCTCCCTCATGAGTCAAATCTCCAAGAGCGACCACCAACACACGGTCAAAGTCTCCTCCACCATTTGCAGGAAGGGCGAGAGCACCCTCTCGTTATCCCACCGTTGGAAGTACCGACAATGAAGGGGCCACGTCTGGTAGCGACGCGGATGGCAGAAGAAGGATGAAAAGGAAACCGAAATCTCCCAAACAATCAACAATGAAACAGTCGAAGAAACATATACAGGTCCAACAAAACGTCATCCTTGAGGACAAGGCCGGCGAAACCCCCCTAAGTGAAATGGGCACTAATCCCTCCCCCAGTGATAGGAAACATATTAACCCCTTTCCTGAAATAGACAGTGTTAGTGATAGGAAATCTCCGTGTGTAAATATAACAAAAAGTGATCTAACCTTGCGTTATCTACTTCCTCTTCAGAGGCAGGCCACCCTCTGAGAAGGAAACAAAAATGGACTCCAGTGAAGAGCCCTGATTATCGAATCAATCTGGTGAGCAAGCCACCAAAACTAACACGGGAACATTGGGAATACACGAGACGACCCCCACACAATTCTTCCTTCAAGCTCCACAAATAATGGGAAGTGTGGTGAAATCACTTTCTAGGAAGTGCGGTGAAATCACTTTCTAGGAAGTGCTCCTGCAGAGTTGTAATAATTTTTGAAACTAAAGATGCTAATAATTGTATATAGACTATAAAAACCACTGTTTTGCAGGTTTTGTAAGTTCATTTATCTAATATATATTTTATAACTAACTATTAAGAGTATAAAAATACCTATTCAGGTATATAAAATATTGATGATGCGTTTTTTCATTTCATTCCCATACGCAGAGATGTTCACAAAAATAATATATAATTATTTGTTTGATGAGGAGGGAGAATAGATCAAATTTTACCAGCTATTCAATGAGGTATTACAAGTAGAGATTTCTATTGAAAGTATTGGAATGCATGTGGTTGTAAATCAAGGGGGTGATGGGGGTTGGCTATAATGGGGGGGTGATAGGAAGGATTATTTCATGAGTCAGTTTAACTTTTATATCCTAGTAACAGTTATGGACAATTCGTAATGATTATATAATGTTATTCATGAGATGTAGCATTTGAAAGCAATCAAATTGTCACCCTGTACCCTGTACCTGGAAAACTATATAGTGTTGGACAAGCAATCATATGAATCCTCATGTAGTTGATCAAGGCCCATACTTTATAAAAAATTGTCAAATTCTAGCAGTTTGTTTTCTAATTTTAACGGATTGACTGAAAATCAAAACGATTATGGTATTGACTTTTATCTATTTCTATGAACATTGTCTTGTCATGCTGTAATGCAGCAACCTTTGTTAGATATTACTTTTCATTCGTATGGAGGGACTCATGAGCTACAACTTAAATACATTAAGTTCATTACTAACACAGTTCAATTTCGAATTAAAGCACAAAAATTAAATCGATGCATAATACCCAAAACAGCGAAAATCGAATTTTTGACACCCTGTTCCTCGAAAACTGGTAATGGGATCGATCTGTAAATTGGACTACGTAATGAGGATGCCAAGATCTACAATATATCAAAATTTGAGCAAAATTAGCCGAAAGCCATTTTACGTACTAAATGTGCGGTGTCCTTTCATCCGATCCGTACTTCTTCAGAATGTATTCTGTAGACGGAGAAATCATCAGAACGAATTTGCCTCGGTACATGCCTCGATTATGTGCCTAAAATACAGTAGTAGAAAACCTGTAAAAAGTTGTCTATGAGTTGCGAAATCCCATTCACCTATCATTGTTCAGTATATCAATGTACGGTCAATGTACTTTGGCGATCTAGATTTATATCGGAATGAGCTTGTGTATTCGGTGTTACAAAATTTAGTATAAGTGTTCCGTTGTGGGAGCTGGAGGAGGTGATGGTAATTGTTGAAAGCGCTATTCAGAACTTGTCCGAGACCTCTGAAGGTTTCGTTCGGGAGGTATTGAAAAATAAAATTGGGACGAATATTAGTACAGTCAAGAATGTAAGCAAGTCATTCAAAGAAAAAAATCGTTAAAAGATTGAAGGAAAAAATAGGTGATTCTTGATGAATATGATTATCAATGAAGGCTAGATAACCTCATCGATATCGGACCATAGAAACAGGTGATTAGAAACCCGTTCAAGATGGTTTCAGATGTGAAACCCACTCTAAACTGCTGACTAACTGTTATTATAGTAATGAAATAGTCGGAGGGTATTTAAGCCCTGCCAGACTTTTCATTAGGCAAAATTGCTTTCAGTTCTATAACTGCTTCATCGAACAACTCGAAGGTAGAGCCATGGGTCAACCTTCTCAGCCAATTTATTCTGGAGTGGGTTTAAAATGGAAGCAAAAGAGAGCTTCGGATATTTTCCTAGGGTTTGTGGACGACGTGTTCGCTATTTTTGATACAGAACAGGTCGACATAACCAGTTTTCTTTCAGAATTGAATAGCTAATTTCAAACCATACCGTTCGCGTAAGAAACTGAAAACGAAAAGCAGTTTCTATTTCTAGATGTGTCAGTAATTACAAATCAGCTTGAATTCGATGTCTACAGGAGGGTCACGAGAACACTCAGATACATCCCTGAGAGTTTCTGCCATTGCACACAGCACAAAATGGCGAGACTCAATTTCTTGGTAAATCGACTCTTGTCGTTAATACTCAACAAAGAGATATTTGAAACTCAGAAAATTATTATCAGGGTGGCGGTTGAAATGAACGATAATTCTTTGGACTTGGTAGATGAACTAATTAGGAAACATAGATTTAGGAAACCCCTTTTCAAAGAGAGGAAAACCCAGATCAGAACATCATCCTATTCGAATTTTGAGTTACTCGTGGTTTTGAGGCATTTTTAAAACCCTCAATATAAAGGTGGCATATAAAACTTTGTACGAACTACAATAAATCTTGTGTAAGCTCAGAGATAAGACAGAAGTGAAAGAAAAGTTAGGGATTTATGAAATAAACTGCAAGAAGTATTTTGGTCAAAATCAAAGGGCCATGGAAATACGGTTCAAAGAGCACATTGCTCATATCCGATGTTTCAGACCAGATAAATCTAGTGTGACCCAACATGCTTCATATAACGACCACCGATTTGATGATACGAGTTCAAAATCATTCAGTCAGGTTCATAGACTTCTTGATGCATGCGAGAGTATGGAAATTGCAGAGTGTGAAAACCTCCAAGCGATAAAAGCTATAGAGAGAGCTTTTCTGTCTCTTTCTTGAAAGCAACATGTTGTTTACAAACAACTCAGCCCGAGTCATGTTAAAAAAGGGAATTGTCGGATATATTCGTTTGCACTCGGTGATCAGGTTGTAATTCCGTATTAGATTTACTCTTAACCTGGCGATCATGTTTGTTAACGTCTATTTACTACTTATTTGTAGTCTTGTCAAATCAAACCATGGGCGTCGCAGCATGGTAATCATGGCATAAACCATATTTGATCTCTTTAGGGCGAGTTGTACAAGACAAGTTCAAAAACAGTTCAAGTGAACCGAACTCAGTTGCTAAGAAACTAGAAATTTAATTGGCTAATACCTAGCAACTGAACTCGGTTCAATTGAACCGTTGTAGAACTTGTCTTGTGTAACTCGCCCTTAGTGGTATTAAATAAGTTAATTTTTGTTGAATTTTCTCATTTTCATCCCGATTATGAGACAAAAATACACTATTTGTTAGAATAGCGGTAAAAAAACTTTGTTACTATCTGAGTCGACATTAGAAACTATTACCTATCAATAATTAGGAAAAAACTTGTTGCAGTGCAGACACACTAAAAAGTAAGTAGGTAAGTACTTACTTACTTAAGCAAACTCAACTCTTCTGTCTTGTTGGAATATCTTTCGAGTACTTAATACAGAGCGTCGTTAATACTGCAATACGAGCTATGCCACGAAACATTTACTTCGCAGGAGACTGTAAAATGATAATATTTTTCTATTATTTATTCTTTAAATTCCAAAATAATGTCTGGTAGAAATTCTCATGTGGTACTTATTATCATTTTACAGTCTTCTGTAGAATAAAAGTTCTGCAACTGTAACAAAATAATAATTTGGCAGCAATGTATGTGTGTGCGTGTGTGTGGGTGGGGGTGAGGGTGATGGTGTGTGTGAGTGTGTTTGAGATGTATGCTATTACAGAGGAATTCGTGATTGTGAAATCGATTATATGGACCCAGATGATACCAGAAGAAAGTGTTCAAAAGTAGCAACGAGAACTATAATCCATCAGATACAAAACAGTAGACTACTTCAGAAAAGAAATGAAAGAATGCAATCCAAAATTTTACCTTGTCTCGAGCTGGACAGATTAACAATAAGTAAGTTGCCACTCCACCCAGTGAGCAAATCAAAACTATACCAAAATAGATTGGTATGTATGCAGAGCTGGCTTCGGAGATACATGTCGGCCCCTATTCAAATCATACATAATGACACTCACCCCAATATTCATACTAGAGACTGTCTGATGTTCAAGAAACAGAAGTTAAATAATAACTTCATAAGGAATTCTCGTTCTCCTACCAGACAGACATCTAATATCGATCGCTTCCTAAGCCTAACTTTACACACAAGTTTAGAAATTACTTTTTGACAAAAATTTAAATCATCTGCCTAGGGATATCAATAACTTGAATTCACAAAAAAAAATAAGATAAAGAGTTGAAGAGCTACTGAGGCTTACTACACTTTGGATGCGTATTTCAATGAAACACTTTCATCATAAATTTAATTGTAATCTCTTGTGTGTATTATAGTTTATGCGTAAATTCTCATGTGTATTATGATTCATGTATATCGTATATATAGTGTACAGTATGATTTACTAATGTGATTCAACGATTTGAATACTTTTACTTTTTTACTTCAGCACTTTCATTTATTTCTTCAGCATTTATGACCTTATTCTACGCTTTAGAGCAATTCCGTTTCTATTTGCACACAGCAATAATCACTACTTTTCTGCATTCACAATTGACGAATAAAAGTCAAATTTATTAAAGACCGTGGAAAAAATAGTGTATGCTTTGGTAGCAAACGTGGTGTTTTGGAAATTCTCACGTCATGTCCAATTGTCACTTATTTTTCACCTATTCTTCGTAATAAAATATGATACTATTTACCAATAACACTCGTTGAGTTTTCCCAAGGCATAGCCTGTGGGGGTTCATGGCGGCTATTATTTACCGTGGCGCTGCAGGGCGACTTGGTAATTATTGGTTGCTCATTCACTGTAGGGAAGCCTGCAGCACTTCCGCCAAGCATTAGACGTCAGGATTGGCATCTTGACAACACACGTGGTATCCAACCAGGTATGCGGTTGTCTATCGATACCAATACATGTGAGAACGAATTTCAATGCACCGACCGTGTCTAATTATACATATTTCTGATTAAAAATGTAACATGAGAAAATGTATCAGCACTCCACTCGTTCTAACCTTACGTCTGGATATCATAACAATAACAAATCTCCCCCTCCAAACTCGAAGTTTTACCCCTCACCCACAATCTGTAACAAAGGATAGTGTTATGTAGCTTTCATAACAAATGTGTGTTGTGAATATAGAAATGGCATCTCTATATATTTTATTGCTCGGATGTGAAAACAGAATGAACGCTAATAAGGGCCCTATTTCAGACGCCCATGACAATTTAATGACGAGTTCGTTTGACCACTTCGATAAGTAGTAAAGCAGGTAAATTAGAAAAATTAGGGAAACTTATGAATGATTGCTGACTTGATTGACTCTTAAATTATAACTCACTAGTGACTAATAGAACACTTTATACGTCAAAATTTGTATTAGTTATCGACATTTTATATGACAGTCATGGATAAATAATTGAATTGGATTTTTCTGTCAATGGGCCGCCTTTCTACGAGCAACCCTCGATAGTTGTCGTGTCACTAGCGCAACCTAAAGGAGAGAGAGGCTTACCTTTCTCAACAACAGTAACGGAAAGTTTTCAATTAGTGATGTTTCTCTGCAGAGACCAATCAATTTCCAAACGACAACAGACAATGTTTATCATTAGTTCGATAATCAAGGGCCTTCAATGTATCCCGGAACACAAACATTGTACATAAAACAAACAAAAGAGACCACACCTATTTCATTTTCCGCACTCTGCTATCCATAAATTCCATCCAAAATCAAGCCTTGGCAGTCTTGAGGTTATGTTCTCGTCATTAATCTAATCCCGTAAAATAACAAACCCTTGGGGCTCTAACAATGCGGTAACCCCGATCCCTCAAGTGATTCGGCTCCCTCTTCTCTATTATTATGCCTAATCAACATGTCGACAATGGGATTGTGTAAGTGCAAATGATTTGTTTAATCGATTATCCGAGTTGCGTTCCTATAATTTATAGGGCTGGGAGTAAAATGAACGTGTTTGTTCGTTTGGTCCGCTTCAGAGATGGTTTTGGCCCAGCTGGGTAGCACTCAGTTAAGAAAGTTTATGCTACTTTTCAGTAAAGATCGTTTATCTTAATCGATTGTGGCTCGTTTTTCCCATCGGGGTACTTTTTAACAGGGACGTGGAAAATAATGCTTCTACTGGATTCAGTACAAAATTTCTATCCAATAGCGTTAGTTAATTAGAATTCGTTTATGTGAAACATACTGGAAACAAGTGAAAGTATGGGCAACTCGGAATAAAACAGGTAGGTAATTACATTATAAGGACATTGATTTGAGGAGGTATATATTCATTAAGTGAATACCTTCTGGTTTGAGAAAGTTATTAATAAAAATTACTAGTAATTACAATTGAAATGAATGTATTATACAGGGTGGGGCACCGAAAACGAAACAGATCGAATATCTTCAAAACACATGTGTTTTGGAAAAAATGCAAAAACACAACAATTTTTAATCCAAGGGGAACATCTTCCTATCATAACCTCAACTGTCATACCTATCCCCCCACCCCTTGGTCACCATCACCCAAACAATTTGAATAGGGAAAATTGTAAGTGGGACACATCATTGAAAAGGTAATTTCATGAGGAATTTAGCAATGTCAATTTTTGCTACATAACTTCTTATTTTGGCGCCCTCTTGCGGAAAAACAACTGTTCCGGATTCCAAATTATGATAGTTCATTTGCAAGGTAATTTGATATAAATTCGGTGACAATGCATTATAGAATTTCTCTATAGGAAAAAACAAAATGGCGGCTCCAAAATGGCGGGCAAGATTAGCAATTATGGTCCGATTAGATTAAAAATTGATATGTGGTGGTTTTCAGGGACGGAAATTATGATTTGTTTGTCGATGCAAAAAAATAATATGGTGGCTCCAAGATGGCGGATGAAATTAGTAATTATGGTCCGATTCGAATCAAAATTAGTATGCGGAGATTTTCAGGGTCAGAAATTATGATTCTTTTGTTAATGCATAAAACTTAGAAGCCGGACGAAAGTTGAAATTGTGGTTCGAATCGATTCAAAATTTACATATGGGGGTTTCACATGTTTCGAGTATGACTAACATGAATGAATTAAATTGATAAGAAAAATCTTTTATACAGATGCGAGGAAATAGTATTTTTTTTAGATGTGTGATGTAGGTTATTCTTTGAGTAACAGAATCAGAATTTTACCTCGCACAAATACCTATTTTGTACTAGCGGCAAGCTTTTGAATCTGTTACGCACAGAATAATCTATGTCCCTCATCTAAAATGTTTTTTTCTTTTCATTGCATTTGTATAAAAGCTTTTTTATCAATTTTACTCAATTATTTTTAGTCATTCTAAAAATCTGTACCTAAAACCCCCACAATCCAATTTTGAAGGAATCGGACCATAACTACAATTATCATCTGCCATAGTGGAGTTGCCATTTTGTTGTTTTTTTTTTTTTCTCATCAAAAATTCCGTAATACATTGTCATCGTAATTTTGAACATCTACCAAAGTTCAGGTTGATCGGACAACTAGAAGTGGGTCAAAATTAAGCTGATGCAAGATTTGTCCCACACATACATACATACTTACTAACAGGGCAAATTGAATAAAAGCTTTTGAAAAAAAATTAGACATTGCATAAACTTAAAAAATTGGAAAACCTTGCATAAATTCAAATCCAATTATTCCAAACTACATTAATTCACAGTAGACTCTCAAAGTGTTCGCCATGAACTGCCATACATGAGTCGGTAAGTTAGTCTCGAAACGCTGTCTGACGTTTTTTTGAGCAATTTATGCAAAATTTTACAATATGTAAGCTCGTACAATGATAATTTTTTCAATTTTTGTTCTGTTTTCGTGAATTTTTCACATTAGCTTTCTGACACTCCGCCTATTCACTATGATTTTCTTTTCTCACAATCTCTGTCATTATTTGTTTATTTTTTGTAGTGAATAGAGACGATTTATTATTATTATTATTATTATTAAATCAAATTTCATAAGTTGGTATACGAAACAGTTGTTTTTCCCGCAATAGTGCGTCAAAATGAAATGTTAGGTAACGAACACTCACATGTCTGAATTCCTTATGGAATTACCTTTTCAATGCTCTGTCACACTTAGTATTTTCCCTATTCAAATTGTATGAGTGACCAATGGGTGGGGAGAGTGGTATGACAGTTGAGGTTATGATACGAAGATGTCCCCTTGGATTTAAAATCAACGTGTTTTTGCATTTTTTCCACAACACATGTATTTTGAAGAATTCGTTTTCGGTGCCGGTCGAATCAAACCATAACTACAAAATTCGCCTGACATCTTGTTTTCTGCAACGACAAAAAAATCATAATTTCCGAACCTGAAAATCCCCACATACAAATTTTGATTCAAATGGGACCATAATCACAAATTTCAGCCGCCATCTTGGAGCCACCATATTGTTTTTTTGCATTGATAAATAAATCATAATTTTCGACCCTGAAAACCATCACATTTCAATTTTGAATAGAATCGGACGATAATTATTGCAAATCTTGTCCTCCATTTTGGAGCCGCCATTTTGTTTTTTCTTTTAGAAAAATTCCATAATGCATTGTCACCGAATTTATGTCAAATTAGCTTTCAAATGAAGTATCAGAATTTGGAATACGGAACAGTTGTTTTTCACGCAAACAGTTGTTTTTCCCGCAAGAGAGTGCCAAAAAAAAAGTTATGTAGCGAAAATTGACATTGCTGAATTCCTTATGAAATCATCTTTAAAATGATGTGTCACACTCACTACTTTCCCTATTCAAACTGTTTGGGTGATAGTGACCAAGGGATGGGGGAAGGAGTATGACAGTTGAGGTAATGATAGGAAGATGTCCCCATGGATTAAAAATTGACGTGTTTCTGCATTTTTTTTAACAACACATGACGTGTTTTGAAGATATTCGATCTGTTTCGTTTTCGGTGCCCCACCCTGTATATCACTGATAAACAGAATAGACATATTACAATAATTAAAAAATCATGAATTTTCATTTGAGGAGGTATATATTCATTAAGTGAATACCTTCTGGTATGAGAAAGTTGTTAATAAAAATGATTAACTATTTCAATTGAAAATGATCATATACAATAATTACAAAATCATGAATTAGTGAACAAAGATTGAATCATCAATAGCAGGATATCAATTCCGTAAGGAAATAATGTGTTTTTTCGCAGATATTTTGAATTTGGAAAAATGTCTGCAATTTGTTACATTATTAGGTGATTTACTGAATTCATCTAGAGCAGCATGAGTGAATCTTGGTCAACTGTAGAGGTAGCAGAATCGAGGTGAAACAATTGTTATATTGTATGGTGTGATGATTTTGTTTCATAGAAATGATCTTGCATCAATACTTCCACCTTTGCTCAAGATTTCTAACTCTTAAATTTCAGCTTTAGCTCAGTTGGTCCAGCAATGAACACGATGCTACAAAAATGGCTCCTTGGGCTTCTCAGTAATATACATTTTAATATGTGATATTGAAAATTTGTGTCAAGTAAATCATTGAAAAATTGAAATTTTTATTGTAGTTTCATTTTAATATTTACGAAAACTAATTCATTCTGACTTATTTGAAATTTTCTCCTCGTAGAGATTTATCATTCAACTACCAAAAAACCTCATTCACTATGAAGTTCCCCTCTTCTCTGTTACGTTGTAACATTCACTGAGGAAAACTGTCTAACGCGGTTGAAATCTGTTCATAAAATTTGGGAGACGTTCTGTTTTGGAAACATAACTCACTCATTTTTTGTGAATTGAATTGTTTTTCAATATTAAATAAAGAAAATTCACTTTGGAAATTTGTTGTGAGTGAAATTTTTTAAAAAATTATATTCTTGTAATGGGATTAACAGATATTTGAAGATTTGTTGATAACTGGATTTTTTGTTGTAAATGGGTGTTTTTCATGATAATTAGTAGGATAAATACCTTGTTTCTCCTGGCAAAACATTGACTAGTTGTTTGATGACGTTTTCTCGGATTATGTTAATTTCAGAACCGATACGTAAATTCTTGATTGTGAACTTCTTCCTGGACTTTCATCTTAAGTTTTTAAGCTTTTCAGGTTGGTTTCACTTGTAAATTTATATTTTGTTTCCTGGAATTTTTTTCCTTCTTGGTCACCAATGCATTTCGAAGCAACTGACTTCTGTTTTTCTCGTCACTGAAGATCCAAATTCCTAGTATGCCTTTTTGAATTGACCATACACCATACATTTGTTTGTTTACCCTTTTCAAACATTGATCTTTTGACAAATTTCTTATCTCACCAATAAGTTCCTGCGTTTATAAGACTGTTCATTGTTTTCATTGAAAATATAAATTTTGTCATAAATGTATCGTATTTTGAATTTGCCTAACTGAAAAAAAAAGTACAAATAATCTAAGAAATACTTCTCTCTTTCAAGAAACGTTGACCTCAACAAAACTGTATTTCTATCAGGTTTAGAGATAATAAGGTATTTTTTGACAAATCGATTCATTCACCGATCGACAAAGTTATGACTTCATAACCTTTTTTCAGATTCGCCTAATAAAAATGTGGAAAATTCAGTGGTGACATTAACTGGCGGGTGGCCTTGAAAGAGTGTGGGGGCTAAAAATGAAATCGACCTGCCATCGGGAATTTTCACAAATAGTATTTTGTTCATCACTACTTGAAGAACATATGTAATGATTTTTTCCGGTGTTGGGCCCTAGGTCTGATAGATCCGCTTTAACCCAATTTAATAAAAATATCCAAAAACCCAAACAAGAATCAAGGGAATGACACACCAAACGAAGCCCTTATCAATTAGATTCTATGCTGGAGAGCCGACGCAGAACCTGGGATTCCTTAATCGTCCAGAATGCTCCTTCACGGCCTCTGAGAAAGAAATATTAGAGCTTTCAGTCACTTCCCAAAGAGCCTGATTCTGGACAATCGATCTCCAGTCACAAATACAGCCCAGATACAACAACCTCACAAATGTAGTTGCACAATGCCAGAACTGGAACTACTGATACCTGTCCTTTTAATACTCTTCAAATCCAGCCTACCATGGAATATTATGCTATCTTACAGTACGGCGACTAGGGTGACTAGAGCGACTATACCCAAAATCGCTCCGATCTATCAGCCTGACATCCTTTCTGTTGAAAAACATGATGGAAAAAATACTGGTTTGGCACAAATGATGTAATGTACTAACAGAGAACTGCTCAATGTTCACCAGTATGCCTATCAGGCTGACAAACCAACATAACTTGCCTTCAAAAACCTTGCCAGAAGGAAGCAATTGCTAAATTCCTGGGTATAGAAGAAGCATTCAACAATACACTACCTCACTCCTCATATGAGGCCACTGTTTCTAGAGGAATTTAACCATTACTATGGATCTGGATAAGTACCAGACTTCAGAACAGACCAATAACAACCTCTCTCCAAGGAGATAGTGTCAGCTGCAGGTCAGCCAGGGGTTGTTTCCAGGAGTCGTTCTTTCCCTCTGCTGTGGTTAGTCCTAGTGGATGACTTGCTATCCATACTCCCGCTCTGGGGAGTTGATCTGCCATCATACGCTTCGTGTATGAGTGGTAAGATAAGGAGGAAATGTCCACTAACCCCCTCAAAATGGTCGTAGTACAGTACACCAGGAAGAGGAAGCTAGAATATTCAATATATTTTATAAACCTGCAGCAGTTTCAATGACTCTTCCCTCGTTTCCAGGGTGAACTCAAACTATACGTCCTTTTGGCCAACAAATTCGTGGATTATTTGAATCAAAGATAACAACTAAACAATTGACATTCAGATTTTATTGATATTTGTGCTTTTACTTGGAATATTGGTATTCTCCGAATCATCTCCAAAAATGATCTGCTGGTTTTGAGCCATAATCCACTGTTTCCTCAAATCAACTGCTACTATTTATCTTTTACCCAATAGAGCTACCAATCAAAAATGTCTTTGGGGCAATGCATTCAGGAGCATTGGGTATGCCACTGGAAGATTCTCTTGTTAGCCATTTCTGTATTTTGTATGTGGAGACCCTATCGACGAGACGATTGGTCGAAACGACTTCCCAGGTTAGTGAATTTCGGTAGAAATAGCTATTTGTTTATTTAGAGCGCAAAGTGATTGCGCGGTAATCTTTGGAGAGCTCCAGTGACACTTTGTGCTCGAAATACACACGTGATTTTTTCATCAAACGCAGCTCTTGGACATAAAAACGATAGACACTCCATTCAACATAGGCACATAATAATACCTATGAGAAAATTCACATTCAATGGTATTCTCAAATGTATAAGCTATCCAAATATACAATCATTTACATCTCTAACAAAAGAAAAATAGAAAACAACTTGCCTAAAAAAAAAATTACCGAATCCCGGATATACAATATCGTTTTTATCTCTAGAAACGATATGAGAGGAATATTGGGATTACAATATTAATTCTAGATGTTGAAAACAATTTGAATACAATATTATTTTATCGATATTGGTAAATATCATTGAAACAATATTGAACCAATATGAGTTATTATATAATTTGTTGAATATAGTTGAAACGATATTCAACCAATGTGCTATCAAACTTGGAAATACAATATAGTTTTTTATCCCTAGAATCGATATGACGGGAATATTGGGGTTGCAATATTTATTCTAGATGTTGAAAACGATATGTACTCAATATAGTATTATCGATATTGGTAAAAATTATTCAACCAATACTGACCCAATATTACATGTGACAATCTACATTCAGAACTGGTTCAACCAATATTCCATCAATATCATTAATATAATAGTGTTTTTTTAATATTCACCCATATTGAAACAATATTATGTTTTCAATAACAATATATCTATATTGGTTCAATATGAAACCAAGATTCAGCAGATATGATGTAATACCTGGGCAGTGTCGAAAGCTTTCGATAGATCTATAAGAATACACAGACAATACTTGTTCTCATTCAAAGCATTATTTAGTTTCGTAGTTGAGGCCAAAATTGCATCCTCTGTTGACGTGTTTTCTCTAAAACCAAACTGCTTTTCTTTATTAATTTCTCGGAAAATTTGGATAGGTGCGTTAATAATGACATGGGTCCATAATTATCTACTCTTGTTTTGTCCCTCTTTCTATGAAGAGGTATTATAATGGAGTTTTTGAAGGCTGATGGTCATATACCACTTTCCATGCATTTATTGATTATGTAAGATGATGGTTTAATATAATCACCACTAATTTTGAGTGTTTCAGCTCGAATTCCGTTAATTCCAACCGATTTTTTGTCCTTCAAACCTCCCAATATTGTTTTCAGTTCGTTTTCGTTCGTATGGAATAGAACCAACGAGTTTGAAGTGAGATATCTATTTGGAATATAATTCTGTTCTGTGATAATTTTATCAGCAAGTATTTTTCCGGTTTTCACAAATTTTTTGTTGAATTCGTTTGCTATAATAGTTTTGTTGGTTACATGCTATCCATGTGTAATATTTTTATATTTTTTCATTTACACAAATAAACATATATAAGCATATATTAAGCATATCTTGATCGTTCGCTTGATTATGTGCTGAATATTTCTCTTACCATATTGACTGAAACCTCAGAATATCGGCAAAATCCCTCATTGGGCATATTGAGAAACCTGTAAATCAAATGTCCCAAAGTGGAATGACAAGCAGTCACTAATGTTTTCAACAGAAAAAACAACCGAGATACGATGATCGATCTAATGTAAAACGAAATGTTCCTTTATATAGATAAAAACACATAAACCGAATCCGATACTGACCATTCGACCGACAAGAGTTGATTACCGGGGTGAATTAATGACAAATATTAAAATGCAATTGAATACACCGACTCATGGTTATTCATCGTCTCATTTCCTACCGAATTTCGCTTCATCCGCATACCCAATTTGATTTAGTGTTATTGTTCTAGCGAAATTCATTCCCGCATTGTTTGCTTTACATTTGCGGCAGCGCTTAAACAAATAACACGTTAAATTCATATGTATTTTGGAAAACACGTATATCTCTCTTATTCACAGTACAAATATATTTTCGACAGAATTTACCAAAATATTGTCCAGATTCAATTTCAATTGATTGATCGCCGTTTATTTTAAAGCATAAAAAATATTATAGTTCGATTAGAACAGTTTAATACTGTAGAACTCCATAAGGTATGAGATTTTATCAATTATTTCACTCTTTCTTCATCATTTATTCATATGTTATATCACAAGACCTATAAATTCAATCGATTGAACTATCAAAATATTTTGAGCATGATTTTGATTGGAAAATAGTTAAATGCATAATTTATAATTTAATAAAATTATTTTTAAATTATTGTGCATGAAATTATTCATCAAAGAGCACAATCATGCAAAAAATATTTTGATAGTTTACCATTAAAGTTTATAGGTCGTGTGATTATTTCTCGAATGAGGTAGATTGAAACCAACAACAAAGAATTTTATTGATAATGAACACCGACATTTTCTAACAATTTCTTTATTATAGGTACATTGAGAAAATCATTATTCTTATTTTGTATCCATACAGTTGTAGTAAAAATTGCAATTTGTGTAGGTCACAAATGTTTGTTTTTCACTGCTATTTATATTAGATGAGACATTGGTATTTAATGAAGACGATTGGGCAGATGAAGCTGGAACAGAGGCTGACAGATTGTTGTCAGACCGGTTGTTGATAGACCGGTTGTTTTAATATCATAAATGTTTCTCATTTTGTTAATTATATTCAGATGATGAGTGGGATCCATTTGAAGATATGGTTTAATAGAAGATGCGCTGTTATGTCCTGTGATTCTGATTAGTTGCTGTTCTTGAAATCCACTTTTAGCTAGCTTCCTAACTGCTGTTGATCGGTTAGAATGGTTAGTTATTTTTGTTTCCTTGATTCCGATTGTCTGTGCTGCTGCTCGGGCCAATTTCGATATTTGATTTATTCCTATCGGGCAATTTTTGTACCATGTAGTAGATTCGGGTCTTTTTCAAAAAGGATTCAGGGTTAAGAATAACCTATCCGATTTAATATTATTGCCTCTCTTGCTGAGAAGCTTTTTAAATAATCATACAGGGCACATTTTTGTTTCTGTAGTATTCTGAACCAACCATTTGCTGTCTGTAATATTTTTATCGCCTCCTTGTGCAGTTTCAGTGAATATGGGGTTGTATTCTATCATACCTACAACAAGAAAAAAATTATACTTCTAGACAGAAATGCTTTTCAACATTTTACCTGTAGAATTTCCTTTATGGTCGACTTTTTCTTTAAAGTAACTTATTAGACAGAAAGTCGCTTCGCCTCCTCAATTCAACGCTATTATATTGTAGAGTTTTTTTTGCAATCCCTCGGGAGTATTCTCGTCCCATAACTCAACTATTTTCAGATGTTCTTCATCATTTAAAGCAGAAGAGCTTTCCTTTCTTTTAATTGTGTTTTGTTGAAGAATTCTGCGTTTCGCATTTCTTGCATCTCTGGCAGTTTTGAAAACTATATCTTTGAATTGATCGAAACTTACATTATATTGAACGTGGTACATTTCTTGCAGTTTTTTTTACTACGATATTCCACATTGTCTTCACAACACCTTCTTTATATTCCGTTCCGTCTTTCTTCCGCATATTAGACCCTCAGTCTTTCAATATTACAGCTAATTCATCAATTCTGATATCTTTATTGAAAGAGTAACATTTTGTCTTAAAAAAGTCGAAAAGCTGTAGCCATACAGAAGCATGGGTTTTCATAGTGTTGACTGGTGTACTATGATGAATTGCCAAATCGATATTTTCACACGAAATATTACTGAAACGTGAATTCATTTTTGCTAAAGCTTTAAGCTGGATTTATATATTGAGTCGCAGCCGCAGTCGTTGCAGTTGACGTTGCCGTACGAAGATAAAATGTGCCGTTGCTCATGCATACGTTTATAGATCCGCTGCCGTTGCAGTTGCTGTTGTCGCTGCCGCCGGTAGTTAACCAACTTTTATCTTGGCCGGCAGCGGCAGCGGAAAATGACATGAAACTCAAAATTTCTGTGTCAAAAATAAACGAAAGGTCACATAATTCAGGTTATGTAATTGTTTATATAGTTTGAAACCAAGAATTGGTTTCATTCAGAAATGTCAGAATATGAGGAAAATATAGTTGTTGATGTAGGCGTATTCCTAAACCTACTAAAAGGATTTCCACATCATAGTCTGAAGGACAAGAATTATAAAAATATGTTCATGAAGGAAAACAGTTGGCGCTCAATGAACACAAAATTAAACTATAAATTGGTCATAATTTTGCCTGCGGCTACGGTAGCGGAAGCAGCTGCGACACAATCTATAAATCCTGCTTTAAATACGAGACGTTTCAGAATCAAACGCTTAGTTGATGATGTTTGTTTTTATATTACTTTGGTTGCAGTTTGGGAAACATAGCTGAGATTGTGAAATTTCCACTTCTTGCGCGAACAATCACGTGAATATCACTGGATAGTCCGCCGTACGACTAATGTGCATCATGGGCGTGTATATTTTCACAATTGCAGCTATGTTTGCCAAGCTGTACGCATCCCAACAATGCAGAAGCCTTTGCTGCGAATTTTGCATGTAAACATTTCAAATTCTGAAGTATTTTCGTTGCCTTATGTCAAAATATTTGTCTAGAATCCTATCGAAAATGGAGTTTTCATTGATGAAAATCAATTTTAGGTCATTCAAACGATCAAGAAATTATTGTTTTTTATAAACTGTGGCCAAGAATTGAAAGAATCCATGAAAAACGACACAACGAAAACCAAAATGGAGGACGAAAATTTAATCGCAATTGAAGAGCTCTTGTGAAATAATCACTTATTTAAACAAAATATATTCGAAAAATGGTGGTGTCTATTGCATCATGAATATAATAATCGCTGATAAATCGTTCTCCTTCCTTTTATTCTTCACAATTACGTTAATGTATGCAGCACAGCATATACGTACGACCTTATAATTTTGAAAGAAATTGTAGTATGTATTTCGTTGTGGAATTAATGCATGTGGTTAATTGACAAATTTTGGGAATGAATCTAATCAAAAATAACTTAACCATCGTTTAATGAATTGATTTTTTTCAATTTTTACTCAAATATGTTTGTTTCAGAATAACAAGCTCTAAAAAATCGGATGTTCCCATTCAAGGAATAAAACAGTTGAGCTACCGAAGCCCTTGTGTTTCGTACATAATATAAATCTACGAATTCCACTAGTCAAATTTTTAAACGTTTTCAAGGAAATTGGAAAGACGTATTAGCACACAATTTTTGGGAAATGGTCTTGTTAAATTACCCCCGATTATTTTCCTCATGTAACAAAAACGGTTTTCTTTATGTTAAATGGCAATCAATTTGAATCGGTAATAACTTTTCACTACAATTATATTCTCACTTATAAAACACAAATATGGTGTTTCGTACATAATATAAATCTACGAATTCCACTAGTCAAATTTTTAAACGTTTTCAAGGAAATTGGAAAGACGTATTAGCACACAATTCTTGGGAAATGGTCTTGTTAAATTACCCCCGATTATTTTCCTCATGTAACAAAAACGGTTTTCTTTATGTTAAATGGCAATCAATTTGAATCGATAATATCTTTTCACTACAATTATATTCTCACTTATAAAACACAAATATGGTGTATTTATTAAAATGAAAGTTTTCAAGTCATGTTGAGGTTTTTTAACTTTCTTGTTTTTTTGAGTTATGTGTAACCAAAGAACTTTTCTCGTAGGATTGGTATTTTACCGAATATTTGGCTCAAAATTTTATATTACACTTTTTGAACAGATGTAGCTACTGGAATTGTACAGCTGCGGTTGAACTGTAATTTTATTGAAAATTTACTCTACTCTAAAAAGGGAGGGCGTGATTCTTTCGCTACCACAAACTACTTATGAAGTGAAATATTTTGTTAGATAATTCTAGATACACATTTAGCTCCCTAAAAATCTTGGTCAATGATAATAAAATCGACTTCTGGATTTTTGCAACATGAAAGTACCATTTGGCTGTATTAGAAGCAACATGAACTATATCATTCACATTCAAGTGTTAGTTTATTCAAGACCATAGTGCGAAGGTTTCGCTAGGTACCTACTCCTTTCCAAAATGAGATCTAATGACTTCTCTAATAGTTTTCAATTGGTGGTGATATTGAATAAGATTATTTCTATCAATAGACTCAAGTTCAGAGGTTTCGTTACTAGGTAGGTGTTGAATACACGTTGAAGAACTCAAATGATGGTCTGGGAATCACAGCAGTAGTCATTTTCACCTTCTCCTCACCAAGCAGAAAGAGGACCATTTCATTTGTTTTACTGAATGTTCTATATAGTTTTGTCATTCATTACGTCTAAATTCATCCTAACTGATAAATAGACAGGAAATAAAAACTTTCAATTCACTCAAAAAAATATATTGCAATAATTCTCACAATTGTTTCGACACACAGTGTCATCCTCGGAGCGAGTTAAAACTTAGTAAGATCGGAGGCATCAATCAATCAAGATATGTTCAATTGTCGAAATAATGAATTTCTTGAACACAAAGTATGTATTAATGAATAAATGAATAAAATGAGATGAAAAAAAAATAAATATTCAAAAAGTTAAAGATTGTAGATTTATCTAGGACGTTAGACAGAGGGTGACATAACAATCAGCTGCATTCATAAAGCAAATGATTTATATTATTCCATTTATCACTCAGGTAACTTAATTTATTATATCATATGAAGATTTATGGGCCGCACGTCTTGAGTGCGGAAACTGAGAAAAGCCAAAGAGTGGACGTGAAGAGAGAGGCGATGGTTGTACATTTTGATTACTCTGAAAAATTATTGAGTAAATCTCTAATAATATTGTTTGTAGATCTGGGTAGTATAAAAAGTAGTTTCACCGGATGTTATGGTAAGATTCGCCTATTTCAAGGGGATTTTATTTTGTGTTTCTGGCTTAATAATTCTGAAATATATACAGAGGGAACTCTAAATATTTCATGGGCTTTGAATAGCTGCATACATGAATCTCTCGTTTTTTTTTTATAACAAAGAACAGCGATTTGATATTCGAGTTTCAGTTGGGACATTGTCCCTGAGAATCTTTATGTGTTGTTAGGTACATTTTCTTTGGAAGTTTATGTCTGGAAGGATTCGGCGAAGTGTGATAATATTGTTTTTTATACAGTGCGGCTTTTTTTAGTCCCCCTACACCTGTTAACGGTGGTGTTGAACGGTTCGACGTAGAAATATGAAATAAAAACCTTTTGGAGGGTTTCACCGATACTACTTTTTGAGACAAAAAATATGGTGATTGCTCGAAAGGGGGCGCAGGGGGGCACATCAACTAAAAAATTTTAAATGGCATGGGGGGTCAAGTGTCACATCGTTGAAAAGAGAATTCAATTCTCTTCACAACCATCTGAATATTTTTGAATTTTGTTGAGAAATTTTTTCTCAATATCGATTTATATGCCTTTCGAAATTTTCAAGTTGATCTGTACCTAGTGCCATCTCTCGAGTAATTTCAATGTTTCTTCTCTCAAAAAGTAGTATCGGTAATACCCTTCAAAATATTTTTGGTTTCATTATTCCACAACAAACCGTTCAAATTTATCGAGGTATGAGTAGTTTTCAGATCCGCATTTATTTTTTATATTTCGAATTTGTATTGTGAAAAAAATTTCGACTAAATAAAAAAAATTAGATGGATGTTATCTGTTCAAATACACAGAATTTGTGTAAAATAAATGATGTTCGACGTCACTCCATCTCAATAAATCATACATTTTTAAATTCCTCTCATAGAAGATATGTCGAAATTATTTTTCTATTTGAACTAGAAATGACGCTCGAGTCCGTAATTCCATTTTACGAAATAGCTAAATTGGCTTCTCTGGTTCCACAAATTCTGATTCCTCATGTAAATGTAAATACCCGACTCAAATGGAAGATGAAATTGCCTCGAATTCTGCCGAGGGATATTAAAATACCTAATATTGAGTTGCATGAAGGGAGTTCTCGAGAGAGCCGCTGTTCTAACAATGCATAAATGTTTTCGGCGGTTTTGTTTCTGAATGTAGACTAACCGAGAACCATTCATTCTTCTGATCCCAGAAAAGCTCTTATAAGTGGAGAATGGAAATATATTATTTTATTCCAGGTTTATCATTATTCATGAAATACCCTGAAATATTTTTATTCTTCTCTGACCAGACTAAATTTTTTTCTCGTGTATAAATTATTTAATTTACAAGGGAATTTGTAAGCATGTCTTTTTTGGTGTCGAATGAGCATGTTTTTTTCACAATTCAGAAGACGACTAGTTTTCGAGTTACGTACATTTTTCGACAAAAATACCCTTACACGAACACCTGTTCTGGTGTTTTTTGTATTTCGAAGGTCTATAAGTGATCTTTTCAATTGTTGAAATGTCTACATTCGAATGGTCTATGTGACTTGGTAGATCATTGATCGTTATACCGTTCAAAACTTATGAAAACCGACAAGTCTCTCTGAATCATGCTTTTCTCAATATGTTCAATGATTTTCAGTAGTTTGTAACGTAGTCAGGGCTACTTTTATAACCCGGGTTGCTCAGCAGAGAACGGTGTAGGTTCTTTGGACTATATTGCCAGTTTCTGATTTTTTATGTGGCAAGCAAGTATTTCAAAATTTTAAATGTAGTAATTTGTCTGGCTTGGACGCCAGCAGTTTTTAGTTTAACAGGGAAAAAAATACAAAATACCTAATCAATGAAAGATAATTAGATAATTATCAAGATAAGATGAAGTTAACTCCCTTCTGTAATCAGACTAACAAAAAAACAATATTTCAAAACGAATATACAGTGCGTTCATAAAGTGTGGAAACGCTCTATTATCTTACGAGTTGATTATTTTCGGAGGAAAAGCTCGGACAGGTCGATTTTGTATTTAAGTTTTCCACCTTTAATTAGAAAAAAATAATGTTTTCTTCTACCTCTTTTCAAGATATGACGTCATCGATATTTTTTTTAAATTGAAAGGGTATATTTTTATGTCAAAAATTGAATGCCTATATTTTTCTGAGTTCAACCATATCTCATATCTCACATTTCGAATTACAGTTCTCTGAGTATAAAGGAAACCAGTGTTCATATTTCTCAACATTCATTTCATTATTCATTTTGCAACGTAAACCTAAAAACTACTCAGTAGTTAGTACGAGTATATTGCTACACTTGAATAGTAGGCTAAGCAAACATATGAAAGCCCTTAGCAACTAGACAATAAGTTCTTAGTTACCATTGCATATGTCACACTGGTTTTCTTTATACCCAGTATACTGTGATTCGAACCGTAAGATATGACGTACGTGGTATGGTTGAACTCAGAAAAATATGGGCATTCAATTTTTGACATAAAAATATACCCTTTCAAATAAAAAAATAAATCGATGACGTCATATATTGAAAGGTGGTAGGGAAAAATTATTTTTTTCTAAAAAAAGGTGGAAAACTGAAATACAAAATCGACCTGTCCGAGCTTTTCCTCCGAAAATAATCAACTAGTAAGATAATAGAGCGTTTCCACGCTTTATGAACGCACTAACAATATAGCAATTTAACACAACGTAGTGTCAAAGTAACACCTTGATGATTTCATTGAAAATATTAAGAGGATGTTCATAAAGTCAGTTGTGGAATCATCTGCGACTGAAAGTTGGAATTCAGTCGCTATTTTCCATCGTACAAGATAACCTCTCTTGGAAGGGATTTATGTTTTAAAGAGAAACATTCTCAATTGAAAATGGAATCAATACATGACTCCTCTGGAAATGGAAAAACCGTACGATAAAATTGAAGTTACTTTTTTGTAATATCTAACAGAAAACAACTACTTCAATTTTATCGTAGGGTTTTTCCATTTCCAGAGGAGTCATGTATTGATTCCATTTTCAATTGAGAATGTTTCTCTTTATAACACCTTGATATTCAAACAATAATTTAAGGTTAATGCAATTAATAAAAAAAACTGTGAAGATGGATTCGATAACAATTTGAGTAATGAACTTTGGAAACAACGTTTCCAAATGTCTTACTGTGAGATTATACTAAGGTCGTTTTGCTGTCGTCGTGGATAACAGTTGAGTTCATAAAAACGTTTGGTATGTATTAGTTCGGCAGATTAGCCAGATAGGAGTATACGATACCCTCTTCACTGAGTGTTAAAGTTATATTACATGAAAAAAATAATTAGAACAAATGAAATAATGTAATTCTCAACACAACAGTTGAGAAACTCAGCACTTAGATCTAAGATAATATTAACAACAATATAGATATAAATGGTGCACTATGAAAATTTTTATTTGAATTATTACTGAATTGTGAAATTTATACAAAGAAAATAATAATTCTTAGGAGTTTGTTCAATAAGAATTAGTCATTTTATTTCAAGTGATTGTAATTGTCCCGAAGATAAAACGAAATTTGAGCACTAACTCGAATGTTCAATTAGCTGGTAACAGTACTGGTGATGTTGTCGAATTGACAAAATGGTGTCGATTTCCGGTGTATGGTGTGCGGCATGAACAACTTGAAATTTTGTTTTAATATGAAAATTACGCTTGAGACTCACAGATTTCTATCCCACTTGATCACACCTCAGATGTCACTCTAGGTGATCTATAACTTTAGTATCATCGGCACAACTGGATCCACTCAATCACACATCCATTATGGATGGTTCTGCAACAACTCAGAACATCTCGATTCCAGTTTGATGGGCAGCTAATTCCGGATTGGTGTTGGTCGACAATTTAATTTGAACTATATTTCACGAAGATATCATTTATGATCACATGAATCATAGAGGAATTTTATTTCACTACCGTGACTTGATTCTCACAGCACCTGTTGTTAGCACGACAGCCTGGCTCGAAGAGACCGTTCTCTTTTTTCATTTCTCAAGGTAAAATTTTCGACATCAGTGACATCTACTGACAACCAACGCTATCGAGCAAATGACGTTAAAGGGCTCTCTCCTAATGGAATTGTTCTATAGACAATTATTAGATTCAGCCATTCGCTATCAATTTTCTCAATTTTAAGCGGTTTACCGATCAATAAACCACCTAGTTACATAGACCATTTCAAAGTAGACATTTTAACAATCAAAATAATCACATATTTCGCTAGGAGGTTACGTTTCGCCGTAAATCGCAAAAATACGTTTTCAACCCCTAAACTGCATCCCCATTTCACCATTTTGAGTGTTTTCGTGTTTAAATATTTTTTTTTACTCAAGTTGGAACCTCAACAACATTCTCCACCTGGTCCTTGCCTGTTACTTTTTTTCTACAACTATTGAAAATCATTGAAAATATTGAGTAAAACACGGTTCAGAAAGACTTGCTGTCGGGTTTTCTCAATTTTAAGCGGTTTAACGATCAGTAAACCACATAGTTACATAGACCATTATAAAGTAGACATTTCAACAATTGGAATAATCACTTATAGATCTTCGAAATACAAAAAACAACACAACAATTGTTCGTGGAAGATAAGGTTTTTTTTTTCAATATACATAACTCAAAAACTGGTCGTCTTCTGAATTGCAAAAAACTCATACTCATTCGTCACCAAAAAAGACATATTCCTGTAAACTTTCATGTAAATTGAATCATTTACACGAGAGAAACAATTTAAATACTGAAAAATCACTTTTTCGCCATTTTGACGGATAATTTGATGTTGTATCGAAAAGTGTTCGACAGAAAAGTGTTTCATTACTAAATTATCTACCATCAAACATTTCCCTCTAAGAGGTCACGTTTCGCCGAAAATCCGAAAAAACTGTTTTCAACCCCTAAACTTCATCCCCATTCCATCATTTTGAGTGTTTTCTTGTTTAATTTTTCCTCCTTAAAGTTGGAAACTCAACAACATCCTCCACCTGGTCCTTGCCTGTTACTTTTTTCTCATTTGAAGCGTTTAGAATTCGTTTTGGCAGCAGCCTATTATGTTTTCTGCGAAACTCAATGCGAGTCATTTTCGATTCCAAACTGTTCCAGAAAATATGAATACTACTGATCATCTGAAAGATGAGAACCATAGCTCTACATCCACAGTCCGACGGAATAATAATAATAATGATAATATTTATTCATCCTTCAAGATCATCACATGATATAGGACAAGTCAAAAATTGTATATAGTACAGTACACAGATATAAATAACGTTGAACATATCGCCCATACAAACAAGCAGACAAACAATTGGCTCATGTTCCAACAAAATATTCGCTAATGTCATAAAAGCATGATTCCACTAAATATGTTTTCAATTTTGTCTTGAATTTATTAATTTTTTTTTCATTTTTTATGTCACTTGGGAGATGAGGGCTGCTTTCGTAAATCACCATGTCTCGTAGGATAATCATGATAATCATGATGTTGAGTTTCATATTATGTTAAATCGATGGTGCAGTCAATAATTTAAATTTTTTGAAATGGTTTCTACAGGTAAATCTATAATAAGTCAAAGATTAGGCGAATTATCCTTTTCTGGCTGATAAAAACGCTGCGAGCATTGACCGTACTGGAAGGAGCGGATGAATAGGACGATTAACCGCCACTTGTCCTAGGTAGTCTTTGACCTTCAGAGAGATTGGGGCCAGTACCTCGATTCGTTCCTGATGACCTATCGTTTAGCAGTGCATGTGTCAACCTGCCAAACCCCCGCTAGTATTGTAATGGGCCGGGAGCTGCGACTTCCCTGTGACCTTAAGTTTGGGACACCACCAGAGCATGGCATTGCGGAGAGGATGACGTCAGTAACCATTGGAAGATAATGGACGACATCCATGAACGAGTCAGTTAAAGCATCCAAAGTGCCAGCGATAGAATGAAGGAAACCTACGACATCAACGCCGAAACTGGAGGATTTCACTCTGGTGACCTAGTTTGGCTGTATGCTTTGGGTGAAAACTTAAGACTCATTCGACAAACTCTTTGATTTTTTTTTTTGGATGATGAAAAAAGTGCAAACGAACCGAGGAGTCCACGTGTACTCCACACATTCTGCGTGGATCGTGCGCCTATTGGTCAATATACCGAACAATAGCGCACTGTGATCGAATAAAACGTTATAAAGTTCGCTCTTGTGCAATGAAAAACCATCCAATGACATTCCGAAAAATATTTTACAGTCCGGGAGACGAGGAAATAAATTGGGAATGATCTGGTGAAATATATTTTCAATGGTAGCTACAGCTTTTCCATTCTATGAAAGCAAGATAAGAAGGTAACAGCATCGTCCATAGATATACTAATAAGTCTGGTAACTCCTTTGATGTGGTCGAAAAGTGCCGTTCTTTTTGTGAGCGGTCGTAAATCATACGGACATCGTTGCGGCTATGCAAACTGTTAAGGCGCGTATAGACCTGCGAGCCGAGCGGCTCATGAGCCGCTCGCGGAAAAGTTGAATGCATCAGCCTCATGCGAGCACTATGCGAGCCGACAGTGCTCGCTAGCAAATCCACTGCTCGAATTTAGTTGAAGTTGAGTTTTTTTTCTTATAAGCATGTGTCCTAACTTGCCTCTCTTTCAAAATATTGGGTGTTTTCATTAATAAGACTCGAAGTAATTAATCAACATATCACAGGATGTCAAACTTTGATACAAACTATCAATTGTGGTCGAGATTGTACCCGACTGTGTTCGATCTGATGTTAATTGAAATATGCAAAATACAGTTTTTAAATTGTTTCTCAAAACTGAATCGAGAAACGATAAAAATTTAGGATACAAAAAATTGTCAATTTCTTAAAAAGAAAAAAATTAACATACAAAATTGCGGTGTACAATGAATTGTTCTAGTATCACCCTCGGGACGCCATTGCCAATAATACTCTTTTTCCAAGTACACTAAAATTAATTTCTTGAATAAGATGACAAGTTTCATCAAAATCAGCCAAAATGATTTCGAGTAATCAATAAAACATTGACATATTGTATTTCTGATACAAAGCAATCTAGGATTTTTATTTCAAATCATTATCGAGAAAAAAAATCGTTTTTTCCTAAAAAAACCAATCCTGAACATATGGAGTTTTGAGCCTGGGTCACCCTGTATAAATGCTGTCTATTTTTCGTCACGAAAATTCAACAAATATAATAAAAAGGAAAATGAAAGTTTCTTTCATTCAGTAACGAAAACCTACCTTTGCCAGTAGTGCAACTTTTCTTTTTCTTGCTTTTTTCTCTCCGATACGATCCCAACAAAGCAATCATTTTCTTTCTATATTCTTCCGCCGGCCTGTCCATTGCAGCACCAATCTCTCTCCAAGCATCCTCTTTTACATTTTTCTTGAAGTGGTTTTCATTTTTGGGGTCCCATAGAACAATAAGAACTATATATCTCTATGAGCGAGATTACCTCTTCATCCGTCCAGGCCGCCATGATCACGTCCACACTTGCGAGCACGTCTTTATGCCGTCCAAATTGACACTGAGCCATCCCTTTCTGCTAGCCGAAAAAACCGACTCCAGGTGGCTCGCAGCGACAGGCTCAAGATCGGCTCAAAGTACGCTCACAACCCCGTACACGCTTGCGACACTTTTCATGTGAGCGGCTCATGAGCCGCTCGGCTCGCAGGTCTATACGCGCCTTTACTGGCTAGCCCACCAGGCCGGCGCTCAAGCCAAACAGACAGGGCAAGGGACGCGCGAGGACCGGAGGGGATGATTTGGGTCGCTTGCGAGAGTGAGCGGACTATTAGAATATCTATGGACGATGGTAACAGATCACGTTAAATTATTTGGTCTAAGGTATCAGCTAGAGTTGTTTTCCAAATCAACGTATGAAAATAATATACCTATATATACGCTTGTCTCAGGTATGCAACAAATGGAAATTTTTATTGAGACTGGCCTCTAGGCAATCTGATTCAACTCTTGCTTTACAACAAGGCAAGTGGTCGCCAATCGATACTGATACTTCCTTGAAGGGCAACTTTGAAATATAATTCGCATTCGCAGATGAAGTGGTACGCCTGTTAGTAAGAAGAAGGCGTTTGCTCAGGTTTTCTGATTTGAGCCACCAAAAAAGTTTGAACTTATTATCGAAGAATTTTCGAATTGCATAGTATAATTGAATAGATAAATCTTGAATTTTTTGTAGCCTCAATGCGTCAGTACGTAAAAGTGGTGGTCCGTAACTGCTATCACAATAGGATAGTTTGAGTTATATCAGCGATTCACACATTTCAAGTTTCTTCTTTTTATTTGATGAAATTTCGCGGTTGGGATATAATCTTCTCAGTACCTTATACGAGATCTCACAAAGGTTTACCTCATGTGTTCGGAAGATCTGAGTTCGTCATCCAAGCATAAATATAGATATTTAGTTTCTCTGACCAAGGAATAGGGAAATATATACACTCAATTACTACAAGTTATCAAATCATAAGCTAGTCCCATATCGTTCTGAAAATTTTCATATACGAAAGCGTATCATAAGTATCTGACGCGTTTCCTACTGAGGGACAAGTTCTCTATTTTTACACGTGAACTGTCGGCATTCACATTCTCTTTTTCATTTCCCGAAAAAAAATCAAAGAGTTTGCCGAATGAGTCTTAAGTTTTCACCCATACTTTACAACCCGAAGAGTCGCCGTGGTCTGCCATCGAAGTTACTTAATTCGTGGGAATGTCCGTACAAGATGATTGAGAGAATGAACGACCTTGTTGATACAGTTGCAGGCAGCAGTTTCCTTGTCTGAGAGCTCAAAGTCCGCTGGATCTGTGGCTATTTCCGGAGAAAAGTTAAAGCGTAAAAAGTATTAGAATCTTGGTAGTTATTTGTTTCAGTGAGCATTCGACTTCCGGCAATGGTGGATGACAGACGGCGTACTCGGTCAATAACTTATATTTCAAAATTATACTTATTTCACTTCAACTGATGATGAGCATTTCTTTGCTCGAAAATATGTTTTTGATCGTATTATGTTAATACAACCCCATTTTTGACAAGTTAATGCCAAAGCTGCGTTGACAACAGCTCCTATTCCTACCCTAGGGGTCATATATATTGTGGAGACGACTTCGAGTTTTACTTATGTGGTGAAATATGCAATACACTGTATATTACTTCATTCAACATTTGAACGTTTATAATTAGTTTGCTTGGCTAATGACCATAGCAGTCGATGCCAATACACCAACGAAAAAAAAAATAGTTTGCTAAATTTCTATGACATTTGTAAATCTGTTTCTGCTGAATTGTCAGTATTGTTTTCAGTTGAATGAACCCCTAACTTCTGGAGTTGTATATCATTACAATTTATTCAACTGATATTATTAGAATGAAATTTTTCTTGCATCTCTTGGAAACCTAGGATCAAGCCATAAACTGAAGCTGTTGATAAACTATGTACACCATTCCATTTACGAACTAATATCCGAGTGTAATTCATATGAAAGTGCTATCGAAACTCTTAAGAAGATTTATGTGAAGGAAAAAATGATGTGTTTGCAAGTCATCAGTTATCAACTAAAAAGCAAATACCAAACGAAAGCATTGATCAATATTTACAAACTTTGAAACTATTGGCAAAAGAGTGTAATTTTAAGAGTGTTTCTGCAGAAGATCATCGAGATTTTTTCATAAGAGATACATTTATAAATGGATTACATTCCACACGAATAAGACAAAGATTATTGGAAAGAAGCTCTCTAACTCTCAAAGATGCAGAAGATCATGCTCGTTCGCTCGAATCTGCTCAAAAGCAGTCCGAAGTATACTCGTCGTCTTCAAGTCTTGCTGCAAATTTTTTTGAACCTCTCGTCAAGTTGTAAACCAATAGCAATAAAATCCCGTCGTCACACTGCAGAAGATAAATAATTAATTTTTGAAGAAGTAAAAAGACTATTATCTGAAGGAATAATTGAAAAAAGTAACTGTCCTTGGAGAGCTCAAGCGCTAGTAACCAAGAACGAAAATCATAAAAAACGAATAGTTATAGATTACTCCGAGACTATAAATCGATATACCGTAAAACGGGGCTACTTGATAAAACATTTTGGAAATTTCATACTGTCAGCTCCAAATTATGAACTTTTTTCGAGAATAAAAATCACCCTGATGGAATTTCGTGCCAGAGTAAGCTCTTTTAGCAATAAAAAAAATTCCAGCTCTCACCACTTTTCGAAAAAAAAATATAAAGTGCTCATTTTCAAGTAACCCCGTTATGGGGTTACTTGAAAATTGACCTGTAAAACACTCCTGTTTTACTTGTAGACCTGGTATAGGGGCTAAATGAATAGAAATAGAAGTAATACTACCTTTCCTGCTATTTGTTTCATTCAAATCGGTAATAAAACACAGATTTTATGGCAAAAAATTAAATCTTTATTTCTTTCATACAGATTCATCTAGAAAACAACTGAACGCATATTATAAATTTGTAAAAACTCAAAAAAAAACATCAAAAACTCAAAAACATTCATAGGAAAAACAAGTTTAAGCTGACTTCATTCACTGTTTTCTCTAAATTTTATCTGCCCTCTCCGCAAAGTTGCCGCAATGGTTAATTTCCTTTTTATTTCATTTTTCTCAACGAGACCAATATCTTCCACTGCTGGATATATATAGCTATTCGTCACTTTCTCGCTCATTCTTAGAAATGTGCATAAATAGCCGTTTTCTTGGGGATTGACTATTTTAGCTACAAACTCTCTGAAGGTTCCATTCTCGGTTTTCAAATTCACTAATATATAGTCACCACATTTGAATTGATCCTGCTCAATAGGTTCTTTTTCAGAGAGTATTTCTCTGGAAGTTTCATCCACAACTGTTTCTTGATCAGTAGTTTCATTATCGATATGGCCATTTTCCAAGTCTGAAAAAGTTTCTACATCGTCATCACTATCATCATTTGTAGACCATAAATGTTTTTTGTTTCGTAAATTGACGGGTAATATATCTTCGTCGCTCTCAGAGCTGGACAATACTTTCTTTCTCTTTAGTTTTGTCTTTGGTTTATCCTTTGTTTTCTTCTTTGCTTTATCTTTCTGATTTTCTGAAGGCGTATTTGCAAAATCTTCTGAAGAAATACTTTTGCCAGGCTCTACCGATAATTTTTTTTTGCGTCCCTTACTAGATGTTCCTGGCTTTCCAAATCTAGCCTCTTGGAACATTTGTTTCAACGTCGCACCCAGCGTGTTCTCTGCTTCTGCAGTTGCTGTGAGATCTTGTGTTTTGGGAAGTTTTTGAAGGATTTTTTGGCGGTCAATAGGTGCAATGCCTGTAGCTTCGAATCCAGATTTGATGTTTTTCGGATTTTTTAAATCAATCGACTCCAAACACTGCCTCAAAAGCCTGGGAAATACGTCTTTCCTGATAACTCCTCTATTTTTTGCCTTCCAATCTTTCAGCACTTGTCGCCATTTCATTTTCATTGGTCTGAAAACACTAACGTCTAACGGCTGCGTTAGGTGAGTACTGTTAGGCGGCAGAAAAACGAACGCGATATTGTTGTTTTCACAAGTTGTGATGACTTCGAGTGAAATGTGGCTTGCCAAATTATCCCCTAAAAGAACTTTACGACCAGGTGGTAAACTATTGAAATATGGAAGTGCAAGTTTCATAAACCAGTCTTCAAAAATATTGGTATCAAACCAACCAGAGTGACTTCTATTGTATCTAGCGTTGGGAGGTCCACCTTCTGTCCAGGTGCTCCATAAGTGGTCTGCCTTATAGACTACATATGGTGGCAGCATAACACCTGAAGCAGAGCAAGAAAACATGACTGAAGTCGAAGACTTCGAGGTGTCCATGACTTTTTCTGCTCTCTTAGACTGCTTTCGAACAATGACTTTGATGCGACCGGGATCGTCGGTGAAGTTGGTTTCGTCGTAGTTTACTATCGCATCGGGAGGGACATCCTTGAGCACTTTTGAAAGATTATCAAAATAACCATTTATAGTTGTATGATCAATCTTTGCCCGACTTTGTTTTATTGACTGCGATATTCTTTTAGACAAATCGTCTTTATGCCGATTCAAAAACTTCTCCATCCAACCCTCTCCAGGTCTATTATCCACGAACGGTTTCACTTGTTGACCTCTTCTATTCAAAAAATCCTGAACTATATCTTTTATATCACTAGCTTCGAAAGGAAAGCCCCACTCTGACGCTATACATATTGCCTTTACGATGGGTTTTTCATCAGCCAGTGACAATGCAGTACAGTGTCCCGGATTTAATGTATGTAATCCTTTTATTTTTCTATACAATGTGACATATGGTATGCCATATTCTTCACTAAGTTGAGACAAATTGCCCCTTTCATACCTCCGCAGAGCAGCATTCAACGTTTCCTCCGAGTAATTGCGGTACGGCCGACTTCCCACCTTTCTCTGATATTTTCGAACCATTTTCAAGAAGCCCCTGAAATGACATCAAAAAATAAAATCTACGCCACTGGCTTTCGAATTAGCAACAGCGATGAATTGAGGTTATATTAGTGTTGACCGGTTATGATACTATTGGGAAAAAAATACATCGCTGTACTAATAATTCTCAGTATATCTAGGCAATAAGAAGTATTCATGCAAAAAAAAACATTGTTTTTTACCTTACTCTTTGTAGATTTCTACGTGCCACACTATTCCGCAGAAACAAACGAAAACAACGTTACCGCCACTTGTTGATATGCTCTAACTGACTGACTCTGAATTATGTTTCCTAAATATGACGTTGAGCAGCAGCACCTGTTAATTCAACCAGCTGCGTTCATTTTCAATTAGCCCCTGTATTTTCATGTAGCCCCGTTTTACGGTACTTTTCTTGATGCATATCCATTGCCCAGGATTGAAGATATAGTAAACGAAGTTTCCAAATATAGAGTTTTTAGTACTTTAGATCTACGAAGTGCTTATCATCAATTGCCAATGATGAAGGAAGAACAAATATTTACAGCTAATGAGGCAGATAATCAAATGTATCAATTTATAAGGGTTCCATTCGGCATCACGAATGAAGTCACCTGTTTCCAACGAGTAACCGATGATATAATTCAAAATCAAAATCAAAATTATGAAGTGTATGCCTATCTTGATGATGTCACCATTTGTGAAAAAACTGAAGCACAGCACAAAGAAAATCTCCAAAAATTTTTGAATGTTTGTAAACTATACAACCTCACAATCAATTATGATAAAAGTCACTTCTGCAAGCAGTCTATCAAGCTACTTGGTTATCTTATTGAAAATGGCACTATTAAACCAGATCCTTCAAGACTCAAAGAGTTGTCGAAATGTTTTCTCACTACTCACGATGGATACCCCGTTATTCTGAAAGAATCCATTCACTATTAAACTCTAGAACATTTCCCTTACCTGAAAATACCATTTCTGATTTTGAGAAGATAAAAAGAGATATAGCAGATTCTGTCGTTACTACCATTGATGAAAATGTACATTTTGTGGTCGAAACGGGTGCGCTGAGCATGCAGTAGCCGCGTCTTTGAGTCAAAATGGTAAGCCAGTTGCGTTTTTGACAAGAATGCTGTCGCAATCAGAACAAAGGCTATCAGCAGTAGAAAAAGAAGCATATGCGATTGTTGAATCATTGAAAAAGTGGAGACATTACCTGATAGGTAGATATTTTTAAATAATCATAGACCGGAAGTCAGATTCTTTCGTGTTCAATACTTTTCATAAAAGTAAAATAAAAAATTAAAAAATTCTCAGGTGGAAATTAGAATTAGCTTGCTATAATTACGACGTCATCTATAGGCAAGGAAAAAGTAATACCGTTGCAGACACTTTTTCAAGGATTTGTAATGCAGCCATTGAAAATACTCTTACATCAATCCCTTTGTCATCCTAGAATCACCCGTATGAATCATTGGATAAAAACTAACATATTCCGTTGAAGATATTCAAAAGGTGACACCAGTGACACCAGACTGTCCGGTATGTGCCGAAATAAAATCAAAATCTTATCATAACACAAATAAGAAATCAATAGAAGAAATTAAGAAAAGAACGTTTGAACATTGATTTCAAAGGGCCTCTCCCAACGTGCACAGAAAATAAGTACCTCTTGACTGTAGTGAATGAATATTCAAGATTTCCCTTTGGATTTAGCTGCCGTGACATGACATCAAATACTGTCAAAAAATGTCTAGAACTTGATTTCATTGAAAATATGAACAGGATGTTCATAAAGTCAGTTGTGGAATCATCTGCGACTGAAAGTTGGAATTTAGTCGCTGTTTTTCATCGTACAAGATAACCTCTCTTGGAAGGGATTCATCTTTTAAAGAGAAACATTCTCAATTGAACATCCTGTTCATATTTTCAATGAAATCAACTTGCCATACCCATGACAGGTTTTATGTCAGAAAAATATTTTCAAAGTTTCATCCCACAAGAAATAGTCCAACAATTTCTCATTACAGTGTGAAATTGCTTCTGAAGAGTATGTTTTCCAATTCTTCCGACCTCCCTGATGATCTTAGAAGAGTGAAATAGATTTTAGTCGACCAAAAATGTATTGGAGGCCTAGCGAAAGAGATGCAATCATTCACGCATCAATGGAATGAGCGATTTTCTGTGAGTGATACTTCTGAATAACATTCTCCCTTATCTCATTCATGGATAAGAATTTCCAAGGGAAACTGGACATTCAATAAATAATCAACTATCTGATTGAAAATGCAAATTTTCACTTTCAGATTTTTTCTCTCAAGTTATATAGGGTCTTCTCAATATCTATCAGATGTGGTTCAATGTCCAGCGTGGCTTTTGCCGGGGAAGTAGTTGTTTTCTGTTAGATATTACAAAAAAGTTACTTCAATTTTATCGTAGGGTTTTTCCATTTCCAGAGGAGTCATGTATTGATTCAATTTTCAATTGAGAATGTTTCTCTTTAATGTCTAGAACTATTTTCACTATTTTTGGAATGCCTTCCTATATCCATCCAGACCAAGGAACTTATTCATTTATATCCGAATAGCTTAGAAACTACCTACATTCTGGAAGAATAACGACAAGCCGCACAACTCCCTACAATCTCGAAGGTAATGGACAAGTTGAAAGCTATATCGGTATTGTTTGGAAATTAATTCTACTTGCGTTGAAATCAAGAGGACTCGAGTAAATCAATGGAAAGTGGTTTTATCCCAAGCGCTGCACTGTTCGATCTTTGCTTTGTACTGCTACCAACTGCACGCCTCGAGACAGAATGTTTTATCATGCAAGAAAATCTTCTGTTGGAATTTCTATACCGTCCTGGCTTACTTGCACCTAATCCTGATTATGCTCTAGTTCGATTAAGTAGTGGTCGAGAAACAAATGTATCTCTCAAGCACCTGGCCCCAAGAGGTGATGTGAATTTACATTTCAAAAACACCAATCTTAAACCTGAGATTCCCCCAAATGACACCCGTGATCAAGTTTCCATTTCGAATTCTCAATCTGAAAATTCTCAATATTCAGGAAGAAGCCATAAGGAATAACGAAACATGCAACGAACAGAAAAATAGTTACAATGAATTTAGACCAGCCAGAACAAAACAAATTCCAAAGCATTTAAATGATTTCATTCTCAATTAAGTGGCGAAGAATGTGGTGAAATATGCAGTACACTGTATATTACTTCATTCAACATTTGAACGTTTATAATTAGTTTGCTAAATTTCTATGACATTTGTAAATCTGTTTCTGCTGAATTGTCAGTATAGTTTTCAGTTGAATAAACCCTTAACTTCTGTAGTGGTATATCATTACAACTTAGTTTTTCTATACTGAAATTCCACTTTGAGGAAGGACTACTTCCTTCATATGAAAATACTTCAAATCATTTGCGAATTTAAAAGGTGAACGAGAAGGATGAAGGTCCCTAAACTTGTACATATGGATATTTCAAATATTTCAACGACGAACTTTTTCAGAAAAACCTATTTGAGGTTCGATTTTTTAGATTATATAACCAAGACAGCATTGACAAGACGGTCAAATTTGTAGTTTATTGTCTTTTTTCCTCTTAATAGACACGCACCTATAAATAGTAACAAGGAGAATCATCAAGAAGGCCCAGAAGGAAGGTTATAGGTTGTGGCACCAATAAGAACTGGCTAGCCGGTAAATCAAATTTGCACGTGGAAACAACGTCTTGCACACAAGTTGAATATTTGCATGCATAAAACAAAAGAAATGTTTAAGGTTGAGCGGAAGAGCGATTCGGTAACGTTCGCAGAATTCAAATTAAACTTCACCTTTTTTCTTGCGAATACATTTCAATTATGAATATCATTCTTGTATAGGTTGTATAAAATTTAGAAGCAATGCAGCAATTTATTATTATTATTTTCAGGTTGAGTGAAAGAAAGCACTCGTTTGACTCTCAATAGGGTTGAACCCTAGCTAACTCTGCCTCTTGATATGTGAGAATGATGTCATAATTTCATACTATATTTTTTCTGTTTACCTATGAATGAAACGATTACTATTATTATTATTATGTGGTGTCCTGACAGCTAGCGACCAAAATTGTATGAAATCATCCGAGGCCCGCTGGTCCAGAACATCCACAGAACTCATTCACAGATTGATCGGTCAAACAAGGAACTTACAAACCTAATATAGTTCTGCGAAGAGCATTTCTATTTGTATTTCAGATTTGATTTCCTCAAAACCGGTACAAAGGAAATGAAGGTATAGATTATACAACGAAAGAACTTAAACGGCCTTTGATGTCCGAACAAGTTCCTTGACTTGGTTTTGAACCGCATTTGAAACGATCTCAAATTCTTCCGCATGTTTCTGTTCCTGAGCGGAGCTTATGAATTATTTATTGAAGTTGATGTACCTTTCAAAGGGAAAATGTCGGTGAGGAATTGAGAGAATTTTGAAATTGGTAATAATGTGTTGAATATTATTGAAGGATGGAGGAGATGTATAATTTGTGAAATTTGCATTGTTGGTTGAAGAGGCCTTTATATCAAGTTTGGAGTCAGAATACCGAAAAATTATTAATTGTAAGTAATTCTTCTTATACATTTCATTAATCTGTATGTATAGTGTGTCGCAGTTTGAGCAGCAACATCCTCCTACATTTTTATAATGAATTCCATTACTGGCTATGATGAATCGTTGTTAAATTAGGAATAGAGCATTGGTCGTCAAATATCAGAAGTAAAGTACCGTAGTGAATTCAATAGTCGTGTGACTTTTTTATGATTATTTTTCATTTATACCTATCTAACACCTATTTTTGAGAGGAATTTATTCAGGCACTACCATCTTTTCATTTTAGTCCTCGAAGTGGAATGTCTGGAAAATGATCTGCAATGTGACAAATCTTCAGGGTTCTCAAACGTCTGCTCCATTCAACCCGTCATCAAATATTTTGAATTGAATAATGAATTATATGTCCCCAGGAAAAATGATTTAGTGCTGGACGGTAAACTACAACTCGTATTCCTTACCATGAAAAAGAATTATATTTCGTTACTACAGTTTTACGAGAGAAAAAAATCTTTATAATATTTAATTTTCGTTAACATTTGTAGTGATGACTGAAGTGTTCTTTGAGATTTGAGGTATTGAAATTGTTTTGGTCGCTTTTGTGGATTAATTAATTTTTATTATTTTTGTTTTTAGTTTATTTGAATATGTGCATCTACAAATACGCGTATGGTTTGTTGTCAAGCCAGTAGCATGAATTCGACTAAACAATGTTTTCGAACTTAAAAAACTTAGAAAAAAAGAGTTGAAAAGGAACGAGCGGATTCTAGGAAAAGCGTTCGGTGGATGCGCGACTTTAATAAAACGTTAGATATAGCTCAATCGTTTATTTGCTCCGGTTACATATAATGTATACATATAAAGTCCGAGGAGTGTGGAACATGTCAGTAATAAATAATAAATAAAAGCTGTACAGGGTGTTTTTTTAAGTACGTGTAGAAACTTTGGTAGCATGTTGCTGACATCGATAAGAAAAAAAGTTCCCATAAACACATGCCCGCAAGTTATTCGTTTCTAAGATACAGAGTGTCAAAATTTAATTCTTATATGCTTTTTGTGAATAAATTCCAAAATATTTGTAATATTCGAGTAAAGTTTGGTATCTGGGATGATTTTTCAATGACAAAATAAAATTTTATGTTAATTGTGAAAAAACTAATTTCTAATTGAATTTATTTTAATTTTAAAAATCTTGTCATTGAAAATCACTTGCATCGATTATTTCAAATCTCAATAACTCGAAAACAGTTGCTCGCAGGAATATTTGTTTTACTCAAACTAAATAATAAATATTCCCAGATACCAAAGTTTTACCAAATATCAAAATTATTTTGAAATTATTCACAAAAAATAAAAATAAGAATTCAACTTTGACACTCTGTATCTCAGAAACGAACAACTTGCGGACATGTGTTTGTAGGGTATTTTCTTCTTACTTCGATGTGTGCAACCAGCTCCAAAATTTTCTACAAGTACGTAAGAAACTCCCTGTATAAACATAATCATCGTTATCGTATAAGTAGATTCAACACATTGAAAAAAGTATATAATTAACATTCATGAAGTAAGCATACTATCATTTGAAAATTCCTGTGAGTTATAGTAAGGTGTTCCTAAGACGTAGTTTTCCAAACGACTTGAAACTGGAAGATTTCTTAGATTGAGCGAAAACTTATTGTAAATATTTATAATGCTAAATTTGACATTTGTCTGTATGTGTGCATAGTAGCTTTTCTCATTCCTAAGATCATTCTTTATTTTTGTGTGATAGACGTGATCCATTTCACATCCAACGAAAAGTTCTGATGCACGGTATCAAGGTTTATTGGCACTACAACAGATTTTGGTTGGCCTCCAACCACCGAACTACGACCACGCAAAGTCATTGTGTTTTTTTTAATGAATTTATTTTAAAAAAGGTACACAATGAGTCTTCACCACCAAAAGTCAAAGTAAGTGATCGAGGCCCCATTGATTAGTTGATCTACTTCGATAGTCATAAAGAAACTTCGCTCGACATTATTGACGAATTTATTACCTACATATTCTGAAAGAAGCCAAATATTCAACTAACAGAAAACATGAAGGGTGTCTAAGAAAATGATATGAGTACCTACACATTTTGTAAGAAAGATCAAACTTTACGGTAGAAACATTAGATTGCACTTAGAAAGCAACACCAGAGTTGCCATCTCGCAATACATAATAGGCAACCTTCAAATAAGATTTTAATAACAAGGATACAACAATCCTTCTGATGTTAATAATTAACATCGAAATCTTCAAAGAATTGGTCCACTGCTATCCCAGATATTTTCTATATTTCAAACCCAGTCGGAAAATATGAATATCATCAAATTACAGGACAGAAGGCAATGTCAAGATTTGATTGAATAAGGATGACTTGCGCTAATGAGATTTCAGAAGACTATCCTGAAGAAAATCGGAATGACTTCCGCTAGAGATGATAAAAAAGTTGAAATTTTCACATATATCGGTTCGTAGCGAGTTTGTTGTGACGACACATAAAGTCATTCTCTATACAAATATGATTCAGAGATTGTCAAGAGTACACAAAATACATGATCATTACAACAAAAGAAGGTATTCCATTTCGAAGATAAGTGAATGTCATAAATGTGTTAGGTATTCTCTAGTAAATACTCCATCACCACTCCCAAGTATGCAATGCCAGAAAGACATGAAAGCTAGTTTTAATCGCTGAATATCCTTGGTATACGTACATGTATCCTCTTTACAAATATCGTAATCGTAACGTGTGTTATGGGGACACATGAAAGTATGACATTTTATTCACTCCAGTTATTTTTGTGTTTACTGTTTACTATCTCTCTATCACGTTTACCAAGACTACACATGAGGATCACACATGAAGATCGCTCATGAATACTTTACAAAAAAAAGTTTCCATCCAAGATCTCTATTTCTGAACGTGTTTGCAGGCTTTCCCAACCATAGCCATTGTCATTAAACCCTGAATACAACCGCACAACCTCGAACAAGTTCAAAGTACAACAGAATTGTCAAAGTCCATCAGGGATATTTCAAGATCATAGACACACAACTATGCACCAGACATAACCCAAAAAGTCACCGGAAGGGTGCTGATGACGTCAAAAAGATGGAGATGGGGGTTCAAAACTGGCTCAAATCTCCTACTATTTAATAATTTTGATTACTTTTTCTTAATTTTGTAATTGAAAATGGCGTGACATAAAGAGCACTTTCTTGCAGAAGCTGCCCGTATTACTTTTCGTGAAGTATTCAGAATTGATATTCATTGTATCGTTTATCAGCAATAATAGTCATAAACTTTCTTTTTCTAAGGAAAGCTGAGAGGAGATTACCAGCAACTTCAAATACATTGTTTTCTAGAGAATTGAACTTCATACGACGTTAAAGTTTGATGATGTTTAGAATTCATGAAAACCATTCCCTATGGATCTGTAGTGGCTAGGTAAGGTGTTCACTTTCCTAGAACTTGATTATACTCTCGAAGTTTTCTGTTCGACTATGTATATTTAATACACTGTGTTTCGGGGCGTGTCAATCTATTGATAAATGAATTCCGCGATGGAATAGAAAGGTGTTATTGTGTATTTAATTAGTTTTTTATAAAGGGCGGTTTTTTATATCCCTCCCATTCCCTGTTTACTCTTGAACGGTTCGACTTACAAAAATGGTACAAATACCCACCTTTTCAAATAAGGTCACCGATACTACTTTTTGAAATAAAATCCACTGTAATTGCCGATGGGGCCGCATCAACCATCACTGTATTCAATTCTCTTTCAACCATCTACATTTTTTTAAGTTAATATTTTTTACAATATGCAAGTATCTGTACGGATCAGAATCGTATCCTGTCCTCGATTAATTTGAACAATGAGATAAAAAAATATTTTGAATGGTGTTATTGTCCAATCTTACTTCTATTTAAACAATGGTATTACCGATACTACCATTTTAGAGAAGAAACGTTGCCATTACTCGACAGATGGCGCTAGGGTACGAACATTTCGAAAGGCCTAGGGATCCAAATTGTGAAAAATGGTATACTCAAAGTATAAGTTGATATTGAGGCCTTTAAAACTGATTTTTCGAGCACGGGGGCATAGCCGGAGTGGTTAAATCAGTATACCTTTCGTTGTCATGGAAATGAGTAAAACAAAAATGTATTTGCAATTTGTCACCACAGTTGTTATTGATTATGTTACACTTGAAAATTAGTTCTAACATTGATAACTCAAATAGTAAAGCAGAATAGCGGTTAATATCTCAAGAATCTGAATAGGCTTATAAACAATAATACAAGTACATCAAATGGATAGAAGAGCAAAAGGAAACGAGACATTAAACATTCACCAAAAGACGATTGCGGATTCGAACAATCGAAAATTTGACCATTTCAACATTAAGACGATGGACTTCCGAAATGCAGGTAATCAGAGAAAAATATGTTATAAACAACTTTGAAAGTAAATCTGTATTTTTGACACGCCTTCTGGTGCTCCCGGAACCTGAGGCAATATTTTTGCCTTGCTTTTTGGGCTCTTCTGATAGCTGTCCAATTGGAACAATTGCAGTTTTAATGACCTCTGTACTATTATTTATAACGAAAACACTAGTAGAAAACCGACTATGCCATCACATGAAAGACAGTGATATGTTTTCGACTCGCAACTGTCATTTATTAATTTCTTGTTATAAACATTTAAAAACGTGCTTTTCTACGTCAGTGCGTAAAGTGATACTTTTTCGTGCGTAAAAAAATCATCTGTGCGTAAAATCATCAAGTGTGCGAAAAATCATCAACTGTGCGTAAACTAATTTTTTACACACTGTTCATACATGTATGCATTTTAGAAAAATACAGTATTTTGCGTCAAATATAACTCGGAAGTCTTTATTTGATAAAAGACGACAATTCATATCATTGAACATTCAAATTAATGACAAAATTGCTACAATTTGGCAATATAATAACTGTCGAAGAAAAAACTTTGTATGAAACACTTTCGTAAAGTCCCACTTCACAAACTTGTCATCATAAATAGCTATTTTTTAATTGTTTTGCTTATAAAATGAAAACTGATACAGCAATCCGGTTGCTCCTATGGAGATAATTGTAGATAATTGAGATACATACAAAATGGTATATTTTACGACCCGGTCGAATCATTAGTAACGGAGGCAAACTGAAACAACCGGAAACTTTTGCGATTTTTTTAAAAATTCATAACTCCGCCATTTTTCAAGAAGTAGGATTGGGCTTTCTCATGAAAGTATTGAATCATGTGTACTTTAAGTGTGCACAAAACAAGCACTGTCGGATCGTTAGTTTTGACACAATTGCAATTTAATTTTTTTTTGCCCTTTCTTGCAGCGTGCCTGAATGCTCTAGTGACAGCCCGATTTCAATTTCTCAAACAGATTATGAAAATAGAAGTATAGTAATACAAATCTTATATTCTCAATTTGTGCTACAATGGTGCAAAATGGGTGAAAAATGCATGCAATCATGACTGAAAACGGCCGAGCCCGCGTTAGCTGCCGAGTGGTAGGAGAGTACGGGAGATGATGGGAATTCTTCTAATGAACGGGTTACGTGATAATACGCTTACCCCCATATCCCGCTCTCTCCTACCACTCGACCGCTTCCACCAGCTCGGCCGCTTTCAGTTTGTTGTTGCAAGCATTTTTCACCCATTTCGCAGCATTTTAGCGCAAAATGAGAATATAAGTTTTGTGGTACTGTACTTTTACTTTCAAAATATTATATAAGAGAAACAATATTGGACCTAATACAGATCCTAGCGGAACTCCAAAATTCACATTAATTTCTTGCGAGTGTGATGTTGTTTTCACTATTTGTTTTCGATTAGCTAAATATGATTGGAACCAGCACAGTGGTTTTTCCCTGAAGCCATAAACTTGGAGCTTTTTAAACAAAGTTTCATGGTCTACACAATCGAAAGCTTTTGATAGATCACAGAACACCGACGCAGCAAGTTCTCCATTGTTAATTTCAGAATAGACTTCATATAAGACGGAGAAGATAGCATTATGGGTATTTTATCACTCTGGGATCCAAACTGATTCGCGCTAAATATGTTACCTATGAGAATTTAAAAATGTAGTCATTCTTTTTTAACAATTTTTTCCATGAGTTTTGCTGTTGTTGGAATAAGAGATATTGGGCAAAAATTAGAAGGATTTTCCAAGTCACCACCTTTGTGCAGAGGAATTACAATTCACGTTTTCAAGAAGTCGGAGAAAGTACCAGTTTGCAACGAAATATTATTGACCTTTCTGGAAGATGCATTTTCAGGAAGATTCTCTATGATAGAAACTGATAAGTCGTCAATACCTGCCGTTTTTTTGTTTTTTCAATTCATGGAGAATTTCCAGCTATTCCATAATGTTCGTGTCGTACAAAATTAAATTTTCGTCTATCTCAAATGATTGTAGATTTTTTGAGGTGTCATACAGACGCGGGCTCAAACTTTCATTCAACTTTCCTGCAATGGTGCAGTAGAACTCATTCAATTCATTTGGGTTCAAGGGAGTATCAATCATCTTACTAATTATCCGCCAGAGCCTGTTTTGTGCACACATAAAGTGCATATGATTCAATACTTTCATGAGGAGGGTCAAACCTACTTCTTGAAAAATTGCGGAGTTATGAATTTTTTGAAAAGTCGTATTTTTTTTTTTGTTTTGCTACTTTTCCTCCATTACTAATGATCCGATCAGATCGTTAAACATTTCATTTTATTCGTATATTCATTTTATTTTATAAGCAAAACAAATTTAAAAAACAAGTTTTTTGTTATTTAAATGAAAACAACATAACAGAATATAACTACGGACTGTCTTTCATGTGATGGCACAATCGGTTTACTGATAGTATTTTTTTAGGTAAAAATGCTCTATTTATTGGTCTATAACACCAGGAATTAAGACCGAGAAATCGTTTCCTGAATTCAAGACAAAACTATTTCGAAACCAGAGGATAATGTTCTCAGTATTACCATTGTTTAAAATAGAAGTAAGATAGGTAGCCAACCTTATGGGATTAATACTGGATTCAAATGGATGCGACATATAGATGGCGAAAGTGATCTCGCATCCAAGTCGTGTCGTAACTTCAGTGACCTGGCCTCCAAGTCATATCTTAACTTGATTGAAATAATGGAACAACATTAAAATCAGGGTTTTATGAAGCTGCATTAAAATGACGTCAAATATTCATGTTTGTAACTAATCTCGCTAGATGACACTCGCGTTTGGGTGCAATACCTTTTCCACGGGCATTGGTGTAGTGGAGTGAAAACTCGAATTTTTTTTGTTTTGCTGCTTTTTATCCATTACTAATGATCCGATCGGGTCGTAAAATATCTCATTTTATTCGTATTCCAATTATCTATTGGAGCAACCAGATTGCACTATTAGTTTTAATTTTATAAGCAAAACAAATTTTGAAAACACGTTTTTTGGTATTTAAATGTTTATAACAAATGAATCAATGACAGTTGCGAGTCGAAAACATAACAGATTATAACTACGGACTGTCTTTCATATGATGGCACAATCGGTTTACTACTAGTTTTTTTTTAGGTAAAAATGCTCTATTGATTGGCCTATAATACCAGGAATAAAGACCGAGAAATAGTTTCCTGATTTCAAGACTAAAGTATTTCGAAACCAGAGGATAATGTTCTCAGTATTACCATTGTTTAAATAAACTTAAGATAGTTAGCCAACAATATGGGATTAATATTGGATTCAAATGGATGCGACATGTAGATGGCGAAAGTGATCTCGCATCCAAGTCATGTCGTAACTTCAGTAACCTGGCCTCCAAGTCATATCGTAACTTGATTGAAATAATGGGACTGCATTCAAATCAGGGTTTTATGAAGAAACCTACATTAAAATGACGTCAATATTCATGTTTGTAACTAATTACGCTAGATGACACTCGCGTTTGGGTCCAATACCTTTTCCAAGGGCATTGACTGACTATCTTACCTCTATTCTCTATTTGAACTAAGGTATTACACTACATTTTTTGCTAAACACAATATCCAATCCAGTTATCTGAGCCTCAATTCAATTCAAAAATTCGAAACAACGAATCCACGCATGAAGAATTGACAAACCAACGTCGAAATGCCTCAATGCATCGTTCAACATTGTAGGAGTTGCACCTCGAATAAAAACTTCTTTGAGGAATAAGTTTTCGTCAAGCCGTTGTATATTTTTCCATCAATCATTGTCAACAGAAGATGCTACTTAACAGAAATCAAGGAATCTCCATCACCATGCATTATTGGAAGTGAATTGTTTATTTCCTCCAAGACCTTGTCAGAATCTGCTTTCGTGAACCCAATATTTTCCTTGGCAAACATAAATTTGATCAGATGACGAAAAATCGTAGGTAATGGTCCAGGATTCTGCCAAATGACGTTGTTGTTACTGAGTAATGCTTCATTCCCACTCAATTGTCTAGCATTCTCCAAGGAACTTGAATTCTTACAATTGGTAAAATCACCAGCAGATACTGGGCTTATATTCATGTTTCATATTATTTTGACAATGTTGCTTCTGTTACTTCTGTAGCTCTCATCAACTCCCCAAAACTACGTGATGAAATGAGGTCCGCAAGTCTATATTTTTTTTGTTTTGAATGATAACTCGTCAACATTGTTTTGTAGTCCAATCAATAAATAATTTTTTCCTAACAAAAATACTAGTAGAAAACCGACTGTACTATCACATAGAAAACAGTCCGTAGTTATATTCTGTTATGTTTTAGACTCGCAACTGTCATTTATTAATTTGTTGTACACATTTAAATAACAAAAAACGTGTTTTATTAAATTGTTTCGCTTATAAAATGAAAACTAATAGAGCAATTTGGTTGCTCCAATGAAAAGAATTGTAGATAATTGAAATACAAACAAAATGGGATTGAGGAAAACCGAAAAAACCGAAAAATTTAACGATTTTTAAAGGAATTCATAACTCCTACATATTTCAAGAAATAGAGTTGGCCCCTCTCATGAAAGCATTAAATCATGTGTACTTTGTGTGTGCACAAAACAGGCTCTGACGGATCATTATTTTTGGCACAATTGCAATTTGAGTATTTTTTGCACTATCTTGCAGAGAACCTGGTTGCTCTAGTGATAGTCCGATTTCAATTTCTAAAACAGAATTTGAAAGCAGAAGTACACACACAAAACATATATTCCCATTTTGCACTAAAATGCTGCAAAATGGGTGAAAAATGCTAGCAAACAGGACTGGAAACGGCCAAGCTGGTGGAAGCGATCGAGTGGTAGGAGTGAGCGGGAGATGAAGGGAAGCGTTTTATCTCGTAACCCGTTCATTAGAAGAATACCCCTCATCTCCCGGACTCTCCTACTACTCGACAGCTAACGCGGGCTCGACCATTTTCAGTCATGTTTGCATGCATTTTTCACCCATTTCGCACGATGGAAGCGCAAAATGAGAATATACGTTTTACTATACTTCTACCTTCATAATCTCTTTGAGGAATTGAAATTGGGCTATTACTAGAGCATCCAGGCACGCTGCAAGATAGTGCAAAAAAAAATTCGAATTGCAATTGTGCCAAAACTAACGATCCGACAGCGCCTGTTTTGTGGACACATAAAGTACACATGATTAAATACTTTCATGGGAAATGCCAATCCTACTCCTTGAAAAGTGGCGGAGATTCTAATTTTTCAAAGAATCGCAAAATTTTCCTGACAGGGTTGTGAAACATTCCATTATTCGCATTTCAATTATCTACAATTCTTCTCATTGGAGCAATCAGATTGCTCTATTAGATTTTATAAGCAAAACAATTAAAAAAAAAAACGTATTTTGTTATTTAAATGTTTATAACAAATTAATAAATGACAGTTGCAAGTCGAAAACGTAACAGAATATAACTACTGACTGTCTTGCATGTGATGGCATAGTCGGTTTGCTACTAGTATTTTTGTTAAAAGCTCACTCATTTTATGCTCTATTGCTTGGTGTAGTGTGGTCTTCTTCCAGGTCTTCTTGGAATCTTGAAACGATGTGACGGTCGTGGCATGGTACTTCGTTTGGAATTGGTAGTTCTGATCTCCCAACCAATTCTTATTCGTTGTCAAGATACGATCCTCCGACTTTCCCACAGCTGCCATCCATTTGACGGCAGTTTATAAGGAATATTTGGCCACCCTCAATCTGATTTATTTGTCATAGTCCTCAGTAAGAACTTCAAAGTTGGATTTGGACGAAAGAAATTCGAAAAAGTGAGCGTTTCGTTTGTCTTTTCCGTGTTTCATTTATTCTTTGATAACATTGATTCTTGTGAAATGTGAAGGTATTCTGAAAAAATACCTTTTGTACGAGAGTGTGCTGACTGTCATACGTTTTATTATTCATATAAAAAAACGTGTATTCTAGTTCATTTTCAAAGTGTTTTTAACACGTTGCATGCTAATAACGCCTATGCGCCATGGTGTTGGTTTATCAGGGTGCTGATGACGCTCATGTGCGTTTTGGAAGGAAATATTTTAAAGCTGTCAAATACTCAAATACATTCACCAAGGCATGCACTCAGCTTCTTAGTGGAGGATAATAAAAGTGAAACATTTAACTTATGTGTCCTGAAAAACCGGGTTTATGTATTGGAGATTGTTTTGAACATTTTCATGCACACACGGAACTTATTGTAGTTATACTTTCATAATAAAGTTTTCTATTTATTTCAGTCAATGTTAATTTTTACAGTATTTATAATGACAACAAAAGTGGAAACATTCGTGAGACAGTGCTGAAGAAGCCTATATATGAGCGTCCTTCCGTTTAAAATTATATGAATTTCTCAGAACGTTTAGAATGTATTCTGCCAAAGTAAAATCGGCACATTTACTGTTATTTTTAAGGGTGTACCTTTCAGCATCTACCAATTACATTACTTTAGGACATTAGCATGCAACGTGTTTATTGTTTTACTATGAGACACATTAACAATAATTTTTAAAAATTAGCACCCACCTTCAGAAACACGATCAATCAAGTCACAATTAGATAATGTTTGACGTGCATGTCGCGGAAATTCAACCGATTAATTCTTGCAATTGCATTTTAGCCAACAATAATTGGACCAACACTTTCACCACATTGCTTGTGAGTCGTAGAGATAGTATAATGGCTTTCATTTTCTCGGATGAATTCCCATCCTCGAAAATAATAGCCATCATGATACGCTCGTTTCCAAGTGTTACAATAAGTGAATAGAAACTGAAGAATGTGTGAAAACTTTGCGAACATTTTATGTTGCCAACCGTATAGAGTCTCCATTTAAACCCCGCGACCCCAGGGTCGAATCTCTCGCTAGCGATTTTGAGCATTTGCAGCTCTCTAACAAAGCGGAATGGCATCGGCGGGTGATTGTAGGTGATAAAAATGTCCGAGAATCAATTGGTGAATGCCGAATCAGTACATCAAAGGGATCTGACCAAATCAAATAGCAATTTCCCATCTCCAATACCTTCAATTCCACGAGCAGGCCGTGTCTATCAATCGATCGTTCGGTACAGGTGATTTTTCCTCGAGGGATCACTAGGGTATACCGCATGTACAACCCGATCTAACCCGGTTATATTAATTGAAGCAAATCAATTAAAAGCTAGCGGGCATAGCTATTTAATTATGTCGGAATTAACATGGAAACAGCACAAAGTGTTTGTACAAGGGCTACGCCATTGCCGGCAATAAATAAAACCAGAGTGCAGGATTGCGTAACAAATGTAGGGAGTGTGCTGGAGCTTGTGCTCCTTATGAATTAGGTAATACGATGTAAATTTGGCAGAACATTTTCTCGAAATTGATGTGTTTCCAAATATGTTTCATTGTTATAACTTTTCACCAGCTCTAGAATAAGTTATTCAATGATCTCATCATTTCCAGTTCCAGGGGCGCACCCAAGATTTTTTTCGGATGGAGTTAATTTTTTATTTTTAATTCACCTATTTTTTTTCGTATGTTCAAGCTAGGGACCTTGTTGGGTACGCAGCATGCATGCTCTTTTAATACCTATTCCAATATTTCGACAAAAATTATTGTTATCATCAGGGAAAGTAACAATGTTATTAAAAGACAGTGAACAATGACAAATCAGTTGAATCCAAAACTACTTACAGTGTCCACGAGGTTGTGTGCATAAGGGGATGAACAATATAAATACGCATATAATTACAATAAACATATTAAAAGAACAGTTTGGGGAATGGCAATGAAAAAAGTCAACGGAATTAATCAAAAGTCTTACAGGGGGCACTTGCAGTTGCGTCCTCTGATGCATTGAGGAACGTTGCACAAGTATCTGTTAGATATAATTCAATGCCTGTCATGGTCTTAGCCAGGAGAGAACTTGTTTTCTGATTGGTACTTGCCATAATAAGCCTACGTAGTAGGTGTATATGGGAGTAGAGGGTTAAACATCGTTCGACAACGACTGTTCGTTTCTAAACGATCTCCCAAAAAAACTCTGTATTCGCATAAATATGTCAACCTGGAGATTCGTTGTGTTCTTCCTCTGCACGCTTGGTGGAGCGGCCTAGAAACCGCCCCATAGCGTGAACCAGTGGTGACCAGGCAGCGGAGTGTGTAATGATTTGGACGGGGAACAGATGGCTTCAGTGCTGTATGTGTTGACCTACCCTTTGCACTGATGAAAGGCAAAACCTCGAAACTAGTCCGCAGGTGGTCACCCTGTCCGAATCAAAACATAATTCTGCTGGTTGGTCACAGGGGGCACTTGCATTGCGTCCTCTGATGCATTGAGAAACGTTGCACAAGTATCTGTTAGACATAATTTAATACCCGTTGTGGTAGGTGTCAATGAGAGTAAATGGTTAAACATCGGTCGGTAACGACTCTTCGTTATTAAACGATCTCCCAAAAGAACTCTGATATCGAATTAAAATTCTGTTGGAAAACTCATGCCGCTGCTCCAACTACAAAATGGACGAGAAAGAAATAAGAAATTTTATTTCAGGTTGACAACTTATCAAGTAAAATTAGGTCAAGTTTTACCTAAAAAAAAAAATTAAATTTCCTTCTCTTCCATTTTGTGGTTGGTTTTTCAGACATCTTATTTAAAATAGTATCGACGCCGACGGTAGAAGTAAGTTTATTGGGATATGTCGGCTAAACTTTGGATTCCAATAAAAATGAATTTGTGCTTTGAGAACCGTGTTCATTCATATTACTCAAAAAAGCATCTACGAATGGAACATATAGGAGATGCGATAATAATCCTCTGGATGAACAACTTCTACATTGCATCTGTGTTTCTCAGTTCTTGCAATTCGAGGCATATTCAGAGGAAAGTCAAACTTGACTGCTTTATCTTTAGCTTATAAAAATATTAGTTTTTATGGGCCGTGGTGGCCGTGGTGGTAGAGCGTTCGCCTTTGGAGCGAAGGGTCGAGGGTTCAAAGACTCGCATGGTTATCAGTCTCGTGCATGGCATCACAAGTTGAAAGGTAAGGGCTGCGTCTTCCCTAGCTCACACAAGTCTCTGGAAGACTTCCGAGGGTTGCGCGTAGGGGTGCAATCGGTTGACGGAAATAACAATTTTAACAAAATTTTTCAACTCCTCGACCGAATTTTCTCTCAAGTGACTGATTTCAAGAATAGTATCTTCTGCTAAATTAGTTGCTTTTTTAAATCTAAATTTCGCTGTTGTAATACTTTGCATAACTACCGAAGCTAAATACTCTACAAATAGAAGAGAAATACAAAATTATTCTCTCTTTATTGAAAAACTGAGTTGATTTGCAGCATTTGCTGAATTTTTATCTGGCCATTCAGAAATTCCATCTAAAGCCAGTACAACAGCATCATATAACTCCATCTGTCCATCTTATAGCACAAAGACTTGTCAATTTTATATGACCAGACTGAATTTCTGCATCCTCTAAACATCCTTTTTGAGGTAGGTACCTATGAAAACAATTATACAATTTTTCATTGGTACCTAAACAGTTTTCACTGTCGGCATTTCGCAAGAACTTGTAACAGCCAATTTTAAAGAATCACATTGTTATTCTCACTTACTGATTTAACATGCTGTCCAAAGAAATTGAAAACACGTATATTGTGTTTTGTTCTTTTCATACAAAATAATCAAGAGTTATTAAATTTCGGGGGAAGGGGGTTAAAACCTCTGAACCCCCTCCCCTTGATTGTGCCCTTGACCAGTTCGCACAAGTCACTCGAAGAATTCTGAGAGTTGCTCGTTAGGGTTCAACCGGATAACGGTATGAACAAACGAACATTCAGTATGTTCATTTCTGGATTGTATACAATTCGGCACGATAATTTCACTCACTATATGAAACTCGCGTTTCCTGCACTATAAGGACCAATCAAAACCGTGTCTTGATAGTACACAGTTCCTTCCTTTCGAGTCGGTGAGACCACGTCGTCATTGGCAACCGCGAAACAAAACCACACTGGAGAATCTAATGTAATGTTCCTGATATATTATTATATTCCTAGTATAACATAAATGTCACTCTGATGGACTTCATGTTATTTATTCATTAGATATAGATAACTATTGGAGAATTCAGGACAATGAAGCTTTCTTGACTTTCTTACTACCACGAGTGCTCTCAATACTATCGATAATGATTCTGTCAGAGATCAACGAGATAAAATTGCTTTGTAACAACACGAGTCTGTTAGGACAGGTGGTGATAACTGAAAGCAATTTGATCGTGTTCCAGATATATGACTGGATTTTCATTAGTATCATCTGATCTAAATATACTTCAGTACTTTTTAAGAGAATGTGTTGTTCATTTCTTAACCTACCAACAAATTTTGATTGGGTGAATCATGAAATTCTGTTGCAGAAATTTGAGGATTACGTCATCAGAGGGATATCTAATAAGTGGATGACATCTTACTTGAAATACCAGGAACAATATGTAAAAGTCGGGTGTAGTAACTGAAAAATAAAAATTGAACAGTGGAGTCCCGCAAGGCTCTATCTGGGGCACATATTATTTTTGTTTATATAAATGATCTCACTAATTTGACTATAAGCGGTAAGTTCATTTTATTTGCAAATGACGCAACTATTGAATGGCACTAAAGATAAAAAATATACTCAGCCTATATATCTAGCTTAAATAAAAGAAGTGGTGAGATGCCTACCAAATGGTTTTCAACTCTAAGAAAACTGTGCTATCATTTAAGTGGGACATTGACAAAATACAACTTAATAACGACACGCTCACGAAATCTTAGGTACTTAGACATTGTATTGGATCATAACTTCATGAACTTTATGAACTTAATATTATGTCAATGACAAAGAAATTATCATCGGGGTGTTATACTAGTAGAATTATTCGGAATGAGATTGGTCATCTTATGGCGAAAAAAATCTACTTTGCTCTTCTGGAATCTCACATCAGATATGGTAGAGCATTTTGAGGAGCATGCTCGCAGGGGTTGTTTTCAATGATCTCTACAAAACAGAGCACATGTGCCATGTTAACCATCAAACCTCATGTAAACCCTTATTCATATATCAGAGGATACTTACACGTACATCAATCTTCGTGTTGGAATCAACTTGCTTAGTTCAATTATCAAAATCAGACGATGTACACAATACTAGGGCAAATGGCCAAAATATACCTATATTTAATCCCCAGAACCACCGAATGCAAAATTCAATTGTTCGCAAAGGTACAAAAATGATCATCTACCGGAGCAAATTAAAAATATTTAAAGCACTCCGAAATTCAGAAGGGCGGTAAAAAATTCCTTACTCACAAGGCCCTTTTACTATTTAACGGAGTTGTTTGAAAAAAAATTTAAATAGCTGCGACAGCATTACAAAATATCTGATCTTTTACACCAACAAGTGTGAGGTATATCCTTTACATCTTCCTTCCTTCTTTCCTTTAGAGTATATACGTACTAACTGAATTACTCGGTTTCAAAAAAAAAATCAAAATATCTTATTATTTATTTTTTTATGGTAGATATATGTATATAGTATGTTAATATTTTTATCATCTGGCAATTATTGTCACGAGTTGTTTTATTAGTCCATTGATATAAAATCCATTTGTGAAAATTCCTTCAGTATCTGTTTTACTTAATATAATCTGTTAACTGTATTGTTATCAAAATATTTTATAGTAGGTACCATGACTGTATACTGTATACAGTGCGGCTTTTTTTAGTCCCCCCCATGTTAACTTTTGAACGGATCGACGTAGAAACATGAATAAAAAACCGTTTGGAGGGTTTCACCGATACTACTTTTTGAAATAAAAATTATGGTGATTGCTCGACAGGGGGGCGCGGGGGGCACATCAACACAAACATTTTAAATGGCATGGGGGGTCAAGTGTAACATCGTTGAAAAGAGAATTCAATTCTCTTCACAACCATCTAATTTTTTTTTAATTTAGTTGAAATTATTTTCACAATCCAAATTCGAAATATCAAAAATAAATGCGGATCTGGAATAATGAAACCAAAAATATTTTGAAGGGTATTACCGATACTACTTTTTGAGAGAAGAAACATTGAAATTACTCGACAGATGGCGCTAGGGACAGATCAACTTGATAATTTCGAAAGGCATATGAATCGATATTGAGAAAAAATTTCTCAACAAAATTCAAAAATATTCAGATGGTTGTGAAGAGAATTGAATTCTCTTTTCAACGATGTGACACTTGACTCCCCATGCCATTTAACATTTTTGAGTTGATGTGCCCCCCGCGCCCCCTTTCGAACAATCACCATATTTTTTGTCTCAAAAAGTAGTATCGGTGAAACCCTCCAAACAGTTTTTTATTCATGTTTCTACGTCGAACCGTTCAAAAGTTAACAGGGGAGGGGACTGAAAAAAGTCGCTCTGTATATACATTTATAGGTTTTTCTTTTCTTGTCTGACAATCCTTATCGGTTTGCATCAATTTGATTCAAATTTATTTTTATTTGATTACCTGCTCATTTTAAGCAGTTAGTATACATATACTTAATATATTTAGAGGTTTTGTCAGTAAGAATTCTATTATTTGGATAATAAAGCATCCGTTTACTTCGACTTTGAATTCAAAAGGAGACTAACAAATTTGCCAATATAGTCAATATATTTCAGAATATGGGCGTGATTTTCGCATGAAATACGATGCCAATCCTGTGCAAATTTAAATGTGATTATTTTTTTCATGTTGAAATGAGAATTAAATAGCATTCGGAAACAATTATCAAAAAACCACATCTAAATTGTGAGTGAGTACAACTCAAAGCGTACACTACCACTTGGGCGCACTTTCTAATGTAAACGGTTGCCGAGATATACACGTCGGTTCTACCCCACCGCAAAGGGTTAAACTCGATCAAGTTGCTTTGAGGCAATGCCACTCGTCCTATGTTCCCAAGCAATTTGATCTCGTTGATTTCTGACAGAATCAATATCGATGGTATAATCCACGATAACTTCACTCGCTATATGGCTCTCATCTCCTGCGATATAAGGACCAATCAAAACGGTGTGTCTTGAGAGTTAGGTTAGGTTAGGTTTGAACGTGAGTGGGCCCGTATCAGGCCCTCCACTGCGGCCAATGGCCTATTGTGGCTCACCCTATGGTTATATTTCTCCCAGTATATCCAATCTCTTGACGAAATTGAGGAATGCATTGGGAGAACAATTTCCCAGGTTTTATGGCCTTACTGTCGTATCGCCAAATATTGAGAATCTGGTTCTGGCCGCTGCAGGGCATGTACACAGAATGTGTTCAGCCGTTTCATCATCCTCCATGCATAGCCGGCACTCTGCATCTTGTGCAAGTCCGATTTTATGCATGTGATGTTTGAGTTTGCAGTGGCCAGTAAGCAAACCTACTATAACTCTGAGATGCGCTCTGCTGAGTTCTAGCAGTTTGTCAGAGTCCTGTTTTTTCCTTGTACAAGCAATAAATGCTTTGGAATGGGCTAGGCCCGGTAGACTACGCCAGTACTCGATTCTTTTATTGCCTGCCCAAGCTGTTATGACATTCTTGGCAGTGCTATATGCTAAACCGATTACCGGTTCTGGTGCAGTGAACGTTGTTTCGCCCCCCCCCCCCTTTTGCTAGGGCGTCCGCTATTTCGTTTCCTTCTAGGCCTGTGTGACCTGGTATCCAGACTAGGGTAACGTTGTTGTCTTGAGAGTACACAGTTCCTTCCTTTCGAAACGGTGAGACCACGTCGCATAAGCAACTTCGAAACCAAACAACAATAGGAAATACAATATCATCTTTTTAACTTAATGAGTATGAAGTGAATGTCGGATTGACGGACTCCGTGTTATTTAGTTATTAGATATGGCTATGGAAGAATTCACGACAATGAAGCTGTCTCACTTTGTTGGTTTGTGAAATTATCAGTAATGATACCACGAGTGATTGCATTTTCGCGATAAGTCTGTAGATTCATTTCTAAACGAAACTGAATTGAGTTCAGAAATAAAAAAGAGACGCAATTTTATTTCACAAACAAAGTGAAATGTAAAAAATGTGAAATTTGGCAGAATTAGAAGAAATTAGCAAATAAGTTGAGAAGTTGAACTGAGAAATTAATGAAGTTCAATAAACAGGAAACATTGATTAATTCGATAGAATTTAAATACGTGCATAGTGTGATTAATTATATTTGACCTTTAACTGTCACATACACGAATCTGAAAACACCTAACTTGACAGGCCAATCAGAGTCAAGAGTCAAGTTTGGTATTATCGATAATCCGAACTTGACAAAAGCAATAGTCTTTTTTTCCACTCATGTGCATTTGTGCTTGTATTTGAGCATAATACTGTGTGTCTATTATTCCATTTTCGTAATATAGGTTTATTATTTTCTCCTTGTATGGACACTTTATTTCAATGAAATAATCATTTGAGAGTCCATCAGGTAAAACACCAAATATCCACCATTTGCTGTCCAAAATGAGCCCAGACTGTTTTATTTTCAATTTTTTTACACTAATAACACTATTGTAACACTGATACATATAAACGCTTATTGTGATCGAACATAAGATGGAACATCCGATAGCAAAACAATGAATAAGTGTATGGTGAGAACGTTGAGTTGTAAAATGACGTCACATATACGAAGCTAAAAACACCGAACTTGACAGACCAATCCGAGTCAAGAGTCAAGTTTGGTATTATCGATAATCCGAACTTGATAAAAGCTCCTGATTGGTTCATTTGACAAGATCGTGAAATAGTCTTAATAAATACAACTCGTGCTTACAATACTACCGAAAATTCTGTCAGAAATCTTAACACTTTGCGGTTGAGTGTATCTGAGCTTCATACTTCTGTTTTTTTTTTCATGAATATAATAACGTTCATTTCTTAACCTACCAACAAATTCAAAAGGGAGACTAACAAACTTGCCAATATAGTCAATATATTTCAAAATAGGGGCGTGATTATCACATGAAATACAATGTGAATATTTCATTTCCTTAATTTTTTTATTGAGTCGCATAATAAGTTTTGTGCAATTTGTGTTGAAATATAATATACAGGATGATTTACCACCACTTACATAAAATTTAATGGGATACTGGTCTATCATGTCCGAATGCACCTTTAAAATTTGAGAGCTATCCGTGATGATTTAACCAATTTTTTTGTACGTCATCCGCAATGGATACGCCACTGCATCATTGAATTCTAGGAACCTTGAAAACATAATCGTGCTTCTGTGAAAGATGTCATGAGAACTGAAGCATTACAATGATTCAATGTTACTATTTGCTAGTGCAAAATCACTGATGGTCGTTGTCAAATTGTTCTCGATTTGTCTTGGTTTTACACTTATTACTGAACGAATTTCCACGGCGTGTGTGGAAACATCCAAAATTTTTCCTCGACATAACCTGTTTTCTCCAGATAATGCAATTATGAACCGTAATAGTCGAGTACAGAAATTTGAGAAAACTTGGTACTGGTCCATGTATGTATGTCACCCGTCAGTTTTATTTGCAATAGTGATCGTATTTTGAAGTCTTTCGTAAATCGGTACTGTTCAATATGCCAACGTTTGCCTTTAGCGAAATTTGTGATATGATTATTACATATGGTGCAGTGATTGAAAATGCTAGTGCTTGTGTTAGAGAATACTCGAGAATATTTCCAAATAGACGCCAACCCAACTCCAATCGTCGCTTGGAATTGTGTCTCAACCAATGTCATTTCACCGTTAGACTCCGTTATTTACATTTCGAGCTGCGGTCAAGACAGAGTCACAATCTAAGCGCAATTTTTAGTGCCGTTTGTTTCGCGGCAATTATCTGCTTATAATCATTGTATTTAAGCAGATAATTCTGCAAAAACTCATCTTTGCCAACTTTTGGGTTGTCTGGAACTATTTCAGCGGCAATAAAAATTGTGCTCAGAATGTGACCGCAGATGGAAATGTTGGTAAATAACGAAGTCTAGCCGTAATATGTCATTGGTCTTGACGGTAACTGAAACATTTCATTTAACATGATAAAGAATAATCTGTTGTGCTGTGTTATGTGATTTGCACAAATATTTTATCTACGACTAATTATATCATATTAAGCATTATACATGCGCGCGGGAATAATGAATCAGTAGTCCCTCAAGGATGAATGAATAATCGTATTTGAATCGAAATGTATATTAAAACAGCCATGACAATTGTTTGACGCAAACTGTTAGTGTTAATAAATAATTGTCAAAAGCGTGTTTATTTGTGATTCAATGGCGTAGAGTGTAGGAAATGTAAAATGGAAGAAGTATTTTTCTATTACAATTTTATTAACAAATAAAGTTGTTCAATAAAAATCTAAAATAAATAAATTAGTTGTAAATAAAGTAGAGTATACCACTTGCAATAATGCTTCTATTATTTTCTCGAGAGTAATAGCTATCATTATTGACTCGTGGTATAATCTACTATTCAAATTATTTTGATGGAATATTCAAATATGAGAAAAAGACAAAAATACGCTGTTTTTGTCAACAAGATACATATTTTGTGAATTCAAACTTTTATGTTTTGTAGCATTACAGAAAATGCAAAATAATAAAATTTAGGGCTAATTTATGCATCATTGTCATAATCATTGTCCTAATCACAGTCACTGTCCGAATCATAAAATCAAATTGAAATTGTACATTTCAGTAATAATCATAAGAATATGACCTCAAAGTGGGCAATTTTCAATTTTTATGCTTATGATTGGGACGACATGCACAACGCGCATGCGTGTCGATACTTTTTTACCAATGACTTAAATAATCATTTGTTTTGAGTTGTTATCCTTGTTATTTGTTCTTGTTCATTGTGTTTCGGAAAAAAAGAGCCAGGAAGAGGGTACGCTTATTGAAATAATTGAAAAATGTCCACTCCTTTGGCATAAAAAGATACTTAATGACAGTGTTGTGATCTTCCAAGTTTTTATTTTCGAAATAATGACTGTGATGAATAAATATAAAAATTCCTTAAGACTACAACTAAGACTAGGACGTGATAGTGATTATGATGATGATATATTGCATATATTGGCCCTTACTTGTTGAGAAATGTTCAGCTGCTGTGCAACTATTCCTTTTTCTGTCCGTGATTCTTTTTTATGTTGTCGAGATAGAACCAATGCCAGTCATTACCTAGGACACCTTTTCCTAATTTTCAACTTCGGCTATTATGAAATACATCGATTTTTCCAGTTTATCTCTCGCTTTCTCTTTAGTTGAATCTGTAGATAACGTTCTCTGCCACACTCACAAGAGTTCTCCCGGAAGACATGATTCTACCAATGGAAACAGCATGGAAGAACTTTGAGGATCATGTTTGTTTTCCAAAATACAGAAAGTTGCTTTCAACTCGACAGTGTCAGTTTTTTATTACTCAGCATATCATTGATAATATTATACTGCTTCGTGAAAGATCCTCGATGAATAGTTCTTGTATTATTTGCCTCGTCCATACTCAACACTGGTATCAAATAATAAGTCCTGTCACGGTCGCCGAACGTTATATTGACCAGTGAATAAAAGGAAGGAATCATCGAACTGTAAGACCTCATTTTCATACAAGTGCAATCTTCAAAAGATTACAAAATTAAGAGCAGCGACTTTTCTCGTTGTCAATGTCTAATTTCACGATTGTTTCTTGATTCATAAAGTGTTGAAGCAACTTTGTTTTATATTATTTGGAAAAGGAAACGTGACTTCAGCAGCTTTTGAAATAATTGATTGGATTGACTAGAAGGATAAAATTCGTCTCAAAAAGTGATGATAGATTAGGACTCGGGTAATAAATTTTTCATGCAAATATATTCATTCAATCAAATTTCTATAGCTTTGCTACTGAAATCAGAACACACATCTCCACGAGGAATATGACAAGCGGCTAGTGCAACCGATGCAACGTTATTGGAATCCACTGAACTGCGCCAAACTCGAACTAAAATATTGTTGATCAACATGGCGGGGTGCTTAGGTGGCAAAACAAGAAGGCAAATTTAAATGAAAATGCGTGAATTTGTTTTTTCACTCGTAATTGACACACAAACCTAACCTGAGCAAGCTAACCTAGCTTACGAGACTCGAAAATGCGTTAATTAGTTTTTCGCTCGCAATTTACACACAAACCTAACCTGAGCTAAACCTACCTAAACAAACAGCGGCATGCAAACCGAGTTGTAAATGCGTACGTAAATCACTAGCCAATCATACCTGACCTGACTAACCTTACCTAGACATAATAACAATACAAAATTGTTACAATATAACGACTATTCATTCAAAATTCAGAGAGATCAGCCGTGGAGCAGCCATATTGCCCTTATTTTTGCCCATATTTTTCCATATTTGGAATCTACTGAGCATGCTCAGTGAATTCCAATAAAGTTGCATCGGTTGCACTAGCCGCTTATTGTAGGAATATGACTTCGAGTCAGTTTATGTTGCATTCTTTCAATATTAAGTCTTGAATATTCGTAGGTAATATCCCAAGACGATGCATGACAAAGAGCCGACTATTATTTTCTTCATACTTCTATCGATAGTATCGTTTAATTTGACAATTTGAAGAAACCATTTGAACATTAATAATCTCGAGATAAAGCTGTCGGGAGTTATTCTTTGATTATTAATTTTCATATGGTCGAATTGAATTGTCACAAGATACAAGTTAATAAAAATAATAATAGTCGCTATTTGTCATGATCGGGTGATATTCAGGAAGATTATTTCATGGACAGCATAAGATCATCCATATACTCGTTCATTTACGTGTCAACATTTAATTCATTCCGTATTTCAACATTCTGTAATAGAAGTTAACTTAAAACGAGACATTTCAATTTTGAGTGTCTGGGTTATGTCAAACTTTGACACTTACAAACAAAAGAGAGCCACTGATATTTCTTTGATTACATGAATAGCCGTGTTTACCCAAATAGCCGCTTGTTTACCAAAATAGCCGCTCATATCACACATCATGTGACTTCAATCATGAAGTTTTATTTGTGCAGCTATTGCGAATGAAATAATCACATTTATTTTGAACAACAAATATTCCTGCACAACTGCATTTTGTTTTGAACTATAAAAATTCATGAAAAAATGTCAACCGGAGTCTGCAAATTATCAGAGGTTTTGACCCCGTTCATATTTCATAACCAAACCCCAATATGCAATTCCAGTAGTCAACATAATGGTAAACTGAAAGAGCCTTATATGTTCCTGAATGCCTAGTTTCTCTGTTGTATCATCAGTAAATTCTGTGCCATGCTCGGTGCTTAATAAACCGACTCAAATTCGCACAGTCATCGCAAATGTTTCCCATTATGATTCTCGTTGAGATAGTCGATATCAATGGTAATCATTCCGAAATCAGGGTATTTCGTTACGTCTCGTTCCACAGAATGCTTCGTGGGAAAATACGAGACAAATTGAAGTGCTTCAACTCAGAGTTGATGGTGGTGGCATTGGGAATCACATCGGTTGAATTTAACGATGGATATCTGAATATGAGAGAATGAATTAGCATTATTCCATTCCCTCGAATATACTTTTTGTCTTTCACGTCCCCATTTGAATATGGAAGGCGCACAACTTCCCAAGAAGGAAGGAAATTTTACAGGATACCCACCAAATATTCAAAATTGATGAGAACCCTTGGATATAATTCAGATGAAACACAAAATGGTAAGGAAAACATTTAAAATTCATTCAACTTCCAGCGACTCTGGAAAATCAAACGGTTTCTACTTCCTGTTACAAATGAGAGTTGTGGTGAAACTCTGATTATATCGCAAGTGGCACAAGGTTCTCTTCGTCAAGCATGTTCCTCATGGCTTTCCCTCTCAGTTGTGTTCTTCGATACCTACCTAGCGGAACCTGTAAATGCATTTGTTCATTTACAAATTATCGAAGAAGAAAAGTAATCCATATGAATAGCTTGCTATAATTTAAAGCTTTTTATATCGAAGCATGTGTTTCCTCTAAAAAAAGTCGTCATGATAATGTTTGGAGTTACGAGGATGTATTGATATCTAGTTAGCCTAGACCAGTTCCCTGCATAAACAAAATATTGCGTTACCATAGTAACGAACAATAACTTATTAGAAGTATCAGTGCAAAGTTTGACGTTAAAAAAGTAAACAAGAGTTACGCAATAAATTAAAAGAAAATATATGTCCACCGAAATTGTTAAAATCAAAAAATTGGAGTATCGAGCCATCATCAAGTACCTGTATTTAAAGGGGTTAAGAGGTAAGCAGATCTACGAAGATATGCTTGGTGGTCAATGTCCTTCGTATGCGACCGTGAAAAATTGGACTGCAAGCTTCAAAAGAGGTAAATTTTCCATTGAAGGTGATGACCGATCGGGAAGGCCAGTTTCTGTGTCAGTTCCCGAAAATATCGATACAGTTCATGACATGATTTTAACAGACCGTCGAATTGGACTAAAACGGATATCTGAAGCACTGAATATTTCATACGAATGCGTTCATCATATAGTTCACGTCAATTTGGACATGAGAAAAATTGCTGCAAAATGGATCCCCAAATGTTTTAATGTTGACCAAAAGCGTACAAGGGTAGTAGCATCGCGTTCGATTTGTGCTCGATTTGAAAACGATGTAGACTTCTTAAACCGAATTGTTACAATGGATGAGACTTGGGTACATTTCTACGATACAGAAACAAAGCAACAATCGATGGAATGGCGAAACTCCGGTTCTCCAAGACCTAAGAAGTTTCGTGTCCAAAAATCTGCTGGAAAAGTTCTTGCTTCAGTTTTTTGGGATTGCCATGGAGTAATCATGATTGAATTTTTGGATAAGGGTAGAACAATAACTGGAGATTACTATTCGACATTACTGACCACTTTACGGAAAAAAATTAAAGAGAAAAGACGCGGAAAGCTATCCAAAGGTGTTTTGTTTGCGCAGGACAGCGCCCTTCCACACAAATCTCATGTTGCCATGCAAAAAATTCGTGATTTAGTGTTTGAATTACTAGAACACCCCCCTTATCACCAGATTTGGCTCCGTCCGACTATCATCTCCTTCCTCAACTGAAAAAAAGTTTAAAAAGTCGTTAATTTTCTTCCAATGAGGAGGTAATAAAAGCTGTGCAGGTCTGGTTTGCAGAGCAAGAAGAAACATTTTTTTTGAAAGGTCTAGAGACGTTTCAGGTTCGCTGAAATAAATGTATCCAATTACGAGGAGAATATGTTGAGTAATAAAATATTTTGATATTGAAATTTTGTTTGGTTCTGTAGTAGGCTAAGAATTTTTCAATATATCTTCGTACCATACCAATTGAGTTATTCACTTTGTTATTGCCATCAGCAATACCTTCTCTTAGGTGAACTACGTGCGGTTTATTGCAAAAAATATCTCTCAGAATTTTACTTTCCTCTCTTGAGCCATCAGCTATTCCGTATCCCGTCTGCTGCTTGTAAGCAATATGGAACACAGATTTAATCTGTTTTGGATTCTGTTCAAATAGGGATCCCGCTAACTACTCACCTCTTTGGAACACTGCAGGAAAATTGACGATCTTCCTCTGTTATATGAGTAGTATAATTCTAGTCAGATTAACAATTAACTTTTGATTAGTCAGAAATTGAAACTCAAAGAATTTGAAGTTTGACAGTGAAAATTTACATTAAAAGCAAGGAAATCGAAGCAAACGTTAGGTTAGTGAATACAAACGTTAGTTCTATAAGTTTATTCAAACCATAAGGACAAACCACAAAAACAAATAGGAAATTGGCTCTCGGTAAAATTGGCTGAAATTTTTTTTATGTTATATAGTGGTATGGGTCTTTGACAACATGTGTGAGTTTAAAGTATTTTGTATGTTTCATTTCTGAGAGTTCGTAAAAACGTCGCGGTTGTGTAGGATTGACCAAGAAAAAAATTGTTTTGTTAGTGGATTCATGCAGCAGTCTTAAGTCATAAGTTTTAAGTCATAAGGAAGAATATTCGTCAATGATTGGTTGAACCGTTCATTCCAACCAATTATTGACGAATATTCTTCCTTATGACTTAAGACTTATGACTTATGACTGCTGCATAAATCCACTATAAGACAAATTCAGTATGAAAATGTGTTTATCAGAACTCGTTAACATGTTCAATTAAAATATTATGAATGAAAGTACATTAGCGTGTATACGCGAGGCATAGTAAAAAAAGTCATTTTTCGTGATTTTTATTCTTGCACTATTTCAAAACCAACAAGTTTTATTTTTAATGTCCTACCAAAATATAATTTGTTGGTTCTAGAATAGTGCAAGAAAAATTATTTTTTACTATGCCCCGTATAAACCATCAATATGATTATAATTGGATATGTTAACGAGTTCCGATAAATACATTTCCATCCTCAATTTGTCTTATTCCTACCCAACTACGTCGTTTTCAAGAACTTTGGCTGCTTACATCTCAGAAACGGCACAAACAGAATCATAAACTCACACATTTTTCTAATGACTCATCTCTTTATAACACAATGAAATTTCAGCCAATTTAACCGAGAGCCAATTTCCCATATGTTTTAGTTTGATAGATCCTGGCAATTGACAGATTAATCCAATGACCAAGTTTCGTGCTACAGGGTGTCAAAAATTCGATTTTTGCAATTTTGCGTTCGTGCATTGAGGTGATTTTTGTGCTGTATTGAAATTGAACCTCCTTAGAAATGACCTCATCACATGACTCACAAGGATATGCAAAATAAATTTCTGTATCACATTTTTCTTAATGGAAAACCAATTTTTTCCATTGGATGTTAATCTTACACACAAGTATAAAAAAACACTGTTATATAAAAAAGTTTTGAATATTACTAAGTAATAAATCAATTTATTTCATGTTATGGTGAATATTCATGAATTAAACTTTGCACATTTTATGTTCTGGTGAATATTCATGAAATTAACTCTGTGGCGACAGGTATTTATTCAAATTGTCAACTGACAAACTATAAAACTTTGGTAGAAAAAGTTTAAGAAGGTTATAATGTAACTTTTACAAAATACGTTCAACATGTAGACCACTTTCTTGGAGGCTCAACAAAAACGATATTTTTTATGTTTGAAAGTGGTTGACAATGTTTCACTTTGAGTAAGGTTATTCTGGACTTTCAGAAGTGTATATACACTTGATAACGACTGTAGATTTTAACAGTTGAAACGTCGTGATTAAAAATTGCAGAGAATTGAATTTTTCTTTGTTCTTTTTTAGACAATGAAAGTCCAGAATAACCTTACTCGATATTTTTTATGTTTCCCCATAAGGAAAATTCCAGTTTTGTCAAATCAGGTGATCTAGCGGGCCACCTGAGAGGCCCATTCCGTCCAATCCATTTATGTTGTAACCACATTCTATTGCGAAGGTCGAGAGGAATATCTTCTAACAAAGCCTTTAAATCATTTCGTAAGAAATTGAGATACATTGCTCCATTCAGATGTCCCTCAAAAAAGTGTGGACCAATAACATATGCTCCAACAATACCTCCCCAGACCCCCTATGTTGATGTCTCAATAAGTGGGTTGAGTAATAATGGAAATTATTTCGATTCAAACACCAATTTTTTTAGGAATGTCGAATCATCCGACCATATTTTGTTATTGAAAAAATAATTGGTTCTGAGAATTTTTTCCATTGCCCAATTGCAAAATGTCACTTTTTCTCAAAATCTGCGTGAAGTAGTTCTTGATGTGATTGAACACAGTATTTATGAAAGCGACAATTATTCAAAACTCGTTGCACCGATCTCTTACTTATATCCACTTTTTCACCAATTTGTCGTTAACTCTTAAGAAGATCTTCTTCACCAGCAAAAAGAACTCTCAGTTCATTTTCTTCATTAGTGACTAGTTCAATTCGTTCATGTTTAGAATAATTGATACATCCAGTTTCAACAAATCTAGTCAGAATCTTTTGGAAATATATTTCATCTGGATGCCTTCTTTCTCGATACCGTTCAGAATTAATTATAATAATGTTCATAATAATGTTTACCAATAAACAATTCCTGTGAAAATCATATCAATTAAATCAGTTTTTGAAATCTATATTTTGATTCAATAATATCGAAAATTCACGGTATTACAACATAAACTATGGATTTTAATAATTATTATTGCAGGAAAATATCTTGATCTGTCGTTTGCCAGAATGCTTGATTTTCAAAAAATAAATTATTCGCTTGCTCTGAAAAGGTTGTTTTGACATATAACAAAATTATTGAAATTATTGTGAATATTCAACAACTTATATTTTAATGAGAATGGAAATGATAATAGAGTGGAGGTCGAATTCATAACTTGTTTATCTTGCATCAAATGAAAAAATTAGATGTTCTATTCAGAGTAATATGTTACAAACAAATTGTAACTCTTGATCACAGTCGTCAAATATGGATTTCGCAGTAAAAAAATCATTCATTTAGATTAGGGCGGAAAAATAGAAAGCATTGCAATTTTTCACAAAAAAAAGATTCAAAATAAAACTATTGTACACCCACTAAACAGAATACAGAGCCATATGTAATACATAATGCTGCGCGACTTCGTGCATAAACTTTTTCATTTCGTGCGTAATGGGTTACTTACAACTCTTGTTATGTAATATACTATTAAAATACGCATCCCACCAATAGAATGATGATGTAGTAAATTTAATTAGCTTCCATTTGAGCATTTTTGGCGCGATATGCCACCTCCGTCCATAACCGCTTTGAGAAGAAGGTCTCCATCGTTTTTGACGTCTACCCCGACGATGCTACCAAAAAAACACCAAAACAGTGGAACAACTCGGCGCTACGCAGCTCATTCCAGCTACGAATTGACGTTCGATGAATCCACAGTAATTCAAATTGCTGAGAGCATGTATTGGGCAATGAGAACAACAATAACTCTTTCTGGTGACGCCTTTCAGAAGTAGGGAGTAGAAGTGGCTATTGCTTAACAGACAAACGTCTACCTTCAGAAAAGCACGAAGGGCGAAGCTGGTTGCTGTCACTACTCAACGACCTCCTACAGCCACCAGGACTCTCAGCTATCACCAGGGACGGTACTATTCACCCACGTATTTACCGAGTGCTATACCATCTCAGCACCGTTTGGCCAAGGAAAGACCAAAATCACCAACTCCTGAGCAAAAGTGAACCACTTGTTGAGCAAGTGAAGGTCTTCCTTCGGCCAGGCTCCACCCCACAAGCAGTAAGAGAAGCAGGCATCAAGTGCTTTGTGGCTCTATGTGGTGGTGACATCGCGAAGGATACTTTGGATTTCCAGAGGTATACGACATTTGTCACTTCAATGAGCATGAACCTCGCCCGTTCGCCACCGACGGAAGATGCCGCAGGCGACCATGCAGCAAAGTGCTACGTCTAAGTGCAGAAGTGGCTGAGAGTCAACTTGAATCTCACTGATGGGAGGTGGAAGATGTCTTCTCAGGGACTCACCCCCCTCCACACCACCATGGATTCCGCACCTCCTGTCCTGTGAAAAATTTCATGTAATCACAAGAAAGGGTACTCTGGGAGCTGCTCGTATTGAAATGCTGGGTTCCACTGCTCAGTTCTCTGCCAGTCATGCGGTGGCAAATATTGCATTAACATGCCAGATGTGGAGCTGACACAAAGAGATTAACGTTATTTGACTAGGAGAGTATAATCCCCATAAGACAATGGTGACACTAACAGAAAGAGATGAAAGAACATTTGTGAAGAAATGTGACGTAGTTGGACATGTCATGGCCGCCGTTCTCTATAGAAAGTGGCGGACTAGCGCACTCCGCACTCTTTGTATATGAGAGTTACAGGTGACAGTTTTGTTTTTTTGTTCGAGTACTCATGTCCAAGTACGTCACTATGATGCGTTGATGCTACAAGATTCTAATAGGTTCGGGCTTATTAAACTCTCCTGTTAGTTTAGCCTCTTTGGAGCTTACATGCTCGGATGATGAAGATGACCCGTCTATAACTGACTGGACGCCTCTCCCAGCGTTCATCACAGCCATCTTCGTACGAGCCCAAGTACGGGCCGTCTAGGACAAAAGAAAAGGCATGAAAAGACTTGGAATCCAAAACACTATACCTGCAGGATTTATATTAGTTTTATTTTTTGTATAAATGTAATTTTTCCCTATGGTAGATACAGTTGCGGCCAAAAATAGTCGACAGTCGTCTATTTTTGCAAAGATTCCACCTTTCGTTACTGCATTTATATGCGGCATGATCACTTTCTAATAGAGAATTGTTTGACAGATATCAAATATTCAATGTTGCCATATGACATATTTATAGCACGAATTCAAGCAGCTGGAATTAAACAAATATTTGCTATAAGAGTTGTCCCATTTTTTATTGGCCGGAACTGTACCATGATGTACAAGCATTTCAGCATGTAGGTATGTAAAACAATGTTTGATGATGACGTAACTTCCGATAGGTATATATTATCTTATTATCTTTTTTTACATCAAACAATTATGTAACAAAATCAAAAATAAACAAATTTCAACTGTTTGACAATTAAAAAGACGTGAGAACAGTTCATTTGCATTTCCCCCCAAAACCCACTTATGACTGTTTTTGGTTACCTGCTGTTCTTGAGAGAACCGCTGGATCTATAGGTACCAATCTAATATAGTATTTGAGTTGGGATGTGAAAAAAAAACACTTTTTGAAAAAAATGACCTTTTTCGAAGAACGGTATAGACCTCGCTATGATCTCAAATTGTAGCAAATTTTGTCTTCTTCAATAGTATGGAGTGACTATTTCGGTCAGACCCTTTCTTCACTGAAATAATGAGCGAAAACTGAAAGGAGTCCGAAAATTTCATGTCTTTTTGGGTCTACCGCCGCTCGCACAGCACTTTGGAAATTGCAAATCTGGTGTTTTGATATTGATCTAGGTCCTAACAACATATAAAAACATCAGAACGACCGAACCTTTTGCAAGCACGACCCCCTTTTCATGTTTAACTTTACTGGACTACAGTAGATACTGAAATAATCAAGTTCGAAATAACTGAAGAATTTAAAAAATGTGTCCTTCCAGAAATCAATGGAAACATTTTGGGTTTACAGGCTAGCGTTTCTTCATATTCTTGTGTTCCTTTCACGTAATTTAACCAAAATGATTGTTTCAGATTGTTGAATATATTTTCTGTCCTGTAAGCTTCATTTATTAATGGTGTAAAACAAGTACATGCAGTTATTTTCCTGTTTTTCAGAGGACAGGATAATTTGAAATTTAATATCGTAATCTACGTCAGCTATCAATTTCAATAATACCGTCATTATCGATGAACAAAGAGATTTTATACGAGCTGAAATTCGTTGGAGCAAATTTTCATGTTTCAATATAAACTTCCTCCACAAAGTTTGACATTATTTCCACCAGATTTTCTGCGCCTTGTTACAACTCTAGCATAATTTTTCTGCGATTCATTGGTATGTTCCAATCTACATTTGCATGCAATTGAACGTATCAGTCATTTCCAGTTGAATTTTTTGCATTTGATAGTAGTGTTTCGAACATAATCGGATTTATTATTTTATGTATTGGTATAACATGAGATATTAGTTGTAAAGAGAAACATTCTCAAGTGAAAATTAAACCAAAACATGACTCCTTTGGAAATGGAAAAAACCTACGATAAATTGAAGTTATCTACTTTTTTGTTATATCTAACAGAAGACAACTACTTTCCCGCAAAAGTCACGCAGGACATTGAACTACATCTGATAGATATTGTGAAAAGAACCTAACTCGAAAAAAAAACTCTGAAAGTGAAAATTTGCATTTTCATTCAGACAGTTGATAATTTCTCATGTCCAGTTTCCATTGGAGATTCATATCTATAAATGAGGTAGGGGATCATCATCTTTTCTACTAATGAAAAGATATATAAATTGGAGTCAGATACTTCCATCGAGAAATTGATATATATAATATTGCAAGATTAGGCATTTAATATGCGAAAAACGGAGAAGACTACAAAGAAGCGGTAGTTAAAACAATTTGGAACACCACCGCTAAAATGCTACAAACTAAATATTATAACGAATTCAATATTAAATTAAACCCTTTCACCGACGTTCAGTGTAATTCATTACGAGCTGCACGTAATGCTAAACGTAAAATACTACAAGCGAAACCCAAAAAGAGAAAATCTAGTGCATCAGCTCTTAATAAATCTGAAGTATTTGCAATGGCCAGATTATATGACGAAAATGCACCGGAAGGACTTCAAAAGCAATTATATCACATTTTGGCGTTTGAATTATTTCAATATTTCCTATATAAAGTTTGCATTGATATGTTTCTAAAGGACTCCGCACAATAGCATAGGAAATTGGCCCACAGTGGGATTCGACTGAAATTTACATATGTTATTGGTATTGAGTTTCTGATCAAATGTTCCCATGGGCCCAATCCTCTAAGACCAGTGATTTAGCTCTCAGGGCCGTATTTAGTATAGGTGGTAGATAAACAATGACACTTTTTTCTCAAGTCCATAATTTTTTATTTCCTATTAAATTTCAATAAAATAAGAAATATTACAAAATCTCAGCATTTGTCTTTTAGCACAAGTCCTCTGTGAAACATGTTTTGCCCTACAGGACCGTATTTAGTAAAACTGTATTTTCCAAGTGATCCACAAAAAACTGAATCGAATTGATTTTCTTCTTATTTCTTGATCTATGTCAGTGGTTGATGGCTCCTTTGATAGATGAATGTAGCTTTCTTTGTGTACATAACAAAAGTGGTCGCCATCTTAATATCCAAGAAGGCCGGCTTAAACTATAAACTTTATGTAGGACTTATCTTGTAGCTTTTAAGAAAGAAAGTAACAGGAAAAAATAAGAACCACAACTCTATAATATAAATATAACTCTACTATCTGATCTTAGAGTAATAATTTCATAAGGTTCAATACATAAAAAAAATGAATGAACCTGGATTTGTTAGACATAGAGTGAATTCATGATTCAGAAGGAGAGAAAAATATCAAGTATGTATTCAATAAACTATGCATGAAAACCAGTCTGACGAGAATAATGAAGAAGATGTATTGATAATACAGTAGTGCAGCAGTACAGCAGTGCCATCAGGGGCAAGGACACCACTAACATGTGCTCATATTTGTAGCATATTGTCGTATTTGAGATTTGCACGCCATAATCAAAATGCGAATTATCCATCGACTTCTGTGTTACAGCATTTTAAAGATGCCGCAAATGGTCCAGTGCAAGATGCAATACTCCCACATCTGTAAGTGTTTAAGTATTATTTTGTTGATTTTGATTTCTTGTTCTCTTACACCACTCTGGAAATATCGGTTTCAGCGTTGTTTATTATGAATTAGATATAGTTTAAATAAGATAGTAGAGTTATATTTATATTAAAGAATTAGATAATTCAAAAAGTAAACGAGTGATTTCAACAATCGTCTTTCTCAATCAATCAATCATCTTTCTCAAAATGCTACAAGATAAGTCCTATATGGTTTATAGGTCTGGATATTAAGATGGCGACACCTTTTGTTATGTACACAAAAAAATCTACATTCATCTATCAAACAAGCCATCAACCACTGACATAGATCAAGAAATAAGAAAGTTACAACAAAACCACTTTGATTCAGTTTCACTTGGCACATACAGTTTTACTAAATACTGTGTCGAAGCTGCGGGCGATGCCGGGCCTGAACGATCACGCAGGCCGCATATGACCTTCGAGAAGTCTCTGGACGATTCGAGGGCTTACGCCAAATTTCCACGAAATGAACAGTAAACATAAAAAAAGAACCAGGCAGCAGAGAGGGACAGTCGGAGTCAATGAAGTGAAGCGAAAGTCGAACATAAATAGTTCCGTGATTGTTATATAAATTAGAGTATTGTGTTATTAAATCATTGTAGGTATTTCGTTAAATAAATTATTTTAGAGTGAATCAGACTATATTATACGACATTTGGTGACAGAAGTGCGATTTTTAAATAGTAAGTAGACAGTTTGTATATTTCGGACAATTGTTTTCGAGAGAAATAGACAGTGACTGATAAATATTTTTCGTGACAGTAGTGTGCATTAACGGAGTATAAACTGATACACTTCTCGCGTATGAAATAGACAATAATAATAATAGACTGGTGACCCGTGCAATAGACTGTGAGACATAGACTAAGACAAAATGTGTTCGAGGAAAAACTTTCCTGGTTGAATTAAAGGTTTGCGGAATTGAAGCAAGAACTGGACTAGAGGGAACTTGATACAAGTGGTAAAAAGGCCATGCTTCAGGCAAGACTTTCTGAGGGATTAATCCAGGTTGGCGAGGATCCAGAAACATTTCTATTCGAAGTTTCCGAAATGGATATGAGTACCATAATGAGTAAACTCGACGGAATGGAAGACAAAATTCAGGAGAAACTTCTAGATAATTCAAATAATCTGGAAGAAAAACTTAAAGAAAACTAGAAAAATCTGGAAGAAAAGCTGCTAGAAAATTCGAATAATCTGGAAGAAAAACTTCAGGAAAAACTTCTAGAAAATTCAAATGGTCTGAAAGAAGAATTTCAAGAAAGTTCGAGGAATTTGGAAACAAAGAAGCAAAGAAACTTCTAGAAAATTCGAATACCATGAAAGAAAAACTTTGTGGCGTGGCGAATCGACTGGAAGGAAGGATAGGGACTGTCGAGACAGAGATGGAAAAAATCAAAGATGAAATCGAAGAAGAGATGGGAAAATTGAAGGAAACAATCAGCGATGAAATCAGAGGCGGAATCGAGGAAGAAATCAACAAATTGAAGGAGAAAATCAGTAAGTTGGAAAACCAGAATGATAGTACCCACACCACAGAATCTGTCAATGAAAATTCAATGCTGGAACTGAGTTTGAACTTGGATGACGTTCAAAAGGGTCTGAAAGATGTGAAGATCAGTTCGAAAACAGGAAAACTCTCTATGAAACCACCTCAGTTTGATGGAAAAACACCATGGGTAAACTACCGCCGACAATTTGAAGCTGCAGCAAATGCGAATAGATGGAATGCAGGAGATAGAGCTGGGGCACTTACACTGGCATTGCGTGGAGAAGCAACGAATATCTTACAAACCCTCACGGCTCAATAGCAAGAGGACTATTAGCAGCTGATCAAACATCTAGAATTACGGTATGGACAGACCCATCTAGAACATGTGTACCACTCGCAGCTGAAAAACTGCTGCCAGAAATCAAGCGAATCCTTAGAAGAATATCAAGCAGATATTGCACGCTTGGTTCGCCTTGCATACCCAGCTACACCGGAAAAGGTAATGGAGCGACTAGCAGTTCAGGCCTTCTTAGATGGACTTCGTGACCAGGAAACCATACAAGCATTGACACTAGCACGTCCAACACATCTCGTAGATGCACTGGCACGCGCTTTGGAATTTGAGGCAGCGAAACAATCCTGCAGAAGCCGAAGTAAAGTCCGGATTATTGAGGAAGACCCACAGGAGCCTGATAACTTGGAAGCTGCCATAAGAAATGTGGTGAAGGAAATGTTGCCTGAGAGAAGAAAGATAAGATGTTGGAATTGTGGCAAAATTGGGCATGTTCGTAGCAAATGTCCAACATTCACAGAATGTCGATGAGGAGGGGCAATCGTCGACCTGTATTCAGCAAGCCCCCGTTAAAAATGCATATGTCGCTGTCCTTCAACGTCAAAACAATGGTGTCTTTGTAGACGGTTTCATCAACAACGAGCCTTGAACCATGCTGCTAGATACAGGTGCGACTAGGACGATCCTTGGGCCTGCTTTCACTAAAACATCAGAGAGTATGGAACCATCATCCTGGAAGCTACGCACAGCAACGGGGGAGCCGGCCACTGTACATGGTGAGCTACCGATTGAACTGATTCTAGGCAGTACAAAAGTGAAACATCGAGCATTAGTAGCGGACATTGAGGACGACGCAATTATTGGAATAGACAACATGAATTCCAGAGGATTCGAATTGAACTTCAAAGAGGGCGTCCTACATGTGAACGGAGAAGATCTGGTGCTACATGGAAGAAGTGACGAGATGATTCGTGTTCTGCTGGCTGAAGATGTAAGTGTACCTGAGAGGGCTGAGACCATAATGGAGGCTCGCTTGGACGGAGGTGCGAGCAATGGGAGCGTGGTGATGTTCGAGCCCGAGCTTCATGATGAGAAAATTGGACGAGGGATTGCACTAGGCAAGACTTTGTTGCGTACTGATAAAATTGTGCCAGTAATGGTAATGAATGTCAATTATTACCCAGTGACTTTGAAGAAAGGAACTGTTTTGGGGCACTGTTCGTCAATTTCCTCTGTGATCAGGAGTGTATACGGTACTGTTAGTAAAGACAACAACCTGACAGCGGAACTGGAAAAATTGGTTACCATCTCTTCCAAGGGCATTAAACCAGCTCAACAGCCCAGATTGAGAGAATTAGTCAAGAAGTACCGAGACATCTTCGATACCGGACAAAGAAAAGGGGGCCGAACGAATGTAGTTCTGCATAAAATTGATACTGGGGATGCCCGACCGATCCGACAACCAGCTAGAAGACTTCCTCTGGCCAAGAAGGAAGAGGCTGACAAAATAATCAGTGAAATGGGGAAAGATGGAGTTATTGAACCATCCGACAGTCCATGGTCCTCTCCAGTCTTGCTGGTGAAGAAGAAAGATGGATCATCACGCTTTTGCGTAGACTATCGTCAACTGAACAACGTGACGAAGAAAGACAGTTACCCTCTTCCGAGAATAGACGACACCCTTGACACGTTGGCCGGCTCCACGATTTTCTCGACCCTTGATCTGAAGAGTGGATATTGGCAGGTAGAAATGGCTCCTGAAGATAGGGAAAAGACAGCCTTCACCATCGGCTCAGGACTGTGGCATTTCACCGTTATGCCTTACGGGCTTTGTAATGCTCCAGCCACATTCGAGAGATTAATGGAGACTGTTCTGAAAGGACTTTCATGGAGGACGTGTTTGGTATATATCGACGACATTATTGTAGTTGGCAAATCGTTCGAAGACCACGTAAAAAACCTGGAGGAGGTATTCCTGCGACTGAGAAACTCTGGATTCAAGCTGAGCCCCAAGAAATGCCACCTGTTCCAAAAAGAAGTACGTTACCTTGGCCATGTTGTCTCTGGGCACGGAGTAGCAGTGGATGACGAGAAAATTAAAGCAGTGAAGGAGTGGCCTATTCCGAAAGACATACACCAACTACGTAGTTTCCTTGGTTTGTGCACATACTATCGCCGATATGTGTTGGGGTTCGCCAACATCGCTAAACCACTGACCAGGCTCACGGAAGGACAAAGAAAGTTCCAATGGTCCGAAGAGTGCCAAGACTAGTTCAGGAAGCTGATCATCGCACCAATTTTAAGTTATCCCCTTCCGAGTGGAAAATTCATTTTGGACACGGATGCCAGCAACATGGTACTTGGAGCTGTCTTGTCCCAGATCCAGGATGGGCAAGTGAAGGTCATCGGATACTTCAGTAAAACCCTCAGTAAACCGGAGCGTAACTACTGTGTCACCAGACGAGAACTGTTTGCTTTTGTCAAGGGAGTAGAACACTTGTATAAATACGTGTACGGGAAAAGATTTCTGTCAAGGACCGACCACGCAGCCCTTAAATGGCTTCTACAGTTCAAAAACACCGAGGGCCAAGTCGCACGTTGGATCGAAGACTCCAAAAATTCGACTTCGATATCGAACATCGAGCAGGGAGTGGCCACAAGAACGCAGATGCCCTGTCAAGGAGACCATGCCCAGATTACTGCTCACACAGCCGACGAGCAGAAGAGAAGGAAGCAGCGATTTGTAGAACCACGGCAGTTGACAACAACTGGAAAGACAACGAGGTCCAGAAAGACCAAGGAAGAGATCCAGATCTTGGTTTAGCCGTCGGTTGGAAAAAGAGAAATCAAAGACCGACATGGCAGGAAATTGCAAGATATTCCCCAGCAGTCAAATCCTACTGGGCCCAATGGACCCTGGAGTTGCTGGAGGACATCTGGGTGTGACGAAGACCCTGCAGAAAGTAAGGCAACGGTTTTACTGGGTCAATTGCCAAGTTGACGTCAATGACTGGTGCAGAAAGTGTGCTGTTTGCGCTGCCAGCAATGGACCTAGGACACGACTCAAGGCCCCGATGCGTCAGTATAACGTAGGTAGTCCATTCGAGAGAATCGACATTGACATTGCCGGCCCGTTCCCCGTATCAGATCACGGAAATAAATACATCCTTGTGGCAATGGACTATTTCAGCAAGTGGGCCGAAGCCCAACCAGGAAGCTATCACCGTCGCGGATGTCTTGGTGAAAGAGTGGATATGTCGATTCGGTGTCCCCTTGGAGCTGCACTCGGATCAAGGCAGAAATTTCGAATCCAACCTGTTCCAAGAAATGTGCCAACTGCTGAACATCCGCAAGACGAGAACCTTAGCTCTACATCCACAGTCCGATGGAATGGTTGAGCGGATGAACAGGACTATCAATCGCCACTTATCCAAGGTAGTCTCTGGCCATCAAAAAGACTGGGACCAGTATCTCCATTTGTTCCTGATGGCCTACCGTTCCGCAGTACACGAGTCGACCGGCCAAACCCCTGCTAGTATCATAATGGGCCGAGAGCTGCGACTTCCCTGTGACCTAAAGTTTGGGTCGCCACCAGGACAGGATACCGCGGGAGAGGACTACCTCAGCAAACTCCGTCAGCGAATGGAAGACATCCACGAACGAGTCCGTTTGAATATCCAGAGTGCCAGCGACCGAATGAAAGCAGCTTATGATATAAATGCCGAGGCTGGAGGATTTCAGGTTGGTGATCTAGTTTGGCTGTACAACCCGAAGCGTCGCCGGGGCCTGTCACTGAAACTACGGAATTCATGGGAAGGTCCGTACAAGATCGTCAAGAGTATAAATGACCTGCTTTACCGAATCCACAAGCCACCCAGAGGTGAATCCAGAGTCGTTCATTTCAACAGGATTGCTCCTTACGCTGGAAACCATGACCAAGTCCGCACCCTCAGATCACCAGAGGATGCGATGACGTTCCAGAAATTCATGTCCTTATACTCAAATGGACAGAAAGTGTCGCACGGGGTAACTCGAGAGGAGCCACGGGACCTTTTCAAAGTGCCAGTCGATTACGCCCTAGCACACTGCGTCGCAGAAGATCTTCGAATGTCCAGGGGCATCGCTGTGGTGTTCTCCAAGAAATTTGGCCAACTCCAAACACTATGAAAACAGAAACCAGAAATTGGATGTGTGCTACAGCTGAAGAAGAACCAGAGGAACATCTACTATCTGGTGACCAAGAAGCATTTCCAAGATAAACCGTCCTATGAATACGTCTGGAGGAGCCTCACCCAACTGATAGATACGATGGTGGACCAGAATCTGGTGGACCTGGCAATCCCAAAATTATCCTGTGGTATTGATGGGCTGGATTGGAGAGTTATAAGAAGTATGTTGGAAACGATATTCCGATCCACCGGCATCCAGATTTTGGTTTGCTGTAATCCTATTCCACGACCTAACATGAAGACTGTGGAGTGTTATTTCAATCGAACTTCACGATGCAGATATGGGGAATCCTGCAAATATCGACACACTCCAAGGATGACATTTCGGGACGAAGTATCTCTAAGAAGGGGGTAATGTGGCGAAGCTGCGGGCGATGCCGGGCCTGAACGATCACGCAGGCCGCATATGACCTTCGAGAAGACTCTGGACGATTCGAGGGCTTACGCAAAATTTTCACGAAATGAACAGTAAATATAAAAGAAGAACCAGGCAGCAGAGAGGGACAGTCGGAGTCAATGAAGTGAAGTGAAAGTCGAACAAAAATAGTTCCGTGATTGTTATATAAAATTGTGTTATTGAATCATTGTAGGTATTTCATTAAATAAATTATTTTAGAGTGAATCAGACTATAATTATATGACAATACGGTCACAGAGGTCACAGAGGACTGGTGCTAAAAGACAAATTCTGAGATTTTGCAATATTTCTTATTCAATTAAATTCTAATAGGAAATACAAAAATCATGGACTTGAGAAAAGTGTCATTATTTATTTGGCACCTATACCTAATAAATACGGCCTTGAGAGCTAAATCATTGGTCTTAGAGGATGATGAGAACATTTGATCAGAAACTCAATACCAATAACATATGTGAATTTTAAGCAAATCCCACTGTGGGCCATTTTCCTATGCATTTGTGCGGGGTCCTTTCTTATTCATTAAATTGTCCTACCGAATTACACTCGATATTTGTATTGATATCAGGTAAATTTGTGTTGTTCAAATTCTAAACTGTTTCCTTTATCAATTTGACTCGAAAAACTGTCAACCTAAAAACGCTCCACCTTCGGTGTCGCGTTTCTAATAGTTGACAGTTTTTCTCGTCTAATTGCTAGGCAACAGTTTTTCATCAAACAACTCAAATTTACCCGATAAAATACAAACCTCGTGCAATTATAAGTGAAAATTTAAAGATTATCATTGACTTTATTAGCAAACCTTTATTTATAAAATACTATAAAATTTCTTTTCACGAAACTCAGGTTTTTGTCATAGATAAACATACCAAGTGGTTAGGTTAGATTTGAACGTGAGTGGGCCCGTATCAGGACCTCCACTGCGGCCAATGGCCTATTGTGGCTCAACCTATGGTTATATTTCACCCAATATACCCAATCTCTTGACGAAATTGAGGAATGCATTGGAAGAACAATTTACCAGGTTTTCTGGCCTTACTGTCGTATCGCCAAATATTGAGAATCTGGTTCTGGCCGCTGCAGGGCATGTACACAGAATGTGTGTGTTTCATCATCATCTCTGCATCTTGTGCAAGTCCGATTTTATGCATGTGATATTTGAGTTTGCAGTGGCCAGTAAGCAAACCTACTATAACTCTGAGATGCGCTCTGCTGAGTTCTAGCAGTTTGTCAGAATCCTGTTTTTCCTTGTACAAGCAATAAATGCTTTGGAATGGGCTAGGCCCGGTAGACTACGCCAGTACTCGAGTCTTTTATTGTCTGCCCAAGCTGTTATGACATTCTTGGCAGTGCTATATGCTAAACCGATTACCGGTTCTGGTCCAGTGAACGTTGTTTCGGCCCCCCCTTTGGCTAGGGCGTCCGCTATGTCGTTTCCTTTTAGGCCTGTGTGACCTGGTATCCAGACTAGGGTAACGTTGTTGCGTTGCGCCAGTCGGTTTAAGGTGTCTTTGCAGTTCCATACTGCCCTAGATTTAAAACAGTTGGATTCAAGCGCTTTAAGTGCTGCTTGACTATCTGAAAATATCTTTATTGTTTTTCGTGTGTGATGTCGATTTTCCAGCTCCCTGGCACACATTTCAATGGCATTGCCTGAAATATCGTAGCTTGTTTGCCCATACTGAACGAGCGTTTCACTACTGGGTTCATCCCATATATTCCGGCTCCGACGCCTTCCTGAGTTTTGGAACCATCGGTGAACCAACGTTCATTTGCCCTACATAGGTTGGTTTCATTCCGGACCAAGTCTTCTCTTTCTGGAAAGACCACAGTGTAGGACGTGTGAAGGTTGATAGTTTTAGGCATGATGTCTGAGGGCATTCCTAGAATGTTGTGAGCTATTATGCCCACCAGCATGCCGCTGCATCTCATGACACATGCCTGCGGTAGAGTAATGGCCGCTTGATAAAGTCTGTATGTTGCCCATCTTGCCTCTCTCTCCAGAACTATGTGGAGAGGAAGTAATCCAAGGAGGACTTCCATTGCTGCCGTTGGCGTGGAGTGAATGCTTCCAGTAATCGCCAGGCACGCTTGTCTCTGTAGTCCGTTAAGTTTAGCAATGGCCATTTTTTTATGTCCCTTGCTCCACCAGACTATAGAGCCATACGTTATCATTGGACGTATGACGGTCACGTACAACCAGTATACGTTTTTTGGTGATATGCCCCATGTTTTGCCACATATTCTGCGGCATGTCCATAATGAAAGGCTAGCCCTCCGGATAGTCTTTTCCAAGTGCGAGTTCCAATTAAGTTTTTTATCCAGGGTTATTCCCAGATATTTTGCTCCACTCGCAAAAGGAATTGTTACACCCTTGATGAAAGGAGGTATTAAATGTTCCAGCTTCCTTTTCCTGGTGAATGGTACTATGACCATTTTGTGGGGGTTAATGGACATTTCCTCCCTCTCACAACATTTATATAAGGTGTCCAATATATCCTGAACGACGTAGGAGATCGTCTCTTCGGATTTATCGTTTATTACTAGGACCAGATCGTCAGCATATGCTTGCAGATCAACCTCCCAAAGCGAGAGAATGACCAGCAGATCATCCACCAGAAGTGACCATAACAGTGGGGAGAGGACATCCCCCTGGGGACAGCCCCTGACTGGCTTGAAGCTGACACTTTCCCCCTGTAGAGAGGTCGTTATAGTTCTGTTGTGAAGCATAGTTCTTATCCAGTCACATAGTATCGGTTCAATCCCTCTAGAGACAGTGGCCTCATATAGGGAGTTTGGTAGTGCATTGTTAAATGCTCCTTCTATGTCCAAGAATGCAGCGACTGCTATTTCCTGTCGTTCCAGGGCGTCGCTTATTCCTGAGACAAGGTTATTGAGGGCAAGTTCTGTTGATTTGACAGCCTGGTAGGCATACTGGTGAACATTGAGGACGTGCTTTGTTAGTGCCCCACACCTTATGTGCCCATCCAGTATTTTTTCCTTGCTTTTCAACAGAAAGGATGTCAGACTAATGGATCTGAGCGATTTTGAGTGTGTGTCATTCCGACCCATCTTAGGAATATAGATCACCCTAGTCGCGGTCCAGTTAGACGGAATATGGTTCCATGCTAAACTGGCTCTAAAGAGTCTTATAATGATAGGTTCCAGTCCGATTTGTAACAGAACTGGAGCTATGCCATCCTCTCCTGGCGATTTGTATGGGTGGAATGAGTTAACCGCCCATCTTATCGCCTGTGGTGTAATTATTTTGTTGGCAACCACCCAGTCATCTCTGTGAGGTCGTTTTATCCGGCCTATATTTGTGACTAGAGGTTGATTGTCCAGAATCAGGCTGCCTGGGAAGTGGTTATTAGCTAATAGCTCTAGTGTTTCTTTCTTGGAGGCCGTAAAGGAGCCGTCTGGACACTTTAACGACCCCAGCTTCTGTGTCGGCTCTCTGGGTAGAATCTTGTGGATACGGGTTCCGCTTGATGTGTTGGACACATTTTCGCAGAATCGTTCCCATGATTCTCGTTTTGCTTTCCGGATATCTTTGTTGTGAGTGGTTAGAGCAGACCTGTAATTTTCCCATTCACCTGATACCTTAGCTCGGTTAAATAACCTTCGAACTTCTTTTCGTGTTTTATCCAGATTTTTGTTCCACCAGGAAGCATTTCGGTTATCCCTTTTCTCCCTCAGTGGACAGTTTTCGTGATAAGCTGAGATAAGTGCAGTTTGTAGATGTTCCGCAGCAATATCTATTTGATCACGACTATTTATTGTGGACAATCCGTTTTGGAGATGGTTCTTCAGAGAGGTTTTGTATCCTTCCCTGTCCAAGCTCCGTATGTTTCGGTATTGTACCACTGGTCTGGGGCCTATTTCAATGTTGAATTGAATATGCCTGTGGTCTGAGCATGATGGCTCAGAGGACACCCTCCAGTTGGATATCTTGTTGCTTAGAAATTCTGAGCTGATCGTAAGATCTAGTACCTCTTTCCTAATACTAGTGACAAAGGTTGGCTCGGAGCCGACATTGTTAATTGTAAGCTCCTCCCCTATCAGGTAATTGAAAAGAGACTCACCCTTCATGTTGATGTCTGTGCTGCCCCACGCTTCATGGTGCGCATTGGCGTCACATCCTATCAGTAGATGGGTGTTGTTCCTCCTGCAGAAGGCAATTAGTTCTCGCACGGCCACTGGAGGAGGCTGTTCCGCACCCACTTCTCCAGGAAAGTATGCTGAGCAGACGATCATTTCTGTCATGCTCCCCCTCTCTGGAAATTTCACATGGATTGTTGCCACTTCTTGGGTGCAGAAATCTGAAAGAATAAAATAATCAATGTTGTTTCTGGCTAGAATGCATGCCCTAGGTTTTACCCCAGAACCCCAGAACCGACCGCAATTACCTTACCAGATGTGTTACTAAGGCCGGTAACTCGGCCTGTGTTGGAGGTCCAGGGTTCCTGGATGAGGGCCAGATCTATCCGCTCCTCTACGAATTTTTTGCCAAGGACGTAGGTGGCGGCCTTGGCATGTTGCAGGTTTCCCTGCAGGAGTCTGACTGTTGTATCAGCCAGGCCCTTATTTGCCGTCTTTTGGCGGTCCTCCCCCGCTCTTTTCCTCAGAGGGCGGTTTACTTCCCTTCCCTTCAGAGGTGCCGGCACCCTTTTTGAGTGGTGGTCTGTTCGGGATGGATTTACCCTTCTCCGAGACCACACTCGCAGGCTTTTTGGTCCGAGGCGCAACACTCGGGACGAATTTACCTTTCCCTTGTGGTGCTCCCCTTACGACCGTTTTCTTTAGAGGAGGCTTGCTTTCCTTGCCCTTCTCCGGCTGCGTCCGGGAGGGTTCTTTCCTTCCACGGCTGCCTCTCAGACGGAACTGAATCTGTCCAAAGCCGAAGTAGGGTTTGAAGTCCAGCTCCTCCAAGGCTGTTATGGACCTTTCGTCAATGGCGAATGTCCATGTTTGGCCACGGCCCGAGTCTTCTCGGTTCAGTATTACCCAATCCTGAGTGGTTAAACCGTGGTTAATTTTTTTCAACCTTGTAAGCACCATCTCGGCCGTGAGTCGTTCGTCGGTTTCATCGTCCGGGATGTATGCCACACAGATGAATGGCTTCGGAAGGTCCTGCCCTTTGACGAATTTAAATTTCGCCCTTTGATGCCTCCTCCAGCCAGCTGGCACTGACATACCAAGTAGCTTTTATCTTCTGTTCTGTTTTTACATTCGAAGATATAAGAATATTCTGATTATTTGCCTGAATTCAACAAAGGCTTAATAAAGGTGAACCAGTCTCCTGCCGACTCACGAGTGTCTTTTGAAGAGGCAACTAAGCGCCAATGTCACTATGGCTATCCAGTAATTTTGTGTGGTCGGCAAAAAGCACAATTTTTTTGAGGATATAACGATAAAGATCACTTATTTAAACTATGATTGAAATGGGTCCTAATAGAGAGCCATGAGGCACACCGGGAATAATTGAATTCAGCTCTGATTTGGAGTCTTTAACAGAAACACATTGAGGCCGATCACGTAGGTATTATTTGAATATGATAAGAGAATATAAATTATTTCAAACTCATTTAGAAAAATAATTACTGTAAACGCTTATCGTGACCTATCCTGCACTGATGATTGTAACCAAAGACATTTTCTGACTGTTCTGGCTATTGTCATTATTTGATTTGGTGCTCCGGGGCGACTTCCTAGTTTTTGGTTGGGTATTCACTTTTCAGTTCTAAAAAAAACGGAAGACCTACAGTACCACCATACTAACCATGAAAGCTGTATACAGGTGTACTTCCATTTCAGTTGGACTGATTACAGGCTGTTCATAGGGAGCACTTACAGAGTTGTATTTGTAGATGCTTCATCGGAAGTATGATAGAAATAAATTCCATCCAGAATAGAGTGATGGGAACCCTGACCGTATGACAGAAAACTGATCTGGGTGTCCGTACACAACAAGATACCAGCGAATCGAAAAGCTGCCGAAGTTTCCACAGTCCCGGAATGTCTTCAAGAATGGGACAATGTAACGAGCCAGAACCAACCTTGCTCAGCCTATCTATTTCTGGCCTGCAACAAAGCTGAATGAATGAGTCTCGATCCTTCGAAGAGCCGAAAGTCGACTGAGCTGTTACAAACGCTGTGTGCAGACACTATCGTATTTTCTAGAGACCCACAAATGATCCAAAACAGAAACCTACTCAGATACAAATAGACAGATCGGAGAGTGCTGATATTTGTTTTTTCCTTCTACCGCTTACCAAAGTAGCCTTTGACGCTTTCAGATCTCAACGCAAAGTTGACGTCTTCCGATGAATGTCATTTTGTGACCGCTTTTACGCTCTAGAGCGAGAATATTGAAAAAACGCTCGATCTCCCTAGCTTTCGTTGAAAACGAACCTTATTCGTGCATGATGGAAAGTAAAGACAATGAATTCAAAGCAATCTAAGGAACTGCGGTAGTGTTAAGGTTAGAGATTCTTCCTACTAACTAATTTATCGATCTTGTGAGTACGAACTCGGAACTCGGTAATTTTTTTTTTAGATAAGTTTTTTTTCTTTTTTTCCTTTTGTTAGAGATGTAAATTATTGGATATTTGGATAGCTTATACATTTGGGAATACTATTGAATGTACATTTTCTCATAGATAATATTATGTGCCTATGTTGAATGAAGGTCATCGTTTTTATGTCTAAGAGCTGCGTTTGTAGAAAAAATCATGTGTGTATTTCGAGCACAAAGTGTCATTGCCGCTCTTCAAAGATTACTGCGCTTCGCTTCGCGTCGCGCGGTAACTGTCGAGCGGCAATCAATCTAAATACCCAAATAGCCATTTCCGTCAACCAGAGGTCGTCCTCTTACGAACGGCAGCCCTCAGAAGTCGAAACTTGTGCGAGTTAAGGGTTAACAAGGTCTTACCTTTTTACATGCGATTACTAGCACTTTCTCATGCCATCTGAAAAATGTCATTCGATAGGGTTTGAACCTTTGACTGGCAGCCAAAGTGATGGTAACAATGTTGCTTCAACCACTCGGCTACCTGACCCTATACAGTTACAGTTCGACAAAGACAGACTGTTTTTATTTAAAGTAATGCAGTATACCATATAAATTATTTCAGTTTGTGAATATCAATTAGTTTTATATTTGATGATTAAATATAAATTAATACTTAAGACTATGTTCATTACAATATCTTTGAAGTTACTATACTATTCGAATTACATGTGTACACTGCATTCTTTGTGAAGTAATGCAGTGTGGTCAAAAATCATCTGTTTTTCGGAGATTTTAAAAATTTCTGAACGTGATTTTTTTTTAAATTCAATAAATATAGAATCCATATTTATCACTTAACTGCTGCAAATATAAAAAACGCACATATTCTTGAATATGTGGTATAATATAAGCTTTCATTAGAATTAAACAGGTAAATTTAAAATCGGATGGTAATTTCCTGACAATACGGTCAACATCCACCATCTTGGATTAGCAATCATTTCTATTAGCTACCAGTTTGAAATGGCAATTATGGTTTTTTGCAATCCTAAAATACTTTTGCCTGTCCGGAAATCAGTACCTACTCTCAAATTGTACCAAAATCGTGGCTTGACAAGAGGCTAAATAAATGTGTGAGTGTGAGGCATTGGACCATAGAAAATTTGATTCATTTGGAAAAGAAAGAAACAGAGATTAATTTCTACAAAACATAGCAATAAAAATAATTGTTAGGAGAACACAATAATGTTTTTCAAGCTGCGTTGCCTTAAGAATTGTAATAATGAACTAACTCTGCAAACAACTCCTGAACAAGCAAATGCTTTATCGATATATTCTTATTATCAGATTATTTGATGGTCTGTCTGCACAGATATAGTAATGAGGAATCTTAAAACCAAACAATCTAATATTCGATAAGATCGTCTGGATTTCTAGCATAGTACATTTCCTCGTGACAGTAACATCTGCTCTTATTAATCAATTAATAATTTTGTCTTCAAAGTGTCAATGCGTTCTTGGAGGTTGACTTTCAATTCTTCTGCGAAACCAATGAATCAAATGCCCCACATCAATCGCAGTCTAATTCAGCTCTATTCTTTTTTATCCCATTCCGCAACTGACGGATTTGCGCAATTGCCAACATGCCAACTCGGAATTTAAATCATCTCATTATTTTAGGCCACATGTGACGACCTTGTTGGCCACCCCTTTCTGCTGGCGGTTTAATTTTAAAAGAGGCGAGAGATATTTTCACCGTTGGGAGCTGTAAAATGCAATTTGTCGTTTCATTCTGAATGTTCAACTCCAAACGACCCGTTGGAGAGATGCTCGCTTGGCCTTTTCGGATGATATTTCTTTAATTCCATAGTCCTTAACTAATCGAAAATATAAAATGAATAAAAAATGATTACTGTATTGAGATAATTAACACTTGTTAGTTCATTTCAGATTCAATACTGATCATTTGGACAAAGTTGTGACTAAGGGCGGGTTGTACAAAACAAGTTCACCAACAGATCCAGTAGAAATTTTATTGGCTAATCCCTAGCAACTGAAGCGAGTTTACTTAAACTGTTGTTGAACATGTATTGTACAACCCGCCCTAACTAGGATGAAAATGATGAAATAGACACATCTTTCAAACTGATATTGTACTCTTGATTAGATATCTACAAATTATTGCACGAAAAACAATAATGGAATTGATGAAATCACAGGTTAGACCTATGCACTCACGCTAGACGCCCTCATGTTGGCACCCGATTTCCTGAATATCCATAAAATGGGAGAATTCAAAACTAGCTTTATACACTTTTTGGGCCATGCAAAAAATTCATCGTTTAATATTGAAATAGAGAAAAATGTAGCATCAAGGTTGTTGACAAAATAAACTAATTCATGGATAACGTAGGTGAAAATAGTTGCTTAGTAAAGTCTAAAATTCGTATAAAAACAGAGTTTCCAGTTACTCGTAAAAGAAATACTTGAAAAAATACCCGGTGAGAAGTTCTCTGGTAATAATATGAAGAGACCAACAAATAAATTTAAAATAAAGACCTCTAAAATCATTATGAATCAAGTGAATGAAAGTTCGAAAAACCATTATAATTTTGACGGCCTCATAGGCCGTTGTGGACATGATGGTAGAGCATTCGCTTCTCATCCATAGATGAATAGATATATGTTCTATTCGATCATATTATGTACAAACATTCATAGCAGTACAAAATAAAAAAACAAAATACAATACAAAACACAATACAAAATAAAATACAATACAAAATACAATACAAAATACAATACAGAATACAATAAAAAATACAATATACAATACAATATGAGATAATCATAATATTAATAATAATTAGGGTCCTCATTTGGTATAAAAAATATAACAATAGGGATAGTTCATAAATTACAGTGAGACACTGTAGTTTTTGTTCTACCACTTAACCTCATTACGAAATACAATACAATAAAAAAAATACAAAACACAATAAAAAATACAACACAAAATACAATACAAAATACAATACAAAATACAATACAAAATACAATACAAAATACAATACAAAATACAATACAAAATATAATACAAAATATAATACAAAATACAATACAAAATACAATACAAAATACAATACAAAATACAATACAAAATACAATACAAAATACAATACAAAATACAATACAAAATACAATACAAAATACAATACAAAATACAATACAAAATACAAAACGAACTACAATACATTCAGATACCATAACAAAAAAATTGAGCAATAAAAGAAAAGCTTGCTGTCTTGTAAGTTATGGTTCGTCTCACTACAGAAATGTACATCCACTGCAGGGTCTTTGGGTTTCATTCCCAGTTCTTTGCAGCAAAGTTTCTGCACACCATTTGGGTTTTCGTGGCTTCGTTGGTTACTTTCTGTTCGTGCTTATTCGAAATGAGTTTATCATCTAATATTAGTCCCAGATATTTGACCCCTGATTTCCATTCAATAGCTCTACTGTCTACTCGTAAATTTTGGTGCGAATGGGTTTCTACAAGATTATCTATATACTAGAGAAGTAAGTTTTCTTATGGATTTGTTTTTGTATTCCAAAAACTCTGGGTGACAGACTAGAGTTTTTCCATAGTCGTATGACAAAAGTAATATGCTAATGGAATAGTGAAAAGTATGATAATTTCAGTGCGTCGATACTGATTACTTTTTTCAGTTGTCTCAAGAGATATAGGGCTGATTAGAAAGTCTAATATAAAGTTTTTTACAGTGGCAGTTCAATTTCAGAGTGAAATCCAAAGTAACACCCAGAAGTTTTACAGAATTGTTATGATGATTCGTTTAAAAATTAATTCTTTCTGTTTCATTATGGTTCTACTTTAATTTGTTTGTTAAAATCAATTTTTCAGAGCCCATGACTCAGCTGATTCCATTGAGTATAAAGGTTCCTTATCAACTTATGGACCAACAAATACAAGAAAGCTTCAGTGTCGTGGATTCTTCAACGGATATATCTTATAACTAATAACATTGTGTAAATAAAAGTGAGATAGTTAGCCAACCTGATGGGTTTGATATTATATTTAAATGGGGTGATCTCTCCTCCATGTCAAGTCATAACTTCAGTGAGCTGGTATTAATATCAGGGTATTGACTAACTATCGTACCCATATTTAAATAATGCTGATTAACATGAAGTCTGTCAGACTGACATTTACGTCATATTAGGTGAAAGTATGATATTGGCTGCGTCGAACAGCCTGCAGCGGTTGCAGCCGCTTTTACGCTTCACGTGCTAGACGGCTGACAGCTCTTCCAGCCGCTGCAAATAAATATAGCGCTTTATTTTCCGCTGAATTTATTTGAAGCGGTTCAGCGGTCTGTAATTTGACAGAAGTTTTACTTCACAAGTATTTTTGTTGAAGTTGATGAACGAAAATGGAAAATTGGAAAATCGTTAGGGGTGCAAATAATAGTATTTCAGTTAACTGACAAAATATAGTTCTTTAAGAATCTCCAACACGTTTTCATTAATCGATTTCAAATCATCATTCATAAATAACTTCATCACAAACTCTGTCATTGTGATTTTTCAATTCAAGAATTTTCCAATTAAACTCTCAGGTTAGAGTCTCAGACCAATGCGTAGATTAGATTTCCTAATGATTTTTCAAATTACACCAACTTTACGACTAATTTATAACAAACACAATACACTAAGCGTATACATTTAATTTTGAAATTCCTAGATTCCAAAATTGACAGAAGTAGACGAATGACATTTCATGGACCGTCTAGTGAACTTGTAAAGCGCTTTTATGCTTTATCCAGCAAAGTGTTTTCCGCTTTTCTCTGATAGACCAAGCCATTGTATTCCCCATTGTTGTTTGATTTCATGTTTGCCAATGACGACGGGGTCTTACCGACTCGAAAAGAATGAACTGTGTTCTCTCAAGACACACCATTTTTATTGGTCCTTATATCACAGAAAAGCGAGTTTCATATAGCGAGTGAAATTATCTCAATAAATACAACTCTTGCTCACAATATTATCGAAAATTCTGTCAGAAATCTTGAACTCGATCAAATTGCATTAAGGAAACACCACGAATCCGTTACCAAGCAATTTGATCTCGTCGATTTCTGACAGTTTTACTATCGGGGGAAATACCCAATGACATATTACGGATAGACTTCGTTATTTATATTTCGAGCTGCGGTCACATTCTAAACACAATTTTTATTGCCGCTTATTTTGCAGAAAATAGTTACCAGTCAACCCAAAAGTCGGCAAAGCTGAGTTTCTGCTGAATTATTTGATTATATACAATGTATATGAGCAGATAACTGCCGCGAAATAAGCGGCAGTAAAAATTGTGCTTACAAAGTGATTGTGTCAACCGCAGCTCGAAATGGAAATAACGGAGTCTAACGGTAATATGTCATTGGTAATTCCACGAGTGCTCGCAATACTATCGGGGGTAATACCACGAGTGCTCGCCATACTATCTATAGTAATTCTGTGAGAAATCAACGAGATCAAATTGCTTGGTCTCAAAGCAATTTGATCGAGTTTACGATTTCTGACAGAATTATCGATAGTATTGTGAGCACGAGTAGTATTTATTGAGATAATTTCACGAATCAACAAATTAAAAGAAGTTCCATTGTAATGAATTCTTCAATAGTTAAAGATAATGCCTGATAGACATAAAATCTATCAGACTTACATTCATATTAGTAGCAAGATAATAAGCTCTCCGTTGTTGTTTGGATACGTGGTTGCCCGAACTGGACATTGTCGGATATATCCGTTTGCACTCGGGGACCAGGTTGGAATTCCATGTTATATTCACTCATAACTTGGCGATCATGTTTGTTTACGTCCATTTACGACTTATTTATCGTCTTGTCAAATCAAACCATGGGCGTCGCAGCATGGTAATCAAGGCATAATCCCGATTTTGAGACAAAAATACACTATTTGTTGAAATAGCTGTAGAAAGCATTCTTACTATTCAAGTCGATCTTAAAAACGATTAGGAAAAAACGTGTTGCAGTGTAGGTACACTAAAAAGTAAATAAGCAAACTCAACTCTTCTGTCTTGTTGGAATGGATTATTTTATACTTTGAATTCCAAAACAATTAGCGGTTGAAATTCTTGTGGTAGTCATTTTTTTTCTTTGATTTTTTGGCATCGACTGCTATGGTCATTAGTAGTTATTACCTACAGTTTTCTGTAAAATGATTGTTTCTGGACATAGCTCGTATTACAGTATCAACGACGACAGGTAGTTTAGTGATATTTTTTTCTTTGAATTTGTTAGATATGGAATTTACTTCTCTGTTCTGCAACTATAACATCATAATAACTTGGCAGTTATGTGTGTTTGAAATGTATGCTATTTTAGAGGAATTCGTGATTGTGAAAACGATGATATGGACACAGCAACGAGAACTATAATCCGTCAGATACAAAAAAATAGACTACTCCAGCAAAAGAATAGAAGAATGCAATCCAAAATTTTAATTTGTTTCAAGGTGGACAGACGAGTTACAATAAGCAAGTCATCGCTCCTTCCTGTTAGCAAATCAAGACTACTTCCAAATAGAGCTGTTGTTTGGTATGTCTGCAAATATGTCTTCAGAGATACATGTCGACCCCTATTTAACTCATAAACTTTAATGACTCTCACCTGTTTGATGTTCAAGAAACAGAAGTAAAATAATAACTACATGAGAAATTCTCGTTTGCCTACCAGGCAGACATGTAATATCGATCGCTCCCTGATCCTAACTCTACATGAGTAGAGACATCACTTTTTGACAACTCTAAAACACTTGATTATCTGCCCCAGGATACCAATAATCTAAATTCTGAAAAAACATAAGAAAAAAAGTTAAAGAGCTATTGAGGCTTTTACTACACTTTGGATGAGTATTTCAATGATACACTTTCAACATAAATTTGAATGTAATCTGTTATGTGTATTATAGTTCATGTGTAAATTATTATGTGTATTATAGTTTATGTGTAAATCATATACAGGGTGGGGCACCGAAAACGAAACAGATCGAATATTTTCAAAACGCATGTGTTGTGAATAAAATGCAAAAACAGGTCGATTTTTAATCCAAGGGGGACATCTTCCTATCATAACCTCAACTGTCATACCTCTCTCCCCACCCCTTGGGCACTATCACCCAAACAATTTGAATAGGGAAAGTTGAGAAGGATGTATCTCACTATCTACTGAACCACTTGGATACAATGGAACTTGATTTGACGTAGAAGCTTGAATGGTCTCATTATTTTTTCATTGACTTATTTATCAATCGTTTGCTTCGTTTTCCTGAGTAGACATCTTCTCCGTAGTTCAATTGAATTAAATACTTGAAGGAACAGTTGTTCCCAGTGTTGTTCAGTTAAAGACTCGATGGACCAGTTGTGGGAGTTACCTGAAAGAGATTCTCCTGATTTAATATCCGGGCTCGAATGGCGAGTTGTGGGAGATACGTGAAACGGATTCTCCTGATTTTATATCTGGATTCAAAGGGCGAGTTTAATTTTTATCAAATTATACAAATTTCATGTATGTCACTCTTGAATTATTTATTTTTGTTGTTGTTTTCATAGACTTCTTAAATACAATAGGTATTTTAAATAACAAAACATGGTGTTACAAAAGTAAACTCACAACGACAAAACCATAAATAATCAACAAGGTGATGTAAGAACTTTTAATCAACTGCTAGTAGAGAAAATATTAATTATCAGATTCATTCAATTATAGTTATAAGGTGTTTTCTAAGACGCTATATTTTTTAATGAAACAAAGTAAATCTTGAAGTCGTCTCCACAATATATTGTTATGATTTCGTGATAATAAAAATTGATTTCAGATGATATGAAAAATTGAATGAATTTAACTTTATCTTTATTGATAGAAATATCCTTAATTGCCCTAGCTCAAAATCCTTTTATTTTTACCCTCTCTCTGCTAAATTCTCCTCTCCTTCACAGCTTAGCAACAAAGAAAACTCCTGCTCTCAGTTGGGTTCAAAGGACGTTGGACACCTATATATAATTGTAGCAAGAAATGTGAAATTTTTGTGTCTATAAATAATAAAAACTGAATTGCTTAATTTTCATTGTCTATTATTACTAAAATCCCTACTAACTTAAAAATACCCACAATTTCTAACTTTGCTCTGAAATATGACCTTAGCAAACTCTATAACTAAATCATTTATTATTTACTATTGACTAAACAAAATCTATAAAGTTTGGCAATTGTCCACTAGATGGCTTCAGTTTATAGACAATGTATAATTAATGTTCTTTTTTGTTAAAATACTAATAACTTAAAATGAAATAGTTCGAAAAGGTTTATATGAAGTTTGTGGTTTCTATTAAAATGCTCGGAAGTTAATATTTGTTGATTTAAAGTATGTGGCTGCAATTCTGCTATACGAATCTGCCTAACTCAGGATACAAATCAACGGATTTATAAAAACCTTGGAATTTCCTCTGGATTCTAGCTGCTCAGTGCTTATTTGGATTATAATGCTTTTCCTGGTAAGTACTTTCCTTTAATTTCAGATTTCTTTGGTTATTTGTGTTTCTCTCATTTATTTATTTCTTCCTAACTGCTCTACTACTCTTCTTAGATTTTTTTATGCTTTCTGTTATTGTTATTTTTGCTTATTTTCTTCTAATTTCGGCTTTGAATTTCTATCAATCTTTTTTTTCATAAAATTTTTTGAACTTCTTTACTTCTCTCCTGGTAACTGGTATTCCATTTTTTTTTCTTGCTCTTCAACCAATCACAATCTTTTTATTTCACTTTTCACTTTTTATTGATTATTCTTTAAAATGCTCACTGTTTTTAGTTCACATACTTATCTCTACCTAATAATCTATTTATTTACAATCAATAAATTTCAGTTTGAAATCATTTTGTTCTTTTTTTCATCTCTATTTCATGTTTTTTCAACAGTTGTTATTTTTGATATTTCCTGTTAACATTTTTTTTCTTCCTTCTACTTCTATACTTACTGGCTACTTTTGAATATACAATTTTGACTTCTATCACGAAATTCTAATTTATTTTAGTTGTTCTAAAGAGATAGCAAAATTTAGAGTTGCTGCAATAAAAGAAATGGAATGATTTCAAATGAGAAAATAAATGACTCGTATTTTTGACATTTCCTGTTGTCATTTTTTTCTTCCTTCTACTTCTATACTGGATGTCTGCTAATTTTGAATATACAATTTTGACTTCTATCACGAAATTCTAATTTATTTTAGTTGTTCTAAAGAGATAGCAAAATTTAGAGTTGCTGCAATAAAAGAAATGGAATGATTTCAAATGAGAAAATAAATGACTCGTATTTTTGACATTTCCTGTTGTCATTTTTTTTCTTCCTTCTACTTCTATACTGGATGTCTGCTAATTTTGAATATACAATTTTGACTTCTATTACGAAATTCTAATTTATTTTAGTTGTTCTAAAGAGATAGCAAAATTTAGAGTTGCTGCAATAAAAGAAATGGAATGATTTCAAATCAGAAAATAAATGCCTCGTACTCCAACAATAAACATGAATCAAAGATAATTTAACCAGAAAAAAAAACAGGCAAATAATTAGGTTGTTTGAATTTTTCTAATCTGCATAAATTCATTCTATCTTTTCATAACAATAGTAGAAAGGGGGGATGTTATCAACGCAGCCTTGACAATAACTTTTCCAAAGTGGGGTTATATCAACATAACAATATGTTATATGTGGGGACGACTTCGAGTTTTACTTTCTTTATATTCAAACTCCACTTTGAGGTTGGACTACTTCCTTCATACAGGGTGTCCGGTAAACCTTGTACAATATTGAAACTGGTGATAGACCAGGTCATGACTGTTCAGAATATCGGAATTTCACCTCAGTAAAAATATTACCGTTTTCGAGATAATGAGCATTTTACGAATTTTTGGAAAATCACTACCAAACCTTGAATTTTTGAGTGCCATGTATACAAATTGAGACGAATTCAAATATCTTTGCTGCTGAAGATTACTGATAAGTGATGCTTTTAGACGTACAGGACAGTTTTTCAGAAAGTGAAAAGGTTTTTCAAGAAATTAGGGTAAAATGACAGATTTGAGTGTCATGAATTTTTTTTGAGTTTGACCTTATTGTTTGAAAGAAACATAACCAATTGGAAGTGGTTAGGTTTGAACGTGAGTGGGCCCGTATCAGGCCCTCCACTGCGGCCATTGGCCTATTGTGGCTCAATTGGAAGTGGACATTAATTTCAAAAGAATGCTCATTTTGTCCAGACTCTACTTGATATAAAACAAACTATAATTACTTTTGGAGGAAGTGATTTCCATTGAATTACGCGTGGTTTTATTCTAGGCTTCATCAACTTTTATACTTTATAATTATTTTATTTCGATTTTATCAACACTAAAAACACAAGAGCTTTTTTTTATCGGATAAATTTCTTTTTGTAACGAAATAATTTTGCCAATCAGTAATTTTTCGAGAAAAACTGACATGACAAAATCGCGAGACCGAAGGTCGAGCGATTTTGTCAAATGTCAGTTTTTCGAACAAAATTACTGATGGAAAAATTTTGAGTTAAAAAGAAATCTATCCTTAAAAGAAAAGCTCGAGTGTTTTTTGGCAAGATAAATTAACGACCGAATATAAATTGTCTCCATATTGAGGCTTTAGTATTTTTTGTAGATTGCGGGATTGCTTTTTCTATATTTTTTGTTATTTGTTCAGTCGAAACTTTCCCTAAACGACTCATGTTGTAATGTTTCAGTATCAACTATCAACAATACTTAAATAACTGACAGGGAAGACATTAAAGTGACGTAAGCGTACTAGATGTAGACGCTAAAGAGGAACAGGCGTTTTCATCGGTGATAAAAATGATGCACCTTTTTTATCGCTGTCAAAATGACAATACAGTCATCTTTAAATGACACATTTTGTACAGGAGTTAATTTATCACGATAAAATGTGGAAATGATTATTGATAATAGAGAATAGACTGCTTGGTAACATTAAATAATATGTCAATAAAATTAGCTTTTCATGTAATTAAGCCTTATAAAAGTATCAAAATGAAATATCGATTATTCGACATGGCACCGATTGATACGAATTCTTGTTATAAATGTCGCAATTGTCGAACATCCAGATTCCAACGAAGTTTCAAAGACCGACAAAAATAAAGGGTGTAACCAAATAAGTGCAAAATTTTTTAGGAGGTGATTCCTTGTCGAAAATTAAAAATTTATCTAACTCCTGTGTTGTGTCCGTAGAAGCAAAAGTTTCCTAATGAAAAAATAAAATACAGCATCTTCTGTAAATAGAATTGAAAAATTCTAGTAGGTGGCTGTCACATTTTGTTTGAACAACTTGTGACTTCTGTCGTAGTTTTTTGAAATTATTCCGCTTGTTTCATTCAGTGGTATTTATTTCTTTGTCATGCCGTATACACGTTATAGGTAGTGCTACTGCTGCAGCAGCGCTTTATGCAGAACGATATCCGATTGCACAATGCCGCTCAAAGAATCGATGACTCGGGGGCTATAACCTATAAGGCATTTGAAAATATTCTTCTTGAAAAAATAAGTTCAGAACTCATGTATCAGTATGATATTTGGACACCATACAGAACCCACGTCACACAATATATTAATGAAATTGGCTGACTGAAAATGCACCATAGAAGAGATCTCCATTTGGCATGCTTCGTGCACAAACTCATGATAACAAAAACCCCTCCCTACTTGCTGGAGTAACTGATACCCAGACATCAAATTCACCAAATTAGTGTTAGAAATCGGCAAATACTTATTATTATTATTATTATTATTATTATTATTATTATTATTATTATTATTATTATTATTATTATTATTATTATTATTATTATTATTATTATTATTATTATTATTATTATTATTATTATTATTATTATTATTATTATTATTATTATTATTATTATTATTATTATTATTATTATTATTATTATTATTATTATTATTATTATTATTATTATTATTATTATTATTATTTATTTATTTATTTATTTTCTCCTTAGGAGTGTACCAGTCAGGCCCTGTCTCCGGTGCTCTGACCCATCCGGAGGGCGCGCTGGTGTCGTTAACCCCAATAACCACTCCCTACGTCCGTAGGGTGAGTGACTATTGGGTCCGAGAATCGTGTGCCCTGAGTAGACGGAGCAAATCAAGGATAACGGCCCTCTGCATTCTTGCTGCTAAGATATCTGCCATATTACGGCAAGCCGGTATTATCTTCAAGTTAGAGAGCAGTGTGTCCATCATTCCACCAAGGACTCCTATAATCAGAACCACCATTTTGACAGAATGGTCAGGATATAACCTGCGGAGTTCAAAGAGAAGATCTCGATATTTAGTCAGTTTTTCCTCCTCTTTTCGAACGATATTCATTTCTTGGTGGTCGAGGAGGACAACATCAGGCTTATTGGCTTGTATTTGCCTGAGGGTGGGGAATGAGTAGTTCCAATAGATTCGGCATCTCTCATTCTCCACCACGGACTCAATATCCCCCGGAGCATAAGGCAACACCGGTGTCTCGTCTATACCGTACGAGTGTCGTAGATGGTAGTACAACACTAGTAGCGCCGCGTTATGCCTGTGGATATAGGCTGAGACCGCATAAGATGGGCATGCTGATAGCAAATGCATTACGGTCTCAGGTGCCCCACGACATGCCCTGCATCGGGTGTCAGGGACGTCTATACCCATCACGCGACTACGGTAGACAAGGGTGTTGAATACACCATCCTGGCAGGCCATTATGAATCCTTCGGTCTCCGACTTTAGCTCACTTGACCTAAGGAAGGCAAAGGTCATGCTTTTGAATAAGCCAAGGTCTTCGATGTTGTGAAAGAAGACACCATGCATTGGCTTATCCATATGTAGCTGTAGCAGGACCTCTGTCTCCGCAGCTTTTATGTGAGCTTTTTGCTGAACGGGTCCCAACTCGGTGACAGAGTTTGGGTTAGCCCGTTCAGTGTCGAAAACGAGACCGAGTTCATCGGCCGCACGGGTAGCTGCTAGCTGCCTTGAAAAGGAATGCTCCAATCCCTGCTTTCTCATGGTCGCGGACCATGCAGAGAAGGGGATCTGAACTCCTGATGACTTTACAGGCCCCATCCAGAACCATTTTGTTATGCAGACACTCCAAACTCAAAAGTCCACGGCCTCCCCGTTGTCTGGGAAAGTATAACCGTGGTACGGACGATTTAGGATGCAAGCTCCTATTGAGATGTATCATTTTGCGAGTCTTAACGTCAAGTTGTCGCAGCTCTCCCTTAGTCCACTTCATCACTCCGAAAGAGTAAAGAAGGATCGGAACGGCAAGCATATTAGTTGCAGCAACTTTGTTCTTCCCCGACAGTTCTGATGACCAGATCTGTCGGAGTTTATGCTGATACTTGCCGCAGAGAGAGTTTTTAACTGCAAATACCTCTTGGGAGCGGCGTTGTTCCAACCCAAGGTAGGTATAAGTCTCTCCGGCATCCAGATGATGTAGGATGCTTCCGTCTACGAGCTGGACATCCTCTCCGTATTCCTCGCATCGTCCTCTTTTGAGATGAACCGTGGCACATTTGTCGATCCCAAATTCCATACCGATAGCATGCGTATATTCTTCCACCACCCTAAGGGACTGATGTAGGTCCCTTTCTCCAGAGGAATACAATTTGAGGTAATCCATGTAAAATAGATGGGTGACATTATGCCTCCGATTGCTGGGGGTGCCGCAGTTGTACCCACGGGTATTCCTGAGTGCAACGGACAATGGCAATAGTGAGATGCAGAAGAGAAGAGGGCTAAGGGAGTCTCCCTGAAACACGCCTCTTCTAATGATGACCTGTTCTGTTTGGACTATGTCTCTACCAGATCTTATGGTGAAGCGAGTCCTCCAGAGCGGCATCAGTTGTCCAATGCATCCCACTATTTGACCGGGTACCTCAAGGCATCCGAGCAAATGCATGATTAACTCATGTGATGTTGTATCAAATGCCTTGCGGTAATTGATCCAGGCCATCGAAAGGTTACGCTTATACTGCACGGAGTCCTGCGTGATACATCTATCGATGAGCAGGTTCTCCTTGCACCCTGTGACCCCTTTCTTTGACCCTCTTTGCTCATTTATCCGCTCATACACCGGATCAACTGCGGAGAGAATGCGCGTGTATAAGATGCGCGTAAACACCTTATAACACGCACTCAAGCATGTTATCGGCCTGTAATTCTTTGGATCAGACAAATCTCCATTTTTGGGGATGAGCACGGTTCGCCCCTCGACAAACCACTCCGGAATCTGCTGCTCCCCATGTATCCATGAGTTGAAAACTCTGGCCAGGTGGCGGTAGGTTGTTGGAAACTTTTTCCACCAATAGTTATTCAACCCATCGGGTCCTGGAACAGCAAAGTTTTTTGAGCCTTTGAGGGCTCTTTGAACTTCTTCCGGGGTTATCGGATTGCGCAGATCATTGAGCTCAGGCTGCCGAAGCCTCCTGCAGAATGCTCCGAACTGCGCTAGGGCTGGAGTATCTACGTTGATTGGTTGCGGATACTCATAGATGTTCTTCCAGAAGATTTCCACTCGATCAACAGCCGGCGGGTTATCAACAACACGTGGAGGCTCTTGAAATAAACGAGAAGGTTTATCACGGAACTTCAAGTTTTCCGCGACTCCTCTCGCTCGCCTCACTAGTGACTTCTTTGCAGCCACTAGCATTCGTATCCTATCAAGACAGTGCTGTTTGATGGTAAACAGCACCCCTTGATTCAATGTGTGGTGAGCTCGTCTTAATTTTGCGGCAATTCGCCGCACTGCAGGCGTGAAAGGCCTATTGGCCGCCACGTAGTCTACCACACACTGGATACGAGACGCGTGTTGTCTCGCCGACTTGATCTTAGCTTCCATCTTGTGTACGCGTCGCTCATGCCTCCCAACCTCAGCGGTGGTGTCCCTCCTCTGCGTTTGGGTTAGAGTTTGAGCGGCGCCATACACGACAGAATTGATCTGCCAGATTTCAGCCTCTTCTGGAAGAACATCGCCGATCTCCGCCGATCTCCGCCGATCTCCGCCGATCTCCGCATCCACGGTGAGATTTTTACTAAGGTGAAATTCCGATATTCTGAACAGTCATGACCTGGTCCATTACCAGTTTCAATATTGTACAAGGTTTACCGGACAGGGTATACTATATTTGTTTGTTAGAGCTGAGAATCTCGCATTAGTGATTAATGCTAAAACCAACTGTGACATCACATGGAAGACAGTCCTTTGTTATATTTTGTTATGTTTTCGACTAGCAACTGTCATTTATTGATTTGTTATAAACATTTAAATAACAAAAAACATTTTTTATATTCTTTCGCTTATGAAATGAAAACTAACGAATCAATCTGGTTGTTCTCATGGAAATAATTGTAGATAATTGAAATACGAACAAAATGGAATGTTTTACGACCCGATCGAATCATTAGGAACGGAGGAAAACCGGAAAAACCGGAAAATTTTACGATATTTTAAAAATTTCATAACTCCGTCAGTTTTCTAGAAAAAGAGTTGGCCCTTCTTATGAAAATATTGCATCATGAGTACTTTATTTGTGCACAAAACAGGCTCTGATGGGCCATTAGTTTTTGCACAATTGCAATTTGAATTTTTTCTTGCAATATCTTGAATGCTCTAGTCATAGTCCGATTTCAATCGTTTAAAAAAAAATGTTAAAATTGTTTTTTCCGTTAACCAGCTGTCGTCCCCTTACGAACGGCAGCCCTCAGAAGTCGAAACTTGTGCGAGCTAAGGATTAACGAGGTCTTACCTTTTTACGTGCGATTCCTAGCACTTTCTCGGGCCATCAGAAAAAGTTCTGTAGTCGCTAGGGTTTGAAGCTTTAACTGACAGCCAAAAGTGATTGAAACAATGTCGGTTTAACCATTCGGCTACCTGTCAGATTTCGAAAGAAGAAGTACAGTACCACAAAAGTATATCCTCATTTTGCGCTAAAATGCTGCGAATGAAATGAGTGAAAAATGCCTGCACACATGACTGAAAACGGCCGAGAAGGTGGAAGCGGTCGAGTGGTAGGAGTGAGCGGGAGATGAGTGGAAGCATATTATCACGCAACCCATTCATTAGAAGAATGCCCCTCATCTCCTTGACTCTCCTACCACTCGGCACCTAACGCGGGCTCGACCGTTTTCAATCATGTTTGCATGCATTTTTCACCCATTTCACACCATTGTAGCGCAAAATAAGAATATTCGTTTTGTAGTACTATACTTCTACTTACATAATCTGAGAAATTGAAATCGGGCTATCACTAGAGCATCCAGGCACGCTGCAAAATAGTGCGAAAAAGTATTCAAATTGCAATTGTGCCAAAATTGTCTGTTTGCCTGTTTTGGGCACAAATGAAGAACACATGATCCAATAATTTCATGAGAAAGGCCAATCCTACTTCTTGAAAATTGGCGAATTAATGAATTTTTCAAAAAATCGTTTAATTTTTAGGTTTTGACAGTTTTTCTCTGTTACTAATGATCCAATCGTATTTCAATTATCTACAATTCTCTTCATTAATGCAACCAGATTGCTCTATTAGTTTTCATTTTATAAGCAAAACAATTAAAGAAAACACGTTTTTTGTCATTCAAATGATTACAACAAATTAATAAATGACAGTCTAAAACATAACAATATAACTACGGACTGTTTTTTATGTGATGGCATAGTCGGTTTCCTACTAGTATTTTTGTTGAAAACTCACTCATTTCATGCTCTATTGCTTGGTGTATGTTGTGTTTTGACAGTTCATTGAGGCTCTGAAGGTATTCCCAAACTTGCTTTGAATTATCTGTATTGAATTCAGAGCTTTTGGTGCGCTCTGGCTGTCAGATAGAATGCAGATGTGTTTTCTTCCATGAAAAAGATCCGTGCCTATGTGATTATAAATTGCCAGACAATTCCATAAGGGATGCCACTGAAAAAACGTGGGCTGAAATCGGAGAAGAAAAATGAAATGCACAGGAATGTAAATAATGAAGTTTATTGGTATTTTACTGCTATTAATGAACTGCAAGGGTTATTTAATTACACAATATTGCCACTGATGCATTATCTGCAATTACATAATCAGTAAGGTAGTTTCGTAGTCCAATTGGATTTGTACTTAATATAATATTATATTTCTCTTGTCTTCTTATGTAATTCTTCGAACAATAAAGCATAATTTGATTTGTCTTGAATTGACTAGTCCAAAGTTTACCAAATCAACCCGCGTTGATATATAAAGTCCTCTTACATTTTCTGGGATCCCAGTTGGTCCGTTTTTGAGAGTTTAGTCCTTTTTTTAGAGCTCGGTCTTTTTTGTTCCGTTTTTTTGATTAATGTCCCTTTTATTCCCTTTTTTCGTTGGTCACAATTCATCAGGTTTAGATCTGCGCTGAATAAGATGTGCTACGTCATAATCCGCACAACCATGTTATTAAAGTTGCCAAGAAAAGGTTTACAAACTACTCGCGTCACAAGCTCTAAGGGTGTGCATGTAAGCAAGTACTGGGTGCAATTTTTTGAAGAAAACGAATGCTGGTGATCCGAAGTACCCTAATGTTGCCATCCTGGGGAAGGCAGCTCTCACTTTCCCATAGAAAAGCCTGTAGAGCGGGAATTCTCTCAGTCCACTTCTACGAAAATTACGCCTTTGACAAAAGCACAGGGACATTAACCCCCTAGTAAAAAATACCCCTGAAAAAAAAACAAGTGGAACAAAATCCCCAGGAACAAAAAATATCCGGTTCAAGATGAACCAAAACACAATTCCACAATATAATTCGATTCCAATAATTTTATTGTTAATTCTAAACAAATAAAGTGATTGAAAAACAATAACAACTGAAAAGTCCACCTGGAAAAAAATCATTTGAATATAAGTCAGGCTAGTCTTATTAAATTGAAAGTAAGGCATAACTTTCAAATTACCACGTTTTCGGCCAAGGACCAAATTTCTTAACGTAAAAAAGGGTCATAACCTAACCCAGCTATCCAAGTTGCTAGTAATTTAATCATTAATTATTTTAATAAAATGAAAAGTAAGCAGATGCTCGCTGCGCTCGCATTTTATGAATTATCAGAAGAAAGAGACATCCACCTCTACGGTCGTGTCTCTTTCTTCTGGCAGCTCGGCAGCTCAACGAATTCCTTGACGTAAAAAAAGGTACACAACCTAACCTAGCTTTCCAAGATGCTGGTAATCAGTGGTGAGATTATGATCACTCGACTCGTTGCGAGTTTGACGTGACTCATAGTGAAATGAAGCGATTTTAACTGCATATCGAGTGTTCATAATCCCACCCCTGTATAAAAAGGTGAAATCAAAGCAGATGTTCGCTGCGCTCGTAATTTATAATTACCAGAAGAAAGAGACACGCCAGAGGCGTGTCTCTTCTGGCTGCCCACCGAATTTCTTAACATAGACATAACCTAACATGAGGTAGCTTTCCCAGTTACTGGTAATTCTATAACTAATTAGAATGAAAATGTGAAAACAAACCAGATGCTCGCTACGCTCGCATTTTATTAATTACCAGAATAAAAACAAAAGAATTCAATACCAGTTCCATCAAACGTCAGCGAAATAATTATTACAGATAATTGTAAATTTACGACAGATGGCCAAGAATTTCCATTACATGATTCTGACTTAGTTATTTAGTAGATAATAACAGGATGTTAATTTTTGGAACCAATAAAAAAAATTGTTTAAAAAAAAATTCAGGACAATTACCTATTGGACAAAAACCCCTCAGGAACCAGTGGTGTTGTCATGGGGTTTTAGTCCGAGAGGTTTTTGTCCAGGGGGCAATTGTCTTGATATCCTCAGACCTCCGGCTCTGCTCTACAAAAACCTTTGCATGCCGTGCATACAGTGTGTATCTAGATGATCATTTGTATGGATAGTCATCTGGTAAACAGAAAAGGATAAAAGAAACTTCTGCAAATGGAGGTCAAGAAGTGGATAATATAAGAAGACGAGTCCAAGCTAGAGATTGATCTTTTGAAAAGAAGAAAATGAAAAGTTGGATATCTATTACAAAATGTTTTAAGAGGCAACTAGAAGGCTCAGAAATGTCTCTATGTGCAAAAATATGATCGAGTTAATGTTTGAGGGGATTAATGCCAATCGTAACAGAAACCAATGACAAAACGAGCAGTTTATCAAGCCTGCAGAGAAGAGGAAGAGTAAGAATAAAATAATAGCTGACTTCTCAAACAAAAATCCAAAGAAAAACTAAGCAGTAAAAGTCTGACAAGATTTATAATCTTATATATGGGATTTCACTTTAGTCATCCCTTAGTCATATCTTAGGGTTGTGGGTTCGATTCCCAGCATTATCACCAATCTCGTGCATGGCATCACACGTTGACGAAAATAACAATTTATAAAAGTCATGCTGGGTTCAAGAATTTTTTTAAATATTTGAATGTTCTCAGGTGGTTCTGTTGTTTTTTTTCGAGATTTATTTTCAATTTTGCCTTTCGAGTTTACATTTTCATTTTATTTATTATTTTGTCTGTTTTGCAGGAATAATGGATTTAGTGATTCTTGTTTTTTTTGGAAAAATTTACACTGTTATCGTTTAAACACGTGTATAGGTTGACCATTCTTGTCGTTAGTTTTTTTCCCTTTCTGGTCCCTTTTTTCGGAGCTACAAATACCTTTTTCCCTTTTTTGAGATAGTAAGTCGCTGGAAGCCCTGCATTTTAATAGCGAATCCAAACCATATTGTCACATCAGTTCAAGGCCCACGACCCTACACAGAGAGAAATGAATGCATGTTTTCTACACAATCGTGAATAATTTCAGCACAATTTGTTTCTAAAAGTTTGACAGCACCAATTTGTTAATTTTTCTTCTATAATATTGTTTAGATATATTGTGTATAAACGATACACTTCAGTGTTGTATTATTCTAAACAGTTTTGTTTAATTTTATCAACCAATATTATGTACTTACAGTATACAAGGAATGAATAAAAACTAAATGTTTTGTTTAAAAAATAAACACAACTTATGTTCTATTGTTGCACCACCTTGTGCATTATTACTTGTGGTATACACAAAATATACAAAATCATTCGGTATGTTGTGCGACGAATGTCAACAACTTGTGTTCTGTTTATGCATAAATTGTAATGAGTGGCAACAATTTGTGTACCTAGTTTGTGCAAATTGTGTAGGTATTTTAAATATAGGATGCAAAAAATGTCACAAATTTATGTACTCGGCATACATAAATTGTGTAGGTATATTGTACATATTTGTGTACAAAACAAGGCCAAATTTTATAGGAACAATTTTTTATAATTTTAAGAAAGGATACACTTGAGAAACAAGACATCCACACGGGATAAGATAAGCATAAGCATCAGTTTCAACCTGCTTGCTTCTTTATATCTTATTCTGTTCAGAAATTATAAGCTTCATTTTCCAGAAGGTTCAAATAAAATTAAATGTCATTCAAGTAATGATTACTTCATCACAAAGAACTAATAACAAAAATAACTGAACTATAAACTCTAATTACAAATGAAATAGCAGAAACACAAAATACCTAACAAAACACAAATGAACCATACATTCTGTTATTTTGGAACACGTTGAATAATAATAAAGTTTAAAGTAATCTTCGTGTCAAACTATATTTATTCAAGTAGGAAGAAGGTGAGAGGATGAGTCAGATTTCATGTTATAACAAAAAATAAACACATAAACATGAGCAAATAATAAATAATAAGTACACCCCGCTAGCTTCGCCCTTCGATCGCCATAAAACAATCAAACAATGATGGACTCATTGACCTATAAAGTACTGTACTGGACCAAGCTGTTTACATCCTGGTTTGAAGTCGTGTTTTCCACAATCTGTAGTCGTGATATTGAGTTGGGCGTTGTCACATCGCGTAGGTAATAAGTCTTTATCATAGACAAAATTGTGTCACTATACGTATTCCATTCGATTAAAATCGAAGAATGAAGAATGGTGATGGTGACATTATCACGCAACTCAAACCTGTATTATTAACAAGTTTAAAAATCAAAACTATCGAAAAAAATCATTACTTGCGTCTTCAAATGATTGTGAAGAAATTATTGTATCTGGACGTTTGTCAACGCTGTCGAATATCAATGTTTGTTTTCCACAAAGTAAACTTCTGACAGTTCTGTCATGTTCTGTCATTGATTTTTTGTGGGATTATTGCTGAAATAGTGGTTATTGAATTCATTCGCGATATACAGTGGCAGTACAATAGTAAGAGAATCATAATGGTGCAATCTTGTTGGGTTTACAAACAATCCATGTGTTTTAACCCGAATATCAGATTCCATTCGTAAGTACCATAGGCGTTACAGTGGGTATCAATCTGTTTTCGCCGAATAAAATGAAATTAATACGTGAATTCAAACCTTTACATGTGTAGATAATGAAATAAATACCTCACAAAACATTAACTTCATTAGTTTTTTGGATAATGCATTAAAACAAAAAGGTTGCCAAAAAGTCCAAGAAATGTCTATTCAAATTTTGATTTATCTTTAGGTTTCCAGCTGATGTCACAGTAAAAGAGGCTTGGTTGAAAGAGTTGGGGATGAAATGTTCAACTGAATGTGTTTCAAAGTCTATTAGGATTTGTTCCATTTATTTCAAAGACGCAGCATTCGAGATTAACCGAAGTGGAAGAATATTTTTGAAAAAAAGGGTTCTTCCTTTATTATATGATAAATGGTATATCCCAAGAAATTCAGCTGCTTCAACTTCAGGGTAATTATTATCAGCCGCCAGAATTATTATTTTCTATGAGTTATTTCAAATAATAACAGTGATTTGTATAAAAAAAAAACAATATATTACATATTTTCAGATTGAACGATCTTAGCAAGAAAAAATCGTCAACTGGTTCCACTGAAATAGCCCCAGGTACAGATTCTGAAGAAATTGTTGATAACTCCAGTCCCCCACTGAAGAGGTGAGGACAATTTGAGAATAGTAAAAATTGCTATCTCAAATTTCGCAACTGAGTTTTCATCCACTTCAGGTTGTTTGGCTTTGAAATACTGACGATCTGACAGATATTATTTAGGTCAATTTCATCTTTTTCTGGTATGGAAAACAGGACAGAATGCCGTGATTTTTCGAAAGAAAAAGTGAGTAGTATTAGTTGGTAGCAGTATCAAATCTATCTGATATCTTTAAAAGCAATTCTTGTATATTGATATATATATATATTTTGGCTATCTCGGAAACAGCTTTAAAGATTCAGATCAAATTTTTTTTCAGATAAGGTCTCAGTTTTTAAGTTCCTCCATACAGGCGATTTTCCTGAAGAAACTCGATTCCACTAATAATAATAATGATGATGTGAATTTTTAAATTCTATTTTCACCCACTTCCAATTATCATAATCTGATAATACAAGAATTTCCTACTGTTAATGTAATAAAAATAATGATAATAATAATAATTCAACTTTCACCCTTTATTAATCCTCCGAATTATCTAAAAATTTTCAAAAATTTCCAGAACCAACGACAATACAAGAATTTTATGATAATAATGCACCTAATAATAATAATAATGATGAGAATTTTCGAATTTGATTTCAATCGTACGTATGATCTGAAATTGGGCACACATAAACCGATGGCAACACAAGGACTTAATTATAAAAGTTTAATGATAATGATTATACAGATTATGACGTGAATTTTTTATTCAATATCCACCCACTTCTAATCATCCAAAAATTTTAAAATTTGGCATACTTACCAAGGACCGAAAATACTATAAGAATTTTATTATATGAATGTTTTATTGATAATAATAATGAGAAATTCTGAACTCAATTTCCACCCACTTCCAATCCTCTGAATAATCTTAAATTTAGCACACACATCAAGAACTGACGACAATACAAGAATTCCATAATATCAATGTGATAATAATAATAATGATGAGAAATTTTAAATGCTGCTTTACATCAGTACACGTACTTTGTCACTGCAAAGGCTCTAAACGATTTCTAAGGGCACACACAATATGTCTGAAATGGTCGCAGTGTAAAGGCTTTTAGCGCGGAAGCCCAAAATGAATCTAAGCTAATCTAATCTAGTAAATATATCTTCAAGCAAAGTTTAAGGGAACACAACTTGATGCCATGTAGGGCAGCAACAAGGCCTTCATTGACTGCAGAACATTGCAGATCACGGCTTGATTTTGCTCGTGCACACCCTCATTGGCGGGAAGCTGAATGATGTCGAGTACTCTTCACTGATGAGTCAATATTCTGTTCCATGACCAATAACATACAAATTCGGTTCTACAGACGTATAGGAGAACGCTACAATCAATGTAACACTCTGTAAATCATTGCACGTATGAAACTGGTAGTCATTTATGAAGCGAATTTGACAACAGTATGTATCCGAAATTCCTGAGCCCCAAGTTGTCTGTTCTTTTGCTCCAATCATTGGTGAAGAATTGATATGATTGCACGACCATACGAGACCACACGGCCCGCCAGTATTTCCGGGCGATCTTGCCCGCGAGAAGTCCTGATACGAACTCCATCGAACATATATATATATATATATATATATATATATATATATGATATTCTTGGGAGATGAATTAGAGCCCTGCAGCAGCCCAAAGTTACTTTGAAGGAGTTGAGGGACAGTTTAGTGAATTTGGGAGACATAATTGAATAAGGACTCTGATATTGAGTATAACAGGTAGTTATCATTGCTCGAGGAGGGAACTCAAGCAATTGGCAAATCATTAAAGAATAGAAAACAATTTTTTTATTTTATTGCTGTTTTTGTGAAACTCTGGACGTACTTGATTTTTGATATCTTCTAGAAAAAAATGTTAGTTTGATTATCTGTATTGTGAATTTTGTTTGCATATTGTCTGAATTTGAATAATATGCGCTGAAAATTTCTTTGGAATATTTATTCTTCAAAATATTCATTTATTTTAATATGTATAAGAACATGTATTTATTGAATATATAAATTACCATTTTTTAGTAAATGCATTTTTATTCTTTTTTTTCAGTCGACTGTCTCCAGCTTCCCATTAATTGAAAACGAAAGTCTTAAAAGTCTTTTTTTTTTCTTTGAAAAATTTGTGAACCTGATTTTCTAAGGATCGATACTATCAAATGAGTTTTTCTATCTCACGAAGTCCCATCGGAGTATATTTTAACACTTTCCTTGATATTTTCATCATTATTTCAAATTCAGCATTTTTTTCTTGTGATTGAACCCTATTTTCATCAAATGCGTGCGCTCCTGTCTGTTGTGGGAAGGTCACAGTCTATCGCTACCTTCTCTCTTCCCCGCAGCCCACGCGCCTGAAAACAGAGCGACTTCAAATCACTCCGTGTCGTAGGTATGGCAATGCTGAGTCCATCTGTATTTATACGATATTATACGTCCATAGATGGACTGAACATTTGGATATTAGGTGCACTTGCTATGCATGCGTATTTGGTAGGGTGGGACAATGCCTTGGTCAAGTTGTGGAAAATTACACAATTGTGTTGAAATAGTATACAATTTGTGCATATCAAATAGAAAGTGCACAACGGGTGTGAGATAAGTTCAATGCGTTGTAGATGTTTTCCATATAAATTGTGTTATGGTAGATGTGCATATTTTTGTGTGTTTTTAGGCAATGTGGAAGTGCATGAATACTATACAAATTGACTTGCACAAATATTTATTGAATTTCACAAAACGCGTAAGATGAAAGAATAGACAATTGTGTGAAATATCTACACAACGTTGTGCATGAACCTGCTGCAGTATTTTCTCTCTGTGCACAAACCAAAATCATTGAAAATGCTTTAGAAATAAATGAAAACTAATTACTCTTTCTCGTTCGGTCAGCGAATAGCAAACAGTATTACGAACAATTTTTCGTTATTACGGAAAAATAAAAACTCAACAACTGAATTCACGTCCAGTCTTGATTATTCGTTTCAAATCTGCCGCTAGAGCGACAGTTTAATTAAATTTGCTTGAACCGCATTGTCGGACTCAAAGTAATCTGCTCATGTTGGGATTGCGAACCCGTTGATTTCAATTGTTTTTCTTATCTCCTTTGTTTTCACTATCATGCCATGGAATATTTATTTGTGAAAATTGAAATGTATATGGTAATAATCCGACTGCATGCACTCTGGTGAGAAAAAATGCATCATCGATATTTGAAAGAATTCCGTAAAAATATTAATTGAATTGAACGGAAACCAAGATGGATTTGGTTTTGAGTTTGTTATCATCATAAACATATGCATAAATTGATTCACGCCCATTCTGACAGCCAATGAAATTTCTCAGAATCAACAAACGCACAACATAACATAAAATGGCAAGATTCAGCAAAGAATCGATAGAATGTACTGAAAAAACCGTACTAAGCGGTACTTCGAGCAATACGGTGAATAATGATATGGAAACTGTTTTGAAATAGTACTGAAAGAAAATCATTATGAAGTTGAAGAAACTACTTCAGAAAGAATTATCATGAAAGGTTCGGTTTTCGATATCGAGGGGCTCGATGGTGCAGATTAAAAAGAATGTAAGTTTAGTGGACCCACCTTAATAAAAATGGTGATTCTTACGTAGTATTATTTCTCTAACTTCAATACGAAGAAAATTCGCAGATGTCTTCAGTTCTTTTCAAGAGGTGTCCTTTTGAATTTTGAAAATTAGATTTTGGTGCTTATAATTGTGATGTATGAGTTGATAAGTGTCCGTACCAATGTGTCATAAAGACTATGGGAATATTACTGCAAGAAAGGCTTTAAAAAAAACTGTTTCATAAAATGTAATAGCTTTCGAACTAGCCTGGAGAGAAAAAGAGTCAGTTAGATGCAAAGTACTTTTTTTTCATAGAATAGAAAAAATTAAACGGTGATCTAACTGGAAGAATTGAATACAACCAGATTTTTTCCAAAACACGCCAGTGTGCTCACAAATTGTCATATAGGCACTAACCATAAGTGCCTCATCAGAATAATCTCGATGTGTGTATTCACAAAACGAATTTGTTCCTGTTTTCTCTTGATCTCTTGCTCCTCTTGTTCTTGTTTCTTTTCGATCTCTGCTCATCTTGTTCTTGTATTCTCTTGGCTTCTTGTTCTTTCAAAAACTATACTGTACTGATGTCAACATTTCGTCGTAATTGTTAGCTCGACTATTCACCATAAAATACTGAAATACTGCTTTAATTTTCTTTCTTCAGTAACACTAATCCCGCCTCTATCACCAAAATGTTACGATTTCGGGTTCTAAATAAGTGATACCCTAATGTACAACTGCCTTTATTACTTCAACCTAAGGCCCTTCGTACACTAGGCTACGCAAATCTTTGAAACTTATGTTGTAAACTAATGTCGCGAATATTTGGTAGTTCACGGTCCATACACACGACGCGACGTTTGAATCGCAAGACGCGACGCGAGTTGTCTTTTCTGCCATTGTAGGCGTAGCGGGTACACAATACGGCTCACACGAACTTTTACAAAATATCTGACACAACTGACGATGAAACTCAGGGTTCTTATGATAGGAAGGAGTTATGAAATAAGTGAGCATTTAGACAAGGGAAAGACTGAGAAAAGGAAGAGAATACGTCATTGAAGGGAAATTGAGGTGGCTATCCTGAAATTGATAACATTGGTTATATTTACGTCAAATTACGAAAAAATAAAGTTACTAAAGCCCGAGGCTCAGATAAATCATAATAAAATATTATGCCTAATTCTTGTATTTTGTATTGCTAGTTGTTAATTACTTGTTTAATATTGTAACAATACTCTTACATCACACCATGATGATACATTGTCGTTCCATATATTCCCCAAGAATAAAACAGTAAAACAGCAATGGATCAATTGCTGTAGTATGGGTACCTATTGATTTTTCCAGGATTTGTTCATACCATTTTCATGAAAGGGATTTTGAAAACAATCTTCAAGAATCATGAGAAGTCACGACAAAGGCTTAGGAAAAACGGTGAGATCAAACTGTTCTAATGAGAAACAAAACTCAATTGTGTTTTGGATAGAAACTGTTGAAAGCCAATATTTTTGCTATGACATTACGATATAACGTTGGTGTTCCTTTTTAGTTATTCCTACCAAGACGTGGTAAAAATCTGGTCTGTCCACTGTGATATCGTATCAATCTGTCATCAATAATTCACCTATGACATTTCAAGAAGCACTTGGAGTTCCATTGGAAATTACTTCCTAGAATATGTACCCATGGCCGATCGTTTACCATCAAATAATGGTTTGTTCATTATATTCTATTCCTGGTGCTATGAAGTGATTGATATTGATAGGTCTTTATGCCATTTCAGATGATGATTCACAGTCTCCTTCTACCCCTTGTTTACAACATTGTTACAAAGAACGAGAAAAACTCATTGAACAGTTCTGTGCAATAACACTATTGTACAACAATTATCAGGAGGTAGAAATAAAATTGAAAGAAAAGGTCCCATCACCAAGTGTATTAGAACTATCCAAACTCAAAATTAACTATCAAAATTATTATGGAACTGTAGCGAAGCTGCGGGCGATGCCGGGCCTGAACGCTCACGTAGACCGCACTTTGTTTCGAGAAGAATCTGGTCGAATTGGAGAACGTTCTAGAAATATCAAGAGGGTTCCACGAAATGAACGGTGAATTTAAAAAGAACCACGCAGCAGAGTTAGTCAGTCAGTGAAGCGGAAGTCGAACATAAATACCTAGTCCAGTGATTGTTATATAAATTAGAGTATTGTGTTGAAGTTATTGAATCATTGTATTTTGTCAAATAAATCATTTTTAGAGTGAATTTGTTTAAATATACTACAGAACGTTGCAAAAACAAATGATAAGTTCAGCTTTATTCAAAATATTAGATATGCACAATTTTACTACTCGCCATTTAATTAGAATTTTAGATATATATATAGAAACGTATAAATGATACCGAAATCTATAAAATAAAACATTGACTCATATCATAAATAACAGTATTTGACTACTCATAAATTATTTCTGAAAGTATTATAAATGTTGTCGATGAAATGTGAGTTAGTTTTGTGAACAAGGCAGAGTGAATGACAGTGACTAGTCTGATAAGTTTTTATATGTATTCGATTAAACTTCAAGGATGAATAAATATTTGTCTATCTATCATTTTAACCATTTACCCCATTTTACATTCACTCATTTTAGAATAAAATCAAGCATATTACAAATCACTATTTCTTCTTGCACCTGAGGTTCTGGAATAATGTCAACATCAGAGAGTTGTTTTGATTTCTTTCATTAGACTTCAAGAATTTCTCTTTGAAAGGTGCAATTCATTCAACTAGTGTAACAACGGATATATTGAGATTAGTCTTTGAATATTTGAAATATACTTCAAATCCCATATTATGTGATTCTTCAACCTTTTTCGTTTTTTTGAAACAGCTCATTACTTTGTATAGAATTTACTTTCTCATCAGTTCATTCAATTTGATAATTATCATCAACTACGACCAACATTCAGAACCTATGAAAATTAAAAATTTGTTATTTTCGTCAACTTTGAAACTCTCGGAAGTCTTCAAGATACTTGTGCGAACTAGAGAATATATTAATAACACATATGTACAGATCGACAAGCGTAAGGATGCATCTGAGATGCGCAAACGATAGAAAGCGTGAGTAGATGTGCGACAAAGATCGACTACTGTTTAATAAGGCAGGGCGATTGAGCTCCTGCCCCACTCCAGGGTTTTGTCTACTGCGCAACCAATTCTCGGAGGCATGCTTGTCGATCAGTATTAATCACTCGCACGTTTTTCAATTTACTCCCACCGATTGATTTCGTATTCAATCCAACAAAATGGGATATTTTAGAGTAATTTGGCGCCTCCAATTTCAGGATAGCCCACTTAATTTCCATCTAATGACGAAACAAGATGCCCGACAAAATCGATGACATTTCGTAACCCCACTATCAAGCAACCCTGGATGAAACTATAATTCTGGCTTACTATCTTCATCGAAAGCGAACAAATCGTCGTAATAAAATATACTGGGTTCATCCATATTTGGAAAGATATATAAAGTGCAGACTGTTTATTGCTGCAAATTAATAACAACAAACAGATGCTAAATTCATTATAGATCTTAAGTGGATTTACTTGTTCAACATATACACCAGAGAGATACACATATGAGAGAGTGTGTGAGCACAGAGTAAAGGATTCTAATTAAGATCGGTTATGTTTACATTACACAAACAAGTATGTTTTTCAACCTCCGAAACAAATTTAATATTCAATAATGGCTCCGCCATCTTGAAAATCACAGCGAAGTTTGTGGCGACGATCTCGGCTGACAGGTCGCGACGATCTCGGCTGACAGGTCGCGTGCGATTTGTGTCGGCAAGGATTGAACAAAATGTCGGCGACGCGTACCTGTGTACGAACTTTTTATGAATGTGTATTGCGGTAGTCGATTAGAGACCAAAATCGTCGGGTATCGAAGATTTGCGTAGTCCTGTGTACGAAAGGATCCTCTATTGATTGAAGATCTCGTCATTAAACAAGGCCCTTTGTACACAAGGCTGAGCAAATCTTCGATACTAATGTTGTGACTTTATGTCGCCAATATATGGTAGCGCACGGTGCGTACACACGTCATTGAATCGCAAGACGCGAGTTGTCTATTCTGCCACTGTTGGCGTAGTGGTACACGGCTCACACGAATTTTTTCAAAATGTCTGACACAAGTGACGATGAAACTGTGATTTTGGCTTACTGTCTTTATCGAAAAGAAATCGTCGTAACTGGGTGCGTACTGGGTTTGTCGTGTGGAAATCTATATAAATTATTTCCCCGCGAATGATATGTCAACTTTGGTGAAATATACGAGGATGTATTGATATCTAGTTAGCCTAGACCAGTTCCCTGCATAAACAAAATATTGCGTTACCATAGCAACGAACAATAACTTATTAGAAGTGTCAGTGTAAAGTTTGTGACAAAAAAGTAAACCAGAGTTACGTAATAAATTAAAAGAAAAAATATGTCCACTGAAATTGTGAAAATCGAAAAATTGGAGTATCGAGCCATCATCAAGTACCTGTATTTAAAAGGGTTAAGAGGTAAGCAGATTTACGAAGATATGCTTAATACCCTTGGTGATCAATGTCCTTCGTATGCGACCGTGAAATATTGAACTGCAAGCTTCAAAAGAGGTAAATTTTCTATTGAAGATGATGACCGATCGGGAAGGCCAGTTTCTGTGTCAGTCCCCGAAAATATCGATGCAGTTCATGACATGATTTTAACAGACCGTCGAATTGGGCTAAAATGGATATCTGAAGCACTGAATATTTCATACGAACGCGTTCATCATATAGTTCACGTCAATTTGGACGTGAGAAAAATTGCTGCAAAATGGATCCCCAAATGTTTGAATGTGACCAAAAGCGTGCAAGGGTAGTAGCATCACGTTCGATCTGTGCTCGATTTGAAAACGATGTAGACTTCTTAAACCGAATTGTTACTATGGATGAGACTTGAGTACATTTCTACGATCCAGAAACAAAGCAACAATCGATGGAATGTCGACACTCCAGTTCTCCAAGACCTAAGAAGTTTCGTCTCCAAAAATTTGCTGGATAAGTTCTTGCTTCAGTGTTTGGGATTGCCATGGAGTAATCATGATTGATTTTTTGGATAAGGGTAGAACAATAACTGGAGATTACTATTCGACATTACTGACCACCCTACGGGAAAAAATTAAAGAGAAAAGACGCGGAAAGCTATCCAAAGGTGTTTTGTTTTTGCAGGACAACGCCCCTGCACACAAATCTCATGTTGCCATGCAAAAAATTCGTGATTTAGGGTTTGAATTACTAGAACACCCCCCTTATTCACCAGATTTGGCTTCGTCCGACTATCATATCTTTACTCAACTGAAAAAAAGTTTAAAAGGTCGTAAATTTTCTTCCAACAAGGAGGTAATAAAAGATCTGGTTTGCAGAGCAAGAAGAAACATTTTTTTTGAAAGGTCTAGAGACGTTGCAGGTTCGCTGTAATAAATGTATCCAATTACGAGGAAAATATGTTGAGTAATAAAATATTTTGATATTATAATTTTATTTGGTTCTATAGTAGGCTAAGAATTTTTCAATATTTCCCCGTATAATTGCTCAATAAACATTTCACACGCATTTTAAAACTTTACCAATTTCGTCCGCATCTCGTTACTGGTATAATGGTCACCCTAGTGAGAGCTGACACTTTTTCAAACGAGAACACGAAATGAGTTTCTTCGATGACATTTCAAAAACAGATTAAGACATCTGTTAGCTATTCAAGGCGGGCAAACAGTATTTGGTTTTTTTTCGGACTAAAAGATGTACTCACAGGAGGTCTGAAAGTACCTACATGTTCTATAGAATATTATTTTATGTCTGATTGACACTGTGTGCCTCTTGAACGAATGACGAAGATTTTCAAGAAAACGAGAAAGCCAAGTAATGTTTCTGAATGCAGGTCTGTGGAAAAGTGAGACACATGGTGGTCAGACAAACGGTTTTTTTATGCCTGGCAGAAAGTTTTAGAAAACTTGTATGTGGGAGGTCTTAGAGGGCAGGAGAGACTTTTGGAATGGTGAAAAAGGACACTTAGTGTCGGACGTCGGTTCGGACGAGACGGGCATACTTACTTAGCGGCGTCCAACGGTTCAAACGGGACGGGCATAGTAGACGTTTCATATTATTGCGACGATACGCGAGCCATTTATTTTGAGTGATTACTGTCCGTCAACGTCAAAGTCATAATAGCAGGTGATCTCAACGCCAAGAACGCCATGTGGGGAGGAAACAAGACTGACAACAGAGGAGAGGAAATTGCAGAGTAGACAGTACCAAACAACTTCACAGTAGAAAATGACAGGCACGCACTAGCCACATACTACTGCAACAGAGGTCAAAGCTGGGTCGACCTAACACTAGCGAAAAACGTTGATACGCAAGCATGGCGAGTAGAAGAAGAAGACACCCTGAGCGATCACCGCTATATAAAATACAACATCGGACACCAACAGCAAAAACCAGAGACTGTACAAAAACAATTTAATGTCAAAAGCGCGGACTGGGTCAAATTTAGACATCAACTCAGTAATTTCCGTCTAGATCCTACTCATAACCTACAGCAACAAGCGGAACACCTACAAGCAAAATGCGAAGAAGCCTGCAAGGCAGCCATTCCATACAAACGTCCAAGCAGTAGAAAAAACCAAGTTTGGTGGAACGAGAACCTGACCGAACAACGCAGGAAAACGAACAAACACAGGAAAAAATGGCAAGAAGACCACGCAAACATAGAAAACAGAAGAGCATATGAAAATACAAGAAGAGAATACAAAAAACCTAATCAAAACTACAAAACAAGAATCAATCAGACAATACATCACACAAGAGGGCCAAAACGACCCATGGGGACTCGCGTATAAAATACTCAGAGGTAAGTACAAGGAGAGCAACATCAACAAAACAATACAAAACAAGACGGAACTTGGACGCTAAGCGAGGATGAAACAAACCAGGAGTTGATGCAACAATATTTCCCAGGAGAAACACCAAACGAGCAAATACACGCAGACATAATGAATAAAATTGTACAACATCAACAAACACCTGCAGATGACGAAGAATTCACAACCTGGGAGATACAAGAAACAGCGAGAGAACTCAAAACAAACAAAGCAACAGCAAAATATGGTATACCAAATGATGCTGCTAGGCACATCACAGAACACTAGAAGACGCAACAAAAACCATATTCAACAGAGCGCTACAAGAAGGAACATTCCCGAATATATGGAAAACAGCAAATATTAAATGGATACCAAAGAAAAACAAAGGACAAAGACCAATCTCGTTACTCCCCACACTAGGTAAACTGCTAGACAAACTCATAACTAGAAAGCTCACTTACTATCTGGAAAATAAACATCACATACACAAAAACCAGTTTGGATTCCACAAAGCACACTCCACCACAGACGCTATCCATAACATCATCAAAACAATACAATTTAACAAAAGGCAAAAGCTACACACAAACATCATAACACTAGATATAGCTAACGCCTTCAACACCACCTGGACACCAAATATACAAAACATAATGCAATCAAAACTAGTACCACACAACATCACACAAATCTGCGCTAGCTTCCTTACAGGAAGGAAAATCACTAGTGGTCAATAAACCAGAGATATGACGAGAGGATGCCCACAAGGCTCCAGCTTGGGACCTATCCTCTGGACCATTGTTATGGAAGACTGGTTTGGTACACTAGAAAGGGAAATAGGAAACGACACTTCCGTCTCGTACCAAGCATTCGCAGACGACCAGGTGATTATATTAGCAGGACGAACAAACAACCAAATCCAAAGAAGATGGGAAAAAACCTGGACAGCATGTAGAACCTGGGCAACCAGAAACAAATTGAAATATAACAAGGACAAGACAGAGACGATGTTCATCACAGGCACTAATGAAAATACTTCACCACACATCCACATGGATGGCCACACACCAATCAACAGACAACACATAAAGTATTTAGGTCTCACAATCGACAGGAAGGTGCTATGGATTGAACATGTAAAGACGACAAGGGCTAAGGTGCAGGATATTGCGAACAAACTCTTTGTGGTAGCTGGTAGGAAATGGGGCACTGACAAGGAAATTCTCAAAATAATATTTGAAAGGGCAATCAAACCGGTTATCCTATACGGAGCCAACGTATGGGGACACAGAGCTACAGACTCCCGTATAGAGAGACATATCAAAGCCATTGAAAGACCTTTCTTACTAGCTATCACAAAAGCATACCGGACAGCACCCACAGATGCATTACATATAATAACAGGTATCATTCCAACACACACAGAGGCAGAAGTTGAACACAAACACTACACTACACACAAAACAGACATAGACTTCAATCGCATAAAATACACAGATCAACCACATCCAGCTTAATCACACAGGGAAATTCCAGAAAACACACAAAACACGTTACACATTTATACTGATGCCACACAGAACCAGGAAGAACACAGGGCATATGGCATTACAATTACAGAAGACCATACAACGTGGATCAACAGAGGCAACAGAGTGGGAGACGGCAACAACATACACCAGATAGAGCTGCTGACAATAAAAAAGGCAATAGACATGCATGAACATACACAAAGGGATATTATCATTCACACAGACTCCCAGAGAGCACACGACACAATAAAAACACACAAAAACAACAAAATAGCCAACCAAATACAAGAACGATACAGGAAAGGTACGATAGAAACCACATTACGAGCATCCAAGTAACACCTAAAACAGACCAAGGCATACAGAAGGCAGAAAGAATAGCCAAAAGACACGTAAAGAACGAAAACATAGAAAAAATCAGCGACACCAAAAAGGAATTGAAAATTAGGAAATCGAAAAACAAAATGGCAAAACAATTGGGATACCTCCACAAAAGGACGAGTCACACATAGCATCTTCCCGTCGGTACACCAGGAACTCATCAACCTAACATGGAAAACCACTCAGTTGATCACATGCCATGGACATATACAAACGTACTACACCAGATTCAGGCTCAGACAAGTCACGGGCGAATGCGAATGCGGGGAGCGGGACGAGACTGTCCTACACATCATTCAATATTGTCAACTACCACACAGAATCACAGCCAGAGAACAACTAGCACATCATCTGGATGACAAACAGATGCAATACCCGCCAGTCTTCCAGAACAGAAGGGAGCTAGACAGAAACACATTACACGAAATAAACAAATGGGGAGAACTTATGATCAGATGACCCAAATTGACCAACAGAAACATGAACTAACACAAATGTAGCTCTTATAGCACAAACAATAATGTACAAATGTAACTATTTATAAAAAGAAAGGGACAAGAATAAATTTCCTCGCTAATTTTTGGGAGTGCGGTGATGGGATCGGTTCCCTTGACGGGGGTTGCGTTAGATGGATGGTAGATCTGGCCTTATGCCTAACGGCGGGTGGGCCATCCGGAGATCAGGCCTTGGCCTGCTCCTCGGAAAATTCACTCTTCATGTCCGTCAACGAAACAGACAAACGGTTTTTTTTTTGCATGGCAGAAAGTTTTAGAAAACGAGTGTGTGGGAAGTCTTAGTTTTTGGAAGGGCAGGAGAGACTTTTGGAATGGTGAAGAAGGACACAGCATCGGACGTCGGTTCGGACGAGACAGGCAAACTTATTTAGCGTCGTGCATCGGTTCGAACGGGACGGGCATAGTAGACGTTTCAGATTATCGCGACGTTACGCAAGCCATTTATTTTGAGTGATTACTGTCCGTCAACGAAACAGAGTTCTTGCCCCGGTTTAATTATTGTGCAAGTATTATTGGTGTTTCGCGATTATTGCAGTGCAGTATTGCGTATTTCATTGAGGGTTTTTATTACGCTATTGGTTGTGCCACTAGTGTTTCTGAGTACAGGTCGTATAACATAACTATACCTTCCATTTTAAGCAAATATTTGAGGGTATTGTTTTTTTTATGTGTATATATATATATATATATATATATATATATATACACCCAATAACTTTTCTACTTATATTTTCATATATTGCCCCTCGCTAAATCCATCCTTATTTATATATATATAAATATGTGTTCGGATAGGTTTCCGCGGTCAGTTCTCTCGAAGGAGTAGGCAGATTGAGACCTTAGAGAGAGCCAGTGACGAGACTTAGGGAACAAGCAGATTGAGACCCCGAAGTCAAGTCACAAAAAACCCAATTTCTTGAAAATGGCTCCAAAATCGGAGCCGAAACGTCGAATTCCAACAAATTCTAGACGCGGTTCAACTCAAACTTTTAGTTTTCAAATATCTGACCGCGGAAACCTATCCGAACACATTGTACGCCTCTACGGGGAGGACATTCTCCAACTTACCAAAAATTATTCATCACTCCTTATCCGAAGATCCAAACTCCTTTGTGACCTCACGTTCCTTAAATCATGCAGAGATCACAGAGTCATTCCCAAAGCCTTCCGATTTAAATATCATGATGTGTCATCGTCAGCCTAGCGCATTCTCCATAAAGCCAGCCAAGCACTTATTCGAAAAACAATCCACGACATCAGACGTAATTTGGATATCACCAACACCTCACTCTACGAATGCTTCGGCAAATTATCCATCGCAGATATCCATCCAGTCATCTGGAACACCTTATCCAGGATTTCTCAGGACAAAGCAGATCACATCAGCAATCAGAAAACAGAAACACAGAAGAAAAAACTTGGTGCATTGTTGACGAATACCATCATACCCTTGAACCAAGCCGCATCTCCTGTCTTTGTACATAACTTCTCCGACAAACCACTAGATCAAACGAGCCTCGCCCTACTATCAAGAGGATTCAATTATTCTAGCACACCAAACAGAATCCCAACAGAAACCATCATCACACAAATAGAAAGCGCCATAACCCATCTTCCAGACAACAGCTGAAGAAACTAGACAAGATATTGCTACAACACTTAGGAGAGCGAAACTCCCTTCATCCAACATTACACCCATCGAAAAACATTGCCTCAGGAACCTCCACAACAACCCTGACATAATCATTCTCCCAGCCGACAAAGGCAACGCCACAGTTGTTCTGAATACCTCAGACTATGTAGATACAACGAGAACACTATTGATTTCATCCGAGTATCAGACCACCCAACGAGACCCGACAACATACCTCGAGAAGAAGACCAAAAATCTGATCAATAAGTCTAGACTACCAGCCGAAACCAAGAAAGCCACTATCCCTAGAGAGAAATCCTCACGCACCCCCCGTATTTATGGACTACCGAAAATACACAAGCCAGATATCCCACTCCGACCGATAGTCAGTACCTTTGGATCACCAACCCAGAACCTCGCCAAGTATCTGGCGAGTACTCTTCAGCCGCGAGCAGAAGAAGCTTCATCCTATGTGAAGAATTCATTCCACTTCATAGACCTGTTCAAATCCTTCAAAATTCAAAGTACCGATATCCTGGTGAGCTTCGATGTCGTCTCCCTCTTCACAAACATTCCCTTAACTGATACGCTAGAAATCCTCAAAACTAAACACAGAATTCCAAAAGACACCCTGGATCTCTTCGGTCACTGTATGAACAACACGTACTTCATCTTCCAAGGAACCTTTTATAAACAAGTAAAAGGTGATCCTATGGGTTCCCCTCTTTCCCCAGTCCTTGCAAACCTTTTCATGGAAGACTTCGAAACCAAGGCCATAGAAGCATTTGACCACAAACCTACTTGCTGGTTCAGATACGTGGACGACATTTTCGTCATATGGCCTCATGGTTACGAAATCTTGAACACGTTCTTATATCACCTAAACGATATCCATCCCAACATGAAGTTTACAATGGAAACCGAAATTGACAACTCTCTAGCATTCTTGGACGTTCTCATCACAAAATCCAACAACCCTTTCACCCACACAGTACACAGGAAACAGACCCACACCAACCGATATCTACATGCAAACTCTCATCACCATCCAGCACAAACTCCGTATTGAACTCCCTAATACACAGGTCAATTCAGCTTACGGATAACCAGAACAGACAACAAGAGTTGAAAAAACTGAAATCAGCCTTACTCCTAAATGGTTACAACAATTCGCAAATCGACAAGTCCATCCGCCATCAACTGACCCGCCATCCCAAAACGTATGATCTAGTAGACAGTATCCAGCCTCACAAAGCTTTCCTACCATACATCAAAGGTGTTACCGACAAAATCAGCAATATCTTGAGAAAACATGAGATAAAAACAATATTTACCGCCAACAACCAAATATCAAAATTTCTCAGATCTCCCAAGGATACAATTCCTAATGATTCTCAACGCATATATAAAATACCATGTTCAGAGTGTCCAAGAAGTTATATTGGCCAGACTAACAGGCGAGTAACTTCCAGAGTCTACGAACACGAACTTGCGGTCCGACAGGCACCTTCCACCTCTGCACTTTATAAACATCGAGAAGACACAGGTCACAACATAGACTTCAAAAACACCAAAACAATTGCCACCGAGAAAACTCTGCAAACTAGGATCATCCGAGAGACCCTTGAGATTGAGAAGCGTCCAAATTGCCTCAACGCCCGCGATGACGGACGCAGACTTCCCAATACCTGGAAGCCTCTTATTTCGCGCATCCCCTAAATTCGCGCCAAATCAGTTCCCACGCACACCTCATCCAGTGCCAACCCAGTTCCCGCTAATAGTTCACCTCACGACAACACATTTCCCACGGTCATTACAGCCACTGTAAATACAGTTCCTCAACCCACAAATCCTCAGTTCTCTCGAAGGAGTAGGCAGATTAAGACCTTAGAGAGAGCCAGTGACGAGACTTGGGGAGCAAGCAGATTGAGACCCCGACGTCAAGTCACAAAAAACCCAATTTCTTGAAAATGGCTCCAAAATCGGAGCCGAAACGTCATTCCAACAAATTCTAGACGCGGTTCAACCCGAACTTTTAGTTTTCATATATACAGTGACCGCCAAAAAGTATGTACCATATGGGAAAATTTTTTATTATTGGAGTATTGGAAAAAATATTCTGGGGAAAAGTTTGTGCATGTCCGATAACCTAAAAATCGATTTTGACACATGTCACGTGATCGCTAGAATGGCGGCAAAATGAAAAAAATTGCAATGCAAAGGCAAAAAAGGGGTAAGATGGCAAGATATCAAAACTTACAATTCAATTTTATACACATAAACGAAGTTTCGAAAGATAATTCAAAAAAATTGAAAATAGCAATTTTTTTTAAATATTTTCCCATTTATTTAAAAATATTATTTTTTTTCTCATGAATAGCTTGACTATACTGAAACATTTGCATTTTAATGATAATGACAAAACTTTCTCATTTTCTCCACACCAAAGGGCACTACATTGAAAAAATGGGAATTTGTCAGAACCCTTGCTGATACATCGGTTCGTATCTAACAGTTATATCCGAATTCCACGACCATTGTGATGACATGACACTCCAAAAACATGGTAATTTCCAGATTATAATCAAGTTCCAATGATAATCGTGCATGAGCGTTTCACTTCGCACATAAACTTGAAAATAGTGCGTCAAATTAAAGATTCTTAAAGTTTATGTGCAAAGTAAAACGCTCATACAGCATTATTATTGAAACTTGATTAAAATCAGGAAACATGGTGTTTCTAGATTGCCATATCAACACAATAGTCTTGGAATTCTGATATAACTGTTAGATAAGAACCAATGTAACAGCGAGGGTTCTGGCAAAAACCAATTTTTTTAATTTAGTGCCCTCTGGTGTGGAGAAAATGAGAAAGTTTTGTCATTATCATTAAAATGCAAATGTTTCAGTATAGTCAAGCTATTCATAAGAAAAAAAATAATATTTTTAAATAGATGGGAAAATATTTTTAAAAAATTGCTATTTTCAATTTTTTTAATTATCTCTTGAAACTTCGTTTATGTGTATAAAATTGAATTCTAAGTGACTTTTTCAAATACCTTTTTTTGATATCTTGCCATCTTACCTCTTTTTTTGCCTTTGCATTGCAATTTTTTTCATTTTGCCGCCATTCTAGCGATCACGTGACATGTGTCAAAATCGATTTTTAGGTTATCGGACATGCACAAACTTTTCCCCCGAATATTTTTTCCAATACTCCAATAATAAAAATTTTTCCCATATGGTACATACTTTTTGGCGGTCACTGTATATATATATATATATATATATATATATATATATATATATATATATATATATATATATAGCATTCCCGAGTACAGAGCGTATAATATAACTATACCTTTTATTTTCAGCAAATATTTGAGGGTACTGTTTTATATAGCGTTCCTGCAAAGGTGCCTGTGTGCGAATTTCGCACAGGTGATATTCACCCATTATTTTTAATTTTTTTTCAGAGATTTAAAAAAATAGGGTTCAGCATTATACGCGTTATTTATTTCTGTCTTAGGGGAATTTACTAAGTATAAATCACGGTACGCGATTATTTTTTTCCTATGAAGTAACTTTACTTTTGACATTCCCCTAATGTCCTACAATTCACGTCGAAGGACTCGCAGACAATCAAAAGTTCAACCAACTTCATGTGTATTTCACCCCGCTGAAAATTTCACGCGTTTTATATCCAACCAAGCTCTTGGTGGTTCTCTGTTTGAGAAACATCCGGCCTTAGAACCCATCCTAACTGCTCCTATAAGTGATACATTTTCTGTTGAAAATAATTTTTCTTTTGGCTCTAGTTTGGAGAGCCCCACAATAAATAGAAACCGTTGTTTCACCACGCGTGGCCGCCAAAGAAAGCGGGCCCCACGCATTCTTCCCGAAGAGCTCACAAGCGGTTGTTGAAACGCGTCGCGTCGAAAATGAAGCCACAGAATCTAGTTACCACCTGCTTTCTCAAAAAGCGGTTCATTTGAATTATCTTGCATCTCCTTGGTAAAACCCTACGCATTTTAGTATGGATTGTGTGAATGTGGATAAAAGTCACGTTGTGGGCTGTCCTGATGGAGACAATGATGATGAATCTCGAAACAATTTTTCTGTTGATCAGAATGCAAAGCGTGATCTGAGTCTGAGGGAAAGTTTAGCTCAAACATTTGATAACAAGCCTTTGAGGGCCTCACCTAGTTTTTTAACTTTCGGCGGTCAACCCGCTGGGGAATTTCAAACTCCGAAAAATACCGGCACTCCACGCCGAATTTTGGAAGCATTCCAGAATTTAGAAAGTAATACGTTACGTTCAGGGACCTTCAGTCCACTCAATATTTCTACAGACTTGCAAATAGATTCAAGATTGAACGAAGCGAGAATGTTCGAACAAAACCGCCCCCGCACTCCTGACAATATTTCAGCAAAATCGGGTCTCGATGTCTCTCGAGCTAGATCCGGGAATAGCCGTGAAGGGGGCCCACTTGCACGCGGAAACGTTCATCAAACGGCCCGAACGAATAGTGAAATTCCTGCTATTCGCAAGTGATGTCTGAGGAGGAAAAAGAAGAATGGAAATGGTTTGTTGAATTCAAACAAATAAGAAAAGCTCGTGAAAACCACCAAACACAAGTAGAGCTCCCATCCTACCCTCTTCTTCAGGCTAATGCCTATTTTCCCAGAGATTACCCTTATTTTTCAAGACAGGTTCATCCATATAATATAACAAGTGGAATCTGGAGGCTGTGCGAGAAAATTTGATACAAGACTTTTCATTTCATCAGCAAGACGAAACAAGACTTTATGGAACTTTATGAAAGTCTTGTCTCGTGGGCATCGCTACTTGGCTCACTTCGTCCAGTGAAGGCACCAATGCAGTCGGAGCTTCGGACCCCGACTGAAAATTTTCTGATGGCATATCTGGTTAAATTGGATAGGAGTATCGAGTTACACGCTTCCCTGGTAACACCGTTTGAGATGTAGACTGTTGAGATTGGGATAACTACAAATTGATATCGATATTTCATCTTCAGTTTTGACTATAGAATTGAATTATGTATGTTGGAATATATAACTGAATCGTCTGGTTCAGCGAAGGAGAAGGAATGGTGTCCAATACAATAAATCTTCTGCTCCCCAAAATGAAATGACTTTGCCTTGACCACCTTCATTGCAAAACTAGTCATTGTTGGCAAGAAAAATTTTTCGCTCGAACGTACCGGAAACTCGAAATCATAGTCGTCGCTATAATAATATACCCAACCTGTCCACAATATACATGTCATATACTTCATTACATAATCATGCAGCCAATCAATGTTGTGGCAAATACCTGTTTTAATTACTATCCCGATCCTACACAACAAAATTATGTTATCGATATAGTGGTTTAATCAAATGTAAACTAATGGAATTTTGTTCATAACAGAATTGATAATGTAAAACTGAAGATTGATTCAATAAATGTATAGGTCGCGGTAAAATCGTGCATCGAAGAGAGAGAGACTTTTCGGCTTGAATAAATCTGTTTTATGGTTGGGTAACATAATCTGCATTCGAAAATCAAAAAGCATGTGTAATTGTGTCTACTCCGTCCAAATTATATTGTATAGGTAATAAATGAAGAAGTGGGATCATAAAATATGATGAATATCTAAAGACTTACAATCTCAGCAAGAACGTTGAGACCAATACGCGAACTCGGTGGAACTGAAAGCAACAATCAACAATAGATATATCAAAAAAATCCTGAAATCACAAAGAACTCCGATCCACCATATTGTGATTCAAAGTCATGAAAATAATTGGAATGGTCAGAATCAGAAGCTCGAAGAATATAAGAAAATGTAGACCTACTGAGAATAGATCAACAGAAATATTGAAAACACCAGTACTGGAGGATTGCAAGGAGATCTAGAAGTGATGGAAAGTGGAAATCGGCAACAAAAAACTGTAGACATAAGGGAATGAAATAATAATAATAATAGTCTTCATTATTTTGCACATACTTTACATACAAATTAATGACATTTTTAAAGAAATTGTAGAATAAAGAGAGAAATTTATTTTCTGTAATGGAGAAATCACATGCGTCATCAAGAAAAGATTCTTCTTTTCAACCCTAAGAGACCGTAGAGAAAACCAACACTCTTAGAGCCAGCCAACTTTAATTTTGAGGTAAGCATAAGAGATGAAAACAAAAAGAGGCATTCCTAATTTTTTGCTTCTTTATCTCAACACGAAAAAGAAATGTCTGTAAAGTTCAGGAATTACTTTGGCAACCAAGGGAAAGAAACTTCGATTTTCTTCTTGCACATATTTCTAACTTAACAAATGTTGTACTTTTTTCGAACTGGTGATCTTGCGCCATTGATAGTATGCTGATTATTTGGAATTGAATGGTTTACCATAAACCGGGAACTGCAATAGTCTATGCCCGTCTACCCCAATTCGATTAGTTCCTCTTGTTGGAGCTTTCCAAGAAAAATATCAAATCTCGACCTCCCATACGACTCACACTCGCCAAGGAAGTGAGCTGAAGTGTCTTCGTCTTTTTCACACTCACTGCAAGTGGATCTGAGTTCTATGCCTATTATAAAAGGCGTAGTGCTCGGCAATTTCTGCCTGAAAGCCATGCCTTTCTTGACTTGTTGAGACCGGCAACAATTTGGAATGCTTGCAACGTCGTCACAGAACCGGTCCTCGCAAGTTCATCTGCTATCTCGTTTCCGGGTACCCCTCTGTGACCAGAAACTAATACCATCTCAAATTCTTTTGTTTAGACTAGTTTCTGAAGAGCATCTTCACCTTTCTGTATAAGTACTGAGCTTGGTTTTAGTGCTGCCTGACTATCAGAATAGATATAAATGATCTTTCTTTCTTCCTTGGCGATACTCCATCGTATTTCATTCCCATTGTTCTCTGCACGAAATGGCAAGAGCAAATTTTCTGTTCTGTGTGAGACTATCTTGCGCGCTTTTCACTCTTAGGGTACGTCCAGAGTGCACGCGAGAAAGCGATATCCAGAGTCGGCTTCTCGCTAACGAAAAATTCCCACTGACAAGTTTGGTGGCGTGAACGCGAGGTGTGGTCATAGTACAAGCAGGTTGCTCTACGCAGGTATCAGTTTAGAAGAGTACAGCAGATCAGTAATGATCATGGAGTTATCTCAGGAGGACATGGTTTGTTTAAGTCTAGCTGCTGAAAGTAACGTAATATCAAAACTTCTACCTGAGAGAATTGCAGTTCACGAAATTAATGTTACGCGTCATACGTATAGTTATTACCTATTTCCCAAGTTAAAAAGTCGCCCAAAAAAATTTCAAGAATATTTTAGAATGGATCAAGAAACTTTTTATTACGTTTAAAAAAAATATTCGCTTGATTATGAATTGGTGTAATCTTCATCAACAGAAGATCCTTCAAGAAAAACGACTTGTGTTCACTTTCAGGTAGGAATTTTCATTTTCATACTAATACTGGTGCTTTAGGGATAAAATAAAAAATGTAACCAATCAATTCCTAGGGATTACTTTTATAAACAGGAATCAACAAGAACCTACCTTCTGGCCCACGCTAAATCACCCTGAATCGGAAACCAGAAACAATGATTCCGGTAAGCTGTTAAGCCGAAATAAGAATCTTATACTCCGCCTACTTTGCGATTTCAGCATGTTCTGTTATCGCTTATTGGTTTACCCAGGCTCCCGAGTCCCGCATCCCCAAACTGGCTGCCATTGCCTCCTTCTTGATCCAGACGGGAAGTGACGGTATCCTCAGCAGTTCCTCCAATACCGCGGTTGCAGTCGTTCTCACTGAACCCGTTATTACCAAACAGGACCTCTGAACCTCACTAACTTATCGTTCTGCTCTGTGCACCAGGCCCATACTCCCCAATTGCCATAGGACTACTACACACACAGGACAGTACCTCAACTACGGCTCTAATCACCCAAACTCCACAAAGAGGGGAATCGTAAGAACGTTGGTGGAGAGAGCAATGTCTATTTGCAACAACCAGAAGTCATTGGAGGCGGAAATTGACCACATCAAAAAGGACCTACGCCGAAACGGATACTCCGAGAAGCTCATAGGAGAAGTTCGGAAACAACTCGAATAGACCAAGACAACCGAAGAAAGACCACAAAACCCCGTTCTCATTCTTCCCTATATCAGGGGTATCTCCGAGAAGATCAGAAGGATCGGAAATAAATACAACATCAAGAGTTGCTTTCAATCCGGCAGTACCTTACGAAGTTTCCTCACCAAGACGAAACCAGAGAACACAACAGAATCCAGTAAAAACTGTATTTATAAAGTCCCATGTGAATGTGGAGATTCCTATATCGGAGAGACCAAGAGGCCGTTATCAGTAAGAATAGCCGAACACAAAAAGTGGACTCAACGAGGGGAAACATCAAAATCGGGAATTGCTGACCACGCCTGGACAAAACACCACCGAATTCTCTGGGACGAAGCTAGTGTTCTTCATAGAGAGGAACATTGGTTCAAACGGAAATTTATGGAAACCACCTACATAGAAGCCAATGGTGCCTTCAGTCAACCAAGCGTGGAAATTAAAAACGTATGGAAACCGCTCATGGACCGTTTTGGAGGGAGAAAAAGCACGAAACCACGCGCGCCACAAGACCGCGCGTAATTACACTTTAATTATAGACCTATAAAAGGTCGCGTAGCATCTGATTTTGTCACTATTCACCAGAAGACGATTGCGGATTCAAGCAATTGAAACGTTGTGAAAAAATTTGAAAGAGATAGAAATCTTTCAACCATTAAGATGATGGACGTCCGAAATATAAGATCATCTCTGTTTTTCTCGAATTTTCTGAGAGCTCTGCTTCTTTAAATTATTCTGCAAGTTGCACACATACAGTTGCAGACTACTCCGATGAGTCCACTGAATAGGACAAGGTGATGCACCAACTTTTATGCTGAGTAGAAGGGGATAGGTGTTGGGAAAGAGACCGGTTGTTGATATCAGGAATTCATGTGAGTTGCTGAACTAGCTGTTGTAGGCCATGAGTGATAGGAGTGATAGCGAAAGGTTCTGCTTGGCGACCAGTATCATCTATTCTGTCAACAATTATAGTCTGATATCCACATTTTAAAACATAGAAGCATTCACTATTTTGAAAGTGTGAAGACATTTATTCAGAGGTGTGTGAAGGAGCTAAACAATGAATTTTACACGAGAATCTTAAAATTTTTAATTATTTGTGGAATTATTCTTGAATAGGTATTCAAAATTATGAATATTCGTGAACTGCTTCTTCAATAATGCACCAACAATCGAAATTCTATGTGAATATATAATATACGCCTTCGTCTGATTACGAAATAAAAATTACCTCTTTCAACTTCAACACCCCATATCTCGAAAACTAGTGAGGATCGTGTTGGGACAATGGGCGCTTCTGAAAAGGAGACCGAATACCTACTGCAACATACCGAAGGCAACCGAAGGTCATTTTCCATAAGAACAGTGCGGGGTCCTTGTGTGGAAATATTTTAAAAACGTCTCCGATTCTGAACATCATTTCAATATTGTCTAGATACCAAATTCGTTTTCTTTCCAATTTAACTTCTTTATTTATTGAGATAACAAAATTGTGCAACTAAATGATTGCTCATAAGAATCGGACAATGGTACATTATTTCTTCAAAAATAGATACCATTTCAGCTAATATGGGATTACAATCTCATAGTGTACGTTCATGATTGGAATGCATTACTTATGCAAACTCGCTATTCTCTCTGAAAACCACAGGGACCCCATTCCATGCTTGGTGACAATCAATAAATCGAGTTAAAATCGCCCCACATTTTCATAAATTATACCGCTTTCAGAAGTTTCAATGATGTCTTTAAAATCCATTCCACCCTCGCCCCAAAGGCAAATACAGTTCATGGAACAAAAACCTTATCATCTTTCCATCTCGATTACCACTACGCTTTTGTGGAGATGGTCGTGAAACAATGACTATAAAAACAAAGAGCACAAATTGGGAGGTTCATTAGAGAACGATCCCTATCTAGCATTTCCGCTTATTTTTACGGTGCCGTCATTTTGCTCAAATCCAATTAACTTGATGTTATTTTTGAGTTGGAGGAGTTTCTTAATTTGTTTCCGTTTAGGCAATTTGTTCCAGAGTTCCAAGGTTGGACAAGGCTAGCTATTAATTCAGAATGCGAGATAATCAAATGTACACGAATTTTTTAAGTGGTGCTTACTAAAAATGTTAGTAGTAAATTGTTTGGGTCATTTCAGTTCTCAATAACAGTAAACTGAATATCAAAATAACAAAATCTCAAACTGAAATTTTCAAATGATACAACCAATTACAGGACATATTAAAATGCATCAGAACTGTTAATTAATACATTATATGTTGTAAACAGTTATCTGCTATAACTACATTTATATTACAGACTCTGTATATGTTGTTATTTATGAATGTGTTCTTCAGTTGTTAATATATCCTTTGAAAAGATAGTCTAAAGAGTTCTCCTCCTTTCATGATTACATACATTAATCTTTACTGCAATAATGATATTATCTGCAATCAGGTTATGGGCACAGAATTAAGTATTTAGAGATATAAAGGAGTGAGAAATTCGACAATTCGAAAAGTTCATATCAACAGTTAAAAATTTTCTGACAACTACTGTCAATTTAAAAAAAAACTCCGTTTTCGAAAAGAAAACATGGCACTGGAAGAAATTAAATCAGAAATTGCCAGGCTCAGGATGGAGCTCGAGCTGAGGACAGCAGCAAAATCCACCGTCATTTCCAGCTCAGTGGGAGGTTTAGCAGAGATGAAACACTTGGACGGATCTAACTACAGTGAATGAAAGTTCTGGATGAAGAATTTTTTGATTGATGCTGGTCTCTGGAAATGCGTTGAACCAAAACCTGATGAAGTAGTGGATCCAGAACTAGACCAAAGGGCTTTAGCTAAAATCAATCTATCCCTAAAACCATGCGCAGCTGTTGAAACTAAAAAGGCAAATTCAGCAAAAGAAGCATGGACGAACTTGACGAAAACTTCGAAGATTCTGGCATCGTTAGGTTGGTCAATACTCAAGTCTTTTCCGGACCAAATTCGAAGAAACTTCTTCAATGCAAGAGTATGTGGACAGAATTTTGAAAATAACAGAACAGCTCGAAAACGTTGGTGAACCATTTAAAGACAATGTAGTAGGTGGCATCATACTCGGTGGTTTACCAGATGAGTACAAACCTTTGATATTGGGCATACACGGGGTAAAATTCCGTTAACCGGGCGCTACAAGCTATCAAAAAAATTTTTTTGGGACTTACGTAGTTTGACCTCCTGAATAAAAAATCCAAATGAAATTTTTGGCGGTCTCAAGTAATTTCGGAGATACGGGCCATTTTTTGAATGAAAACTGGCATTTTCTAGCACACGTTTCTTCTTCGAAAAACACACTCAAATGCCTCCTGATTTTCACCAGCACAATATACACACCCTAATTCTCCAGTTTTACACTTTTTTTATATTGAAAACAGTTTTTTATCAACAAATTCTACTTTATTTTATAATAACAAAATCAACAAATTCATGCTGTTTTGTTTAGTTAATATCTGTCAGGTTGGTAACAATGGAATTGACGTAAGGGTGAAGCGACATTGCCAGTGTGATTCCAGAAATATTCAATTCACGTATAAAGTCTTGTTCATACCCTCGCGAATTTCGCAGTTTTTCTGCGAATAAAATGTCTGCCGACATGGTTCTGCATCGACGATTGGTCCGGCATGACTGGCAGCCATTTTATTCGCAGAAAAATTGCGAAATTCGCGAGGGTTTGAACAAGACTTAACATGGAATATTTTAGTGAATGAGTAAGAAAAATGAGTTGATAACCACAACATTTTCCCATCAACACTTTAACTGCACCTTTGAAACAATGGTACTTATACTGTTTCTAAATGACTAGCAAAATTCAAAAGAACGAGACAGATCACGGAAATGTGCGCAAACAAATATGAATATACATGCGCACAAAAATTAAAGAACACTTTTCACATAAAATGAACCTACATCAATGACTTATCCCGACAGACCCTATCTCATGCAAACGCAACCGAACTTACCCGACTTTACAATACAGTTAGGTTGCGTCTTTTCTATCTGTTTGCGCATGCGCACTTACCAAAAATGAATGTTTGTGATCCGACACGTTTATTCAAGTAATTATTTGTTCGCAAAGAATGCCTCCTAGCTCTGTCTATTTAAAAATATCTTTTGTGCATTCAAAATATTAATACCAAGACTTTTTCCAAATCCTGTTCTCACAACGAAATGGCTTGTTTCAAAACAAGGTAGCCAGTATCAATGTCTTTCATTGAATCAAAACAGCAAGTCTTATAAACTTTACAATACAATGCAACGTTGTCAGATTCCCTAAAATTCCTGAATACTGAATACTCATGAATATGAAGTGTTTGTAGTGGGTGGTTTTCAGAAGTATTGGCGCCCTAGAGACTGGCACTTTTTTCACAAATAATAATAATAATGATAGTTCCTGATAAACACTAGAAGAGTGAACCATTCTTAGTGAAGATATTCAGCAAGAAATACGTAAGCAAAGCGAGCACGCGCATTCCTATTACTACTTTGTAACTTATGTAACTTATCTCTTACTTCTTGATGAAGGTATCTGCGAGACAGACACAAGCGCGCATTTCCATTACTACTTTGTCGATATCTGTCAACTTTGAGTAGAAATTTTCATCCCTTGTTACTGAACAAGACCAGAAATACGCGAGCGAAGCGAGCGCGCGCATTCCCATCACTACTTTGTCGATTTTTGTCAACTTTGAGTAGACATCTTCATACTTTAACTGTTAGTGAACAAGACCAGAAATACGCTAGAGAAGCGAGCGCGCTCGCCCGACATTTCGCAAATCCGCGTAAACGTTGGCAAAGTTGGCAAAGTTGGCAGAAATCGACAAAGTAGTAATGGAAATGCGCGCGCTCGTGTCTGTCTCGCAGATATCTTCACCAAGAAGTAAGAGATAAGTTACATAAGTTACAAAGTAGTAATAGGAATGCGCGTGCTCGCTTTGCTTACGTATTTCTTGCTGAATATCTTCACTAAGAATGGTTCACTAGGAACTATCATTATTATTATTATTTGTGAAAAAAGTGCCAGTCTCTAGGGCGCCAATACTTCTGAAAACTATCCACTACAAACACTTCATATTCATGAGTATTCAGTATTCAGGAATTTTAGGGAATCTGACAACGTCGCATTGTATTGTAAAGTTTTTAAGACTCGCTGTTGTTGATTCAATGAAAGACATTGATACTAGCTACCTTGTTATGAAACAAGCCATTTCGTTGTGAGAACAGGATTTGGAAAAAGTCTTGGTATTAATATTTTGAATGCACAAAAGATATTTTTAAATAGACAGAGCTAGGAGGCATTCTTTGCGAACAAATAATTACTTGAATAAACGTGTCGGATCACAAACATTCATTTTTGGTAAGTGCGCATGCGCAAACAGATAGAAAAGACGTAACCTAACTGTATTGTATAGTCGGGTAAGTTCTGTTGGGTTTGCATGAGATCGGGTCTGTCGGGATAAGTTATAATCACTGAAATAGGTTCATTTTATGTGAAAAGTGCCCATTATTTTTTGTACGCATGTGTATTCAAGTTATGTTTGCGCACATTTCCGTGATCTGTCTCGTCCTTTGAATTTTGCTAGTCATTTAGAAACAGTATAAGTACCATTGTTTCAAAGGTGCAGTTAAAGTGTTGATGGGAAAATGTTGTGGTTATCAACTCATTTTTCTTACTCATTCACTAAAATATTCCATGTTAAGTCTTGTTCAAACCCTCGCGAATTTCGCAATTTTTCTGCGAATAAAATGGCTGCCATTCATGCCGGACCAATCGTCGATGCAGAACCATGTCGGTAGACATTTTATTCGCAAAAAACTGCGAAATTCACGAGGGTATGAACAAGACTTTATACGTGAATTGAATATTTCTGCAATCACACTGGCAATGTCGCTTCGCCCTCACGTCATTTCCATTGTTACCAACCTGACAGATATTAACTAAACAAAACAGCATGAATTTGTTGATTTTGTTATTGCTAAAATAAAGTAGAATTTGTTGATAAAAAACTGTTTTCAATGTAAAAAAAGTGTAAAACTGGTGAATTAGGGTGTGTATATTGTGCTGGTGAAAATGAGGAGGCATTTGAGTGTGTTTTTCGAAGAAGAAACGTGTGCTAGAAAATGCCAGTTTTCATTCAAAAAAGGCCCGTATCTCCGAAATTACTTGAGACCGCCAAAAATTTCATTTGGATTTTTTATTCAGGAGGTCAAACTACGTAAGTCCCAAAAAAATTTTTTTGATAGCTTGTAGCGCCCGGTTAACGGAATTTTACCATACAAGGTTCCAAACAGATCACATCGACTATAATATGTTGTTATTTATGAATGTGTTCTTCAGTTGTTAATTTATCCTTTGAAAAGATAGTCTAAGAGTTTTTCTCCTTTCGTGATAACATACATTAATCTCTACTGCAATATTGATATCTGCAATCATTATAAACATATCGAAAATTTAAGAATAATATATCATATAATATACAAGGGATATCTTGACGAGTTAACGCAGTCTATAACGGGTGGCTACGGAAGTATTGCCTACGGAATATCTCGGTTATTGTATGAAGTAGGTTTGTGAAATTTGGAGCGTCGATATAATGACATAAGAGCTAGAATTTGAGCATATTGACATGTCGAAGTTAACTTCCGGTCTGACCGGAAGTAACTTCAACTTTCTTATTTTGAATAGAAACCCTATTTTTTTTTCTTTTCGCTTCATTCAGCATTCATTTCCCTTTCTAATGACATATCACAAGTTGGTATCTAACCAGAAACTAGATCAGAAAAAAATTATTATTGAAATTCACCGAGTAGGCCGTGGAAGCAAAATGAAAGCCAAAAATTGAAAAGTTGGCTATGGAAACCATACGTTACTTGATAACAGTTGCTACTACTGTGATATTTTATTTTCATTCGTCGGCGTTATAAAAAGCCGCCAAAAAAAATATTGGAAAAATTGGGAAAAAAACAATACTCTGTAGGTCCATAACTTAAATAGGAACATACAACTTTTTCTTGCCTTTACTATTCAGCATAACCATTCCTTTCTAATGATATAATAGAAAGTAATTTTTTGAAATGAAATACCAAAAAATCCAATTATTATTCTTCAAATAAGGAAAAAACAGATTTATCGAAAAAAAAAATTCAAATTGATAGGATTAAAGATAAAATAAATTCAAAACAAATGTTCGAAATGCATTCCCTCAGCGTCAATACATTTATTGACTCTGGTGATATTTTCATGTAAAACGTTTCTCAACATTTGGGGCGTGATATCTTGGAAAGCTCTACGAATTTTTACTTCTAGCTCATGTAGACTTGTAGGCTGTGTGGAATACACCCTATTTTTAAGATGCCCCCATAGAAAAAAGTCGCACGGAGTAAGATCAGGTAACCTTGGTGGCCACCTGACTGGACCATGGGTTGTTATGTCTCTCTTGAAAGCGATTTTGAAGATAATTTCTCGCTATTCTTGAATTATGCGGAGGGGCGCCATCTTGCTGGAAGTACATTCTCTCAGTTGTTAATGAATTCCGAAATTTCATTCGTTAAAAAATTAAAGTATCTCTCTCCGGTTAGTTGGCCTTGAAAAAGAATGGGGCCAACAATATGAGTTCCAACTATTCCTGCCTAAACATTCACACCAAATCTCTCCTGGAAGCCGCCTTGTCGAAACCGGTGCTCGTTTGCTATCGCCCAGTACCTGGAACAAAAGACCGTTCACACTTTTAGCACTTTACACTTCGACTATCGACAATAATCCAAATAAAGTACAGTACCTACCTTGTATTATTCCTGTTAAATAATCCATTGTTGGTAAATCTTGACTCGTCCGTAAACAAGATATAATAGTTAAATAGGTGATTCTCAGCATTTGGTCGAAGAAACCAATTACAATATTCCAGGCGCCTTTCACCGTCATTTTCATACAAATGTTGATGCAACTGATACTTGAAGGATTTCAATCGATGTTTTTTCAAAATTTTCCTAGCAGAGTCCTTACTTATAGCTAATTCGGCGCCAATCTGCCTTGAGGAAATTGTGCTATCATATTGTACTAAAGCTAATACATTAATTTCAGTTTCCTCATTAATAACAAATGCTTCTTGGTCTTCGTGAACATCAGGCTCAGTTCTTAATTTTTCTTCAAGCCACTGGAAATACCTTCTTGACGGTTGCTGCCTCCCTGGATATCGCTCTAAATACAATCGTTCAGCGGCATAAGAATTTTTTAAACATTCACCATAAATGAGAAGCATGTCAATTTGTTCGGTTCGTGAATAACGGGGCATTTTTTTAATATTCCACTAACTGATTTCGATTTCCAAACCCTTTTAAAATGGCAGAATCAAAAACACTACTTCGAACGTCAAAATAATATGGATAGCAGCGTTCGTGACAGCTCTCATTTCTTTTTTGTTTCATTCCAAAATACATCTTAATCAGCCTACTTGTTAATATTTTGGTTCGAATGATTATTGCAATGGAATGATTATTCTGAATAGCACAAACATCGTCCATAGGTAGATATTAGAATATCTATGGACGATGGCACAGACCAAGTACGTTTATGTTCCTATTTAACCTAGAACCTACAGGATATAATTTATCATTCCACATTATTTTTAATTTTATTTTTGCGTATGGCGATAATCTGTTTTGTTATTTGAAGAATAATAATTGGATTTTTCGGTATCTCAGTTCAAAAAATTATTTTCTATTATATCATTAGAAAGGAATGGTTATGCTGAATAGTACAGGTAAGAAAAAGTTGTATGTTCCTATTTAAGTTATGGACCTACAGAGTATTGGTTTTTTCCCAATTTTTCTAATATTTTTCTTGGCGGCTTTTTATAACGCCGACGAATGAAAATAAAATATCACAGTAGTAGCAACTGTTATCAAGTGACGTATGGTTTCCATAGCCAACTTTTCAATTTTTGGCTTTCATTTTGCTTCCACGGCCTACTCGGTGAATTTCAATAATAATTTATTTCTGATCTAGTTTCTGGTCAGATACCAACTTGTGATATGTCATTAGAAAGGGAATTGAATGCTGAATAAAGCGAAAAAAAAATAGGGTTTCTATTTAAAATAAGAAAGTTGATGTTACTTCCGGTCAGACCGGAAGTTAACTTCGACATGTCAATATGCTCAAATTCTAGCTCTTATGTCATTTTATCGACGCTCCAAATTTCACAAACCTACTTCATACAATAACTGAGATATTCCGTAGGCAATACTTCCGTAGCCACCCGGTATAATTATAGATTACTAAAATTATGGCGATTCTGAAAATTGATAGAATGGCTGAAGAATTAATGAAGAATTCAACTAAAATATATTATTGTTATTGTGACATTTCCAGTTTCACCGGAAGTAACGCCATCTTTGTTATTTGTAAAATCACACCCTATATTTAAACTCATTTTTCAATTCTCGTTATAATCTCAATTCAACCGTTTTTGAGTTATTCGAGTATTTTTTTACAAAAGTGACAGATGCAGCCTTTCAAACACACGTCATCTTAATTTAAATTAACATTGAAAAAGAAGTAGTGAGAGAATATTGAAGGATGAATGAAAACCCTGGTTTTCGACCCAGCAAAATCGCTTTGTGGAATTTTCTAAACAAGAAATAGTGAAAAATATTACAACTTTCTTGTTTTTTGCGAATATCTCAAAAAGTATTAAAGGAATCGTTTTACAGTGGATGAAACTTTTGTAGAGAATTATAAAACCTACAAAATAGTTTTTTAAATGACGAGATCGGTACATTTTTCATTGAGAAAATCCGGGAAAACCTCGAAAACAAGAACATTCCTCAAATATTCATAATGTTTATAAATCTGAAGCTGGATAAACAATATTACGAAAACTGATAGATAATAACATGTGGTTCAAGTATGCGCAAGATGGTTTCTGTCCGATGTGTGGTTTTTGCACAATCGCGTTATAAACAATTTAAAAGCGCAAATCTTTCTAAATGCACCGATTTAGGTGAAATCATCTCATTTGTGTAATTGATGACTTGTTTATTTTGTGGAAATTCATAATCACTTCAATAAAACGAAAAAAAAACACACTTTGGTCTTATTTCCACTAGTTTAAAAAAAAAGAAAAAAAAAGAAAAAAAAGGATATCATCTCATTCAAATTCTTCAAACGGCATTGGGAAGTAAAGATCAATATCTACAATTTGTATATTTTAGATTGTCACCTGAGAGGTGGGAAATGTGTTGAAAATGTCACTGGAAGTTACAAATGCTTCAAAATTCACTCGAATTCGCCCGAACTCAATTCGTATTAACTTCAGTGCGACTTTGGGTGACTTCAAATGCACTTTGAAGCGTTTGGATCAACTTTCAGTGGCATTTTCAACACATTCCCCACCTCTCAGGTGAAAATCCAAAATATACAAAGTGTAGATATTGATTTCTGCTTCCAGATGCCGTTTACAGAATTTGAATACGACGATTTCCCTTAAATCGGCGCATCTTGCAAGATGTGCCCTTAAATTGTTTATAATGCGATTGTGCAAAAACTACACATCGAACAGAAAACATATAGGCCAATAAAGAGCATTTTTTTCTAACAAAAATACTAGTAGAAAACCGACAATGCCATCACATGGAAGACAGTCCATAGTTATATTCTGTTATGTTTTCGACTCGCAACTGTCATTTAATAATTTGTTATAAACATTTAATTGACCAAAAACGTGTTAAATTGCTTTGCTAATGAAATGAAAATTAATAGAGCAATCTGGTTACTCCAATGAGAAGAATTGTAGATAATTGAAATACAAACAAAATTAAATATTTTTCGACCGGATCAATAGTAACGGAGGAAACTCGGAAAAACAGAAAATTTTTACGATTTTTAAAAAAATTCATAATTTCGCCATTTTTCAAGAAATAGGGTTGGCCCTTCTTATGAAAGTATTGAATCATGTGCAATTTATGTGTGCACAAAACAGCCTCTGACAGATCATTAGTTTTGGTAAAATTGATGCAATTTGAATTTTTTTTGCTTCTTTCAGCGTGTCTGGATGCTCTAGTGATAATTCGGTTTCAGTTTATAAAACAGATTTTGAAAGAAGAAGTACAGTACCACAAAACGTATATTCTCATTTTGCGCTAAAATGCTGCGAAATGGATGAAAAATTCTTGCAAACATGACTGAAAACGGCCGAGCTGGTGGAAGCGATCGAGTGGAAGGAGAGCTAGAGATGAGGGGAAGCGCATTATCACGTAACCCGTTCATTAAATGAATTGTTTTTTTTTGTTGTTCGCAAAATGAGTATAAACGTTTTGTAGTACTATACTTCTACTTTCATAACCTGTTCGAGAAATTGAAATAAGGCTATCACTAGAGCATCCAGGCACACTGCAAGATAGTGCAAAAAAAATGCCAATTGCAATTGTGCCAAAACCAACTATTCGACAGCGCCTGTTTTGTGCACACATGAAGTACACATGATTCAATACTTTCGTGAGGAAAGCCAATCCTACTTCTTGAAAAATAGCGGAGAAATAAATTTTTGAAAAAATCGTAAAATTTGCCGGTTTTTTCAGTTTTTCTCCGTTACTAATAATCCGACCGGGTCGGAAAGCATCCCCTTTTTTTCGTATTTCAATTATCCACATTTCTTTCCATTGGAGCGACCAGATTGCTATATTATTTTTCATTTTATAAGCAAAGCAATTTTAAAAAACATGTTTTTTGTCATTAAAATGTTTATAACTAATTAATAAATGACAGTTGCTAGTCGAAAACTAGTCCTACTAGTATTTTTGTTAAAAATTCACTCATTTCATGCTCTATTGCTTGATGTAATATTGTGCATCAGTATCCGCAATATTGTTTGTCCGACCAGAATTTTGAAAAACGGTCTCTATTTCGAGGTTTTCCTCTACCCGATTATGAGAGAAGGGTGAACTTCATCATTATAAAGCATCAAGAAAACTACCAATTTCTGATATATATTAGGTATATGGATCGACGAGCGAAATTTACCAAAATTGAAATAATCAACAAGCGGAATTCTCACTACTAGAGCGATACAAATCCATATTCATTTCGGGAACGTTTATTTCAAGACCATTGCTTACTGCATTGTGAAAGAAAACTCCAGAGTTATGCTTCACTTTTATGACGAAAATTTAAATGGTTAGTTTGAATTGAAAAACACGACACTTGGAAAAATGCTATCCCGGTACATACAGGTACATTTATTTGGAACGAGTGACGCTCGCTCACTGACCATAGAAAAATGTGGTGTCAACATGATGGAGTATCTCCACATAATCGGCAGAAGGTGAAAATGTATTCAAATCGTTAGCCACCACGATCGCCCGATTTAACCCCAATGAATTTTTCATTTGCAAATGCATGAAAAACTAGGTGCATGTATTCTCATACGCCAACAACAATAGAACATTTTCAGCAGAGTTCGTACTGCTTAAGATTTTCAGCAGAGAGTTCGAACTGCTTTCAACTTTATTTCACCGGACATGATAAGACGATTTGCAGGAGATGCCATACGGAGATTTTAAAAATGCTTAGAAGTTGTAGGAAATCTGTTTTAACATTTGTTGCAATTAAAAAAAAACGAATAACAAAAGAGATATAATGAAAATTAGGCAATAAAAACTCAGTATCGATCAAAATTGGTGGGTATAAACGTAAATACTCGTAAATTTTTAGTTTTGGGTAAAGGGAAGTATATTATAACTAGGGCTTATTTTCATAATAGAAATGAACAATAACTAGCTCCATTACTTCATCTACTTTTTATTTTCACTTTTTTGCCCAGGCTTGTCCTGTTGGTATGGTTGCTTCTATTCCCAAGCATAAAATGTTTTGGAAAAATTTCATGCACAAAACCTCAGTAAACCTAGCAACCAGGACTGCCACTCCAATGGCAGGAAAAAGTCACGAATTTTTAATTCTCAATCAGCTGACATGTTTGTTTGAGGAATAGAAATTTCTATAAGAGTCAGGCCTATTGCGTATTATTTTCTGATTAGGTGCTGTTTGAGAATTCTCATAATTGCACAAGCAATGGCAAGAAACTGAAAAACAAAAAGTTGATGAAGTAATGAAGCTAGTTCTTGATAGACTGATTGTCAACTGTCAAAAAATCTATAGAAATTGAACATGCACAAAATTCCCTAGACAATTGTCTCAGTCCGTTAAATATGTATTCAGGACCTTATGACCAAAACTGAGCCATAAACTGATATAATTTTAATTGTTAACACGATACCACAGGAATTTCTACAAACCCTTTCAACATGAATACCTTCCAAGAGCTAATCATGAAGGATGGAAAATAGCGACTAAAATTTTTCTTTCAGGCGCAGATAATTTTATGAATGTCTTGTTCAGATTTTCTATGAAAATCGACATGCCAAACTCATGAAAGGTTTATGTCTAAAAACATTTTTTAAATGTCACCACACAAGAAATAATCCAACCTTTTCATTATTGCAGAGTGAAATTTCTTCTGATGAGTATGTTTTCCAATTCTTCTACCAACATTTATTGGAGGCCCAGTGAAAGAGATGCAATTGCATCATCAATGAAATGAGCGATTTCTATGAGTCGTTCTTCTGTATCTGAAAATGCAAATTTTCGATTACTTGCATTTCGAGCTTCCATCGTCTTAATGGTTGAAAGATTTCTACTTCTTTCAATTCTTCACTACGTTTCAATTGCTTGAATCTGCAATCATATTCAGGTGAATACTGACAAATTAAGAATCTACACGGTGTTTTATAGGTCTGCAGGTATGGTGTAATTACGTCGTAAGTACGCGCGGTCTTGTGGCGCGCGTGTTTTTCGCGCCTTTCCTCTCTCCAAAACGGTCCATTAGCGGTCTCCATACGTTTTTAATCTCCAGGCTCGGTTGACTGAAGGCGCCATTTGATTCGATACAGGCGGTTTCAATAAATTTGCGTTTGAACCAATGTTCCTCTTCATGAAGAACACTAGCCTCGTCCAAAAGAATTCGGTGGTGCTCTGTCAATGCGTGGTCGGCAATTTCCCCCAGTTGAGTCCACTTTTTGTGTTCAGCTATTCTTACAGATAATGGTCGTTTGGTCTCTCCTTTATAGAAAACTCCACATTCACATGGAACCTCGTAAATACAATTTTTGCTGGATTCTGTTTCGTTCTCTGGTTTCGTCTTGTAATCCAAGAAACGAGGAAGCGGCCCAATGTTAAATGTGCAAAAATTAATATCCGAAAAATAAAAATATGAGCGGATAGGAATTTAAAATTCAGGGTGAGTTTCTATTTCATGCGACTCGATCCTGATTACCGAACATAACCTAAAAAATTGGTAAAGTTGCGAAAAGCGTTTTTTTGTTGATAATTAAAAAACTACAGCTTCGATCAAAAAAAGTTAAATTAGAAAATTGTAGTTATCAGAAAGATCTATCAATTGAATGATCTGTAATTTTTTGATATCATCGATACTCATCGAGTTATATCGGAAAAACTGTAAAAAAATCGGGTTTTCTATAACTCGTTTATTGTATTGAAAATTGTTACTTACAGTTTTGTGTAGCCTATGGCAAGCCAAAAAATCTTTTTCAAAAAATAGATGAATATTGATTATTTTTCAAAATATATGAAGTTTTCTCAAAAAGATGCTCTCTCAATATGGCTTCTCTTGCTCGGGGAATGATGCCACAGTAACGATTCATGGCTTATTTTTTTCTTTAAGAGTTGTACTTTCATGTTATAGAATGAGTATATTGATTTTATTTATTTTAAGTGTCAAAAAAATTACTTAAAAAATTGCATAATTTTTTTACATGTTTTTCATAAATAAATTTCCTAATTTTGTTTTTATAGAAATGACTTTCATGAAAATAGATTTCTAGCATTTGAAAAAAATTGAATTCCTACGATCACTAGGAGCCGAGATAATTTTTTTATTTCAAAAAAATCTGGAAGGCGCAATAATCATCGTACGGCAGTCACCTTCATGAATATTGAGGTTGAATAAATATATTTTCCGCACTCCGCAACCCGCTACAGCTATCGCGATCCGCGCCTGCACGCCTCATAACATTTAGAAAAAAACATGTAACAAATTTTTTCAATTTTTTTAAAGTCATTTTTTGACCCTTTTAAATAAAAAAATGATTATACGCATTCGATAATATGAAAGAACGACTGTTACAAAAAAGATAAGCCTGAATCGTTACTGTAGCATCATTCCCCGAGCAAGAGTAGCCATACTGAGAGAGCATCTCTTTTGAGAAAACTTCATATATTTTGAAAAATAATCAATATTTATCAATTTTTCAAAGACAGACTTTTTTGGCTTATCATAGGCTACACATAACGGTAAGTAACAAGTTTGAATACCTTACAGTTAACGAGTTATAGAAAACCCGATTTTTACGGTTTTTCCAATATAACTCGAAAAGTATCAATGATATCGGAAAATTAAGTGATTCAATTGATAGATCCTTTTAGTACCTACAATTTCCTAATTTAACTTTTTTCGATCGGAGCTGTAGTTTTTTAGTTATCAACAAAAAACCGCTTTTCGCGACTTTGACAATTTTTTAGGTTATGTTCGTTAACCACGATCGAGTCGCATGAAATAGAAACTCAAGCTAAATTTCAATTTCATATACGCTCATTTTTTTTTTCGGATAATAATTTTTTCACGCACTTTTCCCTATTGCTTGGACTATTGGTGAGGACTTCGTAAGGTACTGCTGGATTGAATGCAACTCTTGATGTTGTATTTGTTTCCGATCCTTCTGATCTTCTCGGAGATACCCGTGATGTAGGAAAGGACAAGAACGGGGTTTTGTGGTCGTTCTTCGATCGTCTTGGTCCTTTGGAGTTGTTTCTGAACTTCTCCTATGAGCTTCTCAGAATATCCGTTTTGGCGTAGATCCTTATTTCCGCATCCAGACACTCCTGGTTGTTGCAAAAACACATCGCTCTCTCCACGTTCTTACAATGCCCCTCTTCGTGGAGTTCGGTTGATTCGGGCCGTAGTTGAGATACTGTCCAGTATGTGTCTTCTTCCTGTAAACATAGGTGAGGATACCAGTGTTTGTTCTTTCAGCTTTCACATCGAGAAAGGACAGGGTACTGTCAGTTTCTCTTTCCATCGTTTAATTGATTGGATCTCTTATGTTATTGATTCCTGAGAAGAAGTCCTCAAGGTGTTCATCTCCGTGGTTCCATATGATGAAGGTGTCGTCCACGTATCTCAGCCATAGTTTTGGTTAGTATTCTGCCTCTCTGGTAGACAATTCAGCGAACCACTCCATGTATGTGTTGTTGGTGATTACTGGAGAAATAGAATATCCCATCGGCAATCCATAAACTTGGGAGAAGAAACGGTCCTTCTCTTGAAAGTACGAGTTATGAAAACAACACTTCAGTAGTTCCAATATCGCTTGTACGGGGAAATCAGTCCTTTCATGAAGCTGGATGTCTTCTTCCAGTTTTCTCTTGATGGTGGTGAGGGATTCTTCTATGGGGACATTGGTATAAAGGCTCTCCACGTCAAAGCTGATGAAACGATCTTCGGTCCTAATTGAACATCTTTGATAATATCTACAAAGTGTTTGGAATTCTTGACGAAAGAACTGCTAGTACCCTGTAAGGGTTGTTATATTGGTAGGAGGTATTTCGCCAGGTTATAGGTCGGTGAGTTGCGGGAGCTGTTGATTGGTCTCAGTGGCATGTTGGGTTTGTGAATTCATGAAGACGATTGCAGATTTGAGCATTTGAAAAAGTATTGAAAAATTTAAAGATCTTTCATCCAATGAGACTATGGAAGTCCAAAATGCAAGTTTTCAAGTTACTGATGCAAATTCAAGTTAGGTTATTTTCACAATATCTATCAGATGTAGTTCAACATGCAGCGTGGCCTCACTCAGGAAAGTATTTTTTTACAAAAAATTGCTTCATTTCATTTCATGAAAATGCAAATTTTCACTTTCGGATTATTTTCTTTCAAGTAAGGTCTTTTCACAATATCTATCAGATGTAGCTCAATGTCCAGCGTGGCATTACCTGGGAAAGTAGTTATTTTCTGTTAGATAATACAAGAATAGCTTCATTTTTATAGTGTTTTTTTCCATTTCAACAAACACTTTGATAACGTCGAACTGATTGGTTCATATGTTTTTTTTCTCTTCATCAATCAACTTCAACTCTTAATAATTCATGTTACAACTCACAATTTGTGTGACGTGAATATAATATCTGATAACATCGCCACGTTCCCAATTTCTACCGCTATGGCTAATGACGTCACATACGCCCGCCATTTCTAAAGATTGTTTAATGAATTCGAAATGGCATTTGATGTTAACTTCAAAACTTAATTAAAATGTGAATAGGTCCGCGGCTTTTGTACGGAATTGAATGACTTTATACGCTATTGAAAGAATAAAGAGGTGGAAATTAACATATAAAGGTATGAATGCTTGTATAAAATCTCCAATCTATATAAAACTGGAGAATTCCATCGATCAAATGACACTTTGAAGTTCTATGAACGTCCTTCGTGAAATTACATTGAACTTCCCATATAAGTAGCGGGGCAATGGAAGGTTCAGGACCTCAATAATATACAGTTTTATTCAAAGAGTTGGCATCATGTGGAAAAATTAATGATAATTAAAATTATAATTCAACTTGGATGTTGAGTTTTGCTTTGAAAAAAAAATTGAAATAGCCTGCTCAGGCGGGGTCACTTGAGTTTCGCTACTTGTCAAAAGTATTTATTCCGCCTACCTCGTATTAACATATCTGATTAATGTTCTTCAATGCAAATGAAATCGTTCATTAATAGGGGCCATTAATGAAAGATTATTATTAATGCATGATGTCGAGTAATCGTTCGTTAATTACCGAAATGAAATCGTTCATTAATAGGGGCCATTAATGAACGATTTGTTATTAATGCATGATGTCGAGTAATCGTTCGTTAATTACCGATTTGTCATTAATTGTCGATTTCTCTATGAATGCATGATGGTTGCATAGGCAACCAAACATAAACGCATTCAGATATGATGGATGCTAAAATGGATATTGACGATAAAGGACCCCGCACTTTTTATGGGTAAAATGGTTTTCGGTGAAATTGTCTGAATTTTCAGTATATCGTAGTATTCGATGTACAGATTGAACGTGCAGAATCACCAAGTTCGTTGATGAATAGATTTTGAAATACAGAGCGATCAAATTAAAAATCAGTAATTTATATTTAATTATTTGCTCGGGATTTGAGAGTGCCAACTGCATATTTTTTTCATTCTTATCATCAACGTACCTTCATATTACTAAATATTATTCAGATGGTGCAGATTATGTCATGTATAGAGTGAAAAATAAAAACATTTTAGTAATGGAATATTGATAAAATTAATTTGGCATGCAATATACTATTCTTAGTCCATCATTAATCACAATTCATACATTTCGTACAGGGTGATTTGAAAAATTAGTGAAATATAGGCCGGTTCTTTCGTACATATTCAAGTGAATTATCATCCTCCGAAGATAGATGATACCGTATAAACATGATTTCGATGGGATATATACGGTGATCATGAAAATTTTTGATGATTAAAATGACAAAATATCAACGTTTCAGAATTCACCCTGTAATTCACGATTAACTTGGTGAAATTCCTTTATTATTATTTAATATATTCATCATTTTCTCCTTAACACTGTTCCAAAAATTCAGTTTCCTACAATGACTAGTTTCATAGTTATTAATTGAGAAACTTATTATCATTTGCATGACGAATTGAAGGAAATTGTTCACGCGTACATTCTACTAGTGGCCAATATTTTTCACAAATAGTGAAACTTGAGAATGTGGAGATCAAAATAAATGTGAAAGAGGGTGAAGATTATAGATAACAATCACACATCAGATATATGAATTTAATAATGTAAGGTACAGAAAGATAAGTGAATTTTGTTGGTTTAAGCTTTGTCGGAATAAAAAACGAACTATCTGGGAAGAGTGAAAATGATTGATACAACGCTTTTATTTCTAATAGGAGAATTTAAATCTGGGCAGCGACGGTTTTTTTCCAATGCGTGTTCCACTCGGATAGAGGTTTCCATTCTTTTTATATTTGCTGGCTATCAATAGAAACATATAGACATCTATTATATTTCATCAACATAGGTAATTCAATATGTAAAGGTAATAATAATTATCACTGATGGAACTAATTGATTTTTCTTTTTCATTCACTTTCCGTCAACGACAGAATCAAAATCTACATGATTGCCGATAGGGTTTTCTTGTTGTATGAGGACGGTAGCGCTGTGATAAGTCATTTTCCGTACCGGGGACTCATACACGATTGGGAAAGTCAAACTATCCAAGCATCAGGAACTTTATCTGGCTCATGCCTGAGTTGTAAGTTGTAACTGATGTGTCGTATATTCAGTCAGTTCCTAAATGGTAGATGGAATTGGATGGACCGTCATTGGTCATCACCCTGCATATAATGTTATATTCATTTTGATCTCCATTTTCTCACGTTTCACTATTTGTAAAAAATCTTGGCCACTAGTACTAGTAGAATGTACGCGTGAACAAGTTCCTTCATTTCGTCATGCAAATGGTAATAAGTTTCTCAATTAATAACTATGAAACTAGTCATAGTAGGAAAAAGAATTTTTGGGACAGTGTTGAGAAGATAATGATGAATATATTAAATAATAATAAAGGAATTTCACCGAGTTAATCGTGAATTACAAGGTGATTTCTGAAACGTTGATATTTTGTCATTTTATTCATCGAAAATTTTGATGATCACCATATATATCTGAACGGAATTATGTTTATACGGTATCAGCTATCTTCGGAGGATGATAATTTACTTGAATATACAGGATATGTACGAAAGAACCGGCCATATATTTCACCAATTTTTCAAATCACCCTACACGAAATGTATGAATTGTGATTAATGATGGACTAAGAATAGTATACTGCATGTCAAAATAATTTCATCAATATTTCATTATTACATCGAATTTTCAGACATTACTAAAATGTTTTTATTTTTCACTCTGTACATAATGATATCTGCACCATCTGAATGATATTTAGTAATATGAAGGTACGTTGATGATAAGAACGAAAAAAAGTGTAGTTGGTAGTTTCAAATCCCGAGAAAATAATTAAATAATAATTACTGATTTTTAACTTGATCGCCCTGTATTTCAAAATCTAGCCATCAAGGAACTTTGCGATTCTGCACGTTCAATCAGTACATCGAATACTACAATATACTGAAAATCCAGACAATTTCACCGAGAACCATTTTACCCATAAAAATTGCGGGGTCTTTTATGTTGCCTGAAGTTGCGGAAACGGCTAAAGTACGTCTTTAACTTTATTGCCAGAAAAAAATTAGAACTCTTTTATTTCAACAAGAGTGAGGTAGACGGAAACATTAATGATCTCGAAAATTAACGCGTGAGCGAAGCGAGCGCGTTAAAATACCTCGATCATTAATCGCATTCATTAATACACTAGTTGATTAAATAACTATTGTTTTTCAAAGTGATCGATAACAATAGGTTTTCCGCCTACCTCGTATTAACATGTCTGTTTAATGTTCTTGAATTCAAATGAAATCGTTCATTAATTGTGGTCATTAATGAACGATTTGTTATTATTGCGAAATCCTCCATTAATGATTGTTGCAAAGGCAACCAAACATTAACGAATTCAGATGTTATGGACGCGAAAATGAATATTGACGATGAATTTGCCTGAAGTTGCGGAAACGGCTAAAAATTAGAACTCTTTTATTTCAACAAGAGTGAGGTAGACGGAAAAATATTGTAATCAACTCTTATATTAAAATGTGAATAATGATCTCGAAAGTTAATGCGCTCGCCTTCATTAATACACTAGTTGATGAAATAACTATTATTTGTTTGAATTTCATAAAAAACAATTTGTTTCTATCCCGATTTCACTCATTTGTCTCAAATTTGAACTTTCCATTGCAACTTTTTGTTCCTGCCATTTTTTGTTTTTTTTTTCATTATCTACGAAATTTCTGACTGATTGCAACTTCTACAAAACTGTTTCATAAAACTAGCTTCATCATGCCACTAAGTTTTAATATTGATGAAAACATGTTTTGCTTTAAGAAAATAGAGAACCGTTTCAAATTTCTGTTGTATTTGATGCGAAGTTGAAGTAACGTAAGCATTTAGGATAAACATTTATTTTAATCGATTTTCGTTAGTACTAAAATGATTCCAAACTCATCAATAAAAAAATCATCGCACAATTCTGAGCATCTACCGAATTTTAGTGTTTTTTAGACAACAAATCTTGAATGATTATTTTGCAAAAATGTTATCGCCCTCTGAACACTTCTTAATTATATGTTTCGTCGTAGTATTAGCCAGGGAAATAATTGGTTTCTTACAGGCATTTGCCATAATAGTCTTCATTGTACATGGTTGTGGGAAAAAAGAGGAAAACATCTGTCGACAACGACATTGTTTTTCTATCATATTTTCTGACTTGCGTTCGTTATCATCTGCGAATCTGAAAGGACATAAATTCTCGCCATTAATGTTCAGGCCTAACTCATCCCAATTTATTCGTTTGCACATGTACTGGAGTGAGGTTAGGAATTATTTATGTATATTGTATCACTTTGGCGAACTTCTCTATAGATTCTGGAATTTTCGGTCATTTCACGCAGTGTAACCAGAGCTATAGCATTTTCCATCAAGTTCGTATTACAGTAATCTATTCGACAATCAGCTGATGCTGATGAGATTTGTTTTTGGATCATTACAACAAATGCTTTTTCGTAGTCTATAAAAACTGTATACAGAGGATAATTATATTCGATTGATTTTTCAATGAGAAAGTTCATAATCCAGTCAACAGCCATTTTCCCGTGGAATTTTGACAATCTTTTGCATAAGAATTGACTGAATTATGGACAAAATAAAGTCACTCCCTGTTTTTTTTTATGTAACAATTAAACCCTCGTCATTACAACCATAATAGAAATTAATGGCTCCCCACTTGCAACTGACTTTACTTAGGTATTATTGAGATTTGTGATTTGACCGGTTTGGAATGCTTAGTTTGAAAAAAAATAATTTATTAAATAGAAAACGACGAGAAGGGCATTTTTCTTAATTAAACCAAAAAGTATTCATAATATGAAAAAATGTTTCAGATATTAATTGTAGGATATTTTTTACTAAAAATGCTGTATTTTTATATCAGTATCATAAAAATTAAAGGAGATATGGCGGTTCAAAGTTTGCATTCATACACTAATTGTGGCTTACCAAACCCCCTTAAACTCACCCCTTTTCAAAAATAAGGGTTGCAAACAGTTTTAATTAAACTGGCGTCAAAGCCCTTGAAATTATCTACAAAATGCTTCTTTTAAAAAGTTGTTTTTTTTATGAAGGATTTACGTCGAAAAACCAACTGTTTTTTTCAAATCTAATGTTAATAAATGTGTAAATAACTTTTGCGATAATATTTATGCATTGCGCTTCTTTTAGGGGTAATTCTTGCATCATATAGTATAATGGTGTGTTAATTTAAAAATACTGTGGACCAGCCCAGTACCTACAAGTAACGGTAACGTTGATTCTGTTGCGAATGTGTCTCAAATTTGTTTTTTAAATACTGACGAGAAACTTGTTAACGTCACTGACAAGTGTAAAGAATCATTGAAAAATTCTTCAATCAAACGTGGTGATAAATTATTTGAAAAAGTATATTCGTTCCGCCAGGGAAATAATTAGTTTCTTACAGGCATTTGCCATAATAGTCTTCAGTGTGGTTGTGGGAAAAAAGAGGAAAACATCTGTCGACAACGACATTGTTTTTCTATCATATTTTCTGACTTGCGTTCGTTATCATCTGCGAATCTGAAAGGACATAAATTCTCGCCGTTAATGTTCAGGCCTAACTCATCCCAATTTATTCGTTTGCACATGTACTGGAGCGAGGTTGTGAATTATTTATGTTATATTGTATCACTTTGGCGAACTTCTCTATAGATTCTGGAATTTTTGGTCTTTTCACGCAGTGTAACCAGAGCTATAGCATTTTCCATCAAGTTCGTATTACAGTAATCTATTCGACAATCAGCTGATGCTGATGAGATTTGTTTTTGGATCATTACAACAAATGCTTTTTCGTAGTCTATAAAAACTGTATACAGAGGATAATTATATTCGATTGATTTTTCAATGAGAAAGTTCATAATACAGTCAACAGCCATTTTCCAGTGGAATTTTGAGAATCTTTTGCATAGGAATTAACTGAATTATGGCCAAAATAAAGTCACTCCCTGTTTTTTTATGTAACAATTAAACCCTCGTCATTACAACCCTAATAGAAATTAATGGCTCCCCACTTGCAACTGACTTTACTTAGGTATTATTGAGCAATCCATGTGATTTGACCGGTTTGGAATGCTTAGTTTGGAAAAAATAATTGATTAAATAGAAAACGACGTTAGAAGTGCATTTTTTTTAAATAAACCAAAAAGTATTCATAATATGAAAAAATGTTTCAGATATTAATTGGAGGATATTTTTTACTAAAAATGCTGTTTTATCAATATCATAAAAATTACCCCTTTTCAAAAATAAGGGTTGCAAACAGTTTTCATTAAAATGGCGTCAAAGCCCTTGAAATTCTCTACAAAATGCTTCTTTTAAAAAGTTGTTTTTTTTTAAATGAAGGATTTATCGTCGAAAAACCAACTGTTTTTTTAAATCTAATTTTAATAAATGTGTAAATAACTTTTGCGATAATATTTATGCATTGCGCTTCTTTTAGGGGTAATTCTTGCATCATATATTATTATGGTGTGTTAATCTAAAAATACTGTGGACCGGCCCAGTACAAGTAACGGTAACGTTGATTCTGTTGCGAATGTGTCTCAAATTTGTTTTTTAAATACTGACGAGAAACTCGTTAACATCACTGACAAGGGTAAAGAATCATTGAAAAATTCTTCAATCAAATGTGGTGATAAATTATTTGTAAAAGTATATTCTTCAAAAACTGTACAAGTTCATGTTTCGTGCAGACGAGATTATACGCATAGAAAAAATATCTCAGCTGCTAAAAGAAAGAATGAGGAACAACAAGCTTCAAATGTTAGTCCTGTAAAAAGAAAATTGCGACCATCTGTGAATCATTGAATTTAGATTCTTCCAGTGTCAAATATTTCGCGTTTCTAAACTGTAAGATGACACTGACAAGATAAGTCTTTCATACCATAGTGACAGCGATCTTTTATAATATTTCCAAATAAATTACAGTTTTCTGCTGGAATATCTACCTAATATCTAACGGTCAACCCTACTGCTAATGCATTGTTGCCAAATCTCAACATTATTCGGAGTACTGCGAAAAAGCTTACAGGATTATTAATTATTATCTGGTACTGATTGGGGTAATGTGGTTCAATGCATTATGTTTTGGGGATAGCCGGATTACTGATAATAATAATAATTATTACATTTCTTGTTCGTTGTGGAGATGAATTTGTGATTTCTTTCTCTTGATTAATGAATTATTAATCTACTGTATTACCTACATTAGATATATATAATATATATAATATGTATAAGGCGAAGAGTAGTCTTGACTGACTAGTTAAGGAACAATGCAGATGGATCTTGAGGATGTAGTCAAAATACTGGGCTGTTTGAAAGAATACTCTTTGTTACTTGGTCGAGCTTTCGGAAATGTTTATTTTCTTTATCAAGACATTAAACATGAGGTTCATAGTAAAAAGTCAACATTGATGAGACACATACAAAGTCATGCTTCATGATGGTGGAAAACATCCAATTCCTTTTTTAATAATTATTATAATAATTTCCGTTCAAACTTTCCTATTATATTTTTTGAAACTTGCACACATAACTCTGTACGGGGTGTTGAGTTTGAACAATGAGGTCTCCATCCAAGACAAATTTGAGGACGTGCGCAACAAATTTTCTGAAATTTGTTGACAGAACACAGCAAGGGACATTAAAACCGAATAATGAGGCACCCGAGGTCTCCATCCAACCAAAACCGGAATCACTGCAGCTTTCACCAAATTCAGGGACAATACTCTTCAGATGCCATTGAATTCGAATAACGACGTCTCTACCCAACAAAAAACCAGAGACACTACAAATTCAACCAAAATCACAGACAGGACTCAGCAGAGGCCACTGAATTCGAATAACGAGATCCCCGAGGTCTTCATTCTATAAAAAACTGGAGACACTACAAATTCAACCAAATTCATAAACAGAACCCACCAAAGGCCACTGAATTCTACACATGAGGTCCCCAAGGTCAACATCCAATAAGAAACTGGAGACACTACAAAATCAACCAAATTCATAGACAGGACCCAGCAGAGGCCACTGAATTCGAAAAACGAGGTCTCGCAGGTCGCCACCAGAGACACTACAAATTCAATCAAATCCATTGACAGGACTCAACAAAAGCCACTGAATTCGAATAACGAAGTCCCCGTGGTCTCAGCCCAACAAAAAAAAACAATTCAATCAAATTCATATACAGAATTCAGCAGAGGCCCAACAAAAAACCAAAGATAATGATAAAAAATTAATTTACAGTGCTTCCATAATTTTGTTGGGTGGAGACCTCGGGGACTTCGTTTTTCAAATACTATGGGCCTCTGCTAAGTCCTGTCTACGAATTTGGTTGAATTTGTAGTGTCTTCGCTCTTTTGTTGGCTGGAGACCTCGGTGACCTCGTTATTCGAATTCAGTGGCCTCTACTGAATCCTGCCTGTGAATTTGTTGGTATTTATAGTGCCTCCATAATTTTGTTGGGTAGAAACCTCGGTGACCTCGTTATTCGAATTCAGTGGCCTCTGCTGAGTACGTGAATTTGGTGAGAGTTGCAGTGCCTCTGGTTTTTGTTGGGTGGAGACCTCGGAGACTTCACTATTCAAATTCAGTGTTCCTTGCTGTGTCCTGTCTGAAAATTTCAGAAATTTTGCAGCTCCCTCAGATTTGTATTGGGTGGAGACCTCGTTTTTCGAACTTAAACCCCGTGCTGAATCATGTTTACCATGGATAGAGACTTCCTTTTGTTCTGAGAGAGGTTATCTTTTCAATCGTTTTTAGTGTTTCCAAAGGTGGGGACCATTTTCTTTAAAGCTGGTTCATTCTTTTTCTTAGATTTTGGTTTATTGATTATGCCTATGCCGTCGGTTTTCTTGTGGGAGAAGATCTTGAGAATCTTTGGTATTGCCCTTTTTTTTGGTTCACCTGTATAATATTTATTGTTTTCATTTCGTTTGTTTTTCTCATCTGTCCTTGATCTCGCTTAGATTAGATTTGCTTTTAGCACAAACAACAATATTGTTGGTGAAATTCAAAGAGAGCAGCTAATATGAACACCTCACTATAATTTATTTTTATCAATATTTTTCAACTTTGGAAGCTGAACTCCGCCTATTATGCCATTATCTATAATATAATGTTAATTGAAAACAACTGGAATGGACAATAAAGACGCTATCATGATCATTATTATTATTTTTCTATACTGTTTTGTGTCCTGTTTTATTTCCAAAACAGATATTTTAAATCGCAAAACATAAAACGTATTACTGACATAAACTTCTTCAATTTTGTAAAAGGGCAAGGCTTTAGGCGGACCAATCTAACATCCAACTGATGAACTGACAAACCCCTATCGACGTTACTCTCATTTTCGAAAAATTAAACAAATTACATCGGTAACCGCTGTCTACAACTATTGGCAACACTGTACAGTAAATATGACAGTGACAATAATTCTGTGCAATACCTTGTAGACAGTAGCAGAACTATATTATGTGTCTTTTCGTTCATGTACTACAGATAACTTACTGGAGCGATTTACCGTTTTTTGTCCGATGTTTTGAAAATAATTATTAAAAATAAAAATCGTTTGATTTTATGTCTGAAAAATAGTATGAATAGTTCCTCAAAGTTCAATCTTCTAAATTTCATATAAAAATCACTTGCAAAAGCGATTCTTCTCAACTGTCTTTAATTTTATAACAAGATTTTCAGAATTTTTTTAAATTGTGAGGGAACGTTGAAGATGAAAATTCTGAAAAAAATCTTGATTACCTTTTACTTTGACATTGATATTTGAAATGGAATCTGCTGAATGATTTTTGAAAAAACTTTAAAAAACTCTAAAAATTAGGTTTTTATTTTTTTCCCTGAAAACTGTTCATCAGATTTCCTCTACATCTCTTCATTCATTCTATTTGAATGCCAAAATAACTCGAATTTTTTTCAGAATTTTTAACCTTGCCGTTAATTTTTTCATTGGTTTATATGAACCTTAATGTTACGGAAGCTTTTGATTGGAAAGATAATTTTTTTGTGGAAAAGAGGCTAATGTTGAAAAAGAGAAAAAAGAAGTTGCTAGAAGAAAGAAGATATCGCATATTGAAAAAATTATAACCGCAAGTTTAACATTTTTGATCTTGAGGGGTAGCTTTAATAAGGGTTGAAGTGTTTCAAAAAATTATTTCATATCATTATTGAATTATTCTCGATTCAATATAGATGCAGTTTAAAATTATTTTCAATTATGAAAAAAAATCATTAAAAAAGAATTATTTTTTAATAATTCAAATTCCCAGGGGTGGTTTGTAAGGGTTGAAGCATTTTGGCAAATAATAATATCATTCTAACAGTTTCAAATTATAATACATCTTCAATAATAGTTTTGAAAATTACTACTCCTTAGGGGATGATTTACAGGGGCTGCATTTGTCTGATTAATTATAAACTTGTTTGAGAATGTCAAGTAGTCTACAAATAAATAATTTGAACTTTATTTTAACCACATATATGCTAAAATCTACGATTTTTATTTTTAATTAAGGGGTAGTTTTCATCCCTAAAAAATAAAAAGCCCAGTTCAGCACAGGGTAGATTTTGAAGCAGTGTTACAGTGTTTTACCGCTGATTACTGGAGAATCAGTTATTGGTATGTTCCATATCCGTATCGAAATCAGGTTGTTCCCTCGATAACATAATTCTAATCAAGATTTTTAGTCTGTATCATCATAGGAAGAGAGATATCACCAGCTCAGTCAAGGTGCCAGTGGTAGGTTTTAAATGTATTTATACACTAGCGGGCGGTAAAGTACACTTTACCGCCCGGTTCGCCGGGCGTAAAGTGGCACTTTACCGCCCGTGGGCGCATTATGGCCCGGCGGGCCGTAAAGTAGACAAAATTCTCAAATTGTCTATACTCACACATCATTTCATGCAATTCCTAACACGAATTAGAATCATTTCAGTTCAATAGAGCAATACTCTTTCTAACATTTGTTCATAATCGTTGGCAATTTTTTCGGTGATGATCTATTTATTTGAAATAGATTCTCCAATATAGCAATCAGCTACTATAGTTTCACATTCCTCATATTATGTTACCCTTAATTATTGTATGCATAACGTATGAAACGTGTAGACCATTGCAATTCAAGTCAGTATTTGTGATTCGCGCTATAAAACCGCTAGTGCATAAAATTTTGTATGTATCACGTGCGTAAAATGCATTTAAGGCTTTCGGCATCATCCGCGCCGCAGGCCATAAACGCCTACTTTACGCCCTTGATACATAAATAACTATTCTGTTCTTAAATAAGTGTTTACTATTTCTATTAGCTAAGGCCAAAAATCATTTATGTGGTGGTTACAGCCAATGAATGGCATCACCTGCCTCGACCATAGTACCTGGAATGTTCCTTCCAAATCTCTTTTTATTTTGTCACTGGACATTTGAAGACGATGCCTGCAGAACTCAAAAACTCTGTACATGTCAGTACAGTCTTTCTCACAATTCTTTGACGTATTCTGGAAGAATTTGGTCTTCTGCATTTCTGGGTAGTATTTTGAAGGGTTCGCCAGAAAGATAATGCTCCATTATTTCTTGATTTCTAGTGTTTGATCTCTTCTTTGAAGAACGTAAGTCAAATCTCCGCGCCATTCTTCAACATCTCGACGACAATTCACCCAACAGAAATGTTCGAGCACACCTTTACTATGTAGTTTGGCAGGGCCAATTGGTACAATATAATTGCTTAATCTGGGCTCTCCCATTTTCGATACAATAGGCTATCACGAAACATAGAGAATCTCACTGAGCCCGCTATCCCTTGGCAATTGTACCAAACTTGCATACTTCCCGCCACTCAGGTCATATTCCATTTTTCAGCCAACTTTGGACTATATATATTATAGAATGAGGCCAAGGCTGGCAAGTTTTTCAGTGATTTCTAAAAAATTGAGCGGTTCGAAAGTTATAAATATCGAATCCAATTGATGATGTAAGCATCTCCTGAATCAGACAGACATATTATATACAAGACCTTCCATTTCTCATGAAGCCGCATCTGTCTTGCTTGTTGAAATATCCAAAAACATGGAATTTCGGATAACTCGGTGATAAACTCGATCGTTTATGATGGAAGTTTACTTTGCAGATACACAAAATATACAGGTTGTATCAAAAATAAGAGCCTGTGCTGATCATTTCTTTGAAGTAGTTAGGATTGACATTCATTTTATCGCTGTATTTCAATAAACACATCCGTTAACACAAATATTCTGAAATATTTTGAATAATATGTTTGAATCTATATTCACTACAAGTAACAGAATAACTTGAGTGATAGAGGTGGAATATTGCAAAAAACAATATAAAAACATTGAATATAATAGGTAAAAATATACTTAATTATATTTTATTTCGAAACAGACGTTTCGTACCTATACAGAGTGTATCACATTGGCGTAACAACAACCAATTTCATTATTCCTAAGAAAATTCCAGATTCTGGATAAATGTACAAGGAATTTCAAAACGAACCATAATATTGGGTTCCAATAACTGAAAATAATAAGAAGTAAACACTGCATGAAAAAACCTATAGGATGCTGCACATAGAGAAGGACAAGTTATTCAAGTGCTCCGACTCTATCATTTTCCGTATGTTGATCATTGAATCATTCGTTTAGGTTTTTTGCTACCTCGTCATAAATTGTTTTTCCTTTCAATTCATTTCACAGTATAGATCTTGAAGTATGTAAATTATACAAGCGGAACAGTTTTTCAGTTCCTACCAATCTCCATCCAACTCTTACATAACTCAAGAATGTAAATACAGATGTTATGGTTCATCCCGAAATTCCATATACATTTATCTAGAATCTGAATTATATATATACACATATATATATATATATATATAGATTGAAAATATCTTGAGGTTGCAGTCTACAGTTATTGTCAGTCACGAATTACCTATTTTCATATATATATATATATATATATATATATATATATATATATGTACATTACTAAGTTCATGGGTTGAACCGCGTTGAGAGTTTATAACTCGACGTTTCGGCTCCTGCTTTGAAGCCATTTTCAAGAGTGTGACTGCGAGGCCTCTTGGAAATGGCTCCAAAGCAGGAGCCGAAACGTCGAGTTATAAACTCTCAACGCGGTTCAACCCATGAACTTAGTAATGTACATATTTCTGACCGCGGAAACCTTTTCGAACATATATATATATATATATATATATATATATATATATATATAATAGTAAGTTATTCATGACATCTACAGTCACTACTTGAAACTTAATTTGACACGAACCAAGGAATCCAAAAGTAGAGGTTTGTCCACAAATTGACAGGCAGCCAACAATTCGTTGTTCTGACCAACCCAAGGTTCAATCAAGTTTCTAATACGTTATGAGGAACGCAAGCAGAATCTAAGTGAAAATAGAGTATATTTCGTTTTAATTCCGAGAGTTCTAACCTTTGACAGCTGTTTCGTGCTAACGCACTCATCAGAAAGGATTTATGGAGCTCTCGAAATCAAAACGAATCCACTCAAGAATTAATACCGTGAGGCAACACATACTATAACAGTAAGTTATTCATGACATCTACAGTCACTAGTTGAAACTTAATTTGACACGAACCAAGGAATCCAAAAGTAGAGGTTTGTCCACAAATTGACAGGCAGCCAACAATTCGTTGTTCTGACCAACCCAAGGTTCAATCAAGTTTCTAATACGTTATGAGGAACGCAAGCAGAATCTAAGTGAAAATAGAGTATATTTCGTTTTAATTCCGAGAGTTCTAACCTTTGACAGCTGTTTCGTGCTAACGCACTCATCAGAAAGGATTTATGGAGCTCTCGAAATCAAAACGAATCCACTCAAGAATTAATACCGTGAGGCAACACATACTATAACAGTAAGTTATTCATGACATCTACAGTCACTAGTTGAAACTTAATTTGACACGAACCAAGGAATCCAAAAGTAGAGGTTTGTCCACAAATTGACAGGCAGCCAACAATTCGTTGTTCTGACCAACCCAAGGTTCAATCAAGTTTCTAATACGTTATGAGGAACGCAAGCAGAATCTAAGTGAAAATAGAGTATATTTCGTTTTAATTCCGAGAGTTCTAACCTTTGACAGCTGTTTCGTGCTAACGCACTCATCAGAAAGGATTTATGGACCTCTCGAAATCAAAACGAATCCACTCAAGAATTAATACCGTGAGGCAACACATACTATAACAGTAAGTTATTCATGACATCTACAGTCACTAGTTGAAACTTAATTTGACACGAACCAAGGAATCCAAAAGTAGAGATTTGTCCACAAATTGACAGGCAGCCAACAATTCGTTGTTCTGACCAACCCAAGGTTCAATCAAGTTTCTAATACGTTATGAGGAACGCAAGCAGAATCTAAGTGAAAATAGAGTATATTTCGTTTTAATTCCGAGAGTTCTAACCTTTGACAGCTGTTTCGTGCTAACGCACTCATCAGAAAGGATTTATGGAGCTCTCGAAATCAAAACGAATCCACTCAAGAATTAATACCGTGAGGCAACACATACTATAACAGTAAGTTATTCATGACATCTACAGTCACTAGTTGAAACTTAATTTGACACGAACCAAGGAATCCAAAAGTAGAGGTTTGTCCACAAATTGACAGGCAGCCAACAATTCGTCAGAACAACGAAAACGTTCTGCAACCGTAGACACGTGTTCGAGCTTAAGCTCTCATCAGTACGGTAAAATCAAGTGCGAAGATGTACAACACTTGGATGTAAAAATGGAAACAAAGGAAGTCAACAACAGGAAGCCAACCACACATTTGTGGCTTCGGTTAGAAGACCTTGTGCTTACAAGGCAACAACTAACATCCAAGTGTTGTACATCTTCGCACTTGATTTTACCGTACTGATGAGAGCTTAAGCTCGAAACACGTGTCTACGGTTGCAGAACGTTTTGAGGGTTATACCCAATAACTTTTCTACTTATATTTTCATATATTGCCCCTCGCTATATTCATCCTTATTTGTATTTTCCTGGGTAGGATTGTCACGCTGGTAGCTATAGCTGCCTCCGTAGCGATCACGTGACATGTGACAAAATCGATTTTTAGGTTATCGGACATGCACAAACTTTTCCCCAGAATATTTTTTCCAATACTCCAATAATAAAAAATTTTCCCATATGGTACATACTTTTTGGCGGTCACTGTATATATATAATAGGAATAATGAAATTGGTTTGATGTCAATGAAATACACTCTGTATAGGTACGAAACGTCTGTTGTTCTACTATTTGTAATAAATAGAGATTTATACATATATAAAATATCCCGCAGTACGTTGTTCAAAATATTTCAGAATATTTGTGTCAAACGAATGTGTTTATGGAAATGCATCAGTAAAACGAATCAAGCCCAACTACTTCAAACAAATCATCATGAAAGTGTCACTATTTTCGATAGACCGTGTATATTTTGTGCATCTGCAGAGTGAACTTCCATCATAAGCGGTCAAGTTTATCACCGTTTGAAACGAGACACACTGTATTAAATCATCATTGTCATATCCAATTTATCTTGGTTATTATGTAAATTTTAATAATTGAAACTCTGAACAAAATGTTTATACCCGTATCACAAAGCTGATATACCGAATTCGAAAAGGTATTCAAACTACAACAACAATGCAACTCCACGTTCCGGTTCATGAACAGATACAGGCATTCTGTACACTCGAAACAAAGCTGGAATGAAAATGAATAAGCGAAAATGGATAAACAAACTCTGGAAATGTTCATTATTCTTTTAAATAACTAGAAAATCGTTTGATGTCAAAGAACTGAATAAGGTCTCAGTAAACTTTCATCGGAGGTTGAAAATATTGAAAATCGAAATATATGCAAAGTAAACCATTGTTGCAATGAAAATACGAGAAGAAACAGGAATTTATTACCTCCATATTTATTTTGCATCAATGTCAATGAAATTAACATATTGGGGTTGATTCATGATTGAGAGGAACGTTCGAGTAATTCCCGAGAAATTTCAATCATAATATAATTAAATCAATATTCCATTCTATCCATTATGTTATCGAAGATGTATTGATATACCGGGTGTCCGCGAAACTATAACTTTAATGTTTTTGAAGATAATGGAATGAAATTTGGAGGATATGTATAAGACATATGAACGCATATTTTGACAAGTAACTCAACTTCATGCAACTTCCGGTTTCACCAAAACCGACATAAACTTTCGATTTTCAATTGAGACACCCGGTATATTTTTACTTCTATTGTCTCGGTATAACATACTGTAAAGAACCATCTATTATTTGTTACTTTTTGAAAATTTTATTATCATTTCGAAAGGATACCGCACACTTTCATAGGGAAAGTGGTCCCCTGTCGAATTAACTGAATGTTTTATATGTAATAGTCCAAATCATTCCAAACAAAAATTCCAATAGGCATAACTTTTTCTATAGGCTAGTTTTGACGCTAGAGGCCGCTGAAACTGTAATTTTTTCTCCATTGATAAACAACAAACGTTATCCTGAATTATTTTCACCATTCTTAGTAATTATCAATGTGAGATACTATTGAAAGTATTGTTCAATGGTGTCATTACAGATGGTCAATTATACAGTATGTTCCAGCTAGTTTGATCAAATTAATACTTCAAGTTGATGCGACTCATGGAAGATATAACAAAAAGTGGTCTATTTCATTTCGATATGGTTGTGTCGAATGAGTATGTAATACTATATCTGATTATTTCATTGGCGCTCAGTAAGTGTGGCGGAGAAACTCCTCCTGGCGGGTCAACCAAGCCCAAGAGAGTAAACTAACAGGAGGGTTTAATAAGCTCTAGCCGATCAGAATCTTGTAGCATCGACGCGTCATAGTGACGTACTTGGACATTATTTCAGAGTCGAACTGGAACCAAGAAACAAAACTGTCACCTGTAACTCTCATATACCAAGAGTGCGGAGGGTGCTAGTCCGTCTATAGAGAATGGCGGACATGACATGTCCAACTACTTCACATTTCGTCACAAATGTTCTTTTATCTCTTTATATTAGTGTCACCATTGGCTTATGGGGATTAGACTCTCCTGTCATATAACGTTCAATCTCTTTGAACCAAGCCTCCATTCGCACATTTAGTATAAGTATAATATGGAGAAAATAATGGGCCATAACTCAATATATTGAATGTTACATTTAACGTACCTATTGTACCTGGTACCGTTGACCCTACTGAAAAACTCTCGAAACTTTGACATCGTTTCCAAAACCATCTACAGAAAAATATTTTTTTTTTTCTACATTAAAGGGATGCAATGTTTTCATATTATCCAGTGCGTACCCCACAATTTCGAAAATACCCAAACAAGTTTTAAAACAAATCTGGATTATAACATTTTTATACAGGGTGGGGAAATAGTACGTCAAAGTTCGATTTCTCAAGTTCTATTGTGATATCGATTTGAAAACGAAAGTTAACTAGACAACTAGATCCTGTTGAACAAGACTTCATTGTCATGCATGCAAGGCGATACGAAAAAAAAAGGGTTGGAAGTTGGAGGGCATTATTTTAAAAAGAATTGGTAATAATAATATATATCAGTAAATTCAAATATCTGCGTAACCTTCAATCACCCCTAAACTATTATTGATTGTCTCTGAATCGCTTGGATGTTACGAATTTTTGGTCGAAATGAGTCCATTTGCGGATGCATACCGTGAAAATCCCTGACGTAACAATACTAGACTTAGAAAAAAGTAATTGTAATGCCTTTTTATAGACAGATTTGTAATATTTCTTATACTTTCTCATGCCTTGATATTATACAGGATGATCGAAAAATATTTTTCATACGGAACTTTTCGATAATAACTTTAGCTTTCTTTTAAAGGAACACTCCATATATTTTTCGACTATGAGACGTAGAATATGGTGTTGAATAGGACTCATAATTTTTTTTTATTGTATAAATGTATAAATGACCAAATATAACATAACACTTTCAGTACTTTTGATAACGTCTCATATTAATGACTATCTACATTTTGATCAATCAGAATAGTGATGAATATCCAGGATTAGGTTTTGTGTTATTTAACAATGAAGAACAAATGAGAGTTTTCAGAGGCCTCTAGCACCAAAACTAGCCTATAGAAAAAGATGTGCCTATTGAACTTTTGCTTTGGAATGACTTGGACTATAACATATCAAAAATTCAGCCAATTCGACAGGGGGCCAATTTCCCTATTAAAGTGTGCGGTATCCTTTGTTTTTTATTTCAGAGGGCTATGGATATCTTCAAATTACTAATTTCAGTCCTAAAATTTTGAGAATAATAAAACTCTACTGTTTTTGATCAAAATGTATCTGCTTGCAAAATTTCATTTTTAAATTTCTATAACTAATTTTTCTCCAATGGCAACACGGTGGCTCGTCGGGTTAGAAAAAAAGAGCATTATATTATGATAAATTTGATACTTATCAGGTTTCAATCGAACTTCTGTTAAAAAACATCCGAAAGCACCACGCACACTTCTTATGCGAAAAGTCTATCGGTAAAATTGTCCAAAATTTCAGTATGTTGTTGAACTCGACACACTGAACAAAAGTTACCATGGGCACACAAAAATTCGAAGTGAATTTTTCGAAATACAGAGTGTTGAAGTTATAAAATGTCACTTTCATACTATTATTGACAGATCTTTATTGCAGGTAATATCACTGAATTATTACACCATGATATCAAACTTGCCTAGTGCAACACTATATTTTCTGAGCATTTTTCAAAACAATATACATGGTAAATCATGTCTTTTTCTGAGGTACACAAAACGTTATGAGCGGATCGTATCTAAATTGAAGTTCCTGTGCTGGATATATTCAATAAGATCGGCTGAACCAAAAAATGTGCATTTCTTTCGAATATACAGAGGGGAGCAAAAGTAAACGTGTCTACGTAATTATTTGCTTTAGATAATTTGATTAATTTGGTGCTATGATTATATTATGTGCCATAAGGCCACTAGAAGGAATGTGATTCATGAGCACTATACAGTTTCACTCAAGAAAATTCGAGACGAGTATTAGGTACTAAAAATGATAAAAATACCCTGTACCTATATACAAATCTGACTGGTTAATTTTTAGGATAAATTCCAATTTTACGGAAGACATGTCATAGGAACTTGTGTGAAGGATACGGAATTTTTCTGCGTCAAGTTTTTGTTTAATGCATGGAGTTACTGAAAGTCCAAATGTTTATTGAAACACATTTCGAATGAATTTTTCTTCATTAAGAATAGGTATACTCTTAGATTTAATATATACATAGGGTCGGTCAAAAATAACAGAATTCGGAGTTAGTCAGTACTTGCTAAAATACCAATGTAAGTACGGATAAGTTCACAATAATTTACATAGATAGATAGATTTTCATTGAAATAAGTAATGTTTTTTTTTCACAATAACTATTATCATTATACAGTGAAATGGAAAAGAAAAGTTCCTTTACCATAAAATCAATGGAAATCACACTAATGGAATGGGTGATATAAATTGAAGGGAAAATAATATCTGCGATCGGAATAGTGAACAATTAGGCGACCTTCTTCAGAGAGTATTCTGAACAAGGAAAAAACGTGGGAGTTGTTTTGTGAGTAATTAATTCGAAAGATTCTTGAAACAATAATCATTCGGATTTTCAGCATCTTCATTCATCAAACGAAAACTAGAAAATTCTGTATTTTTCATACAAGATCATATATATTCTCTGTGAAATGAAAAGAAAATAAATTAAACGGACAGATTTTTATATGCAGGGCATTTAAATAATTTTTAGAAGTATTAGTCTCGTATATTCTGGTCTGTATAATACTCATAATTTTTGTTCCTGGATGTGGCCACATCGCACATATAATCGGTGCATTGAATTGATCAAATCGCGTTATATGAAGCAAATATAACGAATCCAGCCATACTTTCAATCTCCCATCTATATTTGAATAAAATATATTTTTTTTGGGTTCAGCCGGTCTTATTGAGTATATCCAATAAGGAAACTTCAATTTTGATACGGTCCGGTCCGACTTATAACGTTGATGCTTCGTTCTGAAATAATTTTCATTTTCTGTAACTCAGAAAAAGTCTTGATCTACCCTGTATATTGTTTTCAAAAATGCTCAGAAAACATACTGTTGCACTGGCCAAGTTTGATACTATGGCGTAGATCAAAAATTTGTTTGATTGATGATCTATTTATTTTGTGGAAGTTACTTGAAAATGGTGTAAAAGCCGAAACCGGTCGTAATAAAGTAGTAAAGTGTTAGTGGAAACTGGACAAAAGTCACATTTTTTTTTTCTTATTTAGATCAAAAATTCACTGATCAGTGATACATAAAGTAAGGAATAAATTCATTATTTCTGAATGTAAAGATATTTCGGAAAAATCCTCGGACAGGTCGATTTTCTTTTCCGATGGGCTAATTTTTGAACCCCACCCAAAATATATAGGGTTATCCGCAATTGAGTAAATATGACTTTGGTGATATTTTTGAATTGGACACCCAGTATATTTTTCCATATTTGGTTAGGGTTCGTCATTACGAATCCAGTGATACCAAGTTTGATGGGATTATGTCAAACGGCTGCGGAGATATGGCCAAAAAACTTCTCCATATACCCAATGAGTGCGACAGAGACTTTTAACCTTCTAAATCGTGTGGAGTCTAGCAGTCATACTCATTAGACATACGAGGAAGTTTTTTGGCCATATCTCCGCAGCCGTTTGACATAATCACATCAAACTTGTTATCACTGGATTCGTAATGACGATCCCTAACCAAATATGGAAAAATTTACTGGGTGTCCAATTTAAAAATATCACCAAAGTCATTTTTACTCAATTGCTGATAACCCTATATATTTTGGGTGGGGTTCAAAAATTGGCCCATCGGAAAAGAAAATCGACCTGTTCGAGGATTTTTCCGAAATATCTGTACATTCAGAAATAATGAATTTATTCCTTAATTTATGTACACACTGTATAGTGAATCTGCTTAAGTTTGCACCATGTGAAAAACTCTTTTATTACTGATTGTACGAAAAAAAGTTATTCTTTGTAAAAAGTTCTGCATGGTTTCAAACATAAAATGCAACCATCAGATATACAATTTTTTCAGTCGTGTGCGAGGTTTGTCAAAAAATATTAATTTTGTCAAATTGTAAAGTATCCGCCTTCTCTCACAATACAGATTTCCGTTCTTGAAGAAAATTTCCCCATTACATTTATAATTATATTCGGAGTTATACCCTGAATCGTTTCCGTAATAATTGTCTCCAAATGTTCTACGTTTGTGAATGGCCTGTGTTGATATATATTTTCTTCTAAGTAACCCCAGAAAAACTCTAATTGGGTTAAATCTGGCGACCTAGCTGTCCAAAAAATATCGGAATGTCTATGAAATAAACTTCCATTAAAGATATTTTCAAGGTATTGCCTTACTTCCATTGTACTATGGTATGTTGCGCCGCGCCGTCCTGCTTGTACCATTCCTGTTGCCGTACATGTCTTGGAAGATCACAAAGAACATCATGCAACTGATTTTGTAAAAAAATTGTTGAGAAGTCATAGATTGTTGAAAAAAAAAGGCCAATTATTTCATCCTTGTAAATGCCGCAAGAAACATTAGTTTTGAAATAATATTGATCTCAATTCAAAAAGATGATTCATTTTATGAAACATCTGATGTAGTTTTCTAAGTTTTTGAACGAAAATTAGTTTGAAAGTTATAAGCATGCGGTATCAAATCAAACGTAACTAAATGGTCTTTTTTCCTAACCGTACACCGCCATGTTGCCCTTTGAAAATAATTAGTAATTTCAATTTTAAAATAAAATTTTACGTTGCACATGCATTTTGACCGAAAACATTGAAGTTTTTTTTCCACAAAATTTTTGGGCTGTAATTAATGTATAGCACTCTAGATTAAAAATTGGTTACAAAAAGTGACAAATGATACATGGTTGTATTAAGAATGTCATATAGAGACAAAAGAGCTGAAAATATAATGGGTATCCCATTTGAAAATCGAAATTTGCAACCGATGAAACCGGGAGTTGCATGAACTTGAGTTATTTGTCAAAAAACGCAGTTTTATGTCCTCCAAATTTCATTCCATTACCTTCAGAAACAAAAAAGTTATAGGGGCGAGTCATCTTCCGCGGCACCCCGTATAGTTAACCTAGACTGGTAACATAAAAAAAAAATATTGCGTTACGATAGCAACGATCAATAACTTATTAGAGTTGTTATTGTGAAGTTTGACGTCAAAAAGTCGAACCAGTTTTGCGCAATAAAATTTGAAAAAAAAGGATGACTACCGAAATTTATGATGATAACAAAATTGAAGTATCGATACATCATCAAGTACCTACATTTGAAGGGGTAAAGAAGTAAGCGAATTACTGAGATATGCTTAGTGCTCTTGGGGATCAATATACTCCGTCCGCGACCGTGTAAAATTGGATTGCAAGCTTCAAAAGAGGTAAATTTTCCATTGAATATGAAAAGCGATCAGAAAGTCCAGTGTCTGTGTCCGTCACCGAAAATATCGATTCAATTTATAACATGATTTTATCAGACCGTCGAATTGGGCTAAAACGAATATCACTGAATATTTTATATGAACGCGTCAATCATATGGTTCACGTCAATTTGTAGATTTCATTGAAAATTTCTGAGAAATGGATCCCTAAATGTGTGAATGTTAACCAGAAACGTGCAAGGGTAGAAGCGCCACGTTCGATCTGTTCTCGGTTTAAGAAGTTTGGCCAGTCAATAGAGGATTTTTTCCAAACAAAAATACTTGTAGAAACCGACTGTGCCATCACATGGGAGACAGTCCATAGTTATATTCTGATATGTTTTCGACTCGCAACTGTCATTTATTAATTTGTTATAAACATTTTAAATAACAAAAAAAGTATTTTTTTAATTATTTTGCTTATAAAATGAAAACGAATATAACAATCTGGTTGATAATCTTCAGAAAGTCGCATTCACTGTGAAGGGGTAATAGTTGAGGTTTGAGCATGCATTAAACTATTGCTACTGCTATTTGGAGGTTAGGTTTTGTTTTGGTTATAGAGACACAATTATAAAAATTATGCTTTGGTACGAAAGTAACAAAAATTTTGACTTGTACAAAGAATGGGCACATGAAGAATGTGCCTAGAAGCTCATTATTTTATTGCTCAATCTACGACACTGACTAAGAAGAAAGAAAAGATTAGTGGTTTAAATATTTTCCAGCGACCCGATAAAAATGTGTTAATCATTTAATGGTATATTATGATACACGTGTACAAGTGAGCTTTAAAAGCGCGTGAAATTATTCACAGGCACGAAGCGAAGAGCGAAGAGTGCCCTTCACGTTGTGAGTGCTTCAAAGGCACGTGTACACACGTGCATCATACGCTATTTCTTATTATGCTTGCAACATTTCTTCAAAAATGATGGAAATGAATTTTGGATCAGGATAATGTCACTTATATTTCAATACATCTGATCAAGTAGATAATGGACATCAGGTAACCAATTTCCAGCAAAAGGTACCAAAATGGAGAGACAATGACGTCATATTTCTCTAGAGAATCAATTCCAACAATTCAAAATTTGGGCACCTGATGTCACGCATTGATGACTTGGAGGCTTATTTGATACGTCATATGATGAACCTGAGAACTTAGCGTTGTTACCTAGCAACAATCCCACCTCGTGTCACGGAGCTGAAGTTGTTCGGGTTCCACTTTCATTTTAACTGTAGTTCCTTACTCGCACAAGCTCTGCTTTCGAAAGGTTTTCTTCGAATACCTGGTAGTTTGGTAAAAACAAAACTTTTTTAAGAATATTTCTACCAAGGCGTGGTTTAATTCCGAAAATTACTAGACGGTCTGATCTTTTCCACTATTTTTGCGGATTTTTACAATTTTCTTTTCCTGAGTTTTCACAAATTTTTTCGAAAAGTAGGGGGGCAACATTTGTTTTGCCATAATTTTCTGCATTCGAAACTTTCGGAAATTTTGTCGAATTCCTTTGCGTTTTCTATCTAGCCTTGAGGAAACAGAGGGGTATCATGTCTTTCAGATTAAATTATTTGACGATCCAGTGATTTTCACCATTTTCACGGATATATTTTTGCGAGTTTTCTCAACTTTTTCTGGGAAGGAAGGGGATCCGAGTTCCCTCAGGGTCTGATGTTTTTCACTATTTTTGCGGATTTTTTATATTTTATTTTCTCAAGTTTTCGCAATTTTTTCCTTGAGGGGGTTCCCAGCGCCTGACCGAAATTTTTTTCGTCCCAATTTCCCACTTCCGAAAACCGTCCGAGGTTATGCTTTCTTCATCTAGCCTCCACGGGGCAGAGAAGCAAATTTTTCTGAAATTAACTCATTTAACGGATTTTCACTATTTCAACGTATTTTTCCGATTTCATTTTCATGAGTTTTCTTAACTTCTTTCGAGAATGATGAGGATTCTGCGCGCCCACCAACCGACATTTTTTACGTAAATGTCGATGTCTGAAATCCTGAGATATTTTTCAGAATTTCTACGTGTTCTGTAGGTATTTTATTTAGCCTTCAGGGGGCAGGAGGTAATATTTTTAAAATTGAATCATTCTACAGATATTTTTCCCTATTTTTTCAGATTTTTTTCGATTTTATTTCTGCGAGTTTTAGTAACTTTTCTCGAGAAGAAGGAGGGTGGGTCCGAGCCACCGAACAATTTTTTTTTCTCCGAAATTTTACACTTTCGAAACTGTCGGAAATTTTTCCGAGTTCCTACACATTCTCTATCTAGCCTTTGGGGCGCAGGGGGAAGGGAATTTCATAAAAATCGACGTTTCGGTGTTTTCACTATTTTCACCCATATTTTTCCGTATCAATTTTCGCGAGTTTCTGCATTTTTTCTCGAGAAGTATGGGGGAAAGGTGGTTAGATTGTATTGTCATCGGTTCTTAGTACGTGTGGAAAATTTCAGTTCAATCGTATGCCAGCAATTGCTTGAAAAATCAAGTTTTGAACCGGAAACACAGACAGACAGGCATACTACGAACAAAGCAAGTTAAATAATAGCTTGTGAAAACGAAAGTAACCGAGATGGGATACAGAGAATCATGCAATCTTAGAAGCTTTAATTTTCAATCCGGACCTGATTTTATCCAAAGCCGATTATGAACTACACATCATACCGACGAAATAACATTCGCTTTGCTCCTCCATCCATCTAAAATTTCCTTTGAATATCAAAATTAACGAAATGCAAAGGGTAGTTCATAAACAGGATTACATCGCTATCGTACGTTTCATTTATCAAAGTTGGCTGATCAGGGAAAGGAAAGGACCGCGGGCTGTCTATAATTGCGGCGATATCATTCGGCGGAAAAACTGTGTTGCCATCCTTCTCGAACGCTCTCTGTGAAGTCTGAATATTGTTTGAACAGGATCTGTGCCTGCAGGCCGTCCGTTCCATTTTATATACGAGGATTTCCACGCCAATTTGGACTCGCAGGACCCCCTTGAGCGATATGTTTGTTTCTAGAACGAGGACAACGAAAATATGTGTTTTCTGGTTTCTCATCGGTCGACATATAAAATTGATGTAGTAGATATGGAAAACTCCACATGGAACTTCTAAAACTTTCCAAAACAGGGTTGGGCGATATAGTTAATGCATGAATTAAAGTTCTTCAACTTATAGTTGGATTAGAAAGTTGTAATTTGGTGATCCGCCATAATCGAGTACGACCGTTCAATATACTGTAATGAATATAGTCTAAACGGTTTCAACCCATTGCAAGTAAACGAAACTGATGTCTTGAATGCAGTGAATTCATTTCGTACAGGATCTACTGGAGGCCTGGATTCTTCGAGACCATCTCATCTTGAAGATTTGCTGTCGAAAAGTTCTGTATCTATGGGCAAAAAACTTCTTCGTTCCTCAACTAATCTTTGCAATTTTATGCTCAACGAAACAGTTAACCAAAATGTGATACCAATCATAAACAGAGCATTTCTGATTGATTTGAGAAAGAATGTGGTGGCATAAGACCAATAGCCGAAGGAACCACTGTCAGACATCTTGTATCCAAGTTAGCATGTTCACATATCGAATAATCTTTAGATAACTCCTTCCGCCCCATACAATTTGGCTTTGGAACCCCTGGCGGATGCGAAGCCATCGCCCATGCAGCTCGTCGTTTCTTAAACCAGCATCCAGATTCTTCTTCTTCTATATTGACCCTCCCTGGCGCACCTCTTATAATAGAATCTTTGGCAGAATACCCAAACCAAAAAACTAATTGCCTTATGTTGATGGCATCACGCATCGTTACAATTCCTAACCATATTGGATATTTTCTCCTGAAGAATTGTTTGGCTATACCCAAACTGATGTATACTCTGAGATGTTGTGCAACATGGAGTTGTCAAAAGGAACTTATTCAATTCGATTCAACACTTTGGACGATTTTGGAGCAGATAACCAATTAAAACGATCTAACAAGGCTCCAAGCAACGCTAGGAGCCTAGGTATTCGTCCAGCATCTCCACTTGCTTTACCAGTTTTCCTTTCCTCTTTCAACAATATCTAATATTTATTTGACCACATTTCACCTAATTAATTCTCTAACATGCCAGACTCATCCTACATAGAATATGAATCTATTTAGCTCTCGAAAACAGGATCCGATGCACCGAGCTGTAAATTCTCACAGAAATCTGGGATCTTTCTCTTATCGAATCGTCATCTACTAAACTCCTTGAGTCAGCTGCTAACTCCCAATTTGATATGGCTCGTCTTAAGGCAGTTTCTACAAAGAAATCTGGTGCTTGGCTTAACGCCCTTTCTGTTGCTTTCCTTGGCACTTAATTGGATAATGATTCCTTAAGGATTTCAGTAGGTCTTCACCTAGGATGTTCAATTCGTGTAAGCCATACTTGCAGATGTGGATACACCGTAAACGAGAAAGGTGTTCATGGTTTGTGTTGTAAATTCAGTTATGGACGTTTCTCACGACACTCCTCTGTTAACGACCTGATCAAACGTGCTTTATCAACTGCTGATATTCCTTCTGTTTTGGAACGTTTAGGAGTTTTTCGTGATGACGGTAAACTGGGGAACATCGTTCTCCTGAGAAAAGTAGGAACAGTTCTCCTGAAACTCATCAAAGCGTATTCTCGAACACATGTGATTATTCACTTCGCGTGAAAGCTGGGGAACGTGATTCTCCTGCTATTTTGTGGGAAATCGCTTGATTCTCCTGAGAATGACCAACTGACGTTTCATTTTTAACCTTGATTTTTGGCATTTTATACCTGATTTTGACACAGCAATTGGTGTTTACTGTTCAGTTCTCTTAGTTTTTCGTGTATTGATGGATACTTTAGAAGGAACAGGTGCAGTATTTGAAGTTGTTCTCAACAATCTCCAAGGTCGGATTTTGATCCAAAGTAACATTAGCGCGGAAGGCCTTTAATCTGTTTTGCGCTGTGAGTCTCAACGATTCCCGACATTATAAACCGATTCTGTTTCTTATATTGTTTCAAAAGCAGAGGGGCAAGCAGAACGTCCGCCCCGAAAAATGTTTAAAATGATAGACTCATTAAAAACCTCACTGGCTTCTTGATGGAAGTGTTTACTCTATATCTACAAACACCAAAGAGTAATATAAATAAGTTTTAATTAACTTTGTTGTTGGAGGTGCTCGTTACTTCGAGATTTTATGCTTCAGGAAGTTATCAGAAACGATATTAAAAAATTCTGGTATAAGTCAATCAAGCACTTTGCTGCATTTTAGAAGTGACAGATGCAAAACAACTATAAATTTCAAATAACTGGGTAAAACTCCCAAACAATCTTCAAGAGTTAGAAAATTTGCGCAGAAGGTACCTATGAAGAAACGGTTTTTTATGAAATTAGTATTATTCAAGAAGCTAGAGTTCAGCTCAGTGGATGATAATATAATTTACACAACTCATAATTATTTGATTTAATTTACAAAATGGGTTATTTTGTAACTCTCCTTCCTGCAACCACTGAAAATGTAAAGCTTCTACCAAAAATCGTCTGGCAACGTTGTGTCAACGATTCTCTCGAGAAGCTGTGATCGATCACATGCGTTCGAGAATACCGATTTCTAGCGCGAGAACATTGCAGGCGATGTGAACAGTCACATGCAGTGAGAACGGAACGCTCCCGTTCTCAAGAACTCCAGAATTGGGGTCCAGACGGGATGTCTCTCATCCATTGGAGTCATGGAAAACCTCTAGTATGGAACTTCACCTGTGCAGACAAAGTTGCTCCCTCCCATGTTCTTTCAACTTCAAGAATTTGGTGGTGCATTGAAAATCAAAAAATATTCTAGTTTGATTGACCAATACATTTTTCATCCAACAGCCATCGAAACCTATGGCTCTTTTGGTAGATATGCTTCGGAATTTTCCAAACTCATTGGCCACAAACTCATAAAAATAACCGACGATCCTAGAGCAAAGTCTTCTCTTTTACATAGAATAAGTATCGCGGTCCAAAGAGGAAACGCCGCATCTATCCTGGGTTCCATTGCAACGTCTCAAAGTCTGGATGAAATTTTCATCCGTCCGCAAAGATTGACTTTTCTGAACATATATTCAATAGCTTTCGCACATCCTCTTCCTAATTGCCACTTCCTCCGAAAGTTATGTCCAGCAACCTCAACATAGGTTCGATATCACGCCACAATAACAGACTACTCAGAAGAAGACGTCAGTGGTGAGAGCAGCAGAAAGCCTGTGGTACATAGTTCTGCAAAAACACTCGGTCTGAAATGGTTGAAAAACATTGGTAACATTTGCTTTATGAACAGTGTTATCATGTGTTTGTTGAATACTAAATGGTTGCTGAAGTATCTAAAGAAGGACGCCTACACTAGGGATATGAACACCAGTTTCCCTTATATGAAGGGAGCTTTGATCAAAACTTTTGCATAAGTGATTAAAGAACTGTAGTCAGAAGATTCGTTGGATCAGGTGGTTGATATGGTTTCTTCAAAAAGTTTTGCACCACGTTTCATCAATTATGCCCAGCAAGATGCTCAGGAGTTTTTACGTTACCTGCTGGAAGGACTTCATGAAGACGTGAATAGACGGAAGCCCAAACTCATTCTGATCGAGATTGTCGAGAGATTAAGCAACAGTGAAAAGGCCAGTGAGTTATGGTCAAGATACTTGAGAATGGACAACTCCAAGACAGTTGATAACTTTGTTGGACAGCTGAAATCTACATTGAAATGCACATTTTGTGGTCAACAGTCAGTCACATTTGATACTTTCTGCGATATTTCTCTTCCAATTTCACAAAGAACAGGTCAACTTAGTCTCTCGCAATGTTTAGATCAATTCACTAAGGAAGAAACTATGGATGGTGATGAGAAACCGACTCGTTCGATTTGCAAAGAAAGAAGTAAATTCATCTCTATTGATTCATAAATTCCCAAAAATTTTGGTAATCCACTTAAAAAGGTTTTCTCAAACAGAAAGATTTCGAGGAAAATTAAATGTCAGCATTGATTTTCCTCTAGAAGGTTTAGATATGAGCAACTACACAGCAGAAAATGAAGCCCATTGTCGCTATAACTTATATGCTTTGTTGAAGCACAGCGGGACTTTCCATAACGGACACTTCACTGCTTACTGTAAGCATCCATATACAGGCACGTGGCACTAGTACAACGATTCTCGTGTTTCCTCGATTCCATCAGAATTCATGGTGAGCGGAAGAGCATATGTACTCTTCTATGAGCAGGAAGGCACTCAACCTCATCTTCGATATTATATTTAAATTTATTTTAAAAAATGTATTATTGTTATTATTTATTTTTACAAATAAACATAAAATGTCAGGTTTGTTTTAACTAACTTATTTGTACATTATAGTCTAAGTTCTAATTACAGTTTATATCACACCAGACAACTTCAAATCAGACTGTCCATGCTGAACTATAACTGTCTCTGATGTCGGCTATCCAAGTAGTTTTGTTCTTTCGAATATTCGCGGCCCTCTAAGCCCTCTAGAAAATACAACAAGGGCCGAGAGAGATCACTTGCTCTTCGACTGCTTGCTTCAAGATGGTCCAGCATGTTCTGAAGATGCCAGCGGCATTCCGCATACGTTAGTTTTTAGATTATCGCTGTTTACGAAATGTCTTTATCCCAACTTTGTTATTACAAATTCAACCATACATTCTCTTCCATATTGATGAATTGTTGGCCTTCCTCTGGATGCAGGCAACCCCACTATGTGAACTTATATCAGGCAGATTTTGACTATTTTGACAGGTTGACAGATTGACAATGACAAAAGAAAATTGTGACATGGAATCGAAGATGGTAGAATTTGTGAGCTGTGATTGAAAAGTTAATAAATGACAGAATCATTAAATGAGTTTCGAAGCAACCGAGCGAAAGGTCTGAAAATATCATTTTAAGTATATTAAAAGTAAACCAAAGAGACCCACCCTATCATGATTATTAAAGTTTTAAAGAAATGTATGGAATCATGAAACTAGCTTATTAATGTGACAGAACCAGAGATTTGAAAGTGTTTCAGTCTAATGAGAACTCACAATCAACCTCGTTCAAATAGAGTGGTTCTATGTGGAGGTGCTGAAAGTGAAAATTTGTTTCTAACGTTGATGTTATGAATGTTGTACAGGCAATTCAGCCTCGAAAGCACATCGTCCTCTTAGATCTTCCGGAATTTCGGGATTTCGTACGAAGTTTATCAATTTCCTGGGGACTAATTTCCTGGCGTCACGTCGGGGGGCGTTAAGAAGGCCTCTTCAAGGAACTTGATCCTCTCAAATGTTCTGGGAAATTGCGTATTGGCCTCTTCTTCAGCAAGGCAGTCTGCTTCCTCGTTGTCTCTAATACCTCTGTGGCCTGGCACCTAAATCAAAGTGACCTGGTTGTTTTCTGCCAGTTATCTCAGAGATTGTTTGCAGTACCAAGTCAGCTTAGACCCACAAGTGTATGACTTCAGAGCTTTCAGCTGCTTAGCTATCTAACAGATAGATTTTTCCCTCCACACATCCTTTTCGAGGCACTCGGGGGCATCCATCTCTATAGCATGTTCTTCTGCTTGAAAGATGGTTGGAGTGATACCTAGAAGTTTTAAGATACTGAAACTTGGCCCTGTAATGCCCATTCCAGCCCTTTCATCCATCTTCGATCCATCAACGTACCACACTGATGCATCCCTTTCCAGTTGATGGTTGTTCGTGACCACTTCAAACTGCAATTCGAGATCTTACCTAACTGGATTATTATCTGTTGGTTCAGATATGGCTTCTAGGGAAATATGTTCCAAAAATCGTTAGGTGTCCTATCAGATTTCCTGATTTCAAGACTACTGTCTGGCTCATTCTGAAGGCACTGATGTCTGCTTCCTTCAAACAAGTCAGCCGCTGCACTTCCTGCAGTTTGACCTGTGCCGAAGTTTGTTGCATCTTTGGCCGCCATAGCAGTGAAGCATAGGTAACCATGGGTTTGATGTTCGTTTGGTATGACCTGTAGATAATTTTTCATGTTCAGCTCTTTTCCAAGCTGACGGAAACTAAGAGGAAACCATGATGCTGTTGAAAATATTCATTAGGATAGGTAAAAGAAAACACATTTTTCCTATCGCCACGGACTCTTCTTTGATCACTCAGCATGTCTTCTCAATCGCGTAATCTGTTGTTGGGCGTCCATTCTGGCAGACCTTTCTGTGTAGTCATTGATAGGGATTCATCAAAGATATTACCTCTTAATACCAACCCTTTTAGTACTAAACCAACCTCGGAGATGGACGGATCTCTGAAGAAGCTAGCCACTCGCGCTAGCGAAACGTTAGGAAGCAACTCCAAAGAACGACGGCCTTCAAAGCCGAAAAAGAATACCTATTGTAAGTTCCCTCCGCGGAAGACTTAACCAATGCATCTTTTAGTACTATTCAGTACGCTTCTTCTCCAAATCAGCTATGAAACCAACCAAACTTAAGGTTTCATTCAGAAAATAAAGAGTCATTTCTGGAATACCCTAGAAAAGTTGTTGGTCATTCATCTCTTCTTTGTATCATGTCTAATGATCAAAACGGTTAGGGAGAATAATTTGTTTCCGATATTCTAGAAGCCGAAATAATTCTGCAATATCCCAGGAACGAGAAGAACCGCACGAACTGGAAAATCCTTATTTATTGAAATTTTGTTTTTCACGTCCATCACAGCATGAATATTCCGAATGGAAATCACAAATCCCACCGAAAATCGAGGGATGCTGCGTAAAAATTTTGCCTCCGCTTTCGTTCTAACCATCATATGAATATTTATACGGCCTTTTGCTTGATTGCAAGTTTAAAATGCAAAATAGGCAATTTGCATTCATTAGACCAGAAGTTTAGCCTGACGTTCCAGTTGTGCTCGGGGAATGCTGCAGTGACGGAGCGTCAGAGTGCGCGTTTGTGGTTTCCACCAACTTTTCTATCGTTCTTTTTATCGGAGAATTCGCCGGCTTTTGTTTCATTTTGTATACAAAAATAGAATAGTGTCTGAACATGGCGATTTCACTCTAGAGTTAATTACAGTTGGAAAAATAAGAGGTGTTATATTTCGTTCAGAATAACAATAACCGTTTTAGAATGCTATTACTGTTACAAACTTCCCTGTGGCTCCTTTGAATAATAACACTCTGTACAGAAATTTTGCAACTCTTATCACAAGATACGTACGAATCGACTAGGTAATTCAAATACTCATTTGACTCAACTATCAAATCGATCAATTAACTAACCGCCCATTCTCCTGCTTTACCTATGCATTCCAGGAAGCTTCCAACTAATATCAGAACGTCGAAATGTTTCGCTGTCAAATAGCATGGAATAGCACATGGCTCTATATTCGCCATTTCCGCAATAAGTTTTGGAAGAAAACAGAATTATTAGGCCCATCATTTCAGCATTTAAAATCGAAAATGGGGAAAAACTAGCAAAACAATGCAAACTTGCACGAATGTTCTATTTAAGCGCGCAATCAAACTATAAAAATGTGCGCCCTCGTACAAGGTCGGCAACATTGTGTTATGGGCGAAATTAGGGGAGGAAAGCAGTGAATGTGCATAAATGTTTCACGCCCGTAACATACCCGATAGCTCAGTTGGACGTTGATTGGACTATAAAAATTGATTTCGGTAAGATTGAAACATGGGGTTTAATTTTCCGGATCGCCACGGATTTATCGCCAGTTAAAAATCTGAAACCACCCTGATGGAATGCGACAACCCACTTCACTGATATTTCTAAAATGATGAGCAGTAGATACCTATAATGGTATAAATATGTAGAGGTTTTGTCTTCCCTTATGTACATGGATTACTTGGACCAGAATGAATAATTAGTCATGTACCTTACTAATAAAATATATTGAATTATGTTACACACTGTATGTGCACAGTTCGGCACGCAATAGAAAATGAAATGAAAATTATTTAAATATGACACCACCAGTGAGGGCTGTGACGTCACGATGATAGCTAACAATTATGCACTGAGTTTTAATATGCCTTAGGGGCAAACTTAATCTAGACTTATCTGAGTTGATAGTAAGTAGAATGCCATTTGTAGTTTCTAAATTCAATGCCTTGGTGAGTACAGGTGTACAGTGGGTACGACACAATCAAACGAAGAACATGATACGTGTACAGCTGGGATGAAAACCAATATAACAGCCAGTAGTGCAAAAATCCAAACAAACCAAGAAATGGGGAGAACCGAGAAGGAACTCCAAACAACAAAGGAACAACCACAGTGGAACAATAGTGGAAAAGGAACACCAAACAATAATGGAAAGGATTACCCTAGAATAAACAAAACCAGTCTAACTTCTGATTACACTTGTATGGGGCCATTAGTAGAGCCCATATGCAAATACTAACCTCTATTTAGTAGGAGGGTTCTGGTGACAGCTTGGATGGTTTCTTTGCTAGTCTGATAGCTAGTTTCTTGTTCCAGCGGTTTTACCAATGAAGAATGACACTAAAAGCCCTAAAAATACATAACGAAATGGGCCTAAACATCAAAAGACAAGAGTCTCTCAGATGTGCTTACCATAACCTCAAAAATCCGGCACATCCGAAGGAAATTCTCGAAAATATACATCGTCAAATATCGCAAACAATATGAGGAAATTTCCAGATATGAATTTTCTCAGAAATGATAAAAATTTAATTAGGCATAGAAAAATTCAGATAGGTTCAATGGCCAAGATGTCAGAGATAAAGCTCAATTTATAAACTCCGCTGCCGTAGCTAACGATGACGCAGCCGAAGATGAAATATGCTCAATAAGTACAACTGTTTATAAACTCCGCACCGACACGTTGCCGCTGCAGTTGCCGCAGGAAAATAACCAACTTTCATCTTTGACAGCTATGGCGTTTTCTGGTTTTATTTATTCGGTTAGTCTAGGCGAGTAACATACAACTATGGATGTAGGTTTTTTTTGACTCTTTTGGAATCATTTGCTCATTTAATTGGAATATAATTTTAAATTGAATACGCATGTGCTGGTGCAGTGGTGGGTTTGTTTGAAAATTAACAAATTTTTCCACAACTGCAACTGCAACGGCTGTGTCAATTGTAGCTACGGCAGCGGAGTATATAAATTGAGCTTTATTCTTCACTCAACGTCGAACACGAAATAAAAATTGTCACTATCAGACAAATGCGCTTTCTAATTGAGAGCTTGTTACCTTTGCTTGTTAGAGGTCTTTTCTAAGCAATAAAAAATGTATTTTGGGGAACGACTTTTTTTATGATAATTTGCATCAATGATTATGTTTCCAAAATAAGTTTTATTATTTTTATTATCTTATAACAATTGACGAAAATAACTGATTATTGGTAATATATTTTTTTTTATTTCAATCATTAATCAAGCTTTTTTATTTTTAACCTAAGTAAATTGTTGATAACAAAGTGAAAAACTTGTTTTTCATATTTTTCCTACGGGAATCTCTTCTGAGACCTTTCAGAAATAAATAACTCCAACAAATCAAAAATTTCTCAGATTTGTTATTTAACAATTATCGCACTTGCAATGTTCATGTTAGAAAAATCACGATAAATATGTTTTGACCGCGTATTATTGTTCAATCATCTATTCAGTAGATGCCTGAAGTTTTTCAATTATTGATTCTCATATTTAATGAGTTTAAATAATATTTATTCATTAAAGGTCCAAAGTGGGAGGAGCTTACGTAAGCCAGAGTCCTCATTTTCGCCTGTATTTTCAACCCCCCCTGGAAAAATTATAAATATTGGTCCAACAGTCTCCTCCTCTTATTGAATCTTTTTTCAAATTTGAAGAATGTCAAATGATTCTTGAGATATTTGCAAAAAAACAAACCCCATTTTGTTTCTTCAGGTAATTATTAATATCTTTTGCAATTTTTGCCAATGTTGCCGACCTTGTACGGGGGCGCAAATTTTCATTGTTCCATTGAGCACAAAAATACAACATTTGTGAAAGGTTACATGGTTTTGCTATTTTTTCTCCATTTTTGATAAATTGATTGGCCTATATGATGACAGTCGTTCCGAAATTAGCAAGTGGTCATCAATAACGTAGAATACTGAACCCTCTAGGATTTGTACAGTTAGACTGTGTGATGTGACATTATTATAAATTGAATGGGTGGAGGACTCAGATATAATTGACCCTGAACCTTCGTAAACCGATATGACCACGAGGTTTTATATAGTTTTGACGATCCTTATTTCAAATTTGGTATGTGCTTATAGTACTTGATTTTTATTTTCTTTTGTATATTCTGATTCCCACGAGAAGGAAAATTGTGTAATGTTCAAGGAACATCGTTAGAGCCGAGGAAAATACATAGAAATTGGTGTTTTTTCTTGAATTCCGCCAATCTGTATGACTCGGGAGGAGTTACCTGAAGCTTACAGCTGCGATGGAACTGCTAACGGTGGTTTGATTGATGAGATTTCAAAACAGCATCGTCTAAGAAAATGTCTATAAAACAGATACAGATCGCCAACATTTCTACGGTCTTCCATAGAAGTGAGCGAGCTTGTGCGAAGCATCGCCGACGACACGAATAGCTCCTTATCGGACAGATGTGGGAACTGTTAAGTCACAATCCCACCTAAAATGTATGGTAACCCTCAATATCAGACTGAATGACGATTTTAGATGATAGAAATAATTCGAAATTAGAAGTCAAAATTGTATCTTATATTTCTTTTCAAAACTTTTTTTTTCTCAATATCAACGTGAACCTATTTTTTTCACAGCAACTCATACTAATTGAAAATGTACAAAATATCAAATAGTACAGTAAATAAGATAAATAAAGTAATAACATGAACAGTATTCCAGAACATTTCCGATTTGTGCATCATGCATCATAATCAGTTGACAGGAAGTGAAATAGCTCTTGACATAATCGAATTCATTATTTTATCTATGATATGGTTATGGGTATTTGGTCATGAATACGCTGTGAAGATTTTTATGAGCTGAAATTATTTTTTTACATTCTTGTTCCTACGAAAAATAATATCGTGTTATCTTCAGTGAATATCGTGAGAGCCAAGAAAAAGTAGCTAGGAATTGGTGTTATCATGAAAGTTTTACGACTTTTGTTGTGATGACTAATTTCGATTTTTTGGGATTGAGGTCTGAAATCGAAGAATACTCTATTTCTTTAAAGCCAACGTTTCGTCAATTCATTTTGACATCTTCAGGGCAAACAGAATGAGTTTTCCTTATAATATCTATATAGTTATTTCCTAAGACCATAGTAGTATTCGGTCTGAATCAAGTTCAACAGACGTTTCGACGATAAAAGCAGAAACAAACGATAAACAACACAAGACACGTTAAAATTTGAATAAAATAATAGCTCATTTGCATGCATGCCAGTTTGGCATCAAAAACACTTACTTCCAAACAGAGGGTAATGGAGGAAATGTATAAAATATAGTAAACTGTGACATCATCAAGAAGAACAAACCAGAAATCATGACAACTTTTAAAAGCATTCATGCAACACATCAGAATTTGCTAGTAAAAGAAATTACACCTGATAGCACTCCAACTAGCGCCAACTTCAGTATGAAGTAAAACACGGATAGCAGTATTCGTATTTAATCACTCCGAGGAAAGATTATTGAATCAATAAAGAATAATGATTTTAAACAGAAACCGAATCTAGCGTAAATTCAATAAGTAGAAAATATACAAAAGTATTTCATTTTATCCTCAGTGAATCTGATTTTCCACAAAATTAAGTCGGCAATCGAATTAGTCTCACATAATATACTGTAATCGACATATGGGTCAGTAGTTTTGAGAGTAAATAGAAGTAGAAACCTATATTAAACAGGATAACAATGACCCGCTCGATATAACTACTGTTCAAGTGCACGTCTCCACTCCTCTGATCTACGCGCCTGGTTTACAATGATCAGAAGGTCTGTCGCCAAACTTTGAAAGAGGTTTGTTATCCATAAATTTTATTTATTCATTCTATAAAATGTTAATACCAGAGCTTCCACCAAAATTACGACACCTCCGATTAAATGATCATTAAACTCGTTCTCTCGTTCTCACGTTCTGTCGACTCCACAACCTTCACCAAAATGTTACCTACCATTGTCTATGGAATATGTACCGAATATTTTTGAATAGTTTATAAACCTTCGTACAAATAAAAAGGCACATAAAACATATAGGAATCAATGGAATTATTATTTCATCACAGCCTGGCTGCTCTTATATTCGGAAGCTGGATTATGATAGTCTAAGAGCTAGCAACGTTTTCGAGAGAGCATTTCTGGTCAGCCAGTTTTTAGATATACTATCTCTCTCACTCTCCCGGATGTCATACGGGCCATCTGGCTGGCGGTAGAGGTTGCGTTCGTCAGTGCGCATCATTGTTATGTCATTGTCCAAGCACCAAGAAATGGCTTTCTCAATGGCGAACGCTACAGCGCTGAAGGTATTGCACACCGCAGGTATTCGACTTTTAAAAATTGTCTGTCTATCTGGAATACAAAACGCAGCACCCACTACTTGCGAATCCTTACTACCGTCCGTATACATAACTAAGTTAATATCCAAAGCTGCCTATCAACGAATATATCAATTTTTGATAATATGGAGTATATCATTGTATTGAAGGAATATAACTGTAGAATTGCATAAAATTGTATTATAGTCAATGAGAAATAATGGTAAAGTTTCTAAAGGCTTCATGTAGTCATTGAACTCGTGTGTGTAAAGAAAGGCAGCTGACAATAATGGTGTTTTTTTTTTCTCCAATATATGGGTTAATTAAATCCTCTGTATTTAGCAAATTCACTCGATTAATTAATGACGAGTTATATGTTCTCAGTTTAGTTATGTGTTTGTTGGCAAAATATTGGCGTATGAGATATAATGGAGGTTCATTTGCTTCCGCCAGAATTACATTGCAAGGGGTTGATTTCATGGCTCCTAAACAAAGTCGTATGGCCTTGTGCTGAATTCTATCAACCTCTTTAAGGTTTGTATTTGACGATGATTTGTAGAAAATGCAACTATAGTCAATTATAAACCTTACAAAGGACCTATAGAGTGAAAGTGCAAGTGAAGGTGTAGCACCCCAAGACTTCTTTGTGACGTAACGCAGAATTTTGAGACCTTTCTCACATCTATTTTTTTTTAATTCTATATGCTGAGTCCAAAGTAATTTGGGGTCTAGTACTACTCCCAGATACTTATAATGTGCGACTATGGGAATTGACATACCTGCTATATTAATGTGTGTATTCAGCATCAGCCGATGTCTAGTGAAACAAATAAATGCAGATTTTTCCGATGACATTACGAATCCCATCTCAAGCAACCATATTTTCAGTGTTTGTAGCACTTCTTCAAAATCATTCAGGCATTGATTATATTTTCCATGGCTTACATGAATACAAATATCGTCAGCGTATTAAACAATGTTTAGATTATCATTGAATTTATTATGTAATTCGGACGTTTAGACGTTAAAGAGAATAGGGCTAAGAACTGAGCCCTGTGGCAGTCCGTTGTGAACTGATCTTGGACCATGTAACTCGGTATAGTGATTTCTGATATATATTTTACGTCCGTTATATATTTCCAAGATATTGTAAGCAATCTTTCTATCAACACCTGTCGTTAATAGTTTCTCAAAGAGAATACATAAATCTACTGAGTCATACGCCCCTTTCAAATCAACAAAGAGACATTGAAGATATTCGTTTTTAGATAGAGATAGATGTATGTCAGTAACAAGTTCCGAGAGTGCATCACAAGTGCCTCGACCTCTCCTATAACCAAACTGGGTATAAGGGAGCAGTTGATTAGATTCCAAATGATGTTCAAGTCTGAGTTTGATCATTCTCTCGAATGTCTTGAGTACGCAAGACATCAGAGAAATTGGTCGATAAGATTTAAAATATCTAAAAGGAGCAATTTGGCATTATCCGCTAAGTTATAAAGCATTTTGTAAGAGAAGCTATCTAAGCCGGGCGAGGTGTTTCTTGAATTCTTGATTGCCATATTCAGTTCCTATATTTTAAATGGTTTATTCAAGTCATGGAATTCCCTTTGGTAGTATTCATTGTTATGCATGGAGGGTTTTCGGGGAACACTAGGAGGAGCGTAATTAATCAATATTTCCGTTAAGAGTTCATTAGAAATAGTTATTTTGTGACCGACTTTTCTATTACTGATACATTTAATAGTATTCCAGATTTCAGACTATCACACTGTTTTTGTTTGAGTAAACGTTTTGTGGCCGCTTCAACGTTCTCGTAATATAAAAAGTTTGTCAAATTAGAAGTGGCTTGGTAAACTTTAAGAGCATCTTTGCGCTTTTTTACATCATTCGTAAAATGGCTACTCCGCCATAGCCATCCATTCTACATTTTTTGACAATATTAAACACTTTTAATCTGAAATGAGTATTTTCTTTGAGCCAAATTTCTAAAAGGCAGATAACATTTATTTCAAAATCTCTAACTAAGTAACGGTTCTGCTTTTCTGGATGTTAAAGACTTGATATTCCACTGAAAATGTTAATCTTATTATTATACGTATTTTTTCCACCTCACTGTGGGAATTTAGCATATGCTATTTTTTAAATTTATTTCGTCGTATATGCGTTCATTTGCCATTACGCCATGTACGAATTGAACTACTCGTGTCAATATTTTTCCTTTGTATTCTATAAAATCGGTTCTGTATGGGTTTGGAAGAATATTAGTGAGAGGTTTTGGTGTTTTGAGTTTATTTGTATGAGATGGGGTAATTAAGGGAGATGTAGCTTTCCGTTTCTTTGATTGAGAGGACCTTGGTTTCTGTGTAATTTGTATTTTTGGTGTAGGTTTTCTCAATGAAACATTGGTTTTAGGATCCGGTAATGGGGGTAGTTACTCGGATCATTCAAATGAGAAAATCTATTGTATGTAGTTATCTTGGCATATGATGGATTGTTAACAATAAATGAGGCTTCTTTGAAGGTAGTATTTTCCTTTACCATTACTTGTTTGATGTTGGATTGTTTTTTGAAAACTGGGCAGTTCTTTGATGACCCGTGCTCAACACTATTGCAATGAACGCATAGCGTTCCCTTGTTGGTACAGGGGTTGTCACTGCAACTGTCAGAGGCACATACATTGCATCTGGCTTTGCTTTTATAAAGCCTACTGGTGTGTCCATAACGTAAACATTTGAAACATTGTACCACTGGGTAAAAATAAGTATCTACTGAAAAATTAACCAAGTTAATCCTGACTTCCTCTGGAATTTTATTTCCTAAGAAGGTCAAAATCACCATTTGCCTATCAACAAATGATATCTCGCCATCAGTATTTACTTTGCGTTTCATATGCTCAACTTCAGTAACTCTTATCTTTGATTCAATCGCATTCAAAATATATTCTTCAAAGAACATTGTATCTACCATCCTAATAATGCCCTTTTTATGAGTGTAGTATTTTGGTATAAACGTTATTATATTATTTTTCGTTAAGCTTCCATGTTCCACCAAACTGGCTGTTTCGAATGAATTACAAATTATCTTAACTCTATTGAGACCCACTGATTTTATATCTACTATATCATTTTGTAATTTTTTATCCTCTAACAAATAATGGCCAATTCTTATCGGGAACAGTCGTCCAAAGTTTTTCTCCTTATGCTCTGCCATGACAAAAATGGACCATTATCAGTAGATTGATATCTGTTATTGATATCGTATGTAGGAGTATTAATCGCACCCGAGGATAAATTATTATCACTTATATCAGGATTTATTTTAGGCGGTCCTGACCCGCCTGAATCATCTACAATGTCCATAAGTAGTTAGGTAACAATCCTACCACCTATGAATTTATTAAAAATTGAATTTTACTTCTTATTGAAAAACTGATCATTTTTTCTGTCACGCTCGCTGAGACTACCGATCGCCACAGGTGTTCGAATAGAACTAGACCACGGTATGGAAGTAGGTGATGGTTCTCAAAGTACAATGTGGTACATTTTGTTCTCAAAATAATACCACATCACTTTTCACACTTAAATCGGTCTAGCTGGAGGTTTAACAACCAAATTATTGTTTGGTAAAGTAATTTTGGGTTTGTAGATATTTAAAAACCATTACATAAATATTTCAGTCATATCGAAAAATTCTTTAAAAAATGAAAAATTCAAAATTAGCGTTTGGCACAGTTTAAACAATGATAAAAATATGTGGAAATGATTGATCACAGTTCTGTTCTTTGTTATCGTGCTTCATCTTAGACAGATCTCTCCACGTGGTGGTTGATGCAGTTTCATACGACACTCTACCTATAAATTCTGGTGTTCCGTAGGAATCTATTTCATGGCCAACACTGATCACACATCAATGATCTGTTGGGAGATACCTCATGCCAAATACCTAGCTTTGCGAATGATAGTACCCTTCATACTGATGCTTTTCTTTCCAAAGTTTCGATATCAGCCCATGAAACCGAAAGAGAACGGGGGAAGGAACGTGATAAGGAATTGGCGAAAATTCAAAAATGGGGATCCAACAAAACCCAAGCTTGTCTTTTCTCCAGAAAAGCCGATAACACAGTGGCCAACTCAATTATGTCAGGAGTATCCATACCATTAAAGTCCTCGATTTCGATGCTCGGTATTGCTCACCTTGGGAAAGCCATGTCGGGTCCAGTGCCAAAATTGCCTCTCAAAAACTTGATTTTCTGTTTCGTGCCAAGAGCTATTTCACATCCCGACAAATGATCGTATTAGGCACATATCGGACCTGTCCCGGAATACTGTTCCTTTATATGGAGTTCAGCCCTCAAAAAGATGCTGAAACTTTTAGATTACATCCAAAAAAGAGCTTTTCCTCTCGTCGGTGATGTTGCGCTTACAAGCTCGCTCACTCCTCTGGAACACCGCAGAAAGGTTGGCGATTTGTCTCTGTTTTATGGATATTTCATGGACTATGCTCTCCTGGAATATCATCAATCATTCCACCTTTAGCGGTCCCTCCGAGACTGACCCGTCAACCAGTCACATCCCTTTTTCGTCACTCAGGGCTTGTTCCTCCAACGTACTACGAAGCTTTGGAACTCACTGCGTCGGGAGGTGTTCCCTGAAGCACACAGTCTGCAGAAATTTGAAAAGAACGCTAATTCCTACCTACTTTCCAGCGGCTCTCACTACGTTCTCTGAACATGACAGAATTATCCTCTTCGTGGAAACCAAAACATTTAAAAAGCCACTTTCAGAAATGCTTTTCATGGAAGTTTCTTTTCTTCAATTCCCAACAACTTTCAAACTGTGGAACCACGATCTAAAATCAATGAATAAATATCATTATTCCCATTGTATCCAAAGTCGTATCAAGCTGCAACTTTTTTTGTACTTGTTTGCAAATCACAAACGAATATAAACGATTTAGGTTTCCAAATCGGTTTTGAATTATGGAAATTACTGGACGATATTTTTACGTGTTATGTCGGGATGGTTTCGAGCGTTTTTTAATTGCTGCTGTCTACGATACTGGCTGCAATTACACTCGGCATGATGAATGGTATGCTTTTCAATCTCATTTGGATGTTTGTTCGGTATTTCGTTCAACAAACCTGTTTAATTTTGATAAACAAGGTTGTTCAAATAATGAAACAGGCAAAGAGTTTTTGTATCAATGTTAATTCAACATGAAAATATAGTTTGAATCGGTGTTCAAACGCGTTGATTACATTTTCAATGCAGAAAATGTCCCCTTAAAATCCATGCTAGACTAGACTAGTAATTACTTTTCTCCAATTGAATAATTACGCAATGAAGGTTCGAGAAAACTTCCAAGAGTTGTGTGGTACTGGATAACTTCCATTACAGAATAGATATGTAGAATATGTCACAAAATTGGTTTTATTTCGCACAGCATTTGATCATTCCACCGAAAGAACTTGAAGAAATTTCGTCAAGTCGGAAAAGTATATGTCTTCTTTCCCAAACTTTGAACTGAAATGGTTTTGAATGAGATATTTTTTTTCATTTCATAACTCCTCCAACATATTGTCACGAACTTGGAATTCAGGAAGAACAATCTCCAAATATAATATTTCCTCCATATTTGTGGAAATATGGTCGAATCTCTTGTTCTTAAAATTTTCTAATGTGGACTAGATCCTTCTGGAACTACGAGTTAACCACAAAGAAGCAGCTTTCTGAATTCGGTTTGATTAGTGGCTGTAGCTGAAGTCACTCATGTTCTGAACTGTCAACTTTTTAGCAAAGAATATTTTAAAACCGAGTAGTATTGGAGCTGAGCTAGTGGAGGAGGTTTTTGAAAAAAATGTAAAACTTTCATGAGGACCCAGAAACGTAATTTTTGGTGACAGGTGCCGAAAGATTAAATATAAGCTTCTATCAGCCGTTTGGCACGAATTTTAGTTAAATTCTTGTTAAAATCAAATCAATAATTATCAAAATATCTTTGCACCACATGGTTTGATCTATAGTTACCATGTTGATTTAATCATTAGTTGATAGTTAAGTTGAATTATAATTCGAATTACAATTCAAATTGGTGCAAACGGCCGTAAGACTATAATGAACAAAATATATTAACGGCAGACGTGGCAATTACTTTCAAAATTTCATATTTTTTGGCAACTTCAAAACCGTCTGTCATGATGTTTGTCGTGCGAATTACGTTGTCAACGACCCCGTATTCCGCTGACGCTACTGATGGAATTCGTACGAAGGACGCTTCGTCAGCATTACAACAATTTCTCATCGCTTCTCGGTGAACGCAATGAACTCAGTCTGATTTTATAACTTGTAATTGTTACACGTACTTTTATTCAATTTTTGTAATCAATAAATATTTTTTAAAAGCTTTTCGAGTTTCCCGAAAACAAAAGTGGCGCAGTCGGTAGGATTTTAAAAGTGAAAAAGTTCATCGAGAAATCGTTCGCTTCAGTTTCAACTGTTTGTTCAAAATCGCGAACGGTACGCATCCATTGAGGAGACTACCTTCATAGAATAGTGTTAACTAAATGGAAACCAAAAGCACATAGGATTAGCAGCCAACACCGATTCCAGATGTTGAGAAGCATTGCGGCTTTATTGTGAGTATATCTTGTTCATATATGTCAGACTCCTCTGAAACCTCAGAGTTCCTGTGAATATCCTGTATCTTACAAGTGAAGACCGTTAATAATAATAGTAATAATATAATAGTAAAAATAGCAGTATCTAATAACAGATTTCTTAAAAGTTATTCATAATCGATTCAAAATTGATCCAATTATAGACTCACTTATTAATCAGCTCGCAAGTCTTACAACAATGCCTGAAATAATTCCAGTAATTAGTTCAGACCTTTTGAAGACAATTCCGGAGTATGACGGAAACCCAACGGGTTTAGTTCGGTTCATAAAAACAGTCGAACAGCTATCGGAAGTTTATTTCGATGCGAATACACCCGAATCAACACAAAATTTACTTATTGTAAACACAATATTTTCAAAATTGACCGGTGCGGCGATAGAAGCAGTCAATATTTACAACGCTAAAACTTGGCCCGAAATTCGTGAAACTTTACTCCAAAATTTTGGTGACCAGAGGGACCTGAGGTCCCTCACCCAAAATTTAATGCATATGAGGCAAGGTAACGAAACGCCGCAGCAATTTTATTCGAATTGTATTCATGTACTTAATACTATTTGTAACTACATAGATTTGCACACTGCCACCGAGGTTGAGAGAACTTGTGAAAGGAATTTATTCACAAACCAGACGTTAAGAGTATTTTTAGTTGGTCTGAAAGAACCTTTCGGTACCAGAGTGAGGGCTCGTAACCCTCAAACACTTCCTCAAGCTCTATCAATATTAAATGATGAAATCAACATAACAAATTTGCAAGGAAATTTCTTTCCTAAGCCTCAGATTAACCACCCTCGTCCTAATTTTTCACAAACCAGGCCATTAAGACAAAACTACCAGCAGTCCCATCATAACTTCAATTCTCAAAACCAATTTTTCCCACCACAAAACTATCAATTTGTGAATCAACCCAACGCAACGCAACGTCAATCATTTCCGAGTCAACCAATACCCATAAGACCAATCAACCGCCCACCACAAAGATTTTTCACAAATTCACAGGTATTCGGCCGACCCCAAAATGTTTGGAAAAATCCGCAGAATAGACCTACTAATAATATCCGTCCTTCTCCTATGAGCGGCATCTCTCATGGTACCAGTCTCAGACCACAACAGCGTCCCAACTCTTCCCAAAATAACGTCCAAAATAGAAACTTCATATCTGAAGAACTTTTCTATGCTGAACAAGGTTCAGTTCCAACAAACGAATATCCTGAGACTTATGATAACCCCGAATCTGACGAAGGCGCCGTAGGTTTTCAACCTGAGTATGCGCCCGACCAAGAAAATTGGGAAACTGGAAATTTTCCGGAAAGCCAGAATCAAGACGACCAGACTTGATAATAATAGAATCAAACAATATACAGGACAGACAACTCCCGTATATCGAAATAAAGAACCCACCTTTAAAATTATTAGTCGATACTGGATCGACACGATCATTTCTAGACCCATCAATAGCCAATCAATACTTTAAAAACGCCATAGTAAACGAACCATTTTCGGTGTCCACTTGTTTCAATACCTCAAATCACGATTCATCCATTATGATTCCAGCTTTTGACGAGTTTCTTACAGATAAAGAAATAAAATTTTTTCTTTACAAATTTCATAATATTTTTGATGGATGATTAGGAATCGATAATTTGAAATTATTGAACAGTAGATTGGATCTGGTCAATAGTAAAATAATCACCCCGCAATCAATCAATGTCATAAAATATTTTGTTTCAAATCCAAAACTTCTTTTTGAAAAAGTGATTCCAAAAAATTCCAAATTATTTACAAAAATCCCTGTCGATTGCTCAAATAAGCACGTGATGATACCACAACAGGAGATTTTAGCATGTAAAATTCCCCCCACCCTAACACTAGCAAGTAATGGCGAAGCTAATGTGGAAATTTTCAATCCAACTGACAATGACATCAAACTGACCATGCTATACCCAGTCAAGACCATACCACTAACGAGTGACGAAACATATCAATTCCAGGACTTTCCAGAAATCAGTAAATATGACCTAGAACACAATTTTGAAATTCACTTCTCAGAAAATCTACAGATTATCACCAAAAATGACATCCAAGACATAATTCGAACTGACCATCTAAATGCTGAAGAGAAACAACACCTCTTGAAACTCTGCAGACAATTTTCAGACATGTTCTATAAGGAAGGCGAACCACTGACCTCGACAACAGAAATTAAACACGAAATCAAAACAATAGACGAAATTCCAGTATATACAAAGTCCTACAGATATCCTTTTATACACAAACAAGAAGTACAAACGCAAATAAACAAAATGCTTCGACAAAATATAATTCGACCCAGTAAGTCCCCTTGTCATCTCCAATATGGATTGTTCCAAAAAAAGATGATGCCTCAGGAAAGAAAAAGTGGAGAATTGTTATCGATTATCGGAAGCTAAACGAGAAGACAATCGATGACAAATATCCAATACCCAATATAACTGATGTGTTGGACAAGTTAGGTAAATGTCAGTATTTTACTACATTAGACCTGGCATCTGGTTTTCACCAGATACAAATGAATCCTTCCGATATCGAAAAAACTGCATTCAATGTCGAAGGAGGTCACTACGAGCATGTGCGCATGCCTTTTGGCCTTAAGAACAGTCCAGCTACGTTTCAGCGTTGCATGGACACCATCCTCAGTGACTACATCAACAAAATTTGCTTGGTATATCTAGATGATATCATTATTTTTTCTACCTCTCTTCAAGAGCATATAGACAGCCTGACAAAGGTATTCAAATGCTTGAGAAGTGCCAATCTCAAAGTGCAAATGGATAAATCAGAATTCCTCAAAAAGGAAACAGCTTATCTTGGTCACGTCATTACAACTGACGGAATTAAACCAAATCCCAGTAAAATCTCAGCAGTTCAAAAATATCCAATTCCAACCACAACAAAACAAATCAAAGGGTTTTTAGGACTCCTTGGTTACTATCGTCGATTCATAAAGGACTTCGCAAAACTGACCAAACCCTTGACATTATGTCTGAAAAAGGACGCCAAAATTGTTCATGACTCTCAATTTATTCAATGTTTCGAACACTGTAAAACACTTTTGACTAATGAACCCGTACTGATATACCCAAATTTCGACCAGCCCTTTGTCTTGAGCACGGATGCCAGCAATTTTGCCATTGGGGCTATCCTCTCTCAAGGGCCTATTGGTTCTGACAAACCAATGGCGTACGCGTCGCGTACCCTAAATCAATCAGAGCAGAACTACTCAACGATAGAAAAAGAACTTCTAGCAATAGTATGGGCAACCAAATATTTCCGTCCATATCTGTATGGGAGAAAATTCAAAATTTTCACTGACCATAAACCCCTTCAGTGGCTTATGTCTCTTAAAGAGCCAAATTCCCGCCTAGTGAGATGGCGCCTTAAACTAGAAGAATTTGACTACGAAATTGTTTACAAAAAGGGCAAATTAAATACAAATGCCGACGCCCTATCACGAGTGGAAATTCATGTTAATGAACTCCAAAAATTCATAAACAACTTCAATGAAAATCATCGTGAAATCCTAGACATCTCCTATGACACCCCCGTTGCAAGAACCTCTGACGACGAGTCTATCATCCCACAACTTGGTGGAATCCCAAATTTGAACGAAGTTAATAGCGACGAACATTCCGGAACCAATATTAACGAATCAATTTCTGAGATTACTGGCATCTTCATCAATGCCGATGTTGTCACCACCAACCCCACAGTGCCTAATGATGCCATCATCAATAACGAAGCCCCCGATAACACTGATGGCGAAACTGTACACTCAAATGCAGAAGACCCTGTTCTGACCATCCCGATCTCAGAACATCCGTTGAACGGTTATGATCATCAGATCACTATAGACCTGGTATTCTTTTCTCCAGCCGAGCCAAAAATTAAAGAAATATTCCCGAATAAAAGAAGAATTTTCGCACAGCTTTCTCTCCAAAATTTCGAGCATGATGTCATTAAACTCATCAAAGATTATCGTAACCCAAAATACGTCTACGCGTTATATCTTCCCGATGAAAACATGATTCCCCGATTCTGCGAAGTAGTTAAGAACACCTTTAGAACACCTTCTTTCAAGTGCATCCGCTGCAACAAAATACTAAAAGACGTCATCAGCACCGATGATCAAAAAAATACAATTCAGAAATATCACGAAGGTAAAACTAACCATAGAGGCATAATCGAGACAGAAAAACGAATTAGAGAGACATATTATTGGCCAAAGCTAGGTATAGATACTCGCATCTATATTAATAACTGTTCGATATGTCAACCAAATAAATACGACCGGAACCCACCTAAACAACAGCTTCAAGTTAGCCCAACACCTAACAAGCCATTCGAAACCGTCTTTATCGATACATTCCAAATAAAAAATCAAAAGTTTTTAACAATCGTCGACGCTTTCTCAAAATATGCCCAAGCTTATCCTCTACTCAACCTCAGCGCTGTAGAGGTAGCAAACAACATATTGACCTACATTAACCACCATGGAATCCCCAAATCACTCAACTCCGATAATGGCACCGAGCTTAAAAACGAATTAATTCAAGAATTTGCTAAAACGCACAATATCGAATTACATTACGTTACCCCTGATCATCCCGAATCGAAAGGAATCGTTGAACGGTTCCATTCAACCACCATCGAACATTTAAGAATACTTCAAACAACCCATAAGGAACTCGATATTATCAAACAGATGCCATATGCCATCATGGGCTATAATCACTCAATACACTCTGCCACAAATATGAAACCCATAGATGTTATCACTGGTCACCTATCCACTTCAGACCCCTTCAATGTCAACCTTGAAAACTTGGTACATAGTGCCTACATGACGGCGCATAAGACGAAAACCGCAGAATTGTACAAACATCTAAACAAAAAATTAACTGAAAATAAAGAAAAAACCATTGACAAACTCAACAAGGCACGGGAACCTCCTCTGACTTATAAGGAACGTACACCAGCGTACAAACGTACAGACAACAGAAACAAACTCTCTCCAAAATTCCGCGCAGTAACTGTTCTCAAGAATAAAAAGACGAAATTAAAATTACCAAAGAACACCATGCATAAATCAAGTTTCAAAAGACCATTGTTTCAGGTCCATCCTGTCGCTGACGATGAGCCAGGAACTTCAAATACAGTCCCTAAATAAAAACCCAGGAATCCTTCCTTTCAAAATAGGCACAACGCGCATCAAAAGCAAATACCACACCTTCGTACATTACTACGATCTCACCCCCATTTCTGACGAACTTCGAACAATTCAAAACCAATATTCGAGATTACTGAAAGCAGTTAATCACGGGCTATCCCGTCCATATTTTGAAGAGTTGAAAACTATCAATCAATCAATTTTCTTTCAACTCCAACTATCACTCGCCAAACAGGAATCCCTTACTCCCAGTAAAAGACTAAAACGAGGAATACTGAATGGTTTAGGTTCTATAATAAAAAGTATAAGTGGTAATCTAGATGCTGAAGACGCTGAAAACTATGATAAGGCAATTTCAGAACTAGAAAATAATCAAAATAACGTAATTTCAAAAATTAATGACCAAATCTCACTCTCAAAGAATATAATAAAAACTTTCAGTGAAACAACAGCTATGATTAAACATAACCAAAAGGTAATCACAGAGAGAATCAATAAAATTGCTTCGAACATGTCGACCCTCATTTTTAATTTCCAGCACTATCTCGAAGCTAAAGAGGCTTTCGATCAACTCAGCTCTATCCTTCTAATGCTGTTGCAAATATTGACTGACCTAGAAACCGCTACAACATTTGCTAAATTAGGACAAGCACATCCTAGTATATTGAAAATCAATGATATTGAATGGATGTTGTCAACCTTAGTACAACACTATACCGCTAATAATTTACTGTTTGGATTGGATCACACGAACCTACACCGATATTATGAAATTTTTGAAATAGGTATTTATCAGAAAAATAATAAAATAGTTTTCGTGATAAAGTTTCCACTTGTATCACCCGAAGTATTCACCCAATATCACTTATATTCCATTCCTACCCCAAACCAAACTACCATCATACCACCTGCACCCTATCTGACTGCAAACGAGGTATATTTTCAATATTCCACAATGCCCTGCATGGATCTCCACGATGTTCATTACTGCCCTTGGAACAACCTCCTTCCAGGAACCACCACCAGCGACTGTATTTTTCAAATATTGAGCATCGCAAAGGACCCACAAAACTGTCAACAAGTACCGATCCACCTGGTATCAAACATCATCGAGCAAGTGGACGACGCCCACTATATCAGCATTTTCGAGAAGGCCACCCGCATCCAGACCACCTGCAGTACAACAGACATTACCACCCTCACAGGATCATACCTGATCACAGTACCACTTGGCTGCCAATTCAAAACCCCGACCGAACAATACGTCAACGAGGTCACGAAAGTTGGAGAACAACCCCTGCTCCTACCGGATATCAAATTACCCCAAATAACACATGACCCAGAAATACCAGCCCTAAAACTTCAAGACATCTCCCTGGATAAACTAACCGAAATTCACAAGGAAGCCAGCCGTTTAACTCCGCTCACCAAATCGTCCCATTCGCCGAGAGCCTACGTCTGGACACTCCCTATATACAGTATAATGATAATTTGTCTAGCTGTTATCATTATATACAAATTCAAACACCTACTAGTTCGACGTCCACCTACTACCAGCATCCAAGAAGACAACACTGAAGTCACCGAACAACCCCTACCAAAGGAACGGAAAACATTCTTCATTCCATGAAATCCTGTTTTCCATCTTAGAAGGGAGGAATTACGTTGTCAACGACCCCGTATTCCGCTGACGCTACTGATGGAATTCGTACGAAGGACGCTTCGTCAGCATTACAACAATTTCTCATCGCTTCTCGGTGAACGCAATGAACTCAGTCTGATTTTATAACTTGTAATTGTTACACGTACTTTTATTCAATTTTTGTAATCAATAAATATTTTTTAAAAGCTTTTCGAGTTTCCCGAAAACAAAAGTTGCGATAATGGCCTGCCATTGTTATTTTTAAGTAATAATGATGGTAGAAGTGGTCAAATACATTTATAATCACTAAAATTTTGATACATGTCGCTCCTCAGGTGTGGTAGGTAAAGGGGACAAAAATGCAGGTCTGGTCAGGTATAGCCGGCCACTGTCTCTTAGATCACATATACAGGGTGTCCGGTAAACCTTGTACAATATTGAAACTGGTGATAGACCAGGTCATGATTATTCAGAATATCGGAATTTCACCCCAGTAAAAATATCACCGTTTTCGAGTAAATGGGCATTTTAAAAATTTCTGGAAAATTGCCACCTAACCTTGGATTTTTGAGTGCCATGTATACAATTTGGGACGAATCCAAATATAGACGTACAGAACAGTTTCTCAGAAAGTGAAAACATTTTTCAAGAAATGAGGGTAAAATGACAGATTTGAGTTTCATCAATTTTTTTTTTAAGTTTGACATTATTATCTGAAAGAAACATAACCAATTGGAAGTGGACATTCATTTCAAAAGAATGCTCATTTTGTCCAGACTCTACCATGATATAAAACAAACTATAATTATTTTTGGAAGAAGTGATTTCCATTGAATTAGGCGTGGTTTTAATCTAGGCTTCCATCAACTTTTATTCAAGAAAAAAAGGAAACTACCCAAACACCAAAACTACGTCACAATCACACTCGACGCGCGTTTCGTCAACAAAGTTAGCATCTTCAGGAGCTAAAAGTAAGATTTTAAGATTGTGACGTAGTTTTGGTGTTAGGGTATTTTATTTTTTTCTTGAATTGTATTCACACCAAAGGTTCCAAAATATTCATTTATTTGATCAACTTTTATACTTACGCCCAAAAATTATTTTATTTAGATTTTATCAAGATAAAATGTGGAAATAATCATTAATAATAAAGAATGGACTACTTGGTAGCATAAATAGTATGTCAATGAAATTAACTTTTCATGTAATTAGGCCTAATAAAATTATCGAAATGAAATGTCGATTATCCGAAAAGGCACCGATTAATACGAATATCGCAATTGTCCAACATCCAAATTACAACGAAGTTTCAGAGACCGACAGATATACAGGGTGTAACCAAATAAGTGCAAACTTTTTTAAGAGATGAATCCTTGTCGAAAATTAAAAACTTTTGTTTGAACAACTTGTGACTTCTGTCTTAGTTTTTTGAAATTATTCCGCTTGTTTCATTCAGTGGTATTTATTTCTTTGTCGTGCCGTACATACGTTATACTCCCCTAGAATATGCGCATATGCACTACATTTAAGATTCTTCTTGAAAATTTGTCGTCTCTGCGTACGAGTGGATGGAAAATAACATTTTTGTAATATTATTCAGTGCGATGTTGAATAATCGTTATTGTGGTTTATAGTGTATGTTGATTAAAAAAGACGTTGAATTAGTACTTACTTCATTACATCTCATTGAATGCTTTTAAGCAGTTCATTCGATATTACTCATAACTATTTAATCATTTCATCTTGATAGAACAAAAATAAAAGACATTACTGACAAAGTCTAATGGAGTTGATTTAAGCTCAGAATAACATCACACTCTAATATTATCGAAATTCTACTCCTTCCAAAAATAATGATCGTATGTTTTATACCATAGTAGAGCCTGGACGAAATGGGCATTTTTTTGTAATGAATATCCAGTTCCACTTGGTTATGTTTTTTCAAACATTAATGTCAAACTATTGTTAAAAAAATTGGTGAAACTCAAATCTGTTATTTTACCCTCATTTCTTGAAAAATTGTATTGTTTTCTGAGAAACTGTTTCGTACATCTGAAAGCATCACTCATCAGTAATCTTCAGCAGCAAAGATATTTGAATTCGTCCCAATTTGTACACATGGCATTCAAAACTCCAAGGTGAAAAAAATGCTCATTATCTCGAAAACAGTGAGATTTTTCCTAAGGTAAAATTCCGATATTCTGAACAGTCATGACCTGGTCTATCACCAGTTTAAATATTGTACAAGGTTTACCGGACACCCTGTATATATATATAGAGGCATATGCTATATATATATATATATATATATATATATATATATATATATATATATATATATATGTATATATATATGATACATATTGTTAGACACTTTAGTAAACATTCATGAAATTATAATTGGCATCACTTATTAAGAAAATAAGATATACAGGGTGTCAATTTGAAAAACTTCCCACCCTATATCTTCCTTCCAGTAAATAATATGAGGATTCGAAAGAACAGGTCAATTTTATTGTCAAGGAGGACACGTTCAAGGAATATTTCTAGCCCTCGTGGTTCAACCCCCTAGTAGGGGTAAATGTTACCCTTAGAATCTTAAATGGGAAGGGGGGTCAAGTGGCACATCATTTTGATTGGCGTTCAATTCTGTTTCCAACTTATTATTTTTTGATGAGCATTTTCCGAAAAATAGCGCACTGAAAGCGGTAATCGGTTAAGCATATTGCACTGCCAAGAATGTCATAACAGCTTGGGCAGACAATAAAAGACTCGAGTACTGGCATAGTCTACCGGGCCTAGCTCATTCCAAAGCATTTATTGCTTGTACAAGGAAAAAACAGGTCTCTGACAAACTGCTAAAACTCAGTAGAGCTCATCTCAGAGTTATAGTGGGTTTGCTTACTGGCCACTGCAAACTCAAACATCACTTGCATAAAATCGGACTTGCACAAGATGCAGAGTGCCGGCTTTTCATGGAACACATTCTGTGTACATACCCTGCAGCGGCCAGAACCAGATTCTCAATATTTGGCGATACAACATAAGGCCAGAAAACCTGGTAAATTGTTCTCCCAATACATTCCTCACTTTCGTTTTGTTTTGTTTTATTCAAGTTGTTGTATTTATAAAACCTGTTAGCAGTGTATCATGTTTATTCTTCTCACTACACTGAATAACAAGAGGTTAAGGGTCCAGATATAGTAATAGAAGAAACAACTAGAAGGTACGGAGACTTCCAAATCAAACTGATGAATAATCTATGTTTTGCGTGTAACTGAAAGAGGAGTCACTATGGGTCTTCCCGGAATTCTGACCTTAATGATAAAGTATTCAACGGAAGCGGTTTCGATAATTGGGACTACCATGTCAAACTCATTTCAGAACGGAAGGAATGTCTGGAAGTAATAACAAATGATCATGGCAGCTGCTTTGTAAGAGCTCAAGAAGAAGGATGTCTGGGCTAGAAATGTGAGAGTTCAGTGTCTAGCTAAAAACACACTGGAAAAAGTAAAAGGAAAACCATCTACACAGGAAATGTTGGAGATTTTGAGACAAACAAATCGAAAAAGTGGTTTATTGCCGCAGCAAGATTTCAGAAGATACCACGCATGTTGCAGTTTAATGGTCAATGTGTATTGAACGAGTACCTTATTGAATTTGAAAGAACAGAAGCTGAGCCAATATATTGGATCAATATTGATTGAATAATTTTCACCAGTAGATAGTAAATATTGTCTACATATGGTTTTCAATATCTTGAATAAAGATTGGAATCCCAATATTCCTCTCATATCGTTTCTATGGATAAAATCAATATTGTTTATCCAAGTTTGCACATTGGTTGAATATTATTTCCCCAATATTCATCAAAACATATCAACCTACGTTGATTGAAATTGTTACGAACATTCATTACCCCTATTGAAATTTTAGTATTGGCCGTATATTCAAAAAACTATATTGAAATAAATTATGATCAGACCTGAGTAGGAAACCGCTTGTTTTCAAAATACTTTACGCAGTGGTTATGATAACCTAAAAGCAGACTTCGGTTACACCTTAAATGAAGGAGAACGATAATTATAGAAGTTCTGACTGATTCGACATTTTTTTTAAATAATTGACAAGTTTTCCCAAAGCGACATATTCACCATAAATAATCTATCAATGTTTTCAAATTATATGTATTGTACCAATATTGCTAAATTTTTTTAAGCCAATATTTCACCAATGTTATTTGTTAAATATCCAAGTAATATTGGACCAATAACGCGAAATATTCAAATTTTCAGTTCCCCAATATTACGTTTGATTATTTTGCCAATATTTTCACAATAATGTACCAGTATTAACCCATGAAAGCCCAAATTAATTATTTTTCGAAAAATGGTGTTTTTCTGATATCAAACTATATCTATAGGTGTCAGTTATCACTTTATAATATATATTTGTAACAGTCAGTTGCATATTCAAAGTATCAAGATATGACCATATGGTAACGCTAGGCTATTGACATAAATAAAAGTAAGTCATCAAAATACAAATTTTAATGTATCAAGGTATTTGTAATAACACGTAATTCAGGAGAAAAAAGTATTACATTGAATGAAAAATCGCGTTGCATTGCACACAGAGTCCTACTTGACAAGTTTGACACATAGTACGTCCAACACTAGAACATCCCTCACCTGCACAACGTCTTCTTTTATTATTAGGGACAGGTACTAGAAGGTGTTGTCTTGTACTGTATCTGATGTCATCCGAGACTCTATTCAACGTTTGACTGTTCTTTGAGTAACATGGTCTTCCAGGTCCTTTTGAGGGCACACCATGAATGTTCAGATATGATGTGACAATTTCTCGCTTGAATTCCAGTTGGGTCATTTTGTTTCCTGATTTTTTATATAAAATCCAAGCATTCTGAACAGCGACATGAATAAGCCAGGTAAACACGCACCACCACAATTTTTTACTATGAATACCCACTCTGTATCTTCCTATGTTGTGATCCATTAGATCGGTACCACCCATACCATTATTATATGCACCAATCAGGTTTGGCCTTGGTACGTTGATGTATTCGTGATTTATTTTAGAATACCTCCTCGCTTGTCCAACAGGGTTCACTCCATATGATGCTGATGCTATTGAAACTGCTTGATTGTCTAGCCAGTGAACAAGCAAAATGCCAGAATTTTTTTCAAAACAGAGATATAATCACCTCTCATATTGGACTTGGAAAACTCTTGTTTCTTCTGCAAAGAACAACTAGCAGGTATTTTATTAGCTCTGATAGTACCGGTAGCACCGTATCCTCTTTCCTTCAAATATTCAAAAAGTTGTAAGTCTGTGAATAGATTATCCAAGAATAATTGAAAAATATTGAGTATCTCGGCATGTTGTTTACGTACGTTTTTTTTGTACACTAGTACTTGAAAATTGAACCAATAACAATGTTATACTCTCCAATGCATGTGTTTTCCCTGTGAATTTTTCCACGTTGAAATCCAGTGAATGAACTAGTTTTATCTTAGCAAATTCTATTTTCGACATATGGGAATCGCTAAAATGGTAAATATTTAAAATTAAATTAATAGTTCATCATTACTGAAGTGCGAACGTCGGTACGAAATACACGTGTGAAAGTGACCTCTTAAAACAAGTCGAAATTGTGAAGAACCTACTAATAAAATAATCAAGTGCTGTATATTAAACGGCTCGAGAATTCATTGTGCATCACAATTAACACCCTGTATATTCAACAAAGTGAAGAAATGGAACAAAAAATAGATCTTCTAATAAAAAAAAAACTGTCAGCGAGCTGAAAAACGATTTTCAACATTTAAAAACATCTGTGGATCAAATCAGCTCTGAAACTAGTAATTTGAAGAAAAAGGTCACCTATTTGGAATCTAAAATAGATTATCTAGAGAGACAGCAAAATAAAAATGACTTAATTTTTTATGGATTGCACGAAGAAGAACTGGAAGACCCACAAATGATAATTGATATAGTCACAGAAATAACTTCTAAAACTATGGAAGTTAAATTGGAAGAATATAATATACCTACAGGATGTTTTTCGACTAGGCCAGAAAAATAATGCAAAAAATCGCCCAATAATCGTAAAACTAAACTCTGCGATGAAAAAAAGACAAATCATACAAAATGCCAGAAAGCTCAAGGGAACTGCTTACGCTATATCAGAAAATTACACGAAAAAGATTCAAGAAGAAAGGAGGCAACTTATGCCATATTTGAAGAAAGCAAAAGAATTAGGAAGAAAGGCGCATTTAATTCAAAACTACATGATTTTCGAGAGTCGGAAGTATTCACTTGAGGAAATCAAACTGGTTGAAGAACTACAAGAACGGAACAAACCATTACCAACAAGTCAACAACAATCAAGCCAATCAATAATATCTACTCGTAGTAAGAAGAATGGAGCATAGGATCAGGTCTCACTACCATATAAGCCCTTCGTCGTTATGCATCATAATGTTCAGTCTTTAAGAAATAAAATTGATGAAATTAACATTGTTCTTGATGATTACAAAAAAGAAAACTCTATTCAAGTGATATGCTTTTCAGAACATTGGATGCATAAGAACGAAGAAAGTCATTACATTCTAAATGATTTTAACTTAGTAAGTAGTTTTTGCAGAGAACAGTATATACATGGCGGAGTAGCAATTTTTGCGGAAAAAAGTATAAATCTCCAATCAGTCAATAATATTGAAACAATACCACTAGAGAAAACATTCGAATTTTGTTTAGCAACTTGTAAAAAAGAGAGATTAATAATCGTCTGTTTATATAGGAGTCCATTAGGTGATTTCGACATATTCATTGACACATTTTTTCAGCTTTTCAACGAGGTTTATACAAAATACAATAACTATAATTTCATAGTTTGTGGAGACTTTAATATAGATTTTGGTTCATCTGATAAAAAATTGAATAACTTCAAAAATACAATTGAAACATTTAATTTGAAAATAACAAAAAATGATTTCACAAGAGTAACAACAAATTCAGCTACAACTATTGACAATATTCTTGTGAACTCAAAAATCGATTACTCCACCTTCACGTTGGATATGAGTGTTTCAGATCACAATGCCCAGTTTCTGTCTTTATACCTCAATAACTCAGATGGAGATGATAATAAACAACAGGTATCCAGATCTTACTCTGAAAATAATCATAAAAAGTTTTAACATTATTTGCAAAACACGGATTGGTCGCAGCTATATGTAAGTGAAAGCACGAATGATGCATATAATAATTTCGAAAAAATTTTGAAATTTAATTTTGAGAAGTCATTCCCTCTGAGGAAAAAAATTTTGAACAATAAAACAGGTTTTAAAGAATGGATTACAAAAGGAATTAAGCAATCTTGCGAAAACAAACGGTTTCTATTACATCTGAAACATTATACAACAAATCCTAGTATTCTTGAATATATTAAGAAATAATGTCAAGTCCTCAATAGCCTCATTAGGACATCTAAAAGTCTCAATTATGAAAAACAATTGGCAAACTCTAGAAATAAAATCAAATCGATATGGAACATGGTATCACATTTTACAGGCAAGCAGCATAAAATTGAGAACATTAATCTAATGAATGACAATGGTGATTTGATAAATGAACCTAGAGACATCGCAGAACAATTCAAAAATCATTTTGAACAGATAAGCATAAAAGCTACTCCTAACTCTAACAGTCGTATTTCAAGTACAGAATACCTACACAATTTCAATTTCAGCAACACAAATTCATTCTTTTTATCCCCGGTAATCGAAAGTGACATCTTAGAAAGTATAGCGGCACAAAAACCTAAGCTCTCCACTGGCTCAGATAACATACCAATGACTTTGATAAAAAGACACGGTAATGCGTTAAAAAAAGCCATTAGTTTATTTGTTTAACCTCTCACTTTCGTCCGGCATATTTCCTGACTCATACAAAAAATCTATTATCATTCCATTATTTAAAAAAGGCGATAAAACCGATTCCAATAATTACCGTGGCATCTCATTACTCTCAAGTTTCTCAAAACTACTGGAGTGGATTGTAAACAAACAAATAGGATCATATCTGAATACCCAGAAAATTCTCACAGAATCGCAGTTCGGATTCAGAAAAAATTTAAATACTACAGATGCCACATTTCAAATGATAGAACAAATACATGGCTTTTTAGAATCGAAACAATACCCACTTGGAGTATTCTGCGACCTATCTAAGGCATTCGACAGCGTAAATCACAATCTACTTCTGATGAAATTAGAGTACTATGGAATCAGAGGTTTATCTAATGATTGGTTCAAATCATATCTCTCAGAGCGAATAATGTGTGTTAGAATCAAACATGAAACGTTAGGTAATGTGTTATATCAAGACTCAGAACAAACTCATATACATGCTGGTGTCCCTCAGGGATCAGTGTTAGGCCCAACGTTATTTCTCATTTATGTGAACGACATTGTCTGTAGCTTTCCAACAGTTGCCTTTACACTTTTTGCTGATGACACGAGCATACTAATTAATGAAAAAAATACGGACTTACTCACAACATCGTCTAAAGAGGTAATGGAGGGAGTTTCAGACTGGTTTCTGGCAAATAAAATGTCTCTTAACTTTTCTAAATCAAATAACGTTTTATCTAGATTATATAAAGATGTTGACGAGGTGACCATACAACTCAATGAAAACGCTATTGATTTCGTACACTCGACCAAATTCCTGGGATTAATTATCGATAGCAAATTGAACTGGCAAGATCACACCTCTGCCCTTCAGACTAAATTAAGCAGGTCAATCTATGCTCTACGCACTGTGAAGAGGAATACCAACCTGTCAACAACAAAGCTGGTTTATTTTGCATATTTCCATAGTGTATTACAATATGGTATAGAATTTTGGGGAACATCTATATATGCGTCAGATGTATTCGTAATCCAGAAAAGGGCTATTCGTGTACTATTTGGTTTGAGTCATAGAGACTCCTGCAGAACATTTTTCAAAGACCACAAAATATTCACTCTAACAAACACTTATATATTCAAAATAAGTATGCTGATACACAAGAAGCGATCATTATTGACACTACCATCAAACAAACACTCATATCCAATTAGAAATCAAGAGTACCTTTTGCCAAATTATAATTACAACAGAACTAGGAATGGGCCGTTGTATTCTGGAATCAAAGTTTACAATCACCTACCTGCCTCTATGAAATCTTTAAGCACTGTGCGTTTCAAGAAACAACTGAAAAAATTATTGCATCAATATGTTTTTTATCATATGAACCAATTCTTTTCACAAAGTTTAGAATAGGTCATAACATTATTGTTATTATTTTTTGCACCGCACCCTTCACTTTCTCGATGCTGTATGCTATATAGAATCTCAATATAAATTGTTAAATTAGCTTAGGTATTAATGTAATTTTGATTCTGAGAAATAAATTTATCTTATCTTATCTATCTAATTCATATGGTAAATCTCTTTTCTCATTTGGAAATTGATTTATCACGACAACTAAAGCTGACACGCATTTACCGAATCGCTCGGTATCTTCTGAATGTGTTGCATTCTTACCTTGATATAAATATATCAAAATTCAATAGGTAACCAGACTTCGAGTTCAAGCACCATGCCTTGAACCCGAATCTTACAGGTTTTCCCCTTATAAATTGTTTACAGCTATGTCTGCCGTAATACCGTATCATTGATTCGTCGTAATCTAACTCCTTTTCAGGAATGAATTGAAAAAGGCAGTTTTCTTTTATTTTGTGTAAAAGCGGTCGTAGCTTCCGTATTTTATCCGACAAATTTGGTTCGGTATTATCGGCGAAATGAATGAACTGCATTATTTGCATGAACCTATTCCATCTGATAGAGTTAGCTACCAGTTTGTTGTTCATATCATCCTTGGAATCCCAGTAAAACCGTTTACCTGGCAAATCATTGTATCCACTCAAGATCAAAACAGCAATAAAACATTTCAGTTCCCCTAGTGTTATTTTTGGGTCTGAATAATTTTTGAACAGAGCGTACTTCTTAGACTGTTCTAGAATCATTTGACTAATTTTCTCATCAAAAAATAGTTCAAACAATTGCACAGGAGTCATTTTATAATACTTATTTATCGTAGTTGGGTATCGGAAAGGGTCTAACATTTTCATGACATAAATCACCATCGACCCAAGTTGTTGAATAACATCAAACCTTTATTGATACGACTATGGCGAACTGGTTGCTAGGTAACAAAATTTGTTTTTTTTTAAGATGATGTTTGTCAAGAAGTTCACAACTGTCACCTATGTATAAAACATCAAATATATATTCAAATTAAACACTTCTACCAGCTTATTAACAGCAATTACATACAAATCGAGTGGTAGCTACGGAGTTGTCAATTAGAACGTCACAGTCCACTTCAAAATCAAGACTTCGACACCACAAGATTCCACATTGGTCCTATACGAGCCGAATTCAAGTCAGAGGCATCCAGTTGTAACCTGGTAGGAGCATACAGAAGAGTAGGACGTCGTGGGAAATCTGAGTCGTTCCTCAAAACAATTACTTATCCTATTCACATCCAAATCCTTTTCCCATCCAATTACCCATACCTATCCAAATACCTATACCCAACCAAAAACATATATCAATATACCAATTCATATCATTTTCCCAAAGTAGATTCTACCTTGCACAAGCAATTGTTGTAGAATAGTGACATCATCTAAGGTTTCATATAAATAAAATCATAGACGTATACAATAAAATTGTAGAAGGTCATATATTCATTCAGCTTTTTCAAGTATGGCAGATGATTTGCGAAAATTAGTTCTCAGAAGAGGTCAAATCAAGTCTCAGTTAACAAGATTCGCAAGTTTTGTTGAGGAAGTAAGTAATCATTCTAATTTGATTGAAATATCAACGCGTTTGCAGAGAATTGAGCAATTCTTTGATGAATTTGATCAAGTACAGTCACAAATTGAAATTATTGATCAAGTTCCCGAGCAGCTTGATGAGAGGGTTCAATTTGAAAACAATTTTTTTAATGTTATATCTAAAGCAAAAAAGTTATTATCACCATTTGCTTCATCAACTCCAGGTGATTCACTCGATCAAAGTACATCAAACAGTCAGTTCAACGTCAAATTACCACAGATATCACTACCAGAATTCAATGGTGCATACGATAAGTGGTCGAATTTCTCAGATACTTTTTCATCCCTCATTCATAAAAACACTAGTCTGTCTGATATTCAAAAATATTTCTATCTTCAATCATGTTTGAAGGGAGAAGCGGCCAAGGTGATTGACTCATTAGAAGTGAATGCTGAAAATTACTCAGTAGCTTGGAGTCTACTCAAAAATCGGTTTGAAAACAAAAAAGTAATAATCAAAAGTCATTTGAAACATATTTTCGACCTTCCAAATGTAAATAGAGATTCTCATACTGCTCTGAGAGTATTTTTCGATAACTTTCTTAAACATAGAGCTCTGAAAAATCTAAATGAGCCAGTAGAGCATTGGAACAGTATATTGATTTATTTTTTATTATCAAAATTGGATACATCCACGAAAAGAGAGTGGGAAATCGAGACATCGTCAGAAATTTCACCAAAAATACAAAAATTTATCGATTTTCTTTCAAAACGATGTCAACTATTGGAATCAATTGATAACAAAAATACAAATACCATTTCAATATTCAAAAAACCAGAAAAAGCATTTTCTCACGTTGTTTCAAACAATCCGAATTGTATTTTTTGTAATGGAAATCATTTCATTTACTACTGTAAAGATTTTTTGAAACTTCCAACTCCATCAAGATTCAATGAGGTAAGAAGGCTACGAGCATGTACTAACTGCTTACGTAGGGGGCATTCAACTTCAGATTGTACAGGGCGTTCATGTCGTACTTGCAATAAAAAACACAATAGTTTACTTCATTTTGAAAAGCCGGAACCACATACAAACAATATGGTGAAATCAAACCATTCTCACGATCTACACACATCAAATAACCATCACGATCCACACTCATCAAATAACCATGTTGAAATTGATCATTCTCAGACCTTACCAGTAACGAGTTCAATTTCAGTTGAATCACAATTAAACGCAGTTGCACATAATAATTTAGATAATGAGTTTTCCAGAACAATAATAGCTCATACTAAAAGTAACAGTACAGTTTTACTTTCTACAGCATTGGTATATATCCTGGATAATCAAGGAAATCCAATTTCATGCAGAGCCTTGCTAGATATCGGCTCACAATCAAACTTTATGACCTGCAAGTTATTCAACAAATTGAATATTACAGCCCGCAATATATCATTGCCAATTTCAGGTATCAATTGCTCAATATCAAATATAAATAAAATAGCAAAACAAAAATAAAATCAAAGGTAAATAACTTTCAAGCAAACCTTTCTTTTTTGGTAATAAACAAAATTACTGACAATATCCCACAACGCACATTTGATGGTTCAATCATGAATATACCAGAACACATTGAACTCGCCGATCCTTCATTCTACAAATCTTCCGATATAGACATATTGATAGGTGCAAGCATATTTTACGAACTACTTTCATTCGGTCAGATAAAAATAGATAATAAGCAACCGATATTACAAAATACCAAGTTGGGCTGGATTATCGGTGGCCCTTTGTATAATCATCAAATTCAAACAAGCCTATCACTTTGTAATTTTTCTCTAGCCGAAACATCAGATATTCAGAAACAATTGGAAGCATTTTGGCATATCGAGGAATGTTCCAATAAACAAGTTATTTATTCCAAAGAAGAGGCTGAGTGCGAAAAACATTTCTCTGATAATTTTGAACGTGACTCATCAGGTAGATTCATAGTTAAACTACCATTCAGAGATAACTATACTGAATTAGGTAATTCATTGTGTATGGCAGTTCAAAGATTTCAATCTCTTGAACGTAAATTCGCCAAAAATCCAAAAATAAAAGAACAGTATTGTCAATTTATGGACGAATACCTGAAATTGGGACATATGTCGCCCATAGCCACATCAGAAAACTCTGAAAATATTCATTTTTATTTGCTTCATCATTGCATTCTTAAAGAATCATCACTTACAACCAAACTACGCGTAGTATTTGACGCTTCTGCAAAATCTTCTTCAGGTGTATCTTTAAATGATGTGTTGAAAATAGGCCCGAATATACAAGAAGACGTTTTCTCTATAATTCTTCGATTCAGAAGTCATCGTATTGTTTTTTCTGCAGATATAGAAAAATATTATCGTCAAATGTACATGTACATGAAGATGATAGAGATTTTCAGAGAATAGTATGGCGTTCAGATCCTACTTTATCTCTTACTCACTATAAGTTATCAACAATTACTTATGGTACGGGACCAGCATCATTTTTAGCCACTCGTCTGAAGCAGTTAGCCTTAGAGAATCAAACTAAGCTTCCCAATGCAAGTAAAACAATCCTGCAAGACTTTTATATGGACTACTTAATTTCAGGTGCTAGTAATATAGATACAGCAAAAGAACTCATTGGACATTTGGATACAATTTTAAAAAGCGCAGGTTTCGTTTTACGACAGTGGATATCAAATGATTCTCGAGTGTTATCCAATCAAATTCCGAATATTTCTGAAATTTCACAGTATGTTATTATGAATAATCAAAAGATAAAAACATTGGGAATTTTTTGGAATTCAGTTAGTGATCATTTACAATATATAACCAAACCTGCAAAGCATTCTACTTTTACAAAACGTACGATACTTTCGATAGTTTCACAGATTTTTGACCCCCTTGGTCTTATCGGTCCAGTCATAACAACTGCCAAACTATTTTTGCAAAGGTTGTGGCAACAGCGATTGAATTGGGATGATGAGATTTCCACTGAATTGCTCACCACCTGGTCACAATTTTATAACAATCTTCAGGCATTGAATACAATTGAAATCCCTAGACACTTTTTGTTGAAGGATCCTAATCGTATAGAAATACACGCCTTCAGCGACTCTTCTCAAGTAGCGTATGGTTGTTGCATATACTTACTTTCAAGAAATACAGCAGGAGAATGTCTCGTGAGATTAGCATGTGCTAAATCCCGTGTTGCTCCTCTAGCTGGTACCACTATTCCACGATTAGAGTTATGCGGTGCCGTATTAGCGACACAATTGTGCCAACGGGCAATAGAATCATTGAAAGTCGACATCGCTAATATACAGGGTATTCCACACTCGATGGCCTATTAGACGTTTCTGGAGAACGGAACAACAGATCATTTTAAAAATTTGTGGGCATGAATAATCAAACATGCTCTACCCGTCTAAAATATTTTCATCGATACAGTGTTGCCACTTGTATCAGAAAGTAGTAGATACTTTGTTATTTCAAATGGAACATCCCATATATTATATGGATTTTGAAATCCTTATAATATTCCTCACAACTTTCCCATATAATTCCCTATACCTATCTGTGACGATTTTCGAGATAAAAATTATTTTGTCAATTTTTTGTGTAAAACCTGACCATTGAAAAATAACATTTTTTTCGCAATGCAAATGTACAAAATATTGAACTTTGGGTCATAGCTGCATAAGACCATTGAGTATTCTGTCGATGAACTGGATCTCAATTTCATCGTACAGGGAAGCTCAGAATTAACTTCTTTTCGGGGACTTATGAAAATGACTGAAACTCAGTTTTTTCAAATGGAACCCCCTGTATATTATTTCATTTTCGAATTCAACGAACCAGTTTGAATAAGTTTTATTGAGTATATCCTATACCTACCTCTTACCGTTTATGAGATATAAATTATTTTATAATTTTTGAGGTGTGTTCAAGTATAAAATTTGATGAAAAATCTATCAAATAACGAAAAATAGCTTCACTGTTTTGAGAAAAGTATAATGCAATACATGAACCTTCCTTAATACTGGGTGTATGACAAATATGATTATGTTGACAGTTCGAAGAATGAAAAATTAAATTGATTAAATTAATTCTACACAAGATATTATAATATTACAAAGTTTACTTGACAATTACAACACAGTTAATACTGCAAAAACAAAAACTAAGTAGCTCAGATGCTTGAAATGCTGACCATTTACTTGCAAACATTGATGGATCGACGTCATTACATGATCAGTCGTAGATCTTCGAATACATTAGTGAGTTCTCTGCCCACTTCACCTGTGCAATGTCCAGGAGCCCCACCCAACCGATACCTACAATTATAACATAAGTTTAGAGATAAATTGGGAAGAAATTCATTTACAGTTGTTCTCAGAATATCCAAATATTTTTCGGATTTAAACTTTTCTTCATAAATACAAATTAAAATTGTATCAACCATATCCATACAAAAAACATTGAAACTAAAGTTTAACTGACATATTTACTGAAATGGATATTTTTGGTGCAATGGCTCCTATTCACCTAATATTACATTCTGACCAAGCGACAACTCCGTATTTCGATTTAAAATATAAAATTCAAGCTATTTTATACACCCGTATTTCATTGGAACAATGCACTCTTCCCAAGTAAAAACCCGATTTACTCCGTTTTGGCGTTTTTGTAGATACGAGGGTTTTGCTTAGGACGGCAGTATTAGTTCTGGATTTCGGTGCCAAATTTCAACAAGAATAATAGTGTATCATGATCTGTTTGAAAAACAAAGGAATACACTTGACAATAACTTGTTGAAATAGTCCGACTGTCATACAAGAGTAGTGAAAATGGCAAATAATAATTATTCAAACTCTGATATTCTGAATTTGTTTTATGTTCATGGTGAGTGCAATAAAATCATATCAAGGACCTGTAGACGATTTAATGAGTTGTATCCAAATGTACCGGCAATGAACGAACGGAAATTCAGAAGAATTGAACGAAATTATATCAACTTCGGAAAAGTTCACGCCTCGAGACATCAACAGAATCAGGTAACTGGTGATATGGAAAATGAAATCAATGTGTTGGGATATTTTTACGCTTATCCTCATGCATCAATATCTAGTGCTGCGGTAGATTTGGGAATTTCTCGCACTTCCATTTGGAGAATTTTACAAAAACATAATATGCACGGTTACAAATTCATCCGGCTGCAAGCTCTACATAGAGATGATCCACCAAAACGAGTAGAGTTTTGCGAAATGTTACTAACATGGACATACGACGATCCCAACTTTTTGAAAAAAATTATTTGGACCGATGAATCACAATTTTCACGTGAGGGAATATTCAATCGTCGAAATAATCATTTCTGGGCATCAGAAAACCCTCATTTCATTAGAGAAAGGGGATTTCAACAAAAATTCAGTTTTAATGTGTTTTGTATGCTTATGGATGATACATTTTCAATATGCATTTATGAGGAAAAGTTGAATTCCGCCAAATATTTGGATATTCTGCGAACCACTGTGAGTGAATTCCTTGACAATTTACCTCTAAACATATATAATAATTGTTGGTATCAGTTGGATGGAGCTCCTGGACATTGCACAGGTGAAGTGAGCAGAGAACTCACAAATTTGTTCGAAGATCGGTGGATACGACGATTGGGTCCTTGGATTTGGCCGCCGCGGTCACCAGATCTGACTCCCCTAGATTTTTATCTCTGGGGAAAAATAAAAGAAAAGGTTTACAGAACACCTGTGAATACAAAACAGGAACTAGAAAACAGGGTTAGACGTGCTTTTGAAGAAATCGACCCGTCGGAAATCCGCAGAGCCACGACTGATCATGTCATGACGTCGATCCATCAATGTTTGCAAGTAAATGGTCAGCATTTCAAGCATCTGAGCTACTGAGTTTTTGTTTTTGCAGTATTAAATGTGTTGTAATTGTCAAGTAAACTTTTTAATATTATAATATCTTGTGTAGAATTAATTTAATCAATTTAATTTTTCATTCTTCGAACTGTCAACCTAATCATATTTGTCATACACCCAGTATTAAGGAAGGTTCATGTATTGCATTATACTTTTCTCAAAACAGTGAAGCTATTTTTCGTTATTTGATAGATTTTTCATCAAATTTTATACTTGCACACACCTCAAACATTATAAAATAATTTATATCTCATCAACGGTAAGAGGTAGGTATAGGATATACTCAATAAAACTTATTCAAACTGGTTCGTTGAATTCGAAAATGAAATAATATACAGGGGGTTCCATTTGAAAAAACTGAGTTTCAGTCATTTTCATAAGTCCCCGAAAAGAAGTTAATTCTGAGCTTCCCTGTATGATGAAACTGAGATCCAGTTCATCGACAGAATACTCAATGGTCTTATGCAGCTATGACCCAAAGTTCAATATTTTGTACATTTGCATTGCGAAAAAAATGTTATTTTTCAATCAGGTTTTACACAAAAAATTGACAAAATAATTTTTATCTCGAAAATCGTCACAGATAGGTATAGGGAATTATATGGGAAAGTTGTGAGGAATATTATAAGGATTTCAAAATCCATATAATATATGGGATGTTCCATTTGAAATAACAAAGTAGCTACTACTTTCTGATACAAGTGGCAACACTGTATCGATGAAAATATTTTAGACGGGTAGAGCATGTTTGATTATCCATGCCCACAAATTTTTAAAATGATCTGTTGTTCCGTTCTCCAGAAACGTCTAATAGGCCATCGAGTGTGGAATACCCTGTATATTATTGGTGCGACTCAACTATAGTGCTAGCTTGGATAGCTTCTGATGCTAGTAAGCTCAAAACATTTGTATCAAATCGTATTGCACAAATTCAAAAGGTCACTCATTTACAAAACTGGCGATATGTACCAACCGAATGCAATCCTGCCGATCTCATATCTAGGGGAATGAACCCAGATAAAATAGAAAACAATAGTTTATGGTGGAATGGCCATCAGTGGTTATCTTTGGATTCCGTTTTTTGGCCACAGCAGCCTATGTTTGAAAACTCTGATGTACCAGAAACAAAAAGGGTAACTCTGATGGTTTTCAATCCTCCAAACGACATTTTGAACCGATTTTCTTCATTCAAACAGATGGTAAATGTTATAAGTTATATCATTCGATTCATAAATAACACAAGGGTAAAACGCGAGGAAAGAAAAATAGGTAAGCTCAGCATCAGTGAATTATCACAAAGCACCAATACAATTGTCAAATTAGTACAACTACACCAATTTTCAGCAGACTTGCATGCACTGAAAAATTTCCAATTGGTAAATCGTAAAAGTAAATTAGCTTGCCTGAATCCTTTTTTAGATGAACATGGAGTCATTAGAGTTGGAGGAAGACTGAAAAACACGAATTTAAAATATTATAATATACACCCAATAGTCATACCTTCCAAACATCATTTTACGACCTTATTGATAAGACATGAGCATCATAAAAATTTACACGCTGGTCCACAGTCAGTATTATCAAGTATCAGGCTTCAGTATTGGCCTCTTAGTGGAAGACAGGCTGTGCGCAGAGTTTTGCGCAAGTGTATCACTTGTTTCAAGGTGAAACCCGGACTAATAAGGCAAAAAATGGGTGATTTACCTACTACTCGGGTATCTCCATCTCGACCCTTCTTAGTAAGTGGTATAGACTATTGTGGTCCCTATCTCATAAAAGATAGTAAAGTACGCAATAAAAAATTCATCAAGGCTTATATTTGCATTTTTATATGTTTTTCGTCAAAGGCAATTCACCTGGAACTGGTGAGTGATCTTACTGCTGAAGGATTTCTCAACGCTCTCAAGCGCTTTGTGTCGAGACGTGGCCTCTGCAGTGATTTACATTCAGATAATGCCACAAATTTTATTGGCGCTGAAAACACTAAACGAAATAACGAATCTTGCTAACAAAGACATATTTCAAAATTATCTTCTTCAAAATAAAATCACCTGGCATCATATACCTCCCCGATCTCCACATTTTGGTGGACTGGGAATCTGCTGTTCGCTTAACAAAGTACCATTTGAAAAGGGTATTGAATGATATTAAATTATCTTATGAAGAGTTTTATACTCTACTTGCACAGGTAGAATCTATCTTGAACTCCCGTCCTTTACTCCCCCTCACAGATGACCCTAATGATCTGGAACCGTTAACTCCTGGACATTTCCTCATCGGAAGCAGTTTACTGGCAGTTCCAGAAAGTAGTGAACTGGATATTAGAAGTACCCATGTATCAAGATTCAAGCATTTGAAACTCCTTTTACAACATTTTTGGACAAGATGGTCTAAGGATTATCTGCACAATTTACAGCAGAGATCTAAATGGAGAAGTAATTCTACAAGCAGCGTAGACGTGGGTTCTCTTGTGATCCTGAGAGAAGACAATACTCCTCCATTGTTATGGAAGCTAGGTCGAATCATTGATCTACATCCTGGCAAAGATGGCGTCCTTCGAGTTGTGACTGTTAAAACTAATACCGGCGTGATGAAACGATCAATAACTAAAGTTAGTGTGTTACCAAATAACTCTTAATAGAACTATTTTTGGGTGTTATTACTCCGTTCTCTCTTAATTTGTTTAATAATTTTGAAAGTTCAACCTTTCAACGGGGGGACTATGTTGAATAACATCAAACCTTTATTGATACGACTATGGCGAACTGGTTGCTAGGTAACAAAATTTGTTTTTTTTTAAGATGATGTTTGTCAAGAAGTTCACAACTGTCACCTATGTATAAAACATCAAATATATATTCAAATTAAACACTTCTACCAGCTTATTAACAGCAATTACATACAAATCGAGTGGTAGCTACGGAGTTGTCAATTAGAACGTCACACTCCACTTCAAAATCAAGACTTCGACACCAGAAGATTCCACACAAGTATACATTTTATTTTTATTTTACATCCTTTCGCATCCTGAATAATTCACCACGCTGAGAATTTTCTGTATTATTTTCACCTTCTCTTTCATCGTCTCCATCACCCCCATCTCTCCCATCTTGCATGTTTCATTTCTCATTCCAGTTGAAACTATCCTTCTCCCGTCTGAGAGTACAATTTCAGCTGCAGCAGCTAACTGCCTGCCGGGCAGTCTGTTTATATCCCGTCCCATATCATCATCCTCCGTCCCGGACTCCTCATCAGTCAGTATTTGGCTCTCTGGTGGCTCTATGTAAATACCATCAACATCCAAATTGTCACCATAAGCAATATTGAGGGCCTCTTCTAAAGTAAATCCACGTCTGTAATAAACGTAAACAATTTTCAGATAACGGCCTAGAGTTACCGCATGGTCACATCCACAAATAACCCCTCCTGTACCAATTATATTTCAAACATTTACGAAAATACGTATACCAAGAGCTTTACTCCTATATCTTCGTACTTTTCATAGTCCAGAACTCGAAAATGAAACAATTGTTGAGATATTTATTGTACTTACTGTAATTGGAAGTCCATTATTTTCACGTTATGGGAGAAAGGAATCACTTGAACACTTACTGAAACACTGACGTTGAAAAGTCACGTTCACCGATGTAAACACTGAATCACCAAATCTTCGTAGACTAGGGTCACTGAATCCTAGAAGGCTTTGGCCTTCTTACGGGTACGGCCAATGGGTGGAGTCTAATAGTTAAAATCTCTTTAAATAGTTCTAATGTTACAAATAACCCACAAAAGCGCCAATCAGGAAGTAAGGGTCATAAGTGAGAGAGAACAGATAATTTTGGAAGAAAAAGTTGGGTTATGTTTCTTTTGAAAGTCAGAAATGTCAGAATGTCAAATAAAGTAAATTGTTATTATATTTATGTATATCATGTTCAATTTCAATGGATAGATATCAATTCAAATTTTTTTATGGAATGAAATTATCAGGAGTACAATTGACTCGAATTACAAAAAAGCGTCGACTTCCGTGTACGGGCCCGATGTTATGTGGCCCGGCCACCAGCCATTATGGAACATGGAGACAGCCGTGGACCATCTCTGCTGCAGACACAAAAGTTTCTTTTAGAAGGGCAGAAACCTAGTGTTGTTTTCAGAATGATGTGTAAAAGTTGCCAATGCTGATGGTTGATTAAAGATATCCACAGAGTTAACAAACCCTTTATAAAAACACTGAAACTTCTTCATTAATTGGGTTCATTATTTAAAATTAGAGAGTATTGTCTCAAATACTTCTTAGTTAATATAGGTATACCATTGTTTGATCAGCACAAATTTTCAAAATTGCGTATCCATTTGAGGTTCTGCTAATAACTCAAAAACCAAATAATATCGATTTTGAATCTTACAGAAGTGCCTAAAATTCGCGAACATAACACATGTCAAATATATTTGCTGAAAGCCTCTCAGATGAAATCAAGCTTTGGCAAAGATTAATATCCGACATACATTAATACATCCAAAACATATTGACATGATTGAAATACTACATTTCTTACTCACCCATTTACAATCTTTCATTTTTGTACATTCTTATTTGTATGAGTAAGAAAGTTCCTTTATATACCTAATGAATTCGTTTTTTTTTTGTATTCCTACCATAAATTACGAAGTTTCTTCAGAAACTGTATAAATAACCAAAAAACATCCAGCACAGACAATTTCACTTTTCACAAATATCTCCGAAATCTAAATATGAATTATGACCTCCACATGGCATGGTTGAAACAAGAAAATATAGCCATTCACTTTAATGAAATAGGTAGCTGTTCTAAAGAGATTACCAATATTCTAATACTATCTTTTATATTATATGGTGTAACCAATTTTCTCAAGATAAAAGTCCATATAGAATTTTTAATCTTGTTTGAAAGAAAAGGTCCCATTTTTGCAATTTACAACTTTTCTTTTCTAGGTGAAAATTGATAAAATGGGTTGATAATCTGGACAGTTCAGAAAAAATGTGTCAGTCCTAGTGAACACAAAAATATCAATACTTACACTGCACACACTTTACTTTATTTATTGATCCCTAGAAACATTTCTGTTTAAAGAGGGATTACATTTTACACAAATTGTATAGAGTGTTGGAGACTCGCTTCAGAGTATGCGAGAATAATTAAATTTCGCATGTTTTCAGATTAGTACTGTTACTGAGTTACCAAGTTTTGTTTTGACAGAAGTCGTAAATAAAAATTTCATAATAGAAGCAAACGTCAAAAAGATTTTCAATTACGCTTTTCACTTTGCGTGCAGCTCTATAAACCATATTTACGCACTTATCTGTTCACTGTACTTGTTGTACAATTGTTAATAAATATTCAAAGGTCCTTCGAAAGTTTATTTTGGACAGCCGTCTGACCCGACTCTAACGAGATCAAGACTACGTGACCTAGATCGCTATCGAAGAATCTACAAAGAGCAATACATATTTGATACAAACTGATGAAGAAATCAAACAATTATTAGAAAAGGAATGATGAGAGTAATTTGTGAAATGAGTAAATACCTTAAGTCATATCAAAGCAAAAACAGTCAAAGATGAAACATGTTTATATTATAGAAATTCTGTTAAGTATACATTTCTTAAATTCATTTTTGAATTTAGTTTTAGTCCTAATTTCTGTCACAAATTTCCACTAAACTATTCAATATTGATAGCCATTTCTTTCTCAAGGTTTCCTTTTTCAATCCTGAAAAAAAAGTATGAATGAAAATATAATCTGAATTGTCTTTGGTGAGGAGAATGGGACAAATAATGTATTCTTCAATCTACTAATTAACAATTTATAAACAAAATGGTCTTGAACTCACCTCTGAGAGTACAATATAATTTATGACTTTTGTCGGTATTCTTGCAGGTTTTTACTGCACAATAGGTACTTCACTTTCAAAAGAAAGGAATATTTTCATCAGTAAAAAAGTAAACAACATATTCCTAGGTTGAATCAGTGAAAGCAGGGCTCATCAGAAGATCTTGGGACTTGGAACAATCTGTTTTTTTTTCTGTGAATCTGATAAAACTATTTTTGATCATTTCCAATGACATAAAAATTGACTTTTGACATGTGTCACTAGTTCAAACATCGGACCTAATTTTCGTGGTGTTTTTGGAACATTGGAGCTATTTATACTCCACCCATTGGCCATACCCGTAAGAAGGCCAAAGCCTTCTAGGATTCAGTGACCCTATCGTAGACATCTCTCAACCGCCATCTATGTGTCAATAGCCAAGATTGCAGTTTAGCAGTGATTTTAGTAACCTATTTCTACCGTGACCATAGGGTAACGCTGGGCTTTGATGGGTTAATCCAATATAAGTATGCTAACATTGATATCTTGAGCGGTTTTGGGATTGACACTGCTTCGGAATTATTTTTCCAAATCTATTTTTAAAATGTAAGTAACATTGGACAAATATAGCGAAATGTTCACATTTTTTTCCTCGCCAATATTACATTTGGACATTTTGCCAACTTGTTTATAATGTTGTAACAATATTATTGCAAATATGAGTGCTACTTGAGTGAGATCGTTCATTTCAAGTCAATACTTTTTTTTTGTTTCAGTGCCTCCCAGTCTTCAAATACTACCCCCGAATGGACAAGTGGTCACGAGGAAAGGAGGTCCAGTATCTTTTGAATGTAAAACGAATGGAAATCCTACACCTACTGTCCAGTGGTCTAAAAAGGTATAAATCAAATTGAATAGCTATGATATAAGTGTTAAAAGGCAATTTCAAGAACAAAATAAAACTTACTTTAAACACAAATATTATACGACGTTTTTTTATAACTGCCCTATTTTGATAATGAAATAGATAAATTCAATATTTCAATAAAATCACATTTTGTCGTAAAAACTGAAAGGAAATAAGATATTTGTTTTAATTACCTACCCTACTGATATCTAAAGAAATGTCAATAGAGGGTGATATAGCAAGAAACTGGATTCAAACAAATTTTTGCAACATATTTATTGGCATCAGGGGGAACAGAAAAGAGTAAAAATGTTCAAGCAGCCATATTTCTACATTGTATATGGGTAATGAAGTAATTTAAATACTGGACACGTTGAACATTTCAAAAGAAGATAGAGATGACAAAGATAAATTAATGAATGCTTTAGAAAACTATTTTCCACCGGCGAAAAACTGCAAAGCGTCATAAATTCAATCTCATCAGGATTCAAGGAATATATGAAAGTTTCGATACATTTTTTACTGATTTGACGAAGATTGCGACATCCTATGATTTTGGTAAATTGAAAGATGGGTTGATTTGCAATAGAACACAATGCGGTATTAACGAAGTTAAATTAAAGACAAGGTTGTTACAAGAGGATAATCTGACGTTAGACAAAGCTACAAATATATGTAGAGCTGCAGAACTTGCCGATAAACATATGAACAAACTTGAGAATGTTCAAGAACCGTACGACTTTGAAAAAAATATGAAAACACACCTATTCAGACAGAAATGGAAGCAATCAGATGTGAACCATTATTCAAAGGGGTCAGTCATCATAAGAACCAGGGAATGTCAAGACAGATGTCAAGATACAACCAGACAAAAAATCGACTAAACTACAGGACCATGCAGCACACTGGATACTGTTGAGTCTTTACGAATGATTTAATAAAGTGGATCCATAATTGAAGACATTTATTAATGATTCAAACAGAGCTAAGGATATTTACATTCATTAGACTATTGACAGACCTGTCTCCTCCCTCATACCTAGTGTACAAAATACATATGATAACTAATATATAACAGATACAGACGGGAAGAGTCGACTAGTCTTCAAACTGAAAATTGTCAACGATGTGAATGTGCTATCAAATTTCAGAATCACGATTATACGGCTATGGGTAAAAAATGTCATTGAAGAAAAAAGAAACCACCCAATTTCCAAAACTACGTCACAATCACACTCGACTCGCGTTTCGCCAACAATGTTAGCATATAATGTTAGATGCTAACTTGACAGAACTGCCAAAGATTGGAGTGTTTTGCGAAAACGTGATCATGTCATGGTTTTAATGAGTAATAAAATTTGGGAACCAGCAGTTGTTGATGTAGATAATAGTAAACCAAGAACGTATGAAGTGAAATGATTAATACATAATTAATGTCGGGCGACAAAGTGGGGATGGGTATGCGCGCGCTCGCTTATTTCTGGTCTTGTTCACTAACAAATAAGATACAAAAATTTCTAATCAAAGTTGACAGAAATCGACAAAGTGGTGATGTGAATACGCACGCTCGCTTCGCTCGCGTCTTTCTCGCAGATATCTTCACCAAGAAGTTACAAAGTTGTAATAGGAATGCGCGTGCTCGCTTCGCTTGCGTTTTTGTTGCTAAATATCTTCTCTAAGAATGGTACACTCTTCGAGTGTTCATCAGGAACTATTACTATTATTATTATTGATGAAAAAAATTGCCAGTGTTTAGGGTGCCAATACTTCTGAAAACTAATCACCACAAACATTTCATATTCATGAATATTCAGTATGCAGGAAGTTTAGCGAATCTGACAACGTCGCATTGTACTCTCATAAAGTTATTAAGACTCTGGTGTTTTGGCATCGACTGCTATGGTCATTAGCCAAAGACTCATTGTAGACTCACTGTTGTTGTTGATTCAATAAAAGACATTGATCCTGGCTACTTTATTATGAAAGAAGCCATTTTATTGTGAAATAACTGGATTGGAAAAACAAATCTTGATATTAATATTTTTTCGTGTCGTGTCGGATCACAAACATTAATTTTTGGTATGTGAGCAAACAGATAGAAAAGACGCAACCTAACCGTATTGTATAGTCGGGTAAGCTCAGTTAGGTTTGCATAAGATCGGGTCTGTCGAGTAAAGGCGGCTACTCACACACCTGCCGCAGGGGCAATCTAGGGTATGAAAGTGGGGTTGACCCTAAATTGCCTCCTAGATTGTAACGTGTGTAGGCAAGCTGGGCCGATTTCCTAGATCGCCTCCTTTGCAGGGCGGCAGGCGCGCCAGACCTTCCTTGCTTCCTAGATCGTCTCCAACCGGCCTGCCACAACTCGCGTGTGTAGCGTGATTGAGGCAATTTCGATTCAGTTCTGTAGAGAAAGCCATGCAGAGTGTTTCTAACTAGCCCAACATATTTCAGGAATCATTGTAGACATTAATTGCGGTGATAGGATAGTAGTAAATTTTAAATCCTTGTAGCTTTGTCCGCTAACGAAAGATCGTAGCATAGCAGTTAACCGTTATCTAGCACTAATGGTCTTCCGCATAAATGTTTTTTTTCTATTAATGTTGTCACCATGCCAAGGGTGTCTTCAAAACATTCTAAATCCATTCTTAAAAACTTTTTAAGATCATCAACTTCCAATTCGTGCATAACGTTCATGTGACACAATTCTTTTCGTTTCTGTATCCAATTATTCATCCAGTACTTTCTTTTTCTTCTGTTGCATCACGGAAGCAGCCAAGGCAATGCCAATCTTTTGATTTTTTGAAAGTGTTGGCACCATTTTCACGACTCAAGTAATAGACTGTTCTGCGGTACGTTCATTGTCGCACTGAACGACAGGTACGTGTGTAGAGACGCCTCCTAGATTGTCCCAATCACCCTGCACCCTAGATTGCCCCTGCGGCAGGCGTGTGAGTAGTCGGCTTAAAGGTTTCCTCAAACCAACGCGGGAGCGGGAGCGGGATGAATCCGAGACTAAATTCAATAGTGGGACGTACCGGTGTGATTATTCGTATTCCGAAATACATACAAGCAACGAAATAAATATGGTTTGCTACGTGTACTGTTTTTCTACCAATTCGCACGGTTCCAAAGTTCCGTTCCCGCTTTGGTTTGACGGAACCTTAAAGTTAAAGTCATTAAAGTAGGTTATTTTATGTGAAAAGTGCTCTTTACTTTTTTGTACGAATGTGTATTCATATTATGTTTGCGCACATTTCCGTGATCTCTCTCGTCCTTTAAATTTTGTTAGTCATTAGAAATATTATAAGTACCATTGTTTCAAATGTGCAGTTGAAGTGTTGATGGGAAAATGTAGAAGTTATATCAACTAATTTTTCATACTCATTCACTAAAATATTCCATGTGATACATGAATTGAATATTTCTGGAATCACACTGGCAATGTCGCAAAATTAGCTTCGCCCTTCCATTATTTTCATTGTTACCAACCTGACAACTGACATGACAGATATTCACTAAACAAAACAGCATGAATTTGTTGATTTTGTTATTGCTAAAAAAGCTAGAAATAGAAACTGTTTTCAATGAAAAAAAAGTGTAACTGGTGAATTAGGGTGTGTATATTGTGCTGGTGAAAATAAGAAGGCATTTGAGTGTGTTTTTCAAAGAAGAAACGTGTGCTAGAAAATGTCAGTTATCATTCAAAAAAAGGCCCGTATCTCCGAAATTACTTGAGACCGCCAAAAATTTCATTTGGATTTTTTGTTCAAGAGGTCAAACTACGTAAGCCCTAAAAATTTTTTTGATAGCTTGTAGCGCCTGGTTAACGGAATTTTACCAAGGATTGTTGTTTGGGTGATTTTGTCAATAGATAATTGTCAGCATTTAAAAATTTACTTCATTTATAATAGTTTACGTTACTTTAGGAGTGTTCCGTTTCATGCATTGAGGGCATAATGCGCATATGACCGTTCCGTTTCCTACATTGGCAGCGCATTGACACGCCAACTTTCATATTCCCCTCTTTGGCCTTGAGACATCGAAAGTGCATGAACTACTGCCCGTTCGTCTAGCAGCGATGGATGCGATCCAAGTTAGATCTGTCAAACTCAAAAGTCAAAACAAACAGTTTCTTGTCTGTGGTTTCACGTTCAAACCGCGAATTAAAAGTTTGATTTGATATTTGATGGTGTCAAGTATTGCCCGTTATCACATTTACCTGATTTACCGTACAATGGAAGAAAAACTCGTTAATTCATTCAAAATCATATCGTCGGTCTCATGCCAAACCCACGAATGTGCAATTTGTCATTTCGAATGGGAAGAGTTTCAAGAATATTCGTGCTTCTTGCTTTGAAAACCTAGGTAAGTTTTCACATTCGCGAATTCACTCTCGTTCACAGTAGACAACCTGATAGCACTTTCGTAAGTTTATCAATGAACATTTTGGTAGAAAATTAGTATTTTACAAATTGAAGTCAGAACCCTGGAATTAGCATATTCGCGGTTTTTGGCGTGGGACATACGATATTATTATCCTCATTACTATCACTTGTATCAGAATCTGAGCTACTCTCATTTTCACAAAGCTCGCTTCCTACTCTTCCCATTGACACTAGTTCTACCCATATCAATTTATTTACTAGATTAACAGATTTGTTTTTGTTACATAAGAATTTGGTTAACTGATAAAGTGATAAATGTCAACATCTGTGAGAAACGGCATGCACCACGCAAGCAAAAATCGTTCCGATTCAACCTACCAACGTCAATGTTAGTTGAAACGGAAAGCTTGATTATGTCTGCAACAGTGATGCGATGAATGCATGAAACGGAACACGCTTTTTATAACATGGACGTCATGTGTTGACACTCTTGACAGCCATTATACATGTCACTTCTAATGACAGTCATACAAAAAATATTTAAAATACAAGCACAATAGTTGAATGTCTCAATAAATGAACGTGAAGCGTTGATAAACGATTAAACATTTTTTGTCCAAGCGATTTTTCTCTTCTGGTCACTGTACAAGCTTTGGCAAGTTTCAACGAGCTTACTATTGTTGTATATTCAAAGTCTACTTCACTCAAAAATAATTTATTTAACGAAATACAATGATTCACAGTACTCTAATTTACATAACAATCACTCTAGTATTTATATTCGACTTTCACTTCACTAACTGTCCGTCCGTCTGCTGCGTAGTTCTTTTTATATCGAACGCTCACTTCTCCGAAAGCTTATGAAATTTCTCGTGAAGCCTCGAATCTTCCAGATTCTTCTCGGTGCATAGCGCAACAACAGTTACCCGCGGCCGAGTGCCGGCTACCTAAGAGTTCAGGTCCGGCATCGCCCGCAGCTTCGCCACATTGCCCCCTTCTTAGAGATATTTCGTCCCGAAATGTCATCCTTGGAGTGTGTCGATATTTGCAGAATCCCCCATATCTGCATCGTGAAGTTCGATGGAAATAACACTCCACAGTCTTCATGTTAGGTCGTGGAATAGGATTACAGCAAACCAAAATCTGGATGCCACTGGATCGGAATTTCGTCTCCAACATACTTCTTACAACTCTCCAATCCAGCCCATCAATACCACAGGATAATTATGGGATTGCCAAGTCCACCAGATTCTGGTCCACTATCGTATCTCTCAGTTGGGTGAGGCTCCTCCAGACATCTTCATAGGACGGTTTATCTTGGGAATGCTTCTTGGTCACCAAGTAGTAAATGTTCCTCTGGCCCTTCTTCAGCTGTAGCACACCTCCAAATTCTGGGTTCTGTTTTCGTAGTGCTAGGAGTTGGCCAAATTTCTTGGAGAACACCACAGCGATGCCCCTGGACATTCGAAGATCTTCTGCGACGCAGTGTGCTAGGGCGTAATACACTGGCACTTTGAAAAGGTCCCGTGACTCCTCTCGAGTTACCCCGTGTGACACTTTCTGTCCATTTGAGTATAAGGACATGGATTTCTGGAACGTCATCGCATCCTCTGGTGGTCTGAGGGTGCGGACTTGGTCATGGTTCCCAGCGTAAGGTGCCAACCTGTTGAAATGCACGACCCTGGGTTTACCTCTGGGTGGCTTGTGGATTCGCTAAAGCAGGTCATTTATCCTCTTGACGATTTTGTACGGACCTTTCCATGAATTCCGTAATTTCGGTGACAGGCCCCGAAGACGCATCGGGTTGTACAGCCAAACTAGGTCACCAACCTGAAATCCTCCAGCATCGGCCTTGATGTCATAAGTCGCTTTCATTCGGTCGCTGGCACTCTGGATGTTCAAACGGACTCGTTCGTGGATGTCCTCCATTCGCTGCCGGAGTTTGCTGACGTAGTCCTCTCCCGCGGTATCCTGTCTTGGTGGCATCCCAAACTTTAGGTCACAGGGAAGTCGCAGCTCTCGGCCCATTATGATACTAGCAGGAGTTTGGCCGGTCGACTCGTGTACTGCGGAACGGTAGGCCATCAGGAACAAATGGAGATACTGGTCCCAGTCTCTTTGATGGTCAGAGACTACCTTGGACAAGTGGCGATTGATAGTCCTGTTCATCCGCTCAACCATTCCATCGGACTGTGGATGTAGAGCTGTGGTTCTCGTCTTTCGGATGTTCAGCATTTGGCACATTTCTTGGAACAGCTTGGATACAAAATTTCTTCCTTGGTCTGAGTGCAGCTCCAAGGGGACACCGAATCGACATATCCACTCTTTCACCAAGACATCCGCGACGGTGATGGCTTCCTGGTTGGGCAGGGCATAGGCTTCGGCCCACTTGCTGAAATAGTCCATTGCCACAAGGATGTATTTATTTCCATGATCTGATACGGGGAATGGGCCGGCGATGTCAATAGCGATTCTCTCGAATGGACTTCCTACGTTATACTGACGCATCGGAGCCTTGGGTCATGTCCGAGGTCCATTGCTGGCAGCACAAACAGCACATTTTCTACACCAGTCATTGACATCAACTTGACAATTGACCCAGTAGAACCGTTGTCTTACTTTCTGCAGGGTCTTCGTCACACCCAGATGTCCTCCAGCAACTCCATCATGGATCTCTCAGAGTACTTCATGTCTTCTGTTCTTGGGTACCACTATCTGACATCTGTCCTCCCTACCATCTTCGGTCTCCAATACACGTTTCAGGACCCCATTTTACAAGGTAAGGGAGTTCCATTGGGCCCAGTAGGATTTGACTGCTGGGGAATATCTTGCGATTTCCTGCCATGTCGGTCTTTGATTACTCTTTTTCCAACCGATGACTAAACCAAGATCTGGATCTCTTTCTTGGTCTTTCTGGACCTCGTTGTCATTCCAGTTGTTGTCAACTGCCGTGGTTCTACAAATCGCTGCTTCCTTCTCTTCTGCCCGTCGGCAGTGTGAGCAGTCGTCTGGGCATGGTCTCCTTGACAGGGCATCTGCGTTCTTGTGGCCACTTCCTGCTCGATGTTCGATTTCGAAGTCAAATTCTTGGAGTCTTTCGATCCAACGTGCTACTTGGCCCTCGGGGTTTTTGAACTGTAAAAGCCATTTAAGGGCTGCGTGGTCGGTCCTTAACAGGAATCTTCTCCCGTACACGTATTTGTAAAAGTGTTCTACTCCCTTGACAACAGCCAACAGTTCTCGTCTGGTGACACAGTAGTTACGCTCCGGTTTACTGAGAGTTTTACAAGTATCCGATGACCTTCTCTTGCCCATCCTGGATCTGGGACAAGACAGCTCCAAGTCCCACGTTGCTGGCATCCGTGTCCAAAATGAATTTTCCACTCGGAAGGGGATAACTTAAAATTGGTGCGTTGATCAATGCCCCCTTCAGCTTGAACGAGTCTTGGCATTCTTCGGAACATTGGAACTTTGTTTGTCCTTCCGTGAGCCTGGTCAGTGGTTTGGCGATGTTGGCGAACCCCAGCACATATCGGCGATAGTATGTGCACAAACCAAGGAAACTACGTAGTTGGTGTATGTCTTTCGGAATAGGCCACTCCTTCACTGCTTTGATCTTCTCGTCATCCACTGCTACTCCGCGCCCAGAGACAACATGGCCAAGGTAACGTACTTCTTTTTGGAACAGGTGGCATTTCTTGGGGCTCAGCTTCAATCCAGAATTTCTCAGTCGCATGAATACCTCCTCCAGGTTTTTAACGTGGTCTTCGAACGATTTGCCAACTACAATAATGTCATCGAGATATACCAGACACGTCCTCCATGAAAGTCCTTTCAGAACAGTCTCCATTAATCTCTCGAATGTGGCTGGAGCATTACAAAGCCCGAATGGCATAACGGTGAAATGCCACAGTCCTGAGCCGATGGTGAAGGCTGTTTTTTCTCTATCTTCTGGAGCCAGTTCTACCTGCCAGTATCCACTCTTCAGATCGAGGGTCGAGAAAATCGTGGAGCCGGCCAACGCGTCTAGGGTGTCGTCTATTCTCGGAAGAGGGTAACTGTCTTTCTTCGTCACGTTGTTCAGTTGACGATAGTCTACGCAAAAGCGCGTTGATCCATCTTTCTTCTTCACCAGCACGACTGGAGAGGACCATGGACTGTCGGATGGTTCAATAACTCCATCTTTCCCCATATCACTGACTATTTTGTCAGCCTCTTCCTTCTTGGCAAGAGGAAGTCTTCTAGCTGATTGTCGGATTGGTCGGGCATCCCCAGTATCAATTTTATGTTGAACTACATTCGTTCGACCCCCTTTTCCTTGTCCGGTATCGAAGATGTCTTGGTACTTCTTGACTAATTCTCTCAATCTGTGTTGTTGAGCTGGTGTAATGCCCTTGGAAGAGATGGTTACCAATTTTTCCAGTTCCGCTGTCAGGTTGTTGTCTTGACTAACAGTACCGTATACACTCCTGATCACAGAGGAAATTGACGAGCAGTGCCCCAAAACAGTTCCTTTCTTCAAAGTCACTGGGTAATAATTGACATTCATTCCCTTACTGGCACAATTTTATCAGCACGCAACAAAGTCTTGCCTAGTGCAATCCCTCGTCCAATTTTCTCATCATGAAGCTTGGGCTCGAACATAACCACGCTTCCATTGCTCGCACCTCCATCCAAGTGAGCCTCCAGTATGGTCTCAGCCCTCTCGGGTACACTTACATCTTCAGCCAGCAGAACACGAATCATCTCCTCACTTCTTCTATGTAGCACCAGCTCTTCTCCGTTCACACGTAGGACGCCATCTTTGAAGTTCAATTCAAACCCTCTGGAATTCATTATGTCCATTCCAATAATTGCGTCGTCCTCAATGTCCGCTACTAATGCCCGATGTTTCACTTTTGTGCTGCCTAGAATCAGTTCAATCGGTAGCTCACCATTCACAGTGGCCGGCTCTCCTGTTGCTGTGCGTAGCTTCCAGGATGATGGTTCTATTCTCTCTGATGTTTTAGTGAAAGCAGGCCCAAGGATTGTCCTAGTCGCACCTGTATCTAGCAGCATGGTGCAAGGCTCGTTGTTGATGAGACCGTCTACAAAGACACCATTGTTTTGACGTTGAAGGTCAGCGACATATGCATTGTTATCGGGGGCTTGCTGGATACAGGTCGACGATTGCCCCTCCTCATCGACCTTCTTTAGTTTTCCTGCATCGGTGCCGATTCTGAGAATGTTGGACATTTGTTGCGCACATGCCCAATTTTGCCACAATTCCAGCATCTTATCTGTCTTCTCTCGGGCAACATTTCCTTCACCACCTTCCTTATGACAGCTTCCAGGTTAGTAGGCTCCTGTGGGTCTTCTTCAATAACTCATGGTGTTTTCCTATCAAACTGAGGTGGTTTCATAGAGTGTTTTCCTGTTTCCGGACTGATTTTTACATCTTTCAAACCCTTTTGAACATCATCTAAGTTCCTCAGTTCCAGCATTGAATTTTCATTGACAGATTCTGTGGTGTGGGTAGTGTCATTCTGGTTTTCCAACTTACTGATTTTCTCCTTCAATTTGTTGATTTCTTCCTCGATTCCGCCTCTGATTTCATCACTGATTGTTTCCTTCAATTTTCCCATCTCTTCCTCAATTTCATCTTTGATTTTCTCCATCTCTGTCTCGACAGTTCCCATTCTTTCTTCTAATCGGCTCGCCTCGCCACAAAGTTCTTCTTTCATGGTATTCGAATTTTCTAGCAGCTTTTCTTCCAAATTCCTCGAACTTTCTTGAAATTCTTCTTTCAGACTATTCGAATTTTCCAGAAGTCTTTCTTGAAGTTTTTCTTCCAAATTTCTCGAACTTCCTTGAAATTTTTCTTGAAGTTTTCCTTCCAGATTATTCGAATTTTCTAGCAGCTTTTCTTCCAGATTTTTCGAACTTTCTTGAAGTTTTTCTTCCAGGTTTCTTGAATTTTGTTGCAGTTCTTCTTTCATTGATTTGGAATTTTCATCGAGTTTATTCATTATGGAACCCAAATCAATTCCAGAAACTTCGAATAAAAATGTTTCTGAGTCCTCGCCCTCCTGAACTAATCCCTCGGCAAGTCTTGTTTGAAGCACGGCCTTTTTACCACTTGTGTCAATCAAGTTCCCTCTCCTCCAGTTCTTGCTTCAATTCCGCAACCTTCAATTCAACCAGGCGAACTTTCCTCGAACACATTTTGTCTTAGTCTATGTCTATTTCACGGGTCACCAGTCTATTATTATTATTATTGTCTATTTCACACTGTCTATTTCCCGGACACCAGTCTATTATTATTATTATTGTCTATTTCACACGCGAGAAGTGTCACTTCACGAAAAATGTTTATCAGTCACTGTCTATTTTCGCGAAAACAATTGTCCGAAATACACAAGCTGTCTACTTACACGAACACTCTGTATTTTATCTCTAACAATCCCACTTCTGACACCACTGTTGTATATTCAAAGTCTACTTCACTCAAAAATAATTTATTTAACGAAATACAATGATTCACTGTACTCTAATTTACATAACAATCACTCTAGTATTTATATTCGACTTTCACTTCACTAACTGTCCGTCCGTCTGCTGCGTAGTTCTTTTTATATCGAACGCTCACTTCTCCGAAAGCTTATGGAATTTCTCGTGAAGCCTCGAATCTTCCAGATTCTTCTCGGTGCATAGCGCAACAACAGTTACCCGCGGCCGAGTGCCGGCTACGTAAGAGTTCAGGTCCGGCATCGCCCGCAGCTTCGAATTGAAATATCGTCAGTGACGTAACACTTCCGGGTAAATCGGAGTTGACACAAACTTACCTATTTAAAATTGCAATTTTTATGAGTATTTTTAAAAATGCATCTGTCAGTTATTATACATGATGTCCTTCTTAGTGAGAAAATCAATTTTATCAGAAGTTATACAGTGTGGTTGAAAATCTCTTGTCATTTGGAGAATTTTGAAAAACCCGGGAGTAAATTTTAATAAATAGAAAGCCAGTTATATCATCAAATGAATAAACGCGTCATTGTTTTTTTTCCTACTGATATGAGATTCCCTCTATCTTACTGAAATCTCTGACAGATACGTTTGTATCGCAGTGTTATATCTATATTTCGTATCAAACATGGTTTCTTTCAAAAATATTCTCATCGTTTTTTCTCTTTTCAAATAGAGGACAAATGCCCCAAGGATGTGATACTTACGTTTCATCGAGGGCGCGTCTTTAGTGCGCAGTCTTTCAACAATGCTGAACTCGGATGATTTTAACAATAACAACATTGCTGTCTCGATTATTTATTGGTAGATTATGTTACATGCAGTTTCTATTTTTCCAAAATTGCATTGGCTCTTCCGTCATATAAAAAAAATAAACATGGAATATGTAGTAGTTCAAAGACTCTTAACTTCACCAAAGGGATTCTTTGTAAGAAAGTATTTATCATTCATTTATAATGTTTCGAGGTGATCTCTGCTTCGTTTCGTAATCATACGAAAGTTCAGCAACATTTAGAAAAACTTTTTATCATTACCCGAAAAAGTTGAACGTGAGAACTTAGACGTCAGTTCCAGTGATTGAAATTGGATTTATTTGAATGAATTATAACGTATCATAATTTTTCAGGATGGTTTGTTGCCGTCCGGTCACCAAGTCGAAACTGGTTATCTTCTAAACTTGAACGAGGTGCAAAGACAAGACGGAGGCATCTATCAGTGCACCGCTTCGAATGGAATAGGCCAGCCGGTGACCGGTGAAATGAAGCTTCATGTTCTATGTGAGTATATGAAGCACTCAATGAATGACTGATTGCATAGCTCTAATTTTCAGATCCTCCAGAGGTTAGTGTAATCAGGTCGTGGGTGAACTCTGGAGAAGGCTTGGAAGCTAAGTTAGACTGCGTGGTGCATGCGGATCCTCCTGCTGAGGTGAGCAATTCTGTGTTTCACCCCAAACAATATCTAAATGTGTCCCAAGCTGCTGAACCATTGTCAGTTGTCAATAGAAACCCTCCATCGCGTTCGTTCGACTGTGGGCTTTGAAATATCTTTGTAATATTTTTTGTGGAATTTACCCTGGTACCTCAAGAAACATTACATGTTTATAGCAGAGATAAGAAAACTATAATTTTAAACTGACATAAATGAACACACTATGAGAGTATATTCGAAAATAATTCTGTTAATCGAAATTGGAGACATTTGCGCAAAATACAAAATGGAATTCGATGAATATAAATGTAATCATATGAAAAATCAGTCGATGATCTGTTTCTTCCGATCTTCTTCTAAACTATTTGTTCAGTCAAATTCATTAAATGAATTACCTCAAGACATCTCTTTTCAATTTGTTTTTAAAAGTTATTTATGCAACAAGTGCAAAAAGTGAATGTTTATTGCACTCGACGTGAAATTGTCCGACGAGGCCGTTAGGCCGAGTTGGACAACACGTCGAGTGCAATAAACAATTTTTGCACGAGTTGCATACAACATTTTTTCTACGTTCATGCAAAAAGCAAAAAATGATTTATTGAGGTGCGGCACTAGGTGTAGGAAAATGAAAAGCGCAACTTGAATACTTTATTATTAATATCGATTTGCATTGAAACAGGAACTAGAAGTAGAATGACAGATGAGTGCAATAAAGAACTTCTTTTTCCACTGAATATAGTTCAATAAAGTTTTGCTTTTTGCATGAATGTAGAAAAATTTCATTAATGAATGGTTATTTTTTATTTCATCAGATATTGAATTGATTGATTGATATTTAAAAAAAAATCGTTTCAAAACTGAATGTGAATTTGTTATCGTTCACCACATATGACACCCCTCGATTTCTATTTTTGGGGAGTTTTCCAAAACGATGTTTACTAAATCAAACATATGACCTGTTAGGGGCCAAATTTAGGAAAGTTGAGCAGTGAATGAGCAATGATGTTTCACGCCACTAACATACCAAGTAGCTCAGTTGGCGTGGGTTCGACAATAAAGATAGATATCGATAAGATTGAAAGATGGGGTTTAATTTTCCGGGGAGCCACGGATTTATCGCCAGTAAAAAATCCGAAACCACCCTGATGGAATGGGACAACCCACTGCACTAATATTACTGAAATATTATTAAACAATAGAATGGTTTAAAACTAAAATATGAATATGTAGAGGTTTTGTCTTCCCTTATGCTTGCATAACTTGGACCAGAATAAAAGAAATAGTCATGTCCCTCACTAATTAAATATGTTGATTGATGTTACAAACACTGTATGTGCACAGTTTGGCACACAATATGAAATGAAATGAATGTAAATATGGCACCACCAAGATGAATTAAAGTGTACGCTATGATTGAGTGTAGTGTATCGTTTGTGTATATCAATATTAAAACCTCTAGGAAGGATACTTCATGCCTGCTCGAACTAGTAGGGCAAAGGTAAGTACTAACATTCGAAAAGAGCTGTACATGACAACGATCAAGTTATCATTTCTGATGTTATTGTATCAAAACAGAAAGGATTTTCTAGTGCAAAATAAACCCATAACAAACCGTGAATGAATCAGAATAGTTTATCAGAATCGGATATGACAAACTGTATTGAAAGCAATGCGCAGTGTTGCCAGAAGGACCCAAGAAGGTGGTATTTTTGAATATTCAATCCATTTAAGAAACTGTGCATTTCATCAAATATGAATCATTATTATCATTAACAATTGATGAGGAACGTTACACAGGTATCTGACAGATCGAGTTCAATATCCTTCGTCGTATTATCCAGGGAAGTAGTTGTTTCTGCCAGATAGCTCCCTCATATCTAGCTCTGCAGGATTGTTGAAGGAAATGGTATTTTGACTTTATCGAAACTATTTTCATTTTATATCGACTCTCTGGCAAACTTTTCGGACCTTCAAACTCCTATAATATAATGTAATTCCAATAATTCAGATTTGATGAAATGCTCAGTTTCCTAAATGAATTAAATAATCAAAAGTCACCACCTTCGTTGATGGACATATACAGGGTGTTAATTAAGTACGTTGACAAACTTCGGGAGGTGATTCTTTGAAGGTTTTCAGGACGAAATGTTCATATAAACATATGTCCCAAACGGCTTGGTTTTCGAGATACAGGGTGATAAAAATACATTTTTTTCAAGATTTTTTAGAGTTAACTTCGACATTTTCTACAATAATCAGTTCAAATTAGGCAAGTACAATCCATTCAATAGTGCGCACGATACAAAATAATGCATTTCTCAAATAATTCACAGGGTCCTCCTTTTTTCAGAGTCAAGCTTTGTTCAACCCTTCGGAATTTTTTTTTCCGCGGCCACTGACATATTATGAGAAAGGAATAATGAATGTTGTTTCATTTAACATCTTTTTGCTCTCTTGATGTTTTTCATTTACTTGTACTGTTCAGGAGTTTCAATGAAAATATTAACGCAAACATTTTCCAGTAACGCATAACATAAAGAAATTTGAGAAGCAAATAGTCTAACAAACTTGAAGGGTGATTCTTTGAAAGGTTTCAAGATGAAAAGTTCATATAAACATGTCCCAAGCGGCTTGGTTTTCGAAGTACAGGGTGATCAAAATACATTTTTTAGGAGTTTTTGGAGTTTACTTCGATATTTTCGACAATAATCGATCCAAATTAGTTCAAATTGGACAAGTACAATCCATTCAATAGTGCGCATGATGTAAAATAATTCATTTCTCGAAGTGTCATTGCCACTCTCCAAAGATTAGCGCGTGACGCAATACGTCATTTTGTTCTCATTACACAAATAGCTATTTTCTGCTCGTGTAGAGAAAATGTAATGTTATGGAGCTCCCATACATTTTTTACCATAACTCAGGTTGAATATGTATTGCACAAAGTTAATTATGGCAAAATAATTTTGGACATTTTCAATAGTGAATAACTTTATTATCAAATACTAGAGCAAAGTAACATAAATTCCCTAGGAATAAAATTAAGTTCAGAAAGGGACCATTATTGAAATTGATATGTCAGAGCAGCTGCTGGAAATGGCCACCGCCAACTTCAATGCATGCGTTTATGCGCCTAACCATAGACTGGCGGACACGCTCAAAAATACCAGGAGTGTTTCTTATAATTCCGCATGACTCCTGTATGCGATTCCTCAGGTCTTCTTCACTTTGAACTGGAGTTCGGTACACTAATGATTTAAGGTGCCCCCAGAGGAAAAAATCAAGTGGATTCATATCGGGTGACCTTGGTGGCCAAAGTTGTGGCCCACCACGCCCAATCCAGCGATCAGAATAATTCTCTTCTAAATATTGGCGTGCAACCAATCTGAAGTGTACTGGAGCACCATCATGCATAAACCAAATTCCAATTCTTTCCCTCAGTGGGATCTCTTCTAGGAGTCCAGGTAAGATGAATTCAAGAAAATGTCGATAATGGTCACCATTGAGTCTATGAGGCAGAAAATGTGGCCCGATAAGGAAATTCCCTACAATTCCAACCCAAACATTCACAGAAAACGTCTCTTGAAAATGGTTTTCAATCATGGCGTGTGGGTTTTCATCAGCCCACATATGATTGTTGTGAAAATTAATAATGGCTTTACGGGAAAAGCATGCCTCATCGGTGAATAACACTTGAGATAAAAAACCATGGATTTTCCAACAATTTATTTCGAATCCAAGTGCAAAAAGTTAATCTCTTTGGAAAATCCCTTGGCAGAAGAGCTTGAACACGCTGTATGTGATAGGGATAAAGTTGTTGCTCTTTTAAAATTTGCCATACCAATACATGGGTTAAGTTAAACTGTGCCGCAATTTGTCTTGTACTGGTGTCTGGATGCTGCTCAATTTCGTTAAGTACAGCTTCTTCTATCTGAACTGTTCTAACTCTCCTGGGTCTTCCTATGAGAACAGCAGACCTCTTGAAAGTACCCGTTTCACGAAGACGGGAGTGAATATTGATGAACATTTGTGTGCTGGGAATATGACGTTGTGGAAATCTTTCTAGATACATTCGTCTGGCGGCACGAGCGTTACCATCAGCCATTCCATACATTAACTGCATGTCTGCCATTTCTGAATTTGTATATTCAACCATTTTATCCAAAGGAATATTGAATGAATCTGCTTTATAGCTTGCACTAATGAAGAATTAACAATGAGACAGTTTCTCAACTTTCGATAACTGTCAAGTTGTTGATATTTAAATTAATTAATTAATATCAAAGCCCACTTTGCTATTTTTATGAATTCAAATTGATTACAAAATTTCTGCGTTACTGCAGAAGAAAAAACAAACCGAAATTTCTGATAAAATAATGTACTCCGTACGGAAACAAAAATTTGTTTGATTTAGTTTTTCGGAGTTATGACCAGAGATTCATAAATGAAAATCAAATGTGTAATGATCTGCGACTATTAGATAATTAACTATCTTCCATTACAGGATTACCTTTCGGAAGTTTTTTATGTTGAAAAGGAAACGTTCAATTGAAAACTAAAAAATATCTTTTTTTAAAATAACAAAAAATTTGTATGAGTTCTCTATCAAGACTGATGGGTAAAAACATTTTTAATCAAATATCTCAATGAAAATGCACATTTTTACCATCAGAATCTTCAGGTTGAAAGTTAAGGTTTTCCCAATATCTGTCAGATCTAGTTTAATATCCAGCGTACCGCAGTGACGGGGAGATAGTAGTTTTCTGTTAGATATCACAAAAAGAAATCACATCTTTACAATAACAAGCTTTTATTTAGCTTCACTTGTAACTAACTAACAAACAATTTAATAAAAGTGAATTTGACCCACTTCTAATACTCCGATTAATTTGAAATTTGGCAGGTTTCCGTAATTCCGGTGACAATGCATTAAAAAAATGTTTGTTAAAAAACAAAATTGCGGCTCCAATATGGCGGACGAGTTTTGTGATTATGATCCGATTCTGTTCAAAATTGGTATGTGATGGTTTTTGGGTTGGAGATTTTCAGTTTCACATAAAAAATAAACTAAAATGTTAAAAATGAAAATTATAAAAAGAAAACATTTTAAAGTTTTTATACAATAGACTGAAAAGGAAAAAATAATTCATTTCATTGTTTGATCTAGGTAATCTTGTACAGAAAGATTTTGATACTCACAGAATAACCTACAAAAAATTAAACAAATTATTTTTTCATTTCCAGTGCATTTGTATAAAAGCTTGTCTTTATATTTTTTATTGTATAATTTTTATTCATCGTAGATTTTTCTAATTCTGAAAAAACATTTCCATCAATTTACAATAATTGAAAATGTTTAATTATCAAATTTTCTAATGTGCCACACTCGAAAATGTTTAAATTAATATTTTCATTATAGCCCCTGAACCGTACAAGTAAATGAAAAAATGCAAGATATCAAAAAGATGTTAAATGAAACAACATTGATTATTCCTTTCTCATAATATCTCAGTGGCGGCGGAAAAAAAATTCTGAAGGGTTGAACAAAGCTTGACTCTGAAAAAAGGAGGACCCTGTGAATTATTTAAGAAATGCATTATTTTGTATCGTGCGCCCTATTGGATGGATTGTACTTGCTTAATTTGAACTGATTATTGTCGAAAATGTCGAAGTTAACTCTAAAAAATCTTGAAAAAAATGTATTTTTATCGCCCTGTATCTCGAAAACCAAGCCGTTTGGGACATATGTTTATATGAACTTTTCGTCCTGAAAACCTTCAAAGAATCACCTCCCGAAGTTTGTCAACGTACTTAATTAACACCCTGTATGTGTTCACTTCTGTCAATACTACACTACGTTACCATGTTCGATTGTGTCAACATCGTTTCGGAGGACTCCACAAAAATTTAAATCGAGAGGTGTCATAACGAAGGATTCACTTAACAGGAACATTGGAAGCAAACTATGTTTAGGAAAATATTAGAAGAATGAACAGGAACAATAAATTGTGACAATTGAGAATATTGAATTACATGAAAGTAATATTTTGAGAACGCAAACTTCAATTTTTTTTGTCTTCCGAATCGTGTTTGTCTGCCCATTCAACTTAATTGGCAGCGTCAATAACAAAGGAGTTGGCAATTGTGCCGACAATAACACCCCTGAAATTAGGTACCACCATAAATCATTGTTGAAGAGCTTTCCAAGGATGTATCACTCTTGGGGGATGACATTCAAACTGTTAAAGTGTGGTTGGTGGGTCGGAAGGGGTGAAAGTATCGAAGTTTGGGGATTTTCGCTTCCAAGATATTCCTTTTGGCAACTTTTGAATTCGACACACTGTATATTTGTGCTGTCTTCCTCAAAGAAGATTTTTGTAGAGAACAGTATTTCGAAATCATCGGAATTATTCGCTGTATTTTGTCACTCTCTGGTAAACTTTTCCGTTTCTACCGTGGATAATATTCTCAAAGCTCCTGATATTCTAATTAGTATAAAAGAGATATAGACAGTAACTGATATTGCTGAGAAAATGGAAGAGTAAGGCAATTAAGAGCTTTGAGATTAAACATTAAAGAAGATTGGAGATGTAATTGCCTAGAAATGTTGGAAGGTTCAAGTATGCGCTCGAAGTCTTAATGCCAAATTACAATTTCCGTTTCATTTCGGGTATGTCATAATTATTTCCTAGAAAATGAGTCAGGCAGATATTCTGCGGAATGAGAGAAATCGCATGGGTTTCAAGATGTCGTGATTGAGTGGAGATGAATTAAAATTTCCTCTCAATAACCCTTGAATTATATTGTGCGAGGAATAAAATAATACGGATTGACGTTAGAAGCCTAAGGTTAAATATGGGATGGGGTATTTGTAGATGCTTGACGAAAATTCATACAACTTTACGCGTCTCTGTACAGAAAATGAATTTTATTGGCAAGCATCCAACAGAAAACAACCGCAGTCTCTTACGACAATGCAATTATATCTTTCAGACACCCGTACAAATATTCTACAAGAATGATTTGCAAGCACTTTCTCTTACGGATAGTAAAACTTCAGTTTGACTTGAAAGGAAAGACTTGGATACCGGTATCAGTGATATTACTATTCATCAATAGAGGTTAAGTCACAAAAAATTGTTTCCTATCATATGCAGCAAAAAATATAAGATAGAAGAATAAACTGTTGTAATTTAAAACACAGTGCCTACAACAATCCCCATGAAATATAAAAGAAATGACAGAAATGAATATATTTGAAATAATTTGCTACTGGATAATGACAAAATTAGTGTATGACACCAAGGTAAACACGATTGAATTTCCACAGATTTATTGTCTACGCGACAGGTTTCGATACACACTATCTTTCTCAAGCAAATGTAATACATTCAAATATTCTACGTTGAGCATCGCTTAAATACCATTCTTATCAATTGAGGTAATTAGGATCTACCTATAATAAAAATAAACATTGACAATACAATGTAGGTACCTGTAAATTAATTAGTTCGATTAACCCTCCATAGGTCGCGCCATGGTCTGTGAAACCATATCAACAGTGTTTCATAGTTATTACTCGGATCGCGCCGAATACAAAGCTGCTCTTCGATATACCCTCTCCTAATAGGTACCTGAAACCACAGTATACGGCGGACCACTACCGAGTGAGGTGTTAGTGAGCTATTTTGTATTGCGGTGTCTGATTCCAGCGCGACCAGTTTCGTATACGGTTTGACATTCCGGCGCGACCGATTGGGATATTTTTTCTGATTGGTAAGTATGTATTACAAATAAAAATTCGTTATTTGAATGAGAGTTTTCAGTCATGTATAGCTATGAACGGGAGCAAGAACGTCTCCGGGCACTCCTAGAGGAGACCGATATGCAGGATGAGGGCCCATCTTATTATGACGATGAATCGGATAATGAAGAGATTGATGAAATACAAATGAATGAAGTAGAGGTTCATGACACAGACAGCGAGCAAGAAATTTCTGAGGACGAAAATGAAGGTACAGAAACTGTGTACACCTGTCAAAATGAAGAGGAACAGACTATCCACACCCGTTTGTGCTATAAAGGTCAAGGTGAGTAATTTTTAGCATAAAATATAATTGATCACATAAAAAATAAATTTCTCCATAGGAAAAAAAGACAAAACCTTTTGGAAAAAACATCCACCCCCCACAAAAGGAGTCCGCACAAGGCGGGAAAATATCATTAGAAAGCTGCCATCTCCAACAGCAGATACTAAGAATTTGAAGTCGCCAGTCGAGATATGGTCATATTTTGTAAATAAAGAAATAATTGATATCATAGTTACCTCTACTAACAAATATATCACATCAATCACAACCAACTTCAGTAGAGAGCGGGATGCACACACTACAGACGAGATAGAAATGCGAGCATTATTTGGACTTCTTTATTTAGCTGGAATTTGCCATGGGAATCGTATGAATCGCGAAGATCTTTGGAGACGAGATGGATATGGGGTAGATCGCTTTTATCTTACTATGTCTGAACAAAGATTCAAATTTCTACTGCGTTGTATCAGATTCGATGATAAAGCTACACGACTAGAACGACTGAGCCTAGATAAATTGGCTCCTATTCGAGATGTTTTTAATATTTTTGTGAATAATTGCAAAGCAGGATATTGCTTATCAGAATTTGTCACCATTGATGAACAACTCCCAGCATTCAGAGGAAAATGTAGTTTTAGGCAATATATACGGTCAAAGCCCACCAAGTATGGTATTAAAATATTTTCCCTTTGTGATGCAAAGATGTTTTACACAAGTAATATGGAGGTGTATCTAGGCAAACAGCCTGAGGGCCCGTATAAGGTTCCATACACAGGAATGGATGTTGTCATTCGACTAAGTCAACACATTTTCCAGTCTGGCCGTAACATTACCACGGATAACTGGTTCACTTCGGTACCTCTAGTAAATACTTTGCTCCGGGACCATAAGTTGACTTTAATTGGAACTTTAAAAAAAAATAAACCTGAATTGCCAATTGAATTTTCAAAACCAAAAGGAAGACCTTTACATAGCAGCATGTTTGGTTTTACCGCCGGAACTACCATTGTGTCTTATATTCCTAAGACAAATAAAAATGTAGTTCTAATTTCAAGTTTACATCATTCCGACGAAATTGACACTGGTAATCAAAATAAGCCGTCGATGATTACCGACTATAACAGTACTAAGGGTGGTGTAGATGTAGTGGATAAACTATGCAGTGCCTATGACTGTGCTCGCAATACAAGAAGGTGGCCGATGGTAATTTTTTACCACCTCTTGAACACGGCTGGTATCAATTCGCAGATTATTTATGATGCGAATACTTTTGATCCTAGTAATCCTAAGCTATTGAGAAGAAATTTTTTGAGGCAGTTGTCAAGTGAATTGACTGAACCTTACATAAAGAGACGTGCAAGTTTGACCAGTCTGCCGAAGGGTCTCAAAATGCGACTACAAGACATATATGGTCCCAGCACTTCGGATGCCAAAGAAAATGTGAAACCAGGTAGGTGTCATTATTGCAGTTACAAGAAGAATAGAAGGACCAGATTTACCTGCTTTAAATGCAATAAATTCATGTGCCTGGAACCTATAACACCAATTTGTAAAGAATGCCAGGAAGATGTATGTCACTAAATAATATATTTTATTGTATTGTAACAGTTGAAAATAAATGGTTTTGAAATTATGTTTTTGTTGTCTTGCAAGAACTAATCTTTTTTGGTTTCTATAGTGAACCATACTGTAGATTAAAAAAATCCGTGTCCTTTGTTATATAGTATATACAGATATACGGTTTCATAGACCAGCGCGACCTACTAAGTTTCAAATAGTGGCGCGACCTATGGAGGGTTAAATACCAGTCACAAGACGAGATAGAATCAGCATATATCTATCATATACCTATTAACTACAAATATTGATAACACGCCATAAGACGCAATGTAATCGAATTGAAGCCAAAAATATATACCTATCTTACCTTTTCTCAAACGAGCGCTGGGTATGCCGAATTCTGAATCACAAGAAATGTCATACATTTTTGAGGTTATGCTTCTTTTGACATTTTCAACCGTCCCATATTGAAAATGGGCTAACATTTTTCTATAATGTGGATAGATGAAGAATGAGAATTATGCAAGACGGTCAATTAAACTTCGTGTCATTAAAAAAAAACGATTCATTGATTCATTTCTAACAAAATGTCTGTTACCTGCTACTAGGGTTTCATCAATCAATTTTCTGCCAAAAGCGGATAAAAACTCATTAAACTTGAAGAAATATGGATTTCGTATGTGACGGACAATTGTTTGAAAAGGTAAATCTCGTTCCAAATCGGCCTCATAACCACCGAGAAAAATAGTTTGCTGGTAGTGATGTATTTTTTGCCTCCTGAACACGAACTCGAAGTAAAACGCATCTATTAAAATTTATAAAATGTGACCTATTCTCAGGAATAAAACCCATATAGTGCCGCCCTCTTATAATTAGCACAATCTACACTTGCTCTCTGTAAACTTATCCATATTACGCGAGGTTATGTTGGTACTTGCCGAATTAGTTAATAGATATATGATATCTATTAACAACGAATATGGATAATAAGGACAGCCTCTGTGATGCCAAAAAAAATGAGCATCGACTTCGAATTGGACGCTGCTGAATTAATGCGCTTGCGCCAGAGATTCCCATTCAAAGACACGATTTTGTTCTTTCATCTCTTTCTAGCGTGCATGGTTTGGCAGCAACAATTATCGAAGATATGAGAAGCATATCTTATGTGGTGCAAATTCCAACATAGCCTCAAAATCTGGATGAGGTTGCAGAGAATAAGTGTATATTGTGTTAATAATTATTAGAGGGCGGCAATATATCGGTTTGATTTTCGGGAATATAAAGAATTTCATAAATTTCTAGATTCATGCCTGAAACAATTTAAGATCACCGTGTTTTACTTCAAGTTCGTGTTCAGGAAGCAAAAATACATGACTACCAGCAAATTATTTCTCTCGGCGGTTGTGAGGTAGATGTGGAACGAGATTTACCTTTTCAAACAACTGTTCGTCACATACCCAATCCATATTTCCTCAAGTTCAATGAGATTTTTCCACTTTTGGCAGAAAACTGATTGATGAAACTTTAGTAGCAGGTGACAAACATACATTTTATTATTAAAGTTACAAGTGGATCAATATAGGTATCGTTTTTTTTTAATGACATTAAGTTTCATTGACCGTCTTGCATACTCCTCATTATTTAATTATATAAAAATGTAAGCCCATTTTCAATATGGGACGGTTGAAAATGTCAAAAGAAGCATAATCTCAAAATTTTATGACATTTCTCGTGATTCAGAATTCGACATGCGCAATAGTTTCCCAGCGACCGTTTGAGAAAAGGTAAGATAGATATCTTTGGCTTCAATTTCATTACATTGCGAGTAGATAAAGTAACTTGATGCCAACTCAAGATGGCCGCCGTGACGATCCTCTGTCGGGGAACAATGGTGGCCGTGGCGATACTCTGGCGGGAAATTTGGTGACGTAATAGTGCGGTTGTTGTGAGATGGCGCCACTGTCTCGGTAAGAGAAAAAAAAGTTTTGGTGGAGGATGAAACTCGGGTCGTTTTGGTGGGACGCAGATATCTTAGCCATGAGACTATCGTGGTTATGGAATATGGAGCTAAAGGAGGATGTAGCTAAGGAAGGTGGTGGGCGGGATGGCGAAATCGAATTTTGGATAGATGGGATGGCGGATTCGGGTGGGCGGCGAGATCGAATTTTGACGGTTGGGCGGCGAGATCGAATTTTGACGGATGGGTGGCGAGATCGAATTTTGACGGTTGAATTCGGGTGGGCGGCGAGATCGAATTTTGATGGGTGGGGTGGGGTGGCGAGATCGAATTTTGACGGTTGGGTGGCGAGATCGAATTTTGGTGGGCGGAGCAGTTGTGAATATGCTTCTGGTTCATACGATTCTTAGAAAACCAAAATATGAAAGACTGAAATGTGAAAACATCCCTGTGTGAGATCATTGTTTACGTTGTTGGGAAACCGGAAAAACCCAATGACATCATCGGCTCGATGTGTGTGTGACCAAACGAAGAGAATTGCATAATACCTATTGAAAATAGCACGTACGCCCACTGTACGCCTGAGGTTGAAAAGGAATAGTATAAATATAAATCGGATGAGTATGAAAAGTTACATCATGGCTGATTCAACTACAGAGCCGAGAAGTGAACCAGTTAGCGAACCAGTGCTTGGACCCGTCCAAGTCAATGAAGTAGATTTGTCAACGTGGGAGGTATCGGACGATTTGTACGAGTCGTTCATAGATTTTTTGGCAAATCCTGATGCCTTGTATGATGATGAGAATTCTTTGTCTGATGAGAAAATGGAGGATTCTGATGACGAAATGGGACATCCTGTATCTTCTGATAATGAAATGGAGGTTTCTTCTGATGAGGAAATAGGAAATCCTGTTTCTTCTGATGATGAAATATGGGTTTCTTCTGATGAGGAAATAGAGGATGATGTTGTATACATATCATCAGATTCAGATGCCACTATTGAATATTAATCCCCCACATGGAACAAACAGTCCTTTTCAGGACTACAAAAAATTTCAACATATCCTCTTAACGGGTTATATAAATAAGGGTACGTTTATTCGGAATCAGTATCAATGTTGACATTTGAGAGAAAAGAGGGTAAAGGGCTTGTCGACAGTCTCTTTAACAAATTACCAGTAGAATTACATCTACCTGGATACCAATATTGTAAGTTTTTGTTTTCATAAAACAAGATTTTTTTTCGATTTTTTTTCTTTTGAAAGGTGGTCCTGGTACAAAGCTCCAAAAACGACTTGAACGCGGAGACCCCGGAAAAAATGAATTAGACATAGCTTGTAAAGATCACGATATAAGTTATTCGCAAAATCAATCTCTCGAGGAAAGACACAAGGCAGATTACATACTTGAAAATAAAGCTTGGGAACGTGTCAAGTCCAAAGACGCAAAATTTGGTGAGAGAGCTGCAGCTTGGCTAGTCACTACCGGAATGAAAGCCAAAAGGAAACTCGGAATGGGATGTGGGAGTGCAATATCATTCAAAAACGTATTAGACAAAATCAAGCTGGGTTCTGCTGCTGCTAACACCGACATGACAAAGAAAGGAATCACAAAAGGGGCATTAAATGCATTGAGAGCTGTGAAAAAGATTATCAAGAGAGTTGGAGGGAAACATCGAGTGAAAATACCTAGAATAATACCTAGAATAATTACTTGAGAAAAAATCCCAAAGGATATGGTTTATATTTGAAGAAACAAATAAACTATCAGTGAAGCTACCCAATAGAGCCCTATTCGATAAGGATATAATTGAAGCAGTTGAAGCGTTGAAAATTCCCAACTTCAGAGGAGTCTTCATGAGGGACACATTACCATTGAAACCACGTAAAAATGAATGTGCTATTATGAATCTTGATTCAACTAGGAATAATGGAACTCATTGGGTAGCTTATATCAAACGAAAGGACGCTGTTGATTACTTTGATAGTTTCGGTAGCTTGAAACCACCATCAGAGTTGGTTACATATCTAGGAAGGAATGTGAAAATCAACTATAATATTGAAAAATGTCAAACGTACAACCAGATAAATTGTCGACACTTGTGTTTAGAATTTCTATATAAGAATAAATATTTTTGAAGATGATTTAGTTGAATTTTAACCATGCTAGGACAATGTCTTACACGTTCACCTTGAAAGGGAATAATTTTGTTTTATCGACAGATTTTACACATCCTATTCATTTAGATCCTGATTCTGAATACGGTTTGGCACTCGTTGCATTCTATTCGTATAACAGTATTCCTAATATCTGAAGGTGAGAACAACAAGTTTCATTACACTAAAATCACAGACAAGCAGTCGCATGTAGTGAGTATACCCATAGGTTCATATGAGCCAACAGATATTGAAAATTATCTACGAAAAGAGATCATTCCAAAAACCGTCAAACCAGATCATTACAATAGTTACCTATCAATCAAGCCCAATAATAATATACTCAAGTGTGAAATTGAAAGTGAGAAATTAATCATTTCTTTCAAAGCCGAAGATAGTAGTGGTAGAATACTGGGTTTTTCAAAACGTGTACTCAACTCTGGTAGTATACATCAGTCTGATTTATCTGTTGATATTGTCCAAGTTCGAACGATTCACATCGATTGTAATATAACTACCGGTTCGTTTTACAACAATAAACCTTCTCATACTATATACGAATTTTCCATTGGAGTTGACCCAGGTTTTGCAATTGACGTCATTCCCCTAAATATTCTTTATTTACCCATAAACAATAGAAGTGAAATATCAAATATATCTCTCACTATTCTCGATCAAGATTTCAAGTCGGTAGATTTTAGAGGTGAGGAAATCATCGTTCGTCTAGAACTAAAAAAATGATGGGTTTAGTTATACTGTATAAAAGGCACAAAGCATCCAAATCAAAATTAGTCAACTCTAGACAGTCGTTAAAGAGACAACAGCATACTCTCTCTCTCTCGTTCCAATTATTTTTAAAATCATTGGGATACAACGTCAGATGAAATATTCGACATTTACGAAAAACCTCGAATTGATAACTCATGTCAAAAATTGGATACTAGAACCTATTCCCATATGTGAAATCATTCAACAATAGTGATATTGTGGAGATTACGATAAATCAAAGCAATACTTGGTTATTAATGAACAAGGCGCTTCTACTGATTGAAGGAAATATTAAAAAAACATGGGGAAAAACCTGGGGAAGTGAGGCTCACTAATAATGCAGGTGCTTTTTTATTTGATTTCATATGAATTGGATGGAAAAGAAGTGGAAAGTGTACGAGATCCTGGTATCGTTTCAACAATCAGAGGTTATCTTTGCTATGCTTATAATGATGCACGGGCTATGAGTGTTGCTGGTTGGAATTTTCCGTCACATCCGCCCACTCATACAGAAGTATCGTTTAATTTGCTTATTCCGATAGGACACTTATTTGCTTTTTTCAATGATTATAAACGGGTACAATTCGGGAAACAAACAATTCGAATTGTCAGATCATGGAATAATAATGATGCAATTTATATAAGTGACGACCAAGCTAAAGGTGAACTTAAAATAGAAAATATTTCCCTAAAAGTACCAATTGTAACACCAAATGATTTATTAAAATTGGATTTATTGAAGGAAATCAAATTAGATCGCCCAATTGTCATATCATTCCGTAAATAGGATTATCATGAACTTCAATCATTAACAACTGGAGCAAAGAAAGAAATTTGGGCTGTCAACACTGATATGTAATTGTTGCATTTGAAACAAATATCAGAGGTAATGTTAGAAGCGATGCTGGTACCTTCAATAACATCAATGTATCTGATATACGTTTACTTCTTAACGGAGAATATTTCCCAGCAGAAAGAATGAGACTCGATTTTGAAAAGAGCAACTTAGTTGAAGCACACTGGAATAATTCCCAATTTTATGAAAGTTTTTGTGGAATCAAACAATCTGCAACATTACTAGATTATTTAGGATTCAAAAATCATGCTGTCTTTATTATTGACTGCTCCAAAAGAAATCCTAGTTTGAAAACAACTACTGTAGACATCAAAGTTGACATTGAAACCAATACATCGATTCCAGCAGATACGAAGGCTTATTGCATAATCATTCATGATACTAAGTTTCAACATCTCCCACTTAGCGAACATGTACGAAATATTTTATGAAAGTAGAGTGCTTCTAGATTTTTGGTAGTAGTAGTAGACAAGATGAAGCGGTGTAATGTTGATATCCAGGGTTTCAATTTACTCACTGAACGTGGGAATGGTGTTTCTACCCAAAAGAAATATCAGTGACAAATGGCCGCCATTATTTGTTGAAGCCACCTGCAGCATTTAGAAAGTTATCAAGAAGGAACAGGAAACAAGTGGTGTACGAGGAAAAAAATATTCATGGTCTACATTACTCAAAAGGTGACATACCGTACGATGAAATTGTGTCAATTTTGAATAGTATTTTGGATGAGTATCACGTGGTATCACGTGGTATCACGTAGAAGGGAGGGTAAAATTGTGATTGGTTGAAAATGAATTATCCTCTTATCAAAGTGACCAACATTGAAGTGTATGAACATGAGTATTGGGATATGCCAAGCTTAAATCAAGAGACACCATCGTGTATGAACCACTTCAAAGGAAAATATTCCTGCAGTCAAAGCAACATCCGTTTGATTCATGAGTGGATTGAAAAGTTCCAGCCCTGTCATGAACATTGAAAGCATACTGGAAGAGCATTTGGAAAATATAAGAAAACTAAAAATGAGGATCCAACAGTATGAAGACAAAATTGAAATGATGAAGAAATTCAACAATATAACCTTGTCACCGACAACAACAACATGTAATACTGGTAATGTACCTTTATACTTGTCTTAATAAAAAAAATGGTATGAATGTGTGTTTTTCTATATAAACCCACCCCCAGCACTATTGAAGTTTAGTTTATTCCAAGCTTTAATCATGTTTAGACTTTGTTTACTACTTTGTTTATCACTGTGCTCTAATGTTGATGTTGATGATAATGTGGTTTTGGAACATCTAAGAATTTTAGGTTATTTGGAGGATAATACCAGTAGTAATAATAGTTTGATAAATCCTACCGAAGCAATATTAAATTTCGGAGATTTTTATCACATAGATACAAATGGTAGTATAACTGAAAATTTTGCAAAATTTATTAATAGACCACATTGTGGTGTTGTGGACCATCAAGAGGGTAGCTTCAGAGCAATAAATATCTCAAGGTTACCTCATAATCTGAAATAGTTCTTTTCTCAAGCAAGTAGAAGATATTATAATATTGCTCGAGATGCATTTGATGCATGGGATAATGTCACAAATCTATTATTCGCTTACTCAGTAAATGATCCAGATATTTTCATCTCTTTACAACCAACAGAACACTCTAAAATAAGAAGATGCATGGGTGATGGAAAGTGTTTCACTTTTGACACAAATTTAGGTGGAAAAATACTAGGACATGCTTTTTACCCTTCTAGTGAGAAGCATTCATGTAGAGAAAAACATTTGAATAAAAATGTAGACTGGACCAATGATAATTTTCTCATTGGGATTGGAACATTCTCCAGATGGTAAAACTCGATAATGTACGCATTTTGTACTGGTTCCTCCAAGCTTTCCCAAGATGATATTAGGGGCATACAATCATTGTATGGAAAACTACATAAAAAACAACTACAACAACATCTACAACAACAACACCATCCACAACAACAACACCATCCACGACAACAATACCATCTAAGCTCGACGTTGAAAGAAGTTTATGTAAAATGAAATATCCTGATCAAATGTTGATCACATCAAACAATCACATGTTCATTTTTTCCAAAGGATTGGTATGGGTTCTGAATGTAGGTTATGTGAATCAGAAAGCACAATTACTAAATCCACAGAAAATCTCAGACTATATTCACCTCAATATATCTCACATATATCAGAAATCGAACAATGAAGTTGTCATTGTCAAAGATTGAAGTAATAGATTTTCCCACTTTCAAACAACATTCAGTAAAGTCTTTAGATGAATGGGGAATCTCCAAAAATGCTAGAATTATTGCTATATTCAACTCATATAGAGGTAAAACATATATTCTATATGATGATTTGTATGTAGAACTCAGTGAATGTGGAGAGGTGAAATATGGCTTTGCAAACGAAAAGTTTCCAGGTGTACCAACAAAAGTCATTACAGGTGCTTTTAGATTCACGAATGGAAATCTTTATTTTTTCAGCAATGATACATTTTACGATTTCAATGAGTTTTCCAATAAATTAATTAGAGCAGGTAAATTTAATTGGAGTATGTTCGGTATTGAATGTCCACCCATTTCGATTTTAGAACAACTCAAAAACTTGTTATCTTCGTTGAATAAATATATAGACTATTGAACAACCTAAATATGGTTAGTTTCATTTAAAATGCAGTGTACCCCACAGCAAAGTACTTTACCCATTGTAAATTTGGATATTATCGAAAAGACCAAATCTAACAAACATGGTGATCTATTACCAGACTCGTTTCGAGCTATATTTTGCGGACCAAGTGGCTCTGGTAAAACGAATGCCCTCATGAGTCTCATATTTGATCCTAATGGAGCAAAATTTGAAAATATTTATTTGTATTCCAAGTCTTTGTACCAACCTAAATATGAGTTGCTGCAAACGATATTGGAACAAGTTGGATATTTTCCATACAGTAATACTGAAGAGATAATTGATGTAAATAGTGCTAAAAATGACTCTTTGTTTGTATTTGATGACGTCACGATTGGATCTCAAGACAAAATTCAGGAATATTTTTCGAGATGTAGACATAAGCATATTGATACTGTGTACTTGGGTCAAACATACAGTCGGATTCCCAAACAGTTGATACATGAAAATTGTAATATGATTGTTTTATTCAAACAGGATGAACTTAATTTGCATCACATTTATCTCGATCAGGTAGCTCCAGATTTCAGTTTTTATAAATTCAAAGAAATTTGTGCAGAATGTTGGAAGGATAAATTTGGATGTTTAGTAATTATGAAAGATTTTGACATGAATAAGGGTCGTTATCGAAAAGGTTTCGACATGTATATAAGTTTCTAGATTATGTGTGTACATCATTCATCAATATGTCGTCTACAGATGTAGTTCAAAAAATCGATGAGCTTGTTAAAAATATTCGGAAAAAGTACACTGCGCTTAAGCTAGGAAAATCTGAACATGATAAAGTGTTGAATGACATATTTACACCTATTACCAAGCCTTTGAAAGAAATTGTGGAAATTGGAATAAAGAAAACTGGAAAGCGACAACGTGGTTTACTTGCAATGAAAACTGAACCAACCAAGATGGAAACGAATCCCTCATCATCAACGTACTCCTTACCTACGAAACTACCATCAACGTCCTCCTTACCCCCAAAAATTTCATCTACGCCCGTCTTACCCAGAAAAATCAACCTAAATGATGAAGATGGAGACGAAGACGAAGAAGAAGAAGAAAAGGAAGAAGAAGAAGATACGCTGCTCGATGAAAGTAGAGTGCACAATGTATCTCAAGCAGCCCTCGACGATTACTTGAACTCGTATCCTCCGATAGCTCGAAAATACATATATGAATATTTAAATGATGCATCTGGAGGCAACAAGTATGATAAAGCGTATGGGGTGACCCATGACCCCACCACTGAGAAATGGAAGCTCAGAAAAACTGATCTGGATTTTGCTGTCAATGGTGATTTAATTGTTGGTACAAAAAGTTCCCTGGTACAGTGGGCCTATACAATTTAGTTTTTCACAAAATTCCTCAGAATTGCACCAAGGATGACGAATTAGCATATAGGGAGATAATCAAATTGAGTAAAATACATTTGACTAATGAGGGAACCTTAAAATGATCGAATAAGCACAATTGGAAAATTATAAAGAATTTGATAGCACCACCACAATGTGGAAGCACTATCGGATCTACTGAGGATCTCAAGCTGGGAAAGGGATTCGATCATTTAACATACAATACAAATCCGATAGAGTATGTGTATTGAGATGATGTGAATGAAATGGTGGAACGATTAAAACTTTTATACGCTTCTCAGCAAGCTGGTAATACATCTCATAACAATGAACTAGTCAGCATTTTGGAAGAGCTGAGAGAAGCTGGATATATTAAGAAGTTGCCATGATCCAGTTTCAGTCAGCATCATGCCGGTGAATAAGTTTGGTCAATCATCTGACGAAGCAAGCAAGAAATCCATAGTAGCAGGTTTACTGCATTTAGGTGCTATGAATAAACTGAGTCATACTGCTGAAGGAGATATAGATGTGGAAAATTTGAAAATATGTAATGTAGCTTTACCAACTACAAACTTAGATGCTACTAATAAGAAATATGTAGATGACTTGGTTTCACATAAATTTGAGAAGCTCAAAGAATTGGTGAACAGTAGAAAAATTATCGATGAGATCATCAAGCATCCTGTTTTTACGTTGAGTTCTACAAACATTACATATTTAACTAAGATTGAACAGTTGTTTGATGACATTTTTCTTGTTGAAAAGATACTACGAAGGAAAGGAAACAAAGTATTCGTTAAATGGATGGGATTTGAATCGAGGCATAACAGTTGGATTGATGATACAAATGTAGTTTGAGAAGAGTCAGTATTAAGTCAATCGTCATAAAGCTCAGTCGTGTGTGTAAAATGGAAGAACTTATTTGCAACAGTACGTACAGGATTAAGCAATCATTTTTACCATTTTTTCTGGAATGTGGTTTGAGTCCATAGAGAAATTTCACTACATCATTACGTATCATAAGTGGATACTGTCCTGAAAATATGATTGACTTTGATGAAAATGATTGGATCAAAATGATTTATGGATTGGAAAGAATCATGGAAGATTCAATCCAATCTAGATGTGATGACGTTGAACTCAGTATGGTGACTTATTTGGATGAAGACATCAATCTATTGAGGATGACTAAGGGGTCAGCTTTATTCTACCTTTTACCGTCTGACCTGGACAACCTATTGGAAGTGAATTCATTGAGTATGGAGAAAATAGCAACACTTTACCATTTGAATTTTGGAGATTACTATCACAATGTTTTGAATATTCTAGCTTCACTATTAAAAAAATATTCAATAATTAGTACAGACCAACTTGTTGAATTTCTAATTGCATTTTGTGATATAAATTTAAGTATAGAAGGTTATTGTATTAGTGAATGTTTAAAATATCATAGAAATAAGATTGTAGAGGATTTCAATAAAATATAAAATGTACTATATGTGTTTTATTGAACAAATACTACATCATTCATTAACACCATTCTATTTTAGTAGTTTCAATACAGACATCTTCAATTTCATAAATATGACGTTTACTATGTGCACAAGTTTTATTGTACAGCTTTTTGAATCCTTTTACTTGAGATTCATTGATAAACATTACAGTATTTATACGGTATACAGGGTTGTGATCTGAGTCGTTATCATGACAAAATTTACAGATGTACTCTTCATAGTAGATTCTACGGAAATCACCATTAGGATCTAAATGACCCTCCTGTTTATGATAAATTACTTCTGTGAATACAATTATTGCTTTTACTTGGAATTTTTTCCATTGACTCATCTGAAACAAAATATATCTAACTAATCTATAGAATAGTGTCCCCAAGGTAGAGTAGAATTTCCAATCAAATATCTTTTATCGTCTAAAGCACTCAAACCAATTTTAGTTTGCTGAATCGTATATACATTATGCTCGAATTATTGGATGGAATTTTGGGTGATTATATTTTCTTTTTTAGAATTAAGACAATCCAAATAATCTTCAAATATTAAGTTGTTTTTCACAACATTCAACTTGACCCCCTTGGATTTTTTGACACATTTTTCCCCTTCATATTTGAAAGTGTACATTTTTGATCGTAAACCAACAAATTCATCCATGATTTTACCATTCAATTCGTCCTTCATTATACCAGGCACCTTTTTATTCAAGCGTTGAATATTCCATTGATTGTTTTCAGGATAATCTGAGGTATCAAACATGTGATTGTCAGCTTTGATCACTTGCTCATATATATCTTCACACTCTATTTCATATAACAAACTGTCAGTATCTATATAAAGTAATTTACATTCATCTGGACTGAATTTATTGAACATATAATTATGATGAAAATCATACACGCATGTTTTTAAACAATAATAATAAATTGGTTTATTGAAACATATATCAGTTTTATTCAATTCTATAGCAACGAGATTTTCCGCAAATATTGTTCGACTATGAAAATTTGGACTCGAAATTAAATTTTTGGCACCAAAACGACCCTCCCACTGCCGAACCAACTTAACATTTCGATGCTTACGCTTGTTTTCAATTGTCTTACCAAATAAACTATTTATCATTAATTTGAATAAATTTTTAGCAAAATAATTGGTCGCACTGGCTCTGAGCTTGGTGTTGAGTTCAATGTATGGTTTCAACCAAGGTTTTCTATTAAATTTCAATACTCTATGAATTTTTGTTAATTTTAATCCATGGAGAAGGGCTTGTTTTAAATTTCTATAATGAATGATATATTTTTCTTTATCATACAAAGTTGTCAATAGTTTGGGCAATCTTGATTCACTACCAGGTGGAATTCGATGTTCCGGACAAAAAGGTGAGTCTTTATGTTGATCATGAAAGTGTTTAGGGTACTCCAAATCAACCTCTAGGAAGTACCCTATGTCCGCATCATCAGGAATAGTGGTTACATCGATATTAGTATCCGCCCATTCAAATCCATCGTATGGAAGATATTGACTCATGGCCCATCCATATAAATTATTTACGTTTAAATAGAGTAAATATTTTGAAGCTTTGTGAGGGTCATACTTGTTGTTGGCAATAGAATGTCTGTGACAACATTGGCTGACTCCACCTCGTATTCCAGCCTCAATCATTAAAATCATATCATAATCTTTGAGTACTTTTAATTTACACCCTGTATATTTTAACCCACATGCCCACGTATATCTGGGTAAAGTATAAAAAAATTGCTGGATCCAAGCCGTGTCATGACAGTTGGAGCGAAATTCCTCAAAAACATCTGCCAAAAGAAAAATGTCTGTTTTCATATATAAATTACAATATTCAGCCAAATTGGTGATTTTAAATGCGTTCCACACATTTTTAGCATGTTGATAATCATCTTCCGATATATTCGAATCATTCAGTCTATTATAAAACTTATCAATGGAGGGTAGTTCTGTACTATACAATTTTTCATACGAATCTACAAAATCATAACAAAAAACTCCTTTTCGTTTCAACAGCTTTAGTTTTTCCTCATCTAAATGTGAGAATTCTTTCTCCAGTACATGAGTATTACTCAATAAACTGGCTAACGTATCTAAACTAGAACTCATGATACGATAGGAGTCAATGAAATGAAATTGTAGATTTACTGTGAAGCTGATATATTTTTCCTTATTTATTGGTAATAAAGTAATAGATTTGAATTTGGCTAAATCTCAAAAAATGACTATCATAACCACCCAAATTGTGAAACACTATTGGTACTACATGACTCTTACGGTAGTTCAAATTGCACCCCTGATGCGCCCACCCTCTTGCAACCCCATCGAAATTCGAGTGGTCTTTAACTATTATATCATCTTTACCAAATTTTTTTTCACAAATATGGCATTTATCACGAACTCCCATATCAATATTGGTCTGCATGGGAACAATGTGAGTTAATTTCGACTTTACAAATTTTTCGATACTTTCAATTTCATTAACAAACCACTTTATAGAGTCCTGGCCTAAATGTGATTTGAAATAGGATAAACTATCATCATAATTACATTCAAAATAGAATTCCGCACTGAATACCTCATGTTCTTGATATTTATAAGTCTTTTTTGATTCATCATCTTTACGGGGTTTCAAAAGTGCTTCAAAATCAGCATATATTATAAATGGAAGCTTCTCCTTTGCCATAAAGTCTTTAAATTGAATATGACTATATCTGGTGGGAAAACTAATTTTGTTTTTTGTTCTATACTTACAATATTCCTCTCATGTATATCTAATTTTTGTTGACTAGAAAAATAATTCAAACATCTATCACAAATGAACATTTTATTTTCTTTCCTAGTTTGTTGCGATATTAGTTTAGACAAGTCTTTAATTAAAACATAGTGGAATTTAATTTCAAAGTTATCATCATGTTCCACAGGTTCATCATTTTTAGGTTGAGGAAAATAAATATTTTGTATGAGCAAAAGGTTGATATGTTTTTCTTTTTTATTATTTGTGATTCTGACAGGTACAGTTTTATAAAACGATTTATCACCCAACTCAATCAATTCCAAGGCAAACACATTAATCGATAAATCATTCAGTTTTTCAAATTTTCCTATCTTTTGAATTTTTACAGGAAATTCCAATCCCTCAATATTCAATTTAGAAATATATTGTTGGTATTTTGAAACTCTGTCAGAGTTTTTCTCAACAGGAAACAGTGCAGCTAATACACTCCAAACAAAACACATTTGATCATTTGGATTTACTATATTGGCTATTTCAGTAGGTAATCCAATGTACGATGACTCATTGCCTACCTGGAAGTCATTGATCCCAATTTCTAAATGTAGAATAGATTTTAAGGCCCATCCCGACTGTTTTTCTTGAAATTCACCCAATTTGTTCAAAATTTCATCAATAACATAGTCTCTAAACCATACTTTCAAATTTGTACCTCGATCAATAATTTCATTCTTTGTGTTGAAATATTTGTCATTTTCCCCACTAACCTTGATGAATGAATCTTAATCATGTGAATTTTTTTCAAATGATCTCACACGTTTCCTTTGTCGCGGATGATGTGATTGTTTTCAGACAATCGGTACATGTACAATCACACTCAAAAATAAAACATTTCAATTTCAATTCTTTATTTCTGCTGGTACAATCACACTCAAAAATAAAAAATTTCAATTTTAATTCTTTATTTTTGCTTTTTTGGAGGTGGTGGACTATTTGGACTCTTCGTAGGCTCCGTAGGAGGAGGAGGAACCACACGACTATTCGGAGGCGCACAAGGTTCAACAGGAGTATTCGGCATACTTTCATTACATCTCAAACTTACACTCAAATCATTATGTGCAGTAATCGACTTTTGACAAAAACAAAACAATTTTCTACAATATATACACCACTGCGTTCCCTCCATCTCACAGCTTCTTTGCTTCTTCTACGGACCGGCTTATGCAAAAACAGGGGCATGTGTCTGGACCACAATGAACGTCAGGATAGGACCAGGGACATATTATATAGTGATGATTCTTTGTTTCCACAATTTTTATTGACTGTAGATGCTTCTTCCGCTGGAACCATACTTTCAACATCTCTCCATAAATATCATATGTATGTGCCTCCCAATAAACTCATCTATTTTTTCACAAGCCATATTCACAACTGCCCACCAAAACTCGATCTCGCCGCCCACCCGTCAAAATTCGATCTCGCCGCCCACCCGAATTCAACCGTCAAAATTCGATCTCGCCACCCAACCGTCAAAATTCGATCTCGCCGCCCAACCGTCAAAATTTGATCTCGCCGCCCACCCGAATCCGCCATCCCATCTACCCAAAATTCGATCTCGCCATCCGGCTTACCCGAATTCGATCCGCCACCTACATTCCATCTACCCAAAATTCGATTTCGCCATCCCGCCCACCACCTACCTTAGCTACATCCTCCTTTAGCTCCATATTCCATAACCACGATAGTCTCATGGCTAAGATATCTGCGTCCCACCCAAACGACCCGAGTTCCATCCTCCACCAAAACTTTTTTTTCTCTTACCGAGACAGTGGCGCCATCTCACACCAACAACCGCACTATTACGTCACCAAATTTCCCGCCAGAGTATCGCCACGGCCGCCATTGTTCCCCGACAGAGTATCGTCACGGCGGCCATCTTGAGTTGGCATCAAGTTACTTTATCTACTATTGCGTCTTATGGCGTGTCATCAATATTCGTAGTATGAGAATCAGCCATAGAAATATATATTATATACTCACTCTAGAATGCTAATCCCCATGTCAAAAGTGTTGTAGAAAGTTCAGGCTAGTCCGCAATGCGCAAGCGCGTCATTAGTGATTATTGTAACAGGCCCGGTTTTAGTAAAATATTATGGTACTTGTGAAGATTAACAAACGTTAATTCTGAATCTCGGAGAATAAGGTTGGAAACCTCATTGTGCTTATACCTGTTATTTGTATTGAGCCGATTTGAATACATATTTTCACATATTTATGATCCCGAATATTCAGCAAAGGCCATCAGAAAGTAGAGTACGGTTATTATTCTAATTTACCGCTCTGAAGCGTCTGATTTTTGGTATCACATTCACTTTTCAGCTATAATTAACCAACAAACGGAACCACCCCAAATCGTCGGTGCGAATTTCAAGGAAGCACTGGATTGGAAAATGAATTGAAAAAAACTGTGAAAATTTATTTCAGCTAATATCATGAATAATTTCAACTCAAATTGGATTTATAAAATTGGATGCTTGGAAGCTCGAGATTTTTTTTTCTAGAACGATTCATGTCAAAATACGCAACTGCATTTAATTTAAATTATTTGAAGAGATTAACATGCTATTTCTACGAGTATTTCTGTTTGTATTACCTTATTGCAATTTCCACAATGGGGGTGCATGAAAAAGTGAGTCCAGAAGCATTTTCCTTACCATCAAAGAAAAGCACTTCCATATTGACATAAATTTTCTGAGGCGATTCTGTGTATGTTTAGTACTTTTTGTAGGAATCTAGAACTCATAATATAAGCGGTGTGGTAGAAAGTTGTATCATTCGCCATGCATGCTTACGCAGGCACAGTATTGGTACTGCACTAGGTTTCAAATTATTCTATTGTCGTTTTCACATGAATCTTCAGGACGAAAATGTCTGCCAAGTATTACAATTTTCTCACTCAAATGTTCTGCTCGGGTCTCTTCTTAAAAACAATAACCAAAAATCATGCCTTTTTTTGTCAATCTAAAATAATATTTAAGCTATTTTGAGCAAAGCATATAGGTACGTAAAAAATTTCATTATCTACCAATAGTATATTGTGTATCTAGTAGTAAAAGCAATACATTCCCGGACGACAATGTAAATTGTTGGCCGAGGCGTTAAGCCGAGGCCAACAAGCATTGAAGTCTGGGAATGTGCTTTTACTACGAGGTACACATACTATTTTTTTCTGAAATCGCAATCAGCATTATCAAAAACTAAGGAATTCTACATATTGTTTGCGTGAATTCAATAACTGTCTAAAATGTAAACAAGCCGGCAAAAATTTTCCCGTATCGTTTTCGATACGGGAAAGTACTTTCTCTGAAATCGTTCAAGAATGCCCACTTTCTCGGAGCAACTTCAGGCCTCAAAATACGCTAATCTAGTATTTTAGTCCGTTGCTAAGCAACGAACTTTCTCGAACCGTTTTCAGACCTAAACGGTACGGGAATAGTAATTTACGTAACAAGTCCGGAAAATACTGTTTTTTGGACGAGTAGACCAACTTCTAGGACGAGCGTTAGCGAGTCCTGGAAGTCTACGAGCCCAAAAAAACTGTTTTCGGACGTGTTGCGTACACTATTTCTTCGGCAATCATGTAGAATAACAAATCAATGAGACGCATTTAGTCTAAGAGACGAAGAGAGGTCGACTTTCACCCATCTGTTAACCGGATGAAACGATTCCAAATTTGAATATTTCGAACATTTCAGTTCTTATTTGTATTATATATTGAAATTCGAACAGAATATAGGTACCAACAGAAACAGTCTAATTCTTATTTATATAATACTTTCCGGCCTAGTCCGGGAAGTACGTACTTCCCGGACTAGGCCGGGAAGTGCTACTTTCCCAAAGAAAAAGTGTCCGGGAAGTGAACACTTCCCGGATGGTTGCCGGAAAAGTACTTTCCCGTATCGAAAACAATACGGGAATATTTTTGCCGACTTGTTAACATTTTAGACAGTTATTGAATTCACGCAAACAATATGTAGAATTCCTTAGTTTTTGTTAATGCTGATTGCGATTTCAGAAAAAATAGTATGTGTACGTCGTAGTAAAAGCACATTCCCAGACTTCAATTAAAAGCCCTAAATGCGCTGTCAAATTTCTCTCTTTCAAATGACATGTTTATTGCCTAATAACAAAAAATTCTGAATTGGAACACCAAATTATTTTCATTCTTGGCAACGATTTACCCAAACTACACTGATGACGCGCATGCACCCACCGTAAACGGGTCGCATACGCGGCAAGCTTTTCGCCGTAAAAATTGGCGGGATTAGCATTCTAGAGTAAGTATACAATATACAGGGTGGGGCACTAAAAACGAAACAGATCGAATATCTTCAAAACGCATGTGTTGTGAATAAAATGCAAAAACACGTCGATTTTTAATTCAAGGGGGACATCTTCCTATCATAACCTCAACTGTCATACCTCGACCCCCACCCCTTGGGCACTATCACCCAAACAATTTGAATAGGGAAAGTAGTAAGTGTGACACATCATTGAGAAGGTAATTTCATAAGGAATTCAGCCATGTCAATTTTTGCCATCTAACTTTTTATTTTGGCGCCCTCTTGACGGAAAAATAACTGTTCCGTATTCCAAATTATAATACTGCATTTGCAAGCTATTTTGACATAAATTCGGTGACAATGCATTATGGAATTTTTCTAAGAGAAAAAACAACACGGCGGCTCCAAAATAGCGGTCATGATATGCAATTATGGTCCGATTCGATTCAAAATTGATATGTGGTGGTTTTCAAGGTCAGAAATTATGATTAGTTCGTCAATGCAAAAAAACAAGATGGTGGCTCCAAGATGGCGGATAAAATTTGTAATTCTGGTACGATTCGAATCAAAATTAGTGTGTGGGGATTTTCAGGGTGAAAAATTATGATATTTTTGTCAATGCAAAAACCAAGATGATGCACGAAATTTGTATTTGTGGTTCGATTCGATTCAAAATTGGCATATATGGGTTTTACAAGTTTTCAGTATGACTAAAATGAATTAATTAAATTGATAAAATAAAGCTTTTATACAAATGCACTAGAAAGAAAATAATATTTTTTTTTTATATGTGAGACGTAGGTTATTCTGTGCGTAACAGATTTGAAAGCTTGCCACGCGTACAAAATAGGCGAGGTGAAATTTGTATTACGCATAGAATAACCTTCGTCACACGTCTGAAAAAAATATTATTTCTTTTTCAGTGCATTTGTATAAAAGCTTTTTTCGTCACTTTCTTTAATTCATTTTAGTCATACTGAAAACTTGTAAAACCCATATATGCCAATTTTGAATCGAATCGAACCACAAATGCAAATTTCGTCCACCATCTTGGTTTTTTGCATTGACAAAAATATCACAATTTTCCACCCTGAAAATCCCCGCATACTAATTTTGATTCGTATCGGACCAGAATTACAAATTTCGTCCGCCATCTTGGAGCCACCATTTTGTTTTTTGCATTTACGAACAAATCATAATTTCCGACCTTGAAAACCACCACATATCAATTTTGAATAGAATCGGACCATAATTACAAATCATGTCCACCATTTTGGAGCCGCCATTTTGTTTTTTCTCTTAGAAACATTCCATAATGCATTGTCACCGAATTTATGTCAAAATAGCTTGCAAATGCAGTATTATAATTTGGAAAACGGAACAGTTATTTTTCCCGCAAGAGGGCGCCAAAATAAAAAGTTAGATGGCAAAAATTGACATGGCTGAATTCCTATTCAAATTTTTTGGGTGACAGTGCCCAAGGGGTGGGGGTCGAAGTATGACAGTTGAGGTTATGATAGGAAGATGTCCCCTTTGGATTAAAAATCGACGTGTTTTTGCATTTTATTCACAACACATGCGTTTCGACGATATTCGATCTGTTTCGTTTTCGCTGCCCCACCCTGTATATCCCAGTTATCGCTGATAGAAACGGATAACAGTTATGTCTAAGATAAGATAAGATTTTGCCGCCGTTATCGCGCCCAAGCCAAGCCAATCATTTTATATCAAGCAAAGCGTTTCCTTTCAATTTTCGTACTCCCAAAAACAAAATTTGTGAAAACTTTGTTGTGACTTATGCGGCAAAATGGAAAATCTTTTGAGAGAGTGGGGTTTCTCTGAATTCTTGCAAGTATTCGCAGGTGAGTACATTTTTTTTTCTGTTTTATGTAAATGTGTCAATTCGAATAATTTATTTCGTTTAAACTCAATTTTCGAAAGAAAAATCATTCGTAGCTTTACAGCTATGCTCTTTCCGTGTTACAGGCTTGAATGTATAAAATATAGTTTTACCATACATGTGCGAAAAATCAAACTACGTCATTGGGGTGCCGTTAAGGAAAACATCTCTCCGATATTAAACAATTTTTTCATGTTCTTAGGTGTCTCTAAATTATTGACAACAGGGTGGTCCATCAATACCTTTGCATCTAGATTTTATCCCTTATGGCAAATCATACATCTTAAATAACATCAATTTTATGGGGACACATTCTTATTTTCTGAATCCAAATTACATTGACTAGAAGTTTATTTTACAAGGAATATTTTATTGGATTGTTCCCCAAGTTGAAGGCAACCAAACTTGAAAAATATATTCTGTTTTTCAGCTTGTGAAATACCCTTTTGATATTGATGACAATGAAAATGCCACGTCATCAAACACATCAACTGTTACCATCGAAACAATCAATTTTCCAATAGAAATAGAAGCAAATTATGAAAAAGATGAATCTGTATTACCAGAAATTCCTAAAAGACAAAAGTTGGAACTTACCTCCCCGTTTGACAGGGTTTGTGTTTATTGAATGATTGTATACTTAGAATGTCCTAATTTTTCACTGTTTTTTGTTCCAGGATTTGCTCGAACATTTACCACCTCTTCACAGAATATCCATCTTATAAGTATGACTCACATGAATATTAGTAAATTTTTCTTCAACGATATTTTTTTTTTAGAGTTTCCCAGATGGAATTTGTAAATGATTCAAAAGAAATTGAAAATACTTTTCCCTTAGAATATGACAAAATTAAATTCCTCTCCCCGTCGTCAATGTGGAGGAAAGTTATTGGCAAAGTATACAAATTTAAAACTAATATACATACAACTATCTGGATGAATACCAAACAGGTGTGTTGAATGGATTTCTGTTCTTCTGAATACTTAATTTTCCATTTGTTTCAGTCCCTGGTGATACTTCGGAGAATATTAATGAAGTTAATAATTTTCAAGAGGATGTTTCATTATCATTATATGAATCACCCTGTATACATATTCTTATTCAATATATATTCTTTTCTTTCACAACAAAATGTTATTTATTATGAGTAGAAACTATGTTGGTGGTGTTTACGAATATATCACATTATAATTATAAGGAGAAAATATTTATTTCATGAATACTAAAATATATTGAAATTGAACGTACAATATTTTAACTATAGGAATTTATTTATAATACCTTCGAATATAATATATGGTATATACTGTATAATGAAGTATATTTGGATTGAGCGAAAATGTATGCTGTCAATTAATATATAATATCTTTATGGTTTTTACAATAAATTATGTTAAAGCCTACAATATTTCTCATAAATAATTGTATCTTGAAGCTTACTATAATTTTTCCCTGTCACATATAGTACCAGAAATTTTTGTAGTCTTTACTATATTTCTGGTTATATCTACTATATTTTTCTCCGTGATCCATATAAAATTCATTTATTGCAAGAATTAAGTGATGGCGATTTTGATCGTAAAATCGAGTTCTGTGAAGTTATGTATATATCAGACGAAAATGTCAACTTTGTAAATCACTTATTGTTTTCTGACGGATCTACATTTTTTTTAAACAAGCACGTAAACTGACAAAACTGTAGGTATTGATCAGACCAAAATCCACATTGAAGGGAGGAAGTTCACACTCATCGACCACAAAAAGTTAATTTTGGTTTGACATTATTGGTGGTCACGTCAGTTAGGACCCTATTTTGTAAATGGAAATATGACAATATTTATTACTCTCACAAGAACATATTATTCCAGAGCTCAAACTATTATTTCATAAAAATAACAATCCCAATTTACCGGCAGAACAAATATGGTTACAACATGATGGACGTGAAGTACGGTCATATCTCGATGAAATTTTTCCTGATAAATGGTTTGGATGCAGAGGGGCAATTGAATGACCAGCTAGGTCCCTCGATATCCTTACCTGACTTTTTTCTGTGGGGTTACACAAAAAAAATCATCTACAAAAATAGGCCGCAAAATGTCGAAGAGTTTCAAGAAAGAATAATTTCCACCATTCCCCACAACAGGATTTTAGATTCACTACAGAATTTTGTCAGCGAATTTAGCGAATTTATTCCTGTCAGTAGGTAAATGGTGAACACTTTGAGCATCATATCGAATAGAATTCCAAAGAAAATATTTGTTGTTTATCAAAATTTGTTTTCTCTCTTCTTTTCTGACATAACTATTGTTTGCATAAAATTTGAATTATCCAGGACATTAATTAAAAATGCATTTTTCCGTTTCGTGCATTTTTATCAACCCGGAATAAATATGCTATTTTATTTTCTGTAAAAAAACAATAGTTAAAATTCAATCATATCCATAATATACTCCACATCGTCTGATTTTCATAATAAATAGCCACAATGTCGGGCTTTTGTTTTAAGAAATTTGAGAGTGGTTAAAAGTTATTTTCAAAATTCGATATCTCGAAAACGGTTGAATTCAGGTTATAATGTGCTTTATCAATTTTGTGTAGGATTTTGAACGGAATTGAAATATGGAAAAACATACAGGGTGTTCAATCAAACAAAAGGTAACTTTGTTTCCTCATGAGTTTTTACTGATCATGTATACTTAATTTTCCTTCATTCTTATAGATTTTGAAAAACCATAAAACTTTTTTACATTTAAATTTTTGGCTATCATCTTACTTTAGACATCGACTGTTTTCATACATATCTGCGACCCTGTATCATGAAATCTTAGCAGGCAAAAGCATTTTTCCTGATCGTCATCCCTCAAATAGATACTAAAAAAAAATGGGGAAATAGTGTTTCAAGTAATTTTTGAATCGATGTTTCTTCAGCCTGTAACTGAAGATGAGCTGAGTAGTTTTGAACATAAAATAAAAACAAGCATGATATGATGATGAAATACCAATAAGTTATTTGAAACTATGCATAGACTCAACGCTGGCATTATGTGCTTGATTAAAAATAATTATTCAAATATGGTATTTTCTCCAAACAACTTAAACTACCGTGTTATCGACACCAATTCAAAAAAAAATAAGGTATAAAAATTTTTTAAAGACAAGCTTCTATTCAAACGCAAATGTGTGATGTAAGTTTATTGATAAATCGATAAAACCAATATAATAATAATAATAATAATGAGGACACATCCTAACCTAAAATTGTATAATTTTTGCTGGCTACTACAGTTTTCTGCCTAACGTGGTATAATTTTTTTGAATTGCTTAGTGGGCTGTGGCGTGGTGTGAATGAAGGAAACAACAAAGAATGTTCATTCAAAATGAAACTTCAATATTCTTTTATTATTCTGTTCGTGTAATAATTTTAACAAATACAACTGGTTTTCCCAATGAGTATCGAAAATCCTTTTTTTTATTATCCCTTCATCTTAATACTTGTCAAATGTCCTCAAATTCCTTGCGCGTGCTTTGAAGGCTCACTTGTGCACTTGTATCATAATATACCTTTCTTTTTCGAAAAAAATCATGTTGCTTTAGAAAACCACAATAATTTATTTCTCAAAATCGAAGGAATTTTTATTCATTCATTAATTTATCATTTTCAGGTAGCCTGGTTCCAGGATTCCTTCGTGCTGCAACCGACAGACAGACGCCTCATGTCCAAAGTCGGAAACACTCACACTCTCACGATCAGGAATGTCCAAGTATCTGATTTCGGAAACTACAGCTGTTCTGTGTCCAACTCAATAGGAAGAGATAAACGATACATAGAGTTGTCTGGAAAACCAGGACCAGCTAAAATAATAAGTGGGCAGTATTCGAACCCTCACGAGTACGACCTCAAGTGGGTTGTTCAATCGGTGTTTCCTATAGTTGAGGTGCGGCTGCTGTATAGAAAAATAATGGTGAGTTCACCGATTCAAATTGGACATTTTCCATATTATTTTCAGAAAAAAACAAATACAATCTATAATTTCGAGAATTTCGGAATACCCTTCTCCCCAATGGTTCTTTAAATAAAGCAAGTCACAAAACAACTCTCTAGAATTGAATTTTTGCTCAGAGTTTCTGTTGTGAGCGCAGTATCAATTTGTTTTTCCAACTAACTGATTGTTTCTTTCATTATGTACATGTTTGCCTCGTTTTCACCTATGATTCTATTCATCTTTGTCTCGAAGGCTCCCATTTCTTCTTCTAATCGGTTCGCCACAATTCAAATTTCTTTTTTCAAACCCTTTGCGTTTTCGAGGAGTTTGTCTTCCAGAATCTTCGAATTTTCTTGAATCATTTCTTTCAGATTCTTCGAAATGTATTGAAGTTCTTCTTTCAAAATCTCCGAATTTTCTAGAAGCGTATCTTCTAGACACTCTTCATGAATTTTTTCTTCCAGATTTTTCAGGTCTTCCGAATTTTCTAGAAGTTTATCTCCCAATCTCGTTGAATTTTGTTGCAGTTTATCTTCCAGGCATTCGGTATTTTCGTCAAGTTTATGGCTTTCGGCATTTCAACAGACGTGAATGGTGATATCATTGTTGTCTACTAGCAAGCGTTGGTCGGATGTACTGGAGAAATGTGTATCGGACTGATCCGGCTCCAGATCGTTACAGTATAACAATTAGCATTATGTTAATCAAACAGGACTGTCTGTAGACTAGTTTCACTGTTCTGCCGATCATCCGTGTAGATCCGATCAAGACAACGAGTTAATACTCCTACTCGTCATCTTGCAATTGATTTCCATTAGCTTCTGTCAAATATTCCTACGATAACTCCGGTACCCACTGAGAAAATGGAAAGTATATGTACCACAGAAAGCATTCCACTGGGCCCAGACTTCAATCGGAAGCCAAATAATATTTCAGCATGTGAAATAAATGAAAATTTCATCGTGTGGAATTGGGCATTCTTGGCTTAAAGGTCATAATTTCATCAAATGAGTTATTAATAATCCAGACTATCGCATATTTCCTATACTACAGGAGTTTCGTCGGCAAGCATCGAACAGAAAATAATCTAACATCTCTTTTACGTCTGCCAAAGGGTTTGCTGAAATATATCATTCCCTAATTTTAATACATGCAAACAACGATATAGACAGAAATTGCTTAGAATATTGGATAAGTTCAGTCAAATATGAACCTTTTTCTCGAATTTCATGAAAACTGGGGTCGGCTAAGGAAAACAAATGATCGAATGAAATAATATGTTTTCCAATATGTTGTTTCACGCATTGAAAGAACAATTCACCCTATTTCTTTTCTCTTTTTTTTTTCGGGAGCAGTTTTTTTGGAAAAATTGTGGATAAAATGGATTAGTTTATACAGAGTGACCCATTTGAAAGCGGGCCACCTCTCTAAAACTGTTATTTATTATTCGATTCAGAAGTTTTTTTTTTCAATAGATAGATCATCAATAGTTCTATTGGAGTGCCATAAGTTTGAAATAAAAATATAAATTTCAAGGCCCACATCGATTTTTTTTTCAAGGTCATAAATCTAAAAACATACTAGCAATTTTTTTCAACAAAATTTGACGACGCCACTGGATTTGTAATGCTTTCAAAAGGTTGTGCCCAAAATTTCAAGATAAAATTATTTTTTTAACAGAAATATAGCATAAGTAAAATATTCCAATCACTATCAAAATAATTCAAATAGTTGTATATTAAATAACAATTTTTAAATAATATAGTTTAAAATACTCCTTCAGAACATAACAACTTTATGTGCGATATAGAGATCTATTAGCACACTGCAGTTTGTTGTCAAAGAATAGAAATGCACATCTTTACATCAAATAATATAATTACCAATATTAATAACATGAATGAACCACTAACATGATAGTGCCTACACATTAAATTTTGGACTGTTCCACCAAATCTCCATTCAATTCGATACATTTATCATATCGTTTTCTAATGTTAACCAAAACATTCAATAATTGATTTGGGGTGATATCTCTGCAAGCCTGTCTTATTCTTTCACGCAGTTCGTCTTTGTTCGTTGGGCGAGTTTTGTATACTTTTTCCTTAACGCAGTCCCATAAAAAAATCAAGTGGAGTCAATTCCGGGGATCTGGGGGGAAACTCGATCAGTGGACTATTTCGCCCTATCCACCGATTAGGAAAATTTTTTTCCAACCAATCTCTAACAATCCTGCTATTGTGGTTGGAACAGCCATCTAATTGAAATAGAAGATGGGCCTCTTCTGCTAGTGGAAGATCATCCATAGCGTTGGAAAACTCGTTTTTCAAAAAAAATTCAAAAAAATTTGACCATTCAAATTGTTTTCAAAAAAAAAGGGGCCAATTATTCTGGTATGTAATATTCCGCAACAAACATTTATTTTTTGGGAGTACTGTCTTCTGCAATTTATTTTCTTCCGTCCAGTACCTTGAATTTTGAGAATTAACTGTTCCATTGGTTGTGAATGTTGCCTCGTCACTAAACAAAATTTTTTTCAGAAAATTCCTGTTATTTAGATATTCTCCTTGAGCCCATAAACTATACTCCATCGTCTTTTCATTATCGCCTTCTTCTAAGATGTGAAGAAACTTTGGTTTAAAGGGATTCATATTATTATATTTCCTAAGATTTCTCCTTATTGTTTCACGCGGTAAGTTAATGTCCAAACTTGCAATTCTCACACTTGTTTTCGGATTATTATTAAAATAATTTCGAATTCGTTCAGAATTATTTCGTCTCCGTCTTTGTACAGTATTACTATTCTTCAGAATATGTTTGCTACCAGCTCCATACGATTGAAAATTTTGTTTACTCGTCAAACTGTATAGCCCTGCTAATACAATGCTAATACAATGTTATTGAAAATTCTAAATACTTCCCTTTCGGATCTATCGTTGTTACCACGAAGTTTTACTATTTCAATTTTCTCCTGCAGAGTCAAATTATCTGCCATACTTATTTATTAGTGTAGGTACTTGAGGAGTTATAAACTTCACTATTAATACTAACAAATTTGTGTCTTTTATTCTAATGACTTGTCATCTCTATAGCAGCTAAGGTTTCAAAGCCTTCTGATAAAAATAATATTTTCGAAATCTGTCAACCAGCAAAGAGAAACTGCATGAAAGAATAAGACAGGCTCGCATAAATGTTACCCCAAACCAATGATCGAATTTTGATGGAATCTTATAATTAGTTAGCATTAGAATTTAATCGGGAATTGGTTGAAAAGTACGAAAATTAATGTGCAGGCACTCTAATCTAAATCCATTCTTTTGTTGTACTTTATTTATTTTATCAATATTGGTTATTATTGATTATTGAATATTGATTCCTATTTGATGTGCAGATGTACATTTCATTTCTCTGACAAAAAAACTGCAGTGTTCTGATGGACATAACTATCTCCCGTACTATGGAGTTATGTTTGGAAGAAACAGAATTTGATACCATTTTGAATAACTGTTTACAAACTCGACTGCTAACGACCTAAAAGAGCATTTTGAACGATATTTTTAAAAAGATTGTGATTTATATGACGACTATTCGAAATACTTGGATAAAATAACAAGAATATTACTTATGCTATATTTCTGTTGAAAAAAAATGTTTTATCGTGAAATTTTTGTCACAACCTTTTGCATCACAAATCCAGTGTCGTCATCAAATTTTATTTAAAGAAATCGCTAGTACCTATGATTTTGGATTTTTGACCTTGAAAAAAATTCGAAGTGGACCTTGAAACTTTTATTTCTATCTTGACTTCACAACACCCTGATAAAACTATTGATGCTCTATCTATCGAAAAGAAAAGCTTCTGAATCGGATGATAAATAACAGTTTTAGAGAGGTGGCCCGCTTTCAAATTGGTTACTCTGTATATAGGAAATATTTCCAAGAGATGACAGTTAATATTACAATTATTTAATCAACGTTTCAAATTCTTATCTGCTTTTATATCAAAAATATCCAAATGGTGAATGTCATCATCAAATTATGGAACAAATTCGATACTTCGTAAGCAATGTACCTTTAACAAAAATCATGAAATAGGTCGATTTTTGTTTTTAAATGCTGATTTTTGAAAGTATATTATAAGGAGGTTATGTCACTGGTTTTGACGTAGTGAATAATCCGTACTTTTTGCAAAATGAAGTAGATTTTGTGGTACTTCAACTGAAATGTCTTTCAATTCTGCATTCAATGATAATAATTAATTTGGTTTTTTTGTAAAGGGTGAACAAAAATTAATATTTTAATACAATAAAATACAACAGTTGAATAAGATGTTTAAAATGCCATCCACCAGTCTCTTGATGATGAGCAAATCTACAGACACATTCCTCTTGCACATTGCGAATAAGTTTTGGAAGTTCTGCTAATTCGATTTCAAAGTACTGTAGATTTTGCGGCCTATCTACCTAGACTTTTCAAGAAACCCCACGAGATAAAATCCAGGGGCGTTAGATCTGAAGATCTTGGGGGCCACTCTATCGGTCCGCGTCTACCAATCCACCTCCTAGGAAAACAATTATTCAAAAACTCGCGAACATCACGTGCATAGTGCGGGGGTGAACCATAATGTTGCAACTATATACTTTCACTTGGTAAGTTAGGATTGTTGGCGTTTGGCAAAATATCGTCAAGGATAGGTATAAGTCCATTCCTAAATAACTCCAAGTAACGCACCCCTGTGAGATTTCCTTCGCAAAAATAAGGGTCAATAATCATGTCGTTCATTATCCTTTCCCAAACATTGACTTCCTGAGACTGTTGATTATGCCCATCCAGTGAAAGTTATTCCTACTGCAATATCTGCAATTTTGACGATTCACTGAACCATTTAGGCAAAACTTAGCCTCATGGGAAAACACAATTCAATAAAACGTGGATTGCGGTTGCATAAATCCTGCATAATTCAACAAAACTCGGGATCATCTTCTTTGAGTTATTGATGTAGCTGTACTTTGTAAGAATGATACTCTTCTGCTTTTAGAATACGTAAACAAAGCGTTGGGATATGCCATGGTCTACTGCAATTTGTCGTGAAGTACTGTGAAGATTATTCTCTACACCCAATAGAACATCGAGTTTCACGTTTTCTTCTATTCTAGTATATCCAGCATGCAAGTGGTCGTGGCGGTAGAGCGATTGGCTTCCACCCAGGCGGTCTGGGTTCGATCCCCGGTCGCGTGTCACTGAGCTGAAGTAGTTCGGATTCCACTTTTATTCAAACGTTAGGTCTCGGATCTCCCTTGCTCGCACAAGCAATATTTTGTCATTACTCTAAATATGATTAAACTATTGTAATGTTAAACAGTATTGGCTTTGCTTGGCCAGTTTAAGAGGGGCGACCGGCTATACCTCCGTTATTACAAAAATTGTCAAAAAAAATTCACGCAATGAAAATTTCAAACAGGTAACGTTGGCGTTCACTTATTGTTATTTCGTCATAGTACAATGAAAGAAATTGTTTTTAATATTAAAAAAAAGAAATAAAACTCTTCATTTATTGATAATAATATATTTTATTTGCGGCTTAATCAGCAGTTGCTAATTTGTTTTGTATTTACATCCTACTTACAGATTTTTCTTATCAATAATTTTCGTGACGACCCAGATAAATTATAAAATGTATATCAATGAATTCGTTTTCTCAGTGCTTTGAGGTAGAGTGCAGGGTGTAGGGTGCGTTTATTTTTTCACATTGTTAATCCACTAGAGTCACTTCAGGGTTCACAGGACTTTAAAACAAACAACATCAAATAAACCAAATAGGCCCAGACATAATACACATGGAACAATATGCATATATGGGTATATGAAATGTGCATTCGTGCAAATATTTTTTATTAGTGTATTTTTCACATTTTCCTTCCGAAGGACTACTTCCATACACTATTGAGCCTCCCTGTAAAACGTTAACCACCATGGTTCAAAATAATACATTTTTGAATTAAAGGTTTGAAGTACTTCATAAACATATTGATTCTACACTGTAGGCTCGGACGCCACGTTCAAAAAATACAACTACCAGCCAGAAATTATTACAGACCCTGTAAAATTCAGAATAATGTTGGAAAATAAAGAAAAACTTTGGTATATAACTATTTTTGATATTTTCCGTACACACAATACCACGTTCAATGTTCTCTGTTCTCGCGCTACATTTTATCTAGAGGAATTAGTCATACCGTATATGGCGAGAAACAAGATAGTGTTGAATACTGATAAGACATTGCTGGTAAACTTCTCACGGAGATACATCAATAGGGAGATCCGTGAGGGGATCACGGTTCTGGACAAACGTATAGACGAGTCAGACTCAGTGAGGTACCTGGGAGTACAACTGGACAGGCGGTTAACACTAAAGAATCACGTCACCTTGGCGGTCCAGCGAGGAGCGGGAGCGGTCAGAAAGACCTACCCGCTTATCGCTAGGACGGCCAAGATGAACCAGGACAATAAAGTGCTGCTGTACAAGCAGGTGATCAGGCCAGCAATGACCTACGCCTGTCCGGTGTTTTGCAGCCTCCCCAAATATCTCATGCAGAGATTGGAGAGGATGCAGAGCAAAGTACTTTGTATCGTCACGAACAGTGACAGGTACATTCGGCTGGTTGATTTGCGAGAGCTAGCCAACATACCGACCACCGAAGACCACATCAAAACCCTATCAGACAAGTTCTACAGGTACTTCATCCTGGAGAGCCCCATGACTAGGAACATGTCATCAGTGAGAGCTCACCACAATATGAGGTGGAAGCATGGTGGCTCCTTATACCAGGCTCTGGATATTTTCCCGTAGAATCCAGAGGATGAGTGACACATGACCGATGACACCATGAACACAACCCGGTTTTTCGTTGTTTTTATCCGGGAACTACTCAGAACTCTATGAAGAAAACTCTAATCACACGTAACATATTCATTCACCTGCATAACTTGGAGGAGGCCGGAAAACCAAGCTGAGACAAACCGCATACAGCGAATGCTGCCCATACGACATCGTGGGGCCTGTCTTGGGACAAGTGAGGAGAAGTTTGCCCGCCCGCTGGAAGCCCCAGAAGGGCTAGAGCGAACCCCAACCCTAGAGCAGTCAAAACTCTCTCCTTCACCTCTTCCCTGTGGCGGTATCGGATAGATTAAGACTCGATGCACTCGGGCGACTGGATTCGCAGCGCGTGCGAAGCGTTCTCTGAGAGATCACAACAACGAAACTTCAGTACGTTATTTTCTTCAAGCAAGGATGTATCTCGCCGCGAGATCGTGGCGAAGTAGCAGTCGAAGAAACGAATAGTACGATTCACACGTAGGCGAGCTCGCAGCGAATTCGCCGCGTGCACGCTGCTAGCCGCCGGTGCTCACCAGGGACTGCTACTTCGCCACGATCTCGCGGCGAGATACTCCTTGCTCGAAGTAGATAACGTACCGAAGTTTCGTAGTTGCGATCTCTCCGAGAAAAGCTCGCCCGTGTGCATTGAAGGATGGCGTGCTCTCTGCGAGAACGCTTCGTACACGCCGCGAATCCACTCGCCCGTGTGCATCGATACTTAACTGTTTTTTTAGGAGGCATATTGTTAGACGCGGACCGAAAGAGTGGTCCCCAAGACCTCCAGATCTTACGCCTCTGGATTTTTTCTTGTGGGGTTGTTTAAAATCGAAGGTCGTAAAATCTACAGGTGTAAAATTGGATTAGGATCAAAATTGGCAGAATTACTCCAGAATTTATTCGCAATGTGCAAGTGGAATGTGTCCGCAGATTTGCTTATCGCCAAGAGACTGGTGGATGGCATTTTGAACATCTCATTTGACTGTTGTATTTTGTTGGATATAAAGTTATTCTCTTACTAAAATACAATATTGATTTTTGTTCACAAACAAATCAAATTAATTATTATCATCGAATGCAGACATTTCGGATGAAGTATCATAAGACATCTATTTCAATTTGAAAAATATACCAATTATTTCACCACATCAAAACCAATGACAATTTCTTTAGAATATACATTCAATTCGTCATTTGAAAACAAAAATCGACCTATTTCAGGATATTTGTCAAAAGTACATAGCTTCGAACTGTATAAGCAATTAGAAGTTTGCTTGCTATTCGTCAGAATACTTTTTGGCTCAAGAGTAAGCATTCTGATGATTCGTGAACAAAAATATCTGAAATCCAAATCGAATAATTTCACAAAAGGTTTGTCGAGGTTTTAAGAAATATTGGGTTCTGGAACTACAGGATCATGTACAGTTGATAAGAAAACCTGTTCGATTTAGCTTCACGTTCGTTCTCTTTTTTTCATCTTCCTATGATCCTGACGTCATAGACTAATATTTTTTGGAATCATAAGAAAGCTTATGTTACTGATTTCGAAAACGACAAGTTGAGAATCACCTATTCAAAAACATTCTCATGGTTCATATGTTTCAGTCCAACTCCTCCTACCACCACCCAGGACACTGGCACGACCTCCTGGTGAAGCCAACCCAGAGCTATAATTCTGCTACGAGCGAGAGGACACAGAAGTATCGCATTACAAACCTCCAACCAGATTCTGTATACGAATGTCTGATCCAGACCAAGAACCAACATGGCTACGGAGAGCTCTCAGACCTGCACCAATGGTTCACGTCTCCAAGAGGACGGTACATCATGCAAAACGGTTGTGAGAGACTGTTTGGAGGGGCACCGTGGCCCCTGATATTTGTATTGAATTTGTTGTGTTTGTGGTGGGTGTTTCTGAGAATGCTAGGCTAGATATATTTCCGTTTAATTAATACAGGGTGTTGAGAGTATAACTGCTGCCGTAATATCAATAGCTGAACTCAAATGAACAAAAAAGGTATATGAAGAACATAACTGTTTTTATTAATGTGGCAACATTCCATTAGCTCGAAGAAGAACGACTCTGTGTTAAAGATTTCTGACATTAATATCTTCTTGCAGTTGCAAAAAAATTTAAAGTTCCCAATTTCTGTGATATCCACATTCTACATACGCAAATTGTTTTGATTAATATGGCAACATTGTATTAACTCAAAGCGACTCTGTGCCTGTTGAGGGGCAAGCGAGAAACCCCCGCTGGTGTTAACGAGTACTCTTTAGTCCTGCTTACGAGTCATTATCGTAACCCTGTCTTCTGCAAAGCTCATACAGGTAATTAGATGTCATAATTATATTTCACTATTGCTCGATCCCGGAAAAATTTGACGGCTGAAAACCGGATTGCGATCTTAGACCTCTCGAAATTTTGTGAGTTGTTGTTTCTACTCGCGTTAGTGGAACAGGTCTAGCCCCTCGTGTCTTCCAGTCTCATTGTGTGTTCGTGCATTTTGGTAATGCCCGCTTTCACACGAAGGTCATCCAAACGGGTGTCTCTATCACTTTTGAGACCATACGCAGTACTTTATTCTGCATTCTGTCCAACCTCGTGAGTTATGTGTTGTACAGGCTGCAGAACACTGTACAAGCGTGGATCGTAGCAGGCCTAATGATTTGTTTATAAATAAGAATCTTATTCTAAATTGCCAGCTTGGAGGTCCATGCATTTGAGGGTAGGTCTGCTTTACAGCGGCCTCCGCCCTCTGGATCTCCAAACTGACATGCCCGTGAAATTTCAAACGCCTGTTCAGTAGTGCGCCGAGGTTTTTCACCGACTCAGACTTCTCCACTTCATTGTCTTCAACTCCTGAAAAGTTTAGTCTCACAAAGATTCAACTTTTCCGTAAAATTCCCCTGCTCAATTTCGGCTAGATTACGATTTCGTGGATCTACAGATACGTGATGATTTTCCGATCAAGGTAATCTCGCAGCAGCTAGGCTGCATCCCTGCTCGCATAGCACTCGCAGATAGGGAGAACAAATGAGGGGACAGGCTGGAGCCCTGAAGTACTTCCACCTCGAGTTTGTATTCTTTCGATATAGTGGCGTTAGCTCTCACTCTGAAAGTTCTTCAAACCAGGTAGAAATTCATAAGCTTTACCATATATAAGACATGTTTGCACAAAACGTCTAGGTGATCTATCCATACCGGATCAAACGCTTTGATCCAGAAAGACCTGATGGTGTTCTTTCCGATTAGAAGCGTGTCTCCATACCTGGCAATTCACTCAATGTTGACTCAATGCATAAGAATGCATTGAGTGATTTATTTTGTGTACTAATATTCTTTATTTCACAGGTAATTCTTGTTGATAATTTCACTCGCCTTATGAAACCCGCCTTTCCTGCAATATTAGGACCAATGCCTCGATAATACGCAGTTCCTAGCTTTCGAGCCGGTAATACCACTTTGTTATGGCAACCACGTATCCAAACAACAACGGAGAAATTAATATCATCTTGCTACTTATATGAATGTCAGTCTGACAAACTTCGTGTCTATCGGTCATTATCTATAACTATTGAAGAATTCAAGACAATGGAACTTTTTTACTTTGTTGAATCGTGAAATTATCTCAATAAATACTACTCGTGCTCACAATACTATCGATAATTCTGTCAGAAATCTTAAACTCAATCAAATTGCTTTGAGGTAATACCACTCGTCCTGAAGGACTCGTGGTGTTACCAAGCAATTTGATCTCGTTGATTTCTGACAGAATTACTATCGATAGTATTGCTAGCACTCGTGGTATTACCACCGAAATTACTATTTCATAATGTCTCTTCAAGTTTGTTAGTTTACATTTTTTTGTTGTATTTACCATGCATAATGGTCTACCTGTGATTGTCATGAAGTAGATTAGATAAATTTGGGGCTTTCGTGCTACAAGCCTCTATCTACACCGCGACCTTTTCAGATCTATTGCGTGTGCCCTCTAAATCGTTTAGAGTTCTCTATTTTCGTTACGAGACTTCATAGGCTAGTCTTCAAAACTCCCAAGTGTCTGAAAGTTCTTGGTTTTTCTTCTCCCAGCATTAGAAACCTCAGCATTGACAAGCTCTCGCAGTGGCATAGTTCCTGACAGAACCTGCATCGCATTTCTTCCACCAAACCAATTGTACTCATATTTTTGTTAAGCCCACAATGGCCTGTAAGAAGTCCCACTAATATTCTTCTTCTGGCTGAAGATATTCTGTTAATGTTGGCTGTGGTTGTTTGATAGACTCTTTGGCCTGTCTTATTCGTGATGAATTGTTCCACAATTCTCGAGATTTCTTTGGATCCATGATTTGGTGTTTGTTTTTAGTACAGCTTTTGCTATACTGCAAAATGGTTCTGGGCCATTCAGGGCCTTTCTTGCTCTTTCTCGGGCTAGTGAATCGGTCACTTCATTGCCTCTATATCTGTGTGTGCTGGTTCCCAGGCTAGGGTCAGTCTGTTCTGACTGCCCACCTCTTTTAGGGCTTCTATGCTATCCCAAACCAGTTTTGAGGTAACTTGCATTGAGTTGACTGCTTTTATCGCAGCTTGGCTGTCTGTAAATAATAATGTTTTTTTCTGAAAACGCATGCCCTATCAGCCGTTGAGCGCAATGGTGTATTGCAACGAGTTCTGCTCAAAATCCCGCATATTTGCCTAATCTCAATGAGATTTCTATCTTCGCCTTGGTTCTACAAATGCCGGCCTCTGAACCTTCATCAAATTTTGAGCCATTTGGGTTGACAGCGATTTCCACGCATCCCTCAAAAGTATTGTCAAAGCTATAACTGGAAAGTATGATATCTGATGGCATTCTCATGACAGGGTTATTTTCCAACTCTTCGTATAGCTTGTTGTAGTCTCTCCCATGTATATTGCTTATGGGTGCTTGTCCTCTAAGCGACCTGCTCGTGACTGACCTGGCTTCGCCTTAAATGTATATGTATGGTGGAGGCAAGTTGAGCAAGACCTCTAGTGCGGCTGTGGTCATTTTAAGTTGTAGCCCCCAATTTTTCCCACACATTCTCCTGAACAGATTGAAGGCTACTGGCTTGCTTCTGGTGCTGTCTACTGTTATGGGGCCATTAAGAATTGCCGAGGATGGAAAGTGTGCTTCTGTGAGCATCTTTAGGCTTTCCTCAATGTTGTTGTATAGGTGATGTCATTCTTTTTCAAAAAACCTACTTGGTTTACAGTACCGTCTTTGGCTAAGACCTTATGGATTCTCGGGCACATGGCGGTATCTGTTACCTCTTCGCAGAATTTCATCCACGACAGTTTTCTGGCCTATCTTTTTTGTACTGCGTGAGTTCAATCTTGGATGGATTTTGCTTTGTTGAAAAGCTTTCGCACTACACCTCTGGGGGTTTCCTGTGGGACTCTGTGGTTTGAATATGGTTTTAACATGATGAAACATATATGATTTTTGCACAACACACATCAGCACAAATTGAAAGTTGAAGTAAATGTCCGAATGTTGTCGAAGGATCTACAATCATGTTTCGATATTCGTGGGAGGAAAACGTTGGCATATTAAACGTTATCGACTCACGAAATAATCAAAATACGATCATTGTACTTCACACCATTGCAAAATAACCCGACGATATTTTTTATGGATGACATAGAGACGAGCATGATTGCCAATGCTTATCAAATGGCTCTACCTAGAAGTATTAAGTTTCTCAATTGAATTATCTGAAGGCAACGGATTATGTCGAGGTATGATTTTGTTTGTGTCTACACCCGCAGAGGGTATTAGTTGTGCAAAGGGTGCACAACAAAATCAAGAAAAACTCATCAACGACCTTCATCGATTCTCTTCGATTCTGTAGTTGGAAATCGTATCATAGGGCAATTCTGCAGGAGCGCGTTGGTGGCCCACCCCGATATGAAAGCTGTAGTGGCAAATGGGTGGGCCGCTGCGGGACCAAACTACCCTTGGGAGCGTTTCCTTCGAATCTAGCTCAGCCAGAGTTTAAACTCTGGCTTGATGGTGGACGAGTGCGTCGAAAAGTAATTCGGATGTGACGTGAAAATGCCAAAAAAAATCGGCATTTTGAAATACTCGAGCGCGTCATATTTTCATACAGACGGTTCAGGTTGATGTCCTGGTCGTGCTGATCCAAAATCTGAGGATTATCTGGAGAGATTTTCTGAATCTGACGGTTCGGATTTTTTTTCATAATTTTTTTCAAATCTTTAATGCGAAAAATAGAATTAACGGAAAAAAGCATGTAAGTAAAAATAAATTTTGAATAAATTTGTTAAAAAAGTTTTTTTATTTTATTTCCTTCATAAAAATTCATATAAACACAAATATCATACATACACTTTCGGTATTCTCATTCTCTAATTAAATCGAAAAACATGAAACATGAAAATGGACCAATTAGAACAGTTGTGGAGAGAGTGTGTCCAATTTGGAAGATTTATCCTATGTTGGATGGTTATTCTGTCTACGTAAGGTTATTTAGGTCAGGCTAGTTTGTCTAACAAACTACGTCTTTTCAACTTAAGATAATTGTAACTTTTTTGCCTGTAGATGTAAGTTTTTGATGTGATTTGTCCTTTTTCATGCGGATCGCCTATGTGGAAGTCTGGTAGATTAGAATTCTTAAGTGAGAGATAGAGAAAAAGTCAGATAGAGAGAAAATGGTTCGTAGTGGAAAATACATGCTCCACTGCTGCTGCACGCGCTAAACTTTATTGACGATATTTGTTACTTCGGCTTGTGCATATCGGCAGATTATATTTTTCCCGTATTTTCTTCTAAATAAAATAAAAATCGACTGCGCTTGAGAATGTCAAGGTGTCAGGAGTAGGTATTTAAAGAACATTATTCTATGATACTTCTGTAGAAAATAATTTTTACCTACAGATTATCCAAATAAAATATGAATTTATAAATGAATGTGACTATTAACTATGATGATCTACGATTTATATAACTCTTGTTCATTTGAGGTGAAGTTATCGTTTCTCGAAACTAGAGCATTTATACTCAAAGTAGCCTGTATAGATATTCTGTAGAGATTTGTCAATTCTGTTATGTATGCACAAGCACCTGGAATAATCAGCAATGAAAAAATAAGTAAGGTAACAAAACTAGTCCAAGAAAAATTAATGATTATAATTTTTCTGTCCAAATCCAATCCATTTCTGAATTGGCAGGTTCAACTGAAAGTATTGAAAGCTTTTATATACATAACATTTCTGCAAATATTTCTGAAATACTGTGATTTATTTTTTATGTATATACTTCTCTCGAAATTGTGGGAGATTCTAAAACTGATGAGTACTGACATTTTTATATTAGATAGATATATGAAATGAGCTGAATCAATTTTGAGTAAAGGGTAAGGGAAACATTGAAATTGTGTGAAAAGGTTTGACTTATTGATTTACATATAAAAAACAATATAATTTCCATGTCCATACCTGTAAATAAAAGATTTTTGAATTAGTTTAAATTTGTATTCTCCAATCACTCAACTTTCCATTCAATCATTCCTATATTACTTTTGCAATCACTTTTTGGAGATTAAAAGATCATCAAAGTCCTTTTGTTTGCAATATTTTTAGTTATGTGGTTTTTAAGATACAGGCAATGAGTTCCAAAAATATATCGTCGTTGGAAGAATGAGATCTGGAAAAGATATGTGTTTGGTAAGTCTCCAGGTTGAAAACAAAATGGAAGAAAGATAGAAGTTGTCGTGTCGTTCTCAATCAAAATTCTCGAAGTGGAGCGATTGAGTTGTCAACCTACCAGATGTAATATAAAAGAATACGAGGAATATGATTTAATGAGGAGTTGAAGAACTATATTACAGGTTGTGACATCGGTCACAAAATGGCCAGGTCCTGACTATTGGATAATTCATACAATGTTACACAAGACTCTCAGATACCAACATTATGGTATTGATATAATTGTTACTTCTATACAGGATGTTCCTTAAGTACGTGTAGAAACTTCAAGAGCATGTTGCTGACGTCGAAATAGGAAAAAAAAATTCCCATAAAGTTATTCGTTTCTAAGATACATAGTGTCATAGTTTAATTTGTTTTTTGTGAATAAATGCCGAAATATTTGTGATATTCGAGTAAAGTTTGGTATCAAATTTTGTGTAAATTGTGAAAAAACTAATTTCTAACTGAATTTATTTTGAATTAAAAAATCTTGTCATTCACAATCACTTGCATCGATTATTTCAAATCTCAATAACTCGAAAACAGTTGCTCGCAGTGACCTCTACCAAGAATATATTTTGTACACAAACTAAATAATAAATATTCCCAGATACCAACTTTACCAAAATATCAAAATTATTTTGAAATTATTCACAAAAATGAAAACAAGGATTCAACTTTGACACTCTGTATCTCAAAAACGAATAACTTGTGGACATATGTTTAAGGGGACTTTTCAGCAATACGCTCCTAAATTTTCTACACTTACTTAAGAAACACCCTGTATAATGTGAATACGCACTAGGCCTTCTTATAGGAATACTAACAGAGGACATAAGTCAGAAACAAGATTACGACGTTTTATACAGTGATGTCCTAAAGTAATGAATACAATAATTTTCCACGTTATTATTTTTTAAGAAAAACCCTGAGTCACGTCGAGTTATGTTTTCGAAAAGAGATAAAAAATCGCCGCATTGGTCCAAAACTGATTCGAATCTGGAAATGAGTTTGATTTTTTATTTTGACATAGAAACAATTCATTATTCTGGAACTTTCACTTCTAAAGACTGAACTAGGCCTGAAGGGGTTGCCACTATGAAAAAAAAAACGCGCTGAAACTCTGCCTCTATGGTGGTGTGGAAACGAACGGGTTTATTGTTTTCTCCAATGTGTTTATTTTTTTACTAGAATCCGACATCAAAGTTTTAGTTTTGAGCCCTAGGAACAGAAAATACCCCACATTGTAGAAAGTTAAAGTGTACCTAGATATTGCTTACTGCTGGTAACAATGTTAAACCTCATCAATAAGTATTTGATACGAAATGTCATGGTTTCAAAATTATTTATTAGGACACAAAGTTTCTGGATTCAATTTTTGAATATTTTTTTTATTGCAGAAATTGTTTCCATCTTTGACAAACAATTTCTTCAAAAAAAATGATCTCCGAAATACCATTTCAAAATACCTTCACAGCTGGTCAATCCTATCTTGGCCACAGTGTTTATCAAAGAAGTAAACGCAAACAGTTTCCATTGGCAACTTCGAAACACAAGTTAGGATTCTTGTTGTTTTTTACTAGTAGATTTGGATTATTCAAGAGTGTGTTTTCACTTGATTTCAGTCAGAATTTCGAATTTTTTATTTTCACATTGACAGCTACATAAAAAAAAATCTGGTCGTAGAAAGTGGATAAAAACTCTCAGCCGTATTGTTTGCATATCAAGTCAGTGGTGGAAGAAAACTCCTACCTCAACGGAGTTAAAGTTAAAGTCCTATAAATGTTCAGTTGGCAGTTTTTTTATGACTGAATCACCCTGTATTCCTTGGAGTGTATGATTATATATTTGTTTGATTTTTCCATCAAACAAATATCTTAACTCAAAAATACTGGGTGTCCACTTAAACTCCATTATGAATAGTTTCTATAATCATAGATCACACAGTATAAATTATGGGCATTTCAGTTTTTTTCAATATAAAAACAAGGTATCTAGTGAAAAAAATAATTTTGCTTATCCCAATTTTCAATTGCTTATAGTGCCCTAACGGCTCATTTCTGTATAGAGGTTGAGGCAAAATTGCTTAAATCATCTTTACAACCCCTATGAGTTTGTCACAATAATACCAGTAACGATTTTTTTTTCACTCTAAAAAGAATTATTCAAATAAATAAATTATGTGATTTTAGTATCACTATCATACTTCAGGCTTTTTATATACCCTAAGAATGAAGTTTGCAATGCACATGCCAAATCTCTCTTCTGTTAAAAGTTTGTTGAAACTCGTCCATCAATAAGAAAGTTATAGGAAAATGAAATTTTAAAAGTATGCCGTTTAATCAACCCACCAATTCAGTTTAAGAACTCTTATCAAAATTTGGAATATGCCAGGAAGTCTCGAAATATCACTGTCCAGAATTTCATCAATATCTCTTTATAAATAAGAAAATCACAGGATAACAAAATTTAAAAAATATGTTGAATGAATTTCATGAAAATATCATTTTATTTAATGATTTTTTTAAAATTATTATTTATTGATAGATTTCGATGAAATTCTGATCAGTGATATTTTGAGACTCCCTGCATCCAGTGATGTATTCCGAATTTTGGATAAGAGTAGAAATTGAAATGGTGGGTTGATTAAACGGCAAAATTTTTAAGTTTAATTCTCCCATAACTTTTTTATTGATAGACGAATTTCAACAAAATTTCAAAATAAACCATTTGAACGAGCCGCGAATCCAGTGGTGTAGTCAGATTTTTTCTCAAAAAATCGCTAAAAATTTTTTCAGTTTTTTACCTCGACAAAAAAAGAATATTTGGCCCTGAAAATGAAGATTTATTCAAGAAATTTGGTGTTCTAGTGGACGTTTTGATCATCTACCTGATGAAAAAAAATCATTTCAATCGGTTGATAAAAGTATGTTTTATAGGGGTGCTTCCATTTCAAATGGGCCACACAGTATAAAACATCGATATCATGTTTCCGACTTATGACTTTTTCTTCTGGTCTTGAAATACTATTTTCTTCTTACATGCAAATTTCCATCAACAAGAAAATTAAAAAAAATTACACAAATTTTCCTACAACTTTACAACTTTTCTTGAGGTACATGCAAAGCTTGTGGGAATTTTATTATGATGTTTACCCATCATCAAAATCGTATGGTTCAAACGCCATGAACGACAAAGTTTGCAGGAAAACGAAAAAAAATTTCACGAACTTTTCCGTCCGGAAAATATACCTCAACAGCTGACCGCTTATGGGAAACATTTTTCGGGTTCCTAACGATATTAAATTTCATTATGTCGATTGCCATAAACGAGAAAATGCATCAGCATCCAACAATTTTTTTACAAGATCGCGCCCCTATTTCAACCCTTTAAGCACGTGCAAAATTTTGGTTTTTCACTATTAGATTGTAATACCTATTCATGTGTTAAAATGCCATAAACAAGAAAAATTTTTTCTGCAAAAGTAAAAAGAATTTTCTATATGCCTAGCACACGTCCGATCGCATAATTTTCATTTTTTGAGCTCAACACTGACATAATTTTCAGTGGTTAAAATTCCAGAAACGAGAAAATAAGTCAGCAAAATCTGTCGTTATCTGGCGGTCTATGAGTTTGAACTTGGACGAAGTTAAAAGAGAATATAAGATTTCAAGATCAGTGGTTAACCAGGAGAGCTTTCATTGAAGCCACCTGTTCGACATGAGCAAATTACTGCCAACATTAAACATCTACAATTACAGTATGGCCAGGCTCATCTGGAACACGTACAGCTGAAAAACTTCTGCCTGAAATCGGGCGAATCATTACAGGAAATCGAAGTTAACATTGCTCGCTTCGCCTTGCATAACCAGCCACACCGGAAAACGTTAAGGAACGATTAGCGTTGCAAGCCTTTTTAGACTTTGCGATCAGGAAACCACGCAAGCGTTGACAATAGTCCGTTCAACACATTGTAGACGCATGGCACGCGCTTTGTAATTCAAGGCAGTAAAGAAATCCTGCAAAAGCCAAAGTGAAGTCCATATGATTGAGGAAGATTCACAGGAGCCTGCTACTACTGAAGTTGTCACAAGATGATAAGGGAAGTGATGCCGGAGAAGAGACTGATAAGAAGCTGGAATTGCAGCAAAAAAATTGGGCACGTTCGTAGCCAATGGCCAACATTCAAAAAGTCGAGACCGACGAAGGTCGATGAGAAGGCTCAATCCTCGGCCCGTATTCAGCAAGCCTCGGTTAATAATGCAAATGTCGCTTTACTCCAACAACAAAACGAAGGTGTCTTTGTACATCAACAACGAGACTCACACTATGCTGTTAGATACATGTGCGACTAGGACGATTCTTGGGCCTACCTTGCCAAAACACCAGTACGAATGGAACCGACGACTTGTAAGCTTCGCGCGGCAACAGGGGAACCAGCCACGGTATATGCTGAATTACCAATTGAACCGGTTTTGGGCACTACTAAACTGAAACACTGGGCAATCGCACCGAACATGCAGGATTAGGCAATCATTGGAATGGACATCCTGAATTCTAGAGGATTCGAGCTGAATTTCAAAGACGGCGTCCTACGTGTGAACGGAGAAGAGCTGGCACTTCATGGAAGAAATTATTCGTGTTCTGCTGGCTTAAGATGTGAGCCTATGTGAGAGGGCTGAGACCATTCTGGTGACTTGCTTTGACGGAGGTGCTTCACGATGAGAAAATTGGACGAGGAATTGCACTAAGGAAGACCCTATTGCGCGCGGATGAATGTGTTCCGGTAAGGGTGATGAATATCAATTATCACCCAGTGACCTTGAAGAAAGAAATCATTTTAGAGCACTGCTCGTCAATTTCCCCTGTGATTAGGAATGTGCGCGGCACCGTTTGCCAAGCCAGCAACTTGTCTGTGGAATTGAAAAAGTTGGTTGTCACTTTATCCAAGGGCATTGAAGAAGCTCAACAGCCCAAAGGAGCCCGCACAAAAGCATAGGAAAATGGCCCACAGTGGGATTTGCCTGAAATTTACATATGTTATTGGTATTGAGTTTCTGATCAAATGTTCTCATGGCTCCAATCCTCTAAGACCAATGATTTAGCTCTGAGCCGTATTTAGTATAGGTGCCAAATAAACAATGACACTTTTCTCAAGTCCATGATTTTTGTATTTCTTATCAGAATTTAATTGAATAAGAAATATTGCAAAATCTCAGAATTTGTCTTTTAGCACGACCTCTGTGAAACATGGTTTGCCCTACAGGACCGTATTTAGTAAAACTGTATGTGCCAAGTGATCCACAGAAAACTGCATTAAAATGGTTTTGTTGTAACTTTCTTATTTCTTGATCTATGTCAGTGGTTGATGGCTCGTTTGATAGATGAATGTAGCTTTTTTTGTATACATAACAAAAGTGGTCGCCATCTTAAAATCCAAGATGGTCGGCCAAACCTATAAAACGTATAGGATTTATCTTGTAGCATTTTCAGAAAGAATGTAACAGGAAAAAATAAGAACTAGTTACAACGTTTTGATTGTTGAAATCAGTCATTTACTTTTTGAATTATCTAATTCTTTAATAAAAATATAACTCTACTATTTTATTAAAACTATATCTAATTCATATCAAACAACGTTGAAACCGATATTTCCAGAGTGGTGGAAGAGAACAAAAATCAAAATCAACAAAATAATACTTGAACACTTACAGATGCGGGAGTATTGCATCTTGCACTGGACCATTTGCGGCATCTTTAAAATGCTGTAACACAGAAGTCGATGAATAATTCTCATTTTGATTATGGCATGCAAATCCCAAATACGACAATATGCTACAAATATGAGCACATGTTACTGGTGTCCTTGCCCATGATTGCACTGCAGTAGTATCCTATTATCAATACATCTTCATTATTGTCGTCAGACAGGTTTTCATGCATAGTTTATTGAATAAATACTTGATATTTTTTCTCCTTCTGAATCGTGAATACACTCTAAGTCTAACAAATCCAGGTTCATTAATTTTTTTTAATGTATTGAACCTCATGAAATGATTACTCTAAGATCAGATAGTAGAGTTATATTTATATTATAGAGTTAGATAATTCAAAGAGTAAATGACCAATTTAAACAATCCAAACGTTGTAGTTCTCATTTTTTCCTGTTACTTTCTTTCTTAAAATGCTACAAGATAAGTCCCACATAAAGTTTATAGCTTAAGCCGGCCATCTTGGATATTAAGATGGCGACCACTTTTGTTATGTACACAAAGAAAGGTACATTCTTCTATCAAACGAGCCATCAACCACTGACAGATCAAGAAATAAGAAAGTTATAACAAAATCAATTTGATTAAATTTTTTGTGGATCACTTGGAAAATACAGTTTTACTAAATACGGTCTTGTAGGGCAAAACATGTTTCACAGAGAACTTGTGCTAAAAGACAAATGCTGAGATTTTGTAATATTTCTTATTTTATTAAAATCTAATACGAAATAAAAAAATTATGGACTAGAGAAAAAAGTGTCATTGTTTATCTACCACCTATACTAAATAAGGCCCTGTGAGCTAAATCATTGGTCTTAGAGGATTGGGCCCATGAGAACATTTGATCAGAAACTCAATACCAATAACATATGTAAATTTCAGGCAAATCCCACTGTGGGCCAATTTCCTATGCTATTGTGCGGAGTCCTTTAGAGAATTAGTCAAAAAGTATCAAGACAAATCCGTTACCGGTCAAGGAAAAGGTGGTACAGCACAAAATTGATACTGGGGATGCCCGATCAATTCGACAAGACTTCCTCTTGCCAAGAAGGAAGAGACTGACAAAATGGTCAGAGATATAAGGAAGGAAGGAGTTATTGAACCATCCTCTCCAGTCGTGCTGGTAAAGAAGAAAGATATATATATATGTTTTGTTTGGATCATTTTCAGTTGATCAAAAAACAGGTTTACTTCGCTGGTGTTGAAAGCTGTTATTTTCTCGAGTGAAGTAGCTTCTAGGTCCGTAAGCTAATGAGAGGATGTCGAGACATAAAGCTATATTAACAGTCTTCGCATGCTGCTGGGTTTCTTTGTTGAAATTGTGTTCCAATTTTTTAGCTGCAGCAAATCGAAAAACAATTTCTCGTAATGAATTTGGTTTTTTGCCATAAAAAGAGTTGCAGCAATCAAGTATGTATTTTTTTTCTAGCTGGTCTTCTTGTTCGTTAATAAATACAGTGTACCGACCTTATTTTGGTATCTTGAAATCGTTTTGTTTTAGTTGTTTGAATAATGTTGTCTGTGGTACTGAGTATTTGGTAGCAGTTTGGCCCAATGTGATCTCTTTACATAAGACATCTTCGATGCATGGCAAAGATCTTAACTTGGAATTTTGGTTCAGTCTTTCGTTTGTACTCTCGAGGCATCTGAAACAATTTGTAACGTTAAAACAGTTTTACACGATCAACCAGACGCATTAGAGGGAAATTGGGAACGTTCCCATTTACCCGTCTGAAGCTGTTCCCAATTGTCAAGCTGACAAGTCAAGTTGTCGAAGTAGTCAACATACACTGAAAAAATTATTGTTCATAATATCAATGAACGATGATAATCAACTTGTTATACATTATTGTAACGAATTTTTCATCAATACTACGAAAAAACAAATGTTTTATTTCCATAAAATGACAACAATGTTCGTTAATATCACTCACCTATGTTCATTGAAAATATTTACATCATTTAATGCAAACTTTCATCCCATTAGATAATTTTTTTATACTTCGATGAACATATTCGTTGTATTTATGGAACGGATGGAATTCTTCAGATGTATTATTTCAATAAATTTCAGTATTTGATTAACGTTCAGTACTTCATTGAACAATCAACTTCAACATCAATATAATCACAATAGATAATATCGACAACGAATGAATCCATAGTTTTATTATTGGTAGTTATTATATTAACGAAAAGTTTATAATTCACACATAGATTGATGAATATTAATTATGAGATTTATAAATCGTTGTGATCATTCATTGAACATGTTATAGCTTAAAGATCGGATTTATCGAAACTACGTATCGGTTCATAAATCAATGAAAGTTTACATTGTTTTACCACCCACTGTCTGTCTATTAACGAATGCGAATGATGTTAACAAAAATTTCCTGGAAATTGAAGCAGCTGGGGGTGAGGTTGACGTGCTAATTTCGCATAGCCCTATGGTAGCCCTTCAGTAGTTATGTTGAGTAGCCGAACGGTTGGTTATATAAAAGCGCTTTGTGTAGGCAATAAGTGTAAAGTGTTTGGAGCTGAAAAATACCTGTATTGTTTTTTCTACAGTTCTAGTGATTGGAAACAAGTGAGGTGAGTTAGATGCATTGAGTTCTGGATTTATCGCAAAAAATTTGTAGGTTATCTATAAAAATCAAAACGTAGAGCAATGACTTCAAAATGCTCTGTTTTGTGTGTAAAAAAACACTTAATTCACTAAAGGTACTCATTTCTCATTTTCGAAAAATTCATAACTTAGGTACATAGTCAATATATCGATGTTGCGAAAACGAGTGCAGTCAAATATTTAGAAACATGAGTATTTTCAAGAAACATCGTAAACATAGGGAAATTATTCTTGAAATTCCAGATTCTGTTGAAGATTCTAATCACTGTAACTCCGTCATCAGTGAGAATGAAAACAGGAAATCAATCTCAGATTCATTTGTCGATAGCGAAGTATATTTATTGTCACAAAAAACTGATGATTTGAATTCAGTATCGTATCCATTGCTCACTGAAAACTCTTATGTTAAGGAGTTTAATATTGCTGTTTCTAAAAAAAATCTTGATGCATCTGTGAAAAAGTTTATACTTAGTCTTCATAATAAGTATAATTTTTCTAGAAAAGGTGTTTTTGAAATTAGACACAGTACTGGTATATGTTTGATATGCTGCAACTTAACGTTTTATTATCTTGCAGATAGACATGGATTTCAGAGCTGGTTTTGAAAATGGAGATAGACTTTTGATCAATTGGAACACATCTTTCAAAAAGATAATAATATTCCTTTCAAATGATAATCACGTGAAAGATAAATATACAGGGGATTTATTGATTGCCTAAAGAAAATGACTCTAGTGAAAGTGAGTAATTTTCAAATAAAATCAGGAGCCAAGAATGCTATTTTCTATGGACTATATGGATATTTCGTCCCTACGAATAAATTAGTAAAGTAGGATAATACAGAAAAAAAACATCGTGAAATTTACTATGAAAGATTCACAGGAATCGTTTTTATCTCTGGGAAAAACCCATCAAGAGCTAGAGGATCACATTTTATTTCTAAAACAATTTAAGTTCCATAGCTTCCTGAGAGCCGTTGATATATGTTTTAAGATAATTTATGTATTTCATTTAAATTTTCCAAACGAATCGATAATGTTCTAGAATTTTATTGAAAAATATTTTTTCAACATGAAATACATATCTTATCAGAATTATTATCGGAGGATTCTACACTTGTGTAAAGTTTTGTACCATCAGAGTGGTCAATACAACATTTCTAGAAAAACACATGTTATTTACATCTATACTCTTCCACAGACCCGAGTGTCATCATTTTACCGAAACAACTTTTTCCAAGCATTAAATCTACTTGTTACATTGAAAATTAGATAATCAGTGACTGTACCTGATACGAGACGAGATTTTTTCTTGAATTTCTAGGTTTATATCTAGAAGGTCACTATATTATTTTATATATTTATTTCTTGGGTACATACCTCCATATTTGATTAGTTTAATCGAAATTTTTCCAATAATGTTTTTCCAGTATTTTGAAATGAAGACAAAAGAAATGTTATAATGGCAATCGATCATATTTTAGAATTTAAAGAAAATTCCTGACTTGACTGAAGTTTCAACCGAGTACCTTACATATTCGAAAGGATACTGAATTGGTAGAATATTTCTCCTTTCTCCTATTGTACTACGCACCTAGAAAATGAATTAAGTGGGGATATCTCTTTTGATAATGGAAGGTCCTAGGTGTAGAAGATCATCTCGTATATACACTTTGTGGAGCTGCTATAGATGGCCCAAAGAACTTATAGACTCTTTAAAACCTGACTATAATAAAATCACAGCAAACTCCACAGCACCATAGATAGGTTACGAATCTGTCACAATATTGTTAGAAAAAATTTACCACAACGAAGCGTTTTTGGACCGATCATCATAAGAACAGTTTTTTTTACGACAGTGTGTAGACCAAAGGTTTTACACACTTTTCACAGTGCGTAAAGTGATACTTTTCAGCACGAGTTCGTGAAAAAAATCACCTGTGCGTAAAAGCATCATCCATATTCTCTCAGAATGCATTACCCTGCAAAATCATCAGAGAACAAAAAATAGAAATTGAAGCCATCCAATATCCTGAACTTTCTAAATGCCATAGGACTGGAGGAATTGCTCTAATCGTTGAGACATCCTAAACGACTGGGCAGCAGAAGGGGACAGAATAGACCTTATAGGTCGCAGTGTATCGCCACCCCATTACGAAGAAGAAGAAGAAAAACATCAACTGCACGTAAAGAACTTTTTTACGCACTGTTCACATATATTTACTTATTCTTGAAAAAGACAGTATTTTGCATCAAATTTCACTAGCAAGTCATCAGTTGATATAATACAATTGCTGCAATTTGTCAATTCAACTGTCGTGGAGAAAATTTTGTATTATACACATTCGTAAAGAGCTTTTTTGTACTTGCGTATTTTGTTCAACACGGCTGCGCCTCATTCAACAAACTTCACGCTCATACCAACAAGCCCTACTTTACGAACTTGTATTATAAATAACTATTATTATTTCAATTTTGCCTAAGTCAATCAATAATATAAATTGAAACAACAATTGCTGTTCATCATTACAAAGAACTTTGTTTATAATATCAACGGATTCTATTCATCATTATGGTACATGAAGTTCATGATATTAACGAATGTAAGCATTGAAATATTATCGGCATACATTAAAACAATGAACGCCATTCAACACCATGAATAACGGTGTTCATGATATGAACGAATGCATGCATTGGGCTATCATCAACATACACTGAAACAGTAAACGCCATTCAACATCATGAATAACGGTATTCATGATATTAAAGAATGAAAGTATGAATTAATGAATTGCATACATTGAAACAATGGTTACATTCATCATTATGAAGAATGGTGTTCATATTATTAACGAATGGAAGCATGAATCAATCAATTCAATACATTAAAGCAATTAAAATGTTCTTCAATACAAAGAATGCATTTCATAACTTTAACAAATACGAGAATCAAGATATAATTTTATTACATCATCTCAATTACCTAATTCCATCTAATGATGAAAGGTTTGAATGTGGCCATGTATTTTATTCATTGTTTAATGGAAGGAGTGTTAGTTACGATGTACGAAGACATCATCACTATGAATTTTGTTTCATCACGATAACAAACTTTGAACAAGGGTTATTGAACAAGTGATGATTTGATATTCAAGGTTTCATTATAATGATAAATTCTTACATTGGACCAAAAATGATCAATGTTTTCTTGATGTAACGAACGTATTCATTATATTCACGTAGTGTAAATCAAAATGGCTGCCATCCTCAACAGTATTTTTGGAGAACTTCAAATCACGTGGGGTTTGAAAAAAGATAGTACGTGCATGATAGTAACAAAATATTATGTTTTCAACTCAAAAATATGATATTCACACCTATCATAAAACTCGACAAAAATTATACCAGACATGCAGAATAGTTATTTTCCTAACAAGTGCGGAAAGTGATACTTTCCCGCACGCGACTGCCGTTGACCCGAACGACGCGAAGCGGAGTTCGGGCAAGCAGTCAAGGGCGGGAAAGACACTTTACGCATGAATTAGGAACATTATTTTTTCTACGACCGCATAAATATTCAAAAAGCACATTGAAAATATATATTTTATTTCAACATACAAAACATTCCATGAAAATCCACTAATTATTATTAATATTAATGTTGAAAACACAATTTGTTGCATTCTGCGAATGCGTCAGAATAGCCGGTCCAGAGTAGTTAGTTGGTGGTAACTGGCTGTTAAGAGTAACACTCGTAGATTGCAAAGTGCATGAAGATGACGGAGACGGCATTGGTTGCAAGTTGCCAGTACATGAAAGAATTTTATTCGAGATGGTTTTCTTCTGTTCTACGGAGTCCTCCAAATAACTCTCAGCAACAATGAAATGTACATTAATAACGATAAATTGACACATTTTACTTTTCCGCACTAGTGCGGGAAAGCGAGTTTTCCCGCACTAGTGCGGGAAAGTGACACTTTCTAAACTAAAATGAGTGCGGGAAAGTGGGTAAAAACGCACGGTCGTAGAAAAAAACTTTTTCGACGTAACAGCTCGTGTGCGGCCTTTCACTCAAACTCAAACAATGCAATGGCAATGGTAAAATCATTAGAAGCAATTTTGTATGCCAGGTAGTACTTTGATACTCGTTCTTCGTGGTTCTTTCATGAAAATGGCCCGTACTTTGGTGCCAACTGAAGTAAACGATATTTGTAGAAATAGATGAATAAAACTCGTTTGGCCGGACTTGCAGTACAAACCACACTTGATATATTTTCTTTATTGATTCACAAGTTGAATATTTTTAACGTAAGTATGTATGGATGTATAGTATGTATAGTAGTACTCAAATTCGGTTGCCTCTATAGTTTGAATCTATTTCCCAAAAATGATTTATGTCGAACAATTTTATATCTGACATTAATTGTCATTCATATAGATTGTCAACACAGTATGTTTGCACTTTTGGGATATAGAGACAACTTAAAGTCGAACAATTTAATAGTTATTTAAGTAACAAGGAATGTAAAGACGTGTTAACATTCGAGGTGAGCGAGTACGAGCCGAGGCAAAGCCGAGGCTTGTCGCTTGCCGAGGATGATAACAGTCGATACATTCCGTGTTACTTATTACGTTTTTCCCGCTGCTTGTTGACATTTCTCAAAATTTGCCTGAATTGAAGTTTGTTTTCTTACCCTTCCTTCATGATAATTCGTTCGCTATTTCATTCTAAGTTGCTTGTGCGTGTAACTAAGTTACCGAATAAGCAGACAACAATAATATTCAAAAGGTCTCATAACCTAAAAATTGATATGAATGAAGCTGAAGGTATTACTTGTCAAAGTCAAAGTCATTGTTACCCTAGGCATGTAAATGACACTATTAAGTTCCGTTGTCAAGATGAATTAGTAAACGAATGATATAGGCCATTTACCTGTTTTGTTGCTAAGCATGTATGGACTATTTACAGTGTCGGCAGCGGGAAAAATAATTTTTAACTATTTTAACTGTAATTAAATGAACCTAATTGAGTAGGATCACATTCTTCACACTCCCGCCCGGTACAGCTCTTTTGGACTCAAGAGGCTGTACCATCTCATTCTTCTCCGTTGACGGATAACACAGCAAGTTTCACGACAGGTCTTTCAAAAATACCTGTAATGGCTTGGACTTTTGCTTTTCTGACTTGACCATCTGGAGTTTTCTTCACTTCAATAACTCTACCCTTTGGCCAATTGCAGCGCGGAAGATCTTTGTCACAAATAATCACAATGTCTTCGACTTTTACGGGATTCACTTGTTTATGCCACTTGCTTCGCAACAATAGTTTTGGAATGAACTCGAATACAAACCTTCTCCAACACTTATTTGCGAATTGTTCTTTGTAGAGATAGTTGAACTTAAGCACTTTAGCATCATCATTCAGTTGCCCTATGGGTTTATTGCCATTAGAACTTCCAATTAGGAAATGATTTGGCGTTAAAGCCTCTGATTCTTCAGTATCCAGGGGTAAGTATGTAAGGGGCCTCGAATTAACAATATTTTCTGCCGCAATAAGACAGCTCTGCAGCAAGGGATCGGATGGTGTTCTAGAAGGTAAGACTTCATACAGGGATATTTTTACAGCTTTCACAAGACGCTCCCAGGCGCCACCCATATGAAGAGATAATGGTTGAAATGAAACGTTATTTCTGGACTGATGAATGATTTAGCGATCAAACAAGGATCTACATTTTGCAGTTCTTCACGTAACACTCGTTCGTGGCAATGAAATTAGTTCCTCGATCACAAAATATGGAGCGCGGCTGTCCTCTTCTTTTCATGAAATTCGAAAAACAAAGAATGCAACTGTCAACATCTAATTTATAGGCCATTTCTAAATATACTGCTCTTGTTCTGAGACAGGTAAAGAGTGCTTCCCATCTTTTCTCAATTCGTCTTCCTAGCGTCACATTTATCGCCCCAAAATAATCAACGCCAGTGTACGTAAATGGAGCAGTGAAGGTAGCAAGTCGACATTCAGGCAGCGGTGACATTTCAGGTTCAACAGGAGTAGCAAATTTTATTTTACATGTCTGGCAATTTTTTCTTACCTTGTATAAAACTCGGCGTAATTGAGATATGTAATATTTTTGTCTTATCTCATTAACTACCGTTTCATGGTTTCGATGGAGAAATATTTGGTGATAATATTCTACAATCAGAATCGTGAGATAACTTTCACGAGGTAGCATTATCGGTCTCTTTGTGTCGTTGTTTATTGAATTGGCTGCAACAATTCTACCACGAATTCGAAGTAATCCTTCTTCATCTAAATAGGGAGATAATTTATACAAACTGCTAGATTTGTCCACGATCGGCTGAAGTAGAAATTCCGTCTTTTTCGGTTGGAGTTGCTTGATATCTTCTTTATAGAATTCCGACTGAACCATCCTGATCAAGGTTTTTCTGGATCTTAACAATTCATCAGATGTTAAAATTCCCTGGGGTTTCTGTCTTTTCTGTATTTTAGTACGTAACATATCTATGAATCTATAGACGTAAGCTAGCATATGAAGAAGTTTTGAAAATTTAGAGAATTTCTTCATGTCTATTATAGGTTCATTGGTTTCATGTTTCGTTAACACCTTTTCATGAGTTATATCTGAAGTCGAATCGGTAGGCCAACATTTTTCTGGTTTGTATAAGAAATCCGGACCTCTGAACCATCTGCCTTAGTATTCCAAAGAAGGTTGTTTGTTCCATTTTGTACCTTCATCTGCTATATTCAGTTTGATTGAAACATATCGCCAGTTGGATATCGTCGTATTTTCCTGGATTTCTGCCACTCTGTAGGCAACATATTTATTAAATTTCCTCGGTTCATTTGTTCTTAACCAACTCAGTTCGATCAAGGAATCAGACCAGTAAAATGTTTCCTGAATCTTGATTGACAAATGCTCACGAAGACTTTTAGCGAATCTGCTAACCATGACTGCTCCGTTGAGTTCTAGTCGTGGAATTGTTTGGAGTTTGATTGGTGCCACATGAGTTTTTGCTCCTAATTGAACACATTCCAAGATGTTTTCTTTCTCGATCCTCAGGTATGTTACGATAGCACTAGCATGTTCACTAGCGTCCAAGAATACATGCATTTGTACAGTTGCTCCATCCCAATTCTGTAGATTTCCCAGATAACATCGTGGAATTGATATTTCTTCAATTTTAGGAAGCTGTTTCAACCAAATGAGCCATTTTTCAAACTGTTCATCAGTGATAGGTTGGTCCCAATTAATATTCCTCCTCCATATTTCTTGAAGAAGTATCTTCAGATAAATGAGGAAGTTGGAAAGGAGTCCTAATGGATCGTACACCGACATTAGTATACGTTGGTTTTCTGTCCCCGTTTTGTTCGTTTCCTTTATTAAAACGTAAAGAATACGTGAAACAATCTGTTTTCATGTTCCAATACATGCCTAGGACTTTTTCAGTGTTTTTCTCACCTCCAATATTCAAATTTATTTCTGTAAGATTTTCCGCAAATGAATTCATAATGTCCGACACCTTTTTTGAATTGGAACGCCAGTTTCTTATTTCAAAATTTGCTTGAGAATGTATGAAATAAACTTGTCTAGCAATTGCTACTGCTTCCTCCTCTGTATTCATGGAATCCAGTAAATCATCGACATAATGATTTTTTATAATACATTCTACGGCTCTTAGATATTCAGTCAAATATTTGTTGGCATTACTATTTTTCACGAACTGGGCACAACTTGGTGAACATGAGGCTCCAAAAGTCATTACCCTCTTATATATGTTTCCAGAGGTTTGTTTGTATCACCACCTCGCCATAAAAACCGCTTCGCCTGTTGATCTTCATCTTTTATGCCAATTCGAAGGAACATTTCCTTGATATCACCAGAAAATCCAATCTTTCCTTCTCGAAAACGTAAAAGAACACCCAAGAGCGATGCTAGTTGATCATCTCCTTTCAGTAGCATAGAATTTAGTGATATCCCTTGGACAGAAGCAGCTGCGTCCCAGACGATCCTAAATTTGCCAGGTTTATTGGGATTGTAAACTGGAAAGATGGGAAGATACCATATTTTCCCATGGGATTCAGACAGTTCTCTTTCAGTGAGTTTCTTTATGTAATTTTTCCTGGTAAATTCATCTAACTGCTCATTCATTTTAATAGCTAATTCTGGATTGCAATTCATACGTTTCTCTATACATTCTAGCCTTCTTATAGCCATGCTTCTACTGTCGGGTAAGTTTATTTTGTCATACTTCCATAACAGACCAATGTTGTATTTACTTCCATTTTGAGTGAGTGTAGATTCTTGTATGTTCCTGGCTGTCTGCAGTTCTTTGGAGACAATATTATTTGAAGGCTGCACTCCAAAACTTTCTATAGAAAAATACTCTTTTACAGCTTCATGTAGTCCATCATTATTCATTATTTCATCAGAACAATCGCACACGTGGTAATTAAATGATGGTGTGGGATTTGATGAATTTGTTGGTAGTAGAGCAAAAACTGTCCACCCTAACCTGCTTTTTGCAGCTATAGGTTGTCCTTCGTGACCTTCTTTCACTCGAAGTGGTAAAGCCCGTTCCCAGTTGTCTAAACTAATGAATATTTGTGGGTTTGCATTTTCATAGGATTCAAATGGTAGATTTCTCAAATAGGAATAATTCTGTTCATCGCTATGAGTGATTGTCGAGGAAGATTCAAAGCAGTAACAGTTCGTGCTGGACGAAAATCAAATTGTTTCGATCCTTTGAAATCTTCTGCAATAGATAAACAAACCCTCTTTGAATCATTCTCTAAACGCTCTTGATCCCCTGTCCATCTGAGACATAATTGTTCTTGGTTTCCACGTAAATCCAACTGCCTGGCAATACTTTCATTCAACAAAGTGACTGAAGATCCTTCATCCAAGAAGGCAAACGTTTTGACTGTTTTACCTCCATTTTTCAAAGTCACAGGTAATATTCTGAATCGGATACATTGGGAAGTTACTTGAGTCATATTGATTTCTGAGGACACTGAGACGTGGTGAGGTTCTTGACTGGACGAAGCTTGCGACATTTGAGTTTGTGGAATCCTATCAATACCGTTATTCAGAAGGGGATGATGTTTGCTCTGGCACTGATTTATAGTACACTTGACGGGATACTTGCAAGACTTTATTACTCCCCATCTTTCAGATACTGGGTAACTTTGGAATTTTGTACACTCTGCAACGTGGCTACACTTTCCTTTGCATATTTTGCAACTAAAGTCCCTGTTATTCCCATGAACATTATGAACATTAGTACTTTCATTTTGATTGTATTGTTTCTTACGATCTGGTATGACAAGAGTAGGTAAAGCGGTGCATAAGTTCGTAGCAGTATTATACATCCAATCAGCAAAACTAGTTAGACCCTTGAAATTTTGTACTGAGCTGCGATGCATGGCCCAGTTCACTTTGATCTGGGATGGAAGCTTTTCTATCAATTCATATGCATCAGTATGGGATTGTTCAAATAATCATGCAATTTAGCTGCCTCTAAAGAAACACATAGATTTTTCACTGTTAAAGAATATTCAACAAGCGTTTCAAGTTTTTCTATTTTAGGTGGTGGTTGACGACGAATCATATTAATATGCGCTTCTATGATTTGCTCAGCTCTACCGTAAAGCATCTTGAACGTAGATATTATCTGCGGCACGCATTCAGGTTGTATAAGAAAACTGGCGACAGCTGTCCTGGCAGATCCTCTGATGCTTTTTTGTAGTCTTAGGGCCAGTTTCACAATCTAACCATTACTTAATTGATAGGGACTCTAACTGGAACCTGTGAAACTGGCCCTTAGTAAGTTTTCATTATTATCAAAACCACATGTCATTGTAGATCTGTCATAACAACTTATGAATAGAGGCCAATCGGACGGATTACCATTGAATATCGGAAGATCATTTGGCGTAGTTTTTCTAGCGGCATATTGTTGCGGAGTCAACGCGTTGTAATCAAAGTCATTGAAAACAGGCTGGTGATTATTTTGTGAAAATGTAGGATGTTCTGATCAGCATTTGGTTTATTACCAATGGTTGTTTGTTGAAGATAAGACAAATGTTTTTTACTGTCGTCTCTTCTATCTAGGCATTCATTTATCTGTAGCATAGCATTTTATTGGCCAAACGGTCAGAATTTTTGATTTCATCGTCAGTTATTGCTTGACTGTCATCTGACTCTTCATCCAGTAATAGTCTTGCTTCTTTAGTTGATTTTCTTTCTTTCCTAAGTAATTCTCTTTCATCTTCAATTAGCTGCATTCTCATTTTGGTTCTGCTGCTAACAACGGAAGATCTTTTCTTGCTTCTCTTTGTAGCTAGTGAAGGAGCTGCTTGCGGTAGTTTGGTCTCTGCTTCACATGATGGACACATCCATGATTCATTGGCGATAACATTATCGGAGACGTTTACACACTCGTAACAGCACCATTTCTTACACCTCGTGCATTCAACCATTTTCTCTTCTCTATGTGATTCGTTGCATACTGGACAGCGATCACACTTGGTTCCTTCAACTATTGCTGAAGCCATTTCTTGTGATACAGTAGATGAAGTAATGCAACCACCAAATTTGAGCTTCGATTGAGCTTCGAATTTGAGCTTTGAATTTGAGCTTGTAGAAATAGATTAATAAAACTCGTTTGGCCGGACTTGCAGTACAAACCACAATTGATATATTTTCTTTATTGATTCACAAGTTGAATATTTTTAACGTAAGTCTGTATGGATGTAGTATGTAGAAGTACTCAAATTTGGTTGCCTCTATAGTTTGAATCTATTTCCCAAAAATGATTTATGTCGATAAATTTTATATCTGACATTAATTGTCATTCATATAGATTGTCAACACAGTATGTTCGCACTTTTGGGATATAGAGACAACTTAAAGTCGAACAATTTAAAATAATTTTTAACTATTTTAACAGTAATTAAATGAACCTAATTGAGTAGGATCATATTCTTCACAATATTATTTTGAAGAACTAATGAAATTTGCCTCTAAACAGTAAATTCAGATGAAGTTTTTGTAATGTCATATTTTAGTTTTCAAGCTATGTCTGGAAATGAAAATTTAAGCACATTCAATATCGATCCAGACAGTGTGTATGGGTCGATTAAACAAAGCAGGTAAATTGTAGGGGTTTTATTGTGAGCAGAATCAATCTAAAATACATAAATTTGTAGGTATGGTAGTAAAATTATTAAATTGACAATTTATGATTGAAATGTCACAACTGTCATCATGGTAGTAAACTTACCTAAAACCAGGCACGCAGATAGAATTTAGCAGAGCTAAATCTCTTAGTTAACACCAAAAGGTTTTTAACTTGATTTGCAATGAGTGTTAGTAATAAAGCAAGTCCATCACCAACAGGAAAGGTACCTTTCGGTAAATTTACAAGATGAAATTGAACATCTGAAACTATTCAATAACAACCTTATTGATTGCTTGGTTACAGATTATTGATTATAATTCTGTACACATATCCATATACCACGTGATATTCTGTTACAAGTGTTAGGGATATAACTTTTTATTTGAAGCAGAGCGAGTGTCAGTTAAAAAAATTTAATGAGACGGAATGCAATAACTGTTATTTTCTAACAAGATATAATGAAGAGGTGGCGGATTCTGGAATGTCATTGTATCGTTCATAAATTGATTCATCAAAACATTGATTCCTTTTTTTTAAGAACTGATAAAGATTTGATTTTCGCTCGTAGGCTCAGGTATTTGGAAATTTCCGATTTCTCAATGAGAAAATGCGTAAGAAATTAAATTGCTAGTTCAGAAAATGAAGTTTTGCTTCACTAACAATCTACCTTTCAATCTAATAATGACGAAGTCATTTACGTATTCTAATGCGTCGGCACCTACGGAACTGGAGAGGAATTCTCGAAATTGATAGAATAGGACATCCATAAGATTTTGTTACCAATTATTTTTCTACAAGCTTCTATTCAACTTGCTTTATTTATTTATCTATTTTTTGTGCGTTCGGTGAAATCTTACAGGTGAACTTTGACCCACTTCCAGTCGTTTTATTAACTTGAAATTTGGCAGATGTTCATAATTTCGGAGACAATACATTTCACAGTTTCTTAATAAAATGACTGTTCCAAGATGGTGCATGAGTTTTGTGATTGTTGTCCGAATCTTGTAATGAGCCAATGAGACTCTTCAAATAAATACGAGTAATCAGGGAAAAAGGTTACCAGACAAACGGAAATAAGCAGATCCCGAGGAATTCTTTATTCAATAAAGACATAATTTATTGGAAATTAACACAGGTTCTAACTTAAAATAACTCAAATCATCTAAATACGCGGCGAAACTATTACCTAAAGTTCAAATTCGGGAGTCGGTACGCACGAAACTGTTCATAGTCTTATCAGGGCAACGAAAGTTAGATGTATCGGGGAATAGATAGGAAAGAGATCACCTGAATGACAGCAACAAGCAGCAAACAGCGACAACGAAGCAATGATTTTCAGTTGATACCAATACACGTGCATCAATAGTATCCAGTGTAGATTTGATATTGATATCCTATACAGGGATTATCCACAATAATCCCAAGAATTATTGGTTTCAAAATCTATGTGACAGCTGTGACAGCACCATTTTTCTGACGTCCCCTGACGCTTGTCCTATTCAACTGTCCACTTCCCAATCGCCGCATAGTCTATCTCCCCGTGTTCGTCGCGCCCGGCTCACTTGATGCACTCACGAAATAGTTCTTCTTAGATAACATTAGTCAACGCATCGAGAAGTACGTAACGCTAAATAGGTAACGCAAAACATTTCAAACAAAAGGGGTAGCGCACTACAATCTATACGGAATATTGATGTTTTGGGGGTAGGAGATTAAGAGTATTTTGTCAAATTTCATAAATTCTTGATGATAGCTCCAAGATTAAGAATTACTTTTATGATTATCATCCGATTCAATTCTAAATTGGTATGTTGGAGGTTTTAGGGGTCGGAGATCATGATGTTTTGGTCCACATTCATGAGTTTAAGATGGCTGCTCCGAAATGACGAATGAGTTTTGTCTAACCAACTGATCTAACTACGACTGATGGGAAAGCGTACTTGGGTCGGGATTCGAAGGACCTTAGGGTTGGGTTTTGATAGAAACTAGAGTTTCTGCCTCAACTCATAATCAGCTGGTTCAAATACAAGGTTTCAACGATTAAATTGAAATTGAATATATGAAGGGTGGCCCATCGAAAACTTGACATGGGGGTTTTGGGTAAATATGTCATAGATGTGAAAAAATGCTCGGACCGGTCAGTTTTAGTTTCGAGCAATGGTGTGAACAACCACTAAAACTTTAATAGGGAATAGGGGACAAGTGGTACATCGTTTGAAAATCCGTTTAATTCTCTAAACAACAGTGTACAGTTTTTCAGTTGAGATATACTGTTTGTGATTATATTTGTTTTAATAAACTTGTATGGTTTATCAGAGCCACAAATTGTTGTACGTCACTGGACAACTCAGTTAGAATTTTTCACAATCAATCATTTAATTGCTTAGATACTGTGAATGTGTTTTTTCTCTGAATCAATAAAAATACTTCAACACAATAGAACAAACAGGTTGAACATTTGTGTCTCAGTTGATTATTACAAGTAATTTCCATTCGTGGGTGGTACTGTACTTCTAAACCAGAAAGAAACAATGGTGTACGTACACAGTTGCAGAGAGAGTTGAGTTCATTGAACTGTATTATGAAAACGATAGATGTTCAATCAACAACCTGGAAGGACTGTGTCGTGACGGGTTGTTTCTGAATTGGTTACAAAATTCCAAGAAATGAGATCGGTAGCAAATAAAAAACGGCAAATCGCAAGTCACAAATGAGGAGACAACAGTGGCAATTTTGGGCCATACTGCGCTTGGTCATATGATGATTACAAGACAGCTAGCAACTGTTTCCGGTGTCTCACAAACCAGCAATCAGCAGGCCACTGCAAGTCCATTGTTTCTTCTTTACATCTGTTTTATTGATAAATATTTCTTTTAATGGTACAGTTAATCGACATAATTGTTGATATTGGGCTGAAGCTAATTCCCACATATTTTATGAGGTACATACGCAACATCCCTAAAAATCAAACGTATATAGTGATAGTGATATATGGAAGGGTCAATTTTGATTTTTCACCCATGCTACCTCATTCTGCTACTCTCAAAAGTATTGTTTAATTTTCCAGATCCGTCCGAACCGATTAAATTTGATATAAGTATGAGTATTAATATTGATGGACCACCAATATTTACGATAATGCCGTGTTTCTCTTGTTTATTCTTTGTTGATCGAACAGTTAGATATATTTTCCGTTTCACGAAACATGTTTCACGGTAATATAATTTCTTGTTTTACGGGTTCTGAAACGTGGGTTACATTACATCAATTTCCCATTTGGTTTCTAATTCTAAAGTTTGCCGAAGTAGCTGGAATGATTTCGATTGGGAAGAATACCGTTAAAACGGTTTATGAGTCGTTAAATCCTATCATATTATTGTCAAGGCTAGCGGTAGTATATATGTACAGTGACGAAAGAGAATATTGAAGGGAAATTCGTTCGTTCAACGTATATGATAGCAATTCAAGCCATCGTTCTCGTTGTCAGCGTTTTACATTTGATTTTCATACCATATGCTGTCATTTATATTGAGAAGGTAGGTTCTAAAAGAAGTACAGTTCTACTAAAGTTTTATAGTCATCGCCTTTGGAGCCTTTGGAAGGGTCAAGAGTTCAAAGCCTCGCATGGTCATCGGTCTCGTGCATGGCATCACACGTTGAAAGGTAAGGGCTGCGACTTCCTTAACTCACACAAGTCTCTCACTTCCGAGGGTTGCGCGTAGGGGTGCAATCGGTTGACGGAAATAACAATTTTTACAACAACAACAACAATTTTAATCATTACTGAGTTTTGATTGATACAATTATTTTGGTCTTTGAATTCTCATCAACAATTTGTAACATATTCCGATGAAGTGTGACCAAAACTTATTTCTTGTCCAATCACGCAAGATACCAGAGGGTTTTTGCATCCTCTGAGCAAAACATGAAGTTAACAATTTCATAAGCGATGTCAATAGAATAGTGAGCAAAAAGCGGGAAAGATGTTGCTTTACGATTTTCTCTCTTATCTCTGATAAAGTATTTTTCTCAATCGATATATTGATCTAAATCACATTCAAATTATGAACATCCAAATCTGGAACATTATGAGAAAGGACCCTTAAATCTGAACGCTCTGAACCGCAGTCTGGGACGGACGTACTTTCGCATTGTTAGTTCCGTAGGCGCAACTTAACTACGCAACCTAACATATCTGACCTTTATTGACAGTTCCAGCGAGAGTCGAAACACCGGCTAAGTGAAGCCATCCAAAATTAAGCCGGTTCGCTCCCCCAAGACAGGGCCATGCTCTGGGGGAGCGAAGAAAACAACATTCAACCCACCATGTGTTGGAAGGAGAAGAGAGAAAAACTACCCCCTGATGCCATTCAGTGCGAAGAGACGCTCCCCCATAGTGATAGGACTCTCCCCCACAGTGCACAAATAATAAAATCCCCCGTGTGCTTCACCTTCCACCCTCGTCTCAAGAGGAAAAAACGATTAAAACGATAAATATTTCCTCCGCTTCAAACACCTCCTGATAAGAAACTTAAACTCTACTATGCTCAGGCAACGAAACAATGCAATGAGATTAGGTGAGTCAAATGCAATAGGGGAAGGATTAAGGGATTAAAAACCCAACACTCATCCCTCTGCATTTGAAATCTCAAGAAAAATGAGTGAACCAAATACTTGTCGGTACGAGAAGCAGAAATCATATCATATTAGCTCCGAGTACATTAGACTTACCGAAAGCAGCATCACCGATAGGGCCCTTGGAGCCGGCGGACATACCCCAGCTGGGTACGTTCAGACTCTGGGAATCTTCAACGGAGTCCCTGAGCGACAAGGAGTCTAACACACCCAACTTCCCTCAAGTTCCTGAGAGGAGCAGTAAGCCCGAAGACCAAATAACGGACATGGACAAAAATTATCTAAGCCCTATAACGGAAAAATCGCAAAGTCCACCGATTCACCACACTTCCCACTCACCTGAGTCGGAAAACATCAGAAGTCCAAGCATTCACCACACTTACTATTCCAACGTACTGGAAATAATTACAAGTCCGAACGTTCACCTACCTTTCCAATTAAATGAACCAGACGCTGACTGACACACAAAGTGGACGTTCAGCACACTTTCCAGCAGTTCAGGACACTTTCCAAAGAATGAAAAGTGCGGAGAACGATAATACAGACAACCGTCACCAGACTTCCCAATCTGTTCGCCACACTTTCGAACAGTTGGAAAGTGTTGAGAAAGCTGAACTTTGAGCTATCATACACCAAAATCTGACGCTGGTACCGGCAGGCTATTGAAAGTACTCAGTTCAAATAGAATATATTTCCTATTCTGACAATACTAAGTTTTTTTTAACTAACATAATGACATATAGATAAACAAAAACAACTGCATAAAATAGGTGAATAAAGTCTTCATCATTGTAGTTTTCTGAGATTCTTCAGACGTGTCATTTGGATCGGTTTCGTCAGTAAATCCGCTTCCATATTCTCTGTTGGACAATAAGTATATTCAAGAATGCCTTGATCATGGAGATCTCTGAGGAAAAAATATTTTATATCCATATGTTTGGTTCTGTTACTATATTGTCCATTTTGAATGATTTTCAGACAACTTTGGTTATCTTCATAAATATTTGTGCAGTCCAGTTGACTTTCCCCCAAATATCCGAGCAGATTTCTCAACCACATAGCTTCTTGGCTCGCTTCTGTTAAAGCTATAATTTTAGCCTCTGCAGTTGAAATTGCTACAGACTTCTGTTTTCTAGATGCCCAACTGATTGTACCTCCATTCATTTTGAAAACGAATCCACTGTTTGATTTTCTGTCTTGACTATCTTCAGCCCAGTCAGCATCAGCAAATCCAATTATAGGTTCTTCCAGTTTCCGTTCACTGAGACGTAATTTGAAATGCCTTGAAGATATCTGACTACTCGTTTCAGTTCATTCCAATTAGTTTGACTAGAACACGATACCTTTCGACTCAGAATTGATACACTCGATGAAATATCTGGACGTGTATTGACAGATACATAAAGCAACTGTCCAATCAATTTCTGATAATCTTTATTATTATCAAGTTGTTGTTCGTGTTTGAGTTTATAATATCCTGAATCCAGTGGAACATTTGATGGTTTGGCATTATCCAAATTAGTTCTTTGTGTGATTTCTTGGATAAGTCTTCTCTGGCTTATGAAAAAATCGCTATTTGAGTCCTTTTCAACTTCAATTCCCAAATAGCAATTGATATCACCCATACAGCTCATTTCAAATTCATTCTGAAGACTCATAGCATATTATGCTCTCACTTTGACTTATGATTAGCAAGTCATCAACATATATCAAGACAAAGCACTGTTCATTGCACTGTTTATCCATAATATATAAACAATGATCAATTTTACTTTGTCGAAAACAATTTTTGGTTATCGCAGTATGAATGGTTTCATTCCACGCTCGAGCACTCTGCTTGAGACCATACAAACTTTTTTTCAATCTGCATACTATCACTTCTTCTCCTTCCTTTTCGAATCTCATTGGCTGTTTCATGAAAATTTCTTCCTTCAGGGTTCCATTCAAGAAAGCTGTTTTAGCGTCATAGTGTTTTACATACATATTTCTCTTTGCAGCAATTGACAACATCATACGGAAGGTATTATGACGAACAATTGGTGCATAAACTTCAGTATAATCGGTCCCAAACTTCTGACTGAACCCTTGAGCAACCAGACGAGCCTTAAACCTGCATATCTCACCATCAACAGTTTTCTTCAGTTTGTAAACCCATTTACAACTAATGGCCTTTCTATCAGCGGTTAAATCAACTAAATCCCAGGTTTCATTATTTTCTATAGATTTGATTTCGTCTTTCATGGCATCAATCCAGTTCATTCGGTCAGGCCCCATAATTGCCTCTTTGTATGTTTGTGGCTCCTCCTGAACTTCAACTTGGCACACAACGTCAACTTGGTATCTTTGAGGCGGTTTACCAAAATTTGCTCTACTAGATTTCCTTTGTAATTTCAGTGAACTCGATTCTTCTTCGTGATTCAATACAGGGTGTCAATTTGAAAACTTCCCACCCTTAATATCTTCCTTCCAGTAAACAATATGAGTAATCGAAAAAACAGGTCAATTTTATTGTCAAGGGGGACACTTTCACGGACTATTTGTAGCCCTCGTGGTTCAACCCCCTAGGAGGGGTAGATGTTACCCTTAGAATTTTAAATGGGAAGGGGGGTCAAGTGGCACATCATTTTGATGGGCGTTCAATTCTTGTTCCAATGGTACCCTGACTTATTATTTTGTGATGAGAATTTTCCGAAAAATTGCGTTCTAAACTAACAGAAGTAATTATTAGAACGCCTATACTGAGATGCATTATTGTATTGACTCCCTTTAATAAAAATGGTTAGAAGAGTAGGTGGCACCGCTCCAACCCTTGAATGACAGGAATAAATTTATTACGCATGGGATTTTTTATTTGGTGGTTATTTTCCTTCTACACAATACAATTTAATTTGCGAGAAAGACATTTCCAACATAAAATCTACTTACGCTTATCTTATTAGCTATTCGAAATGTTGTCCATTTTGCTCTAAACAGTAATACAGTCTGTTTTCGAACTCCCCTCTAACATTACGGAAAACTTCACTAGGAATTGACCGGCATGCTGCTGTAATTCGTCTTTTAAGTTCGTCAATATCAGAAGGTTGTGTTTTATAAACAACGGATTTAAGATGCCCCCAAAGAAAGAAATATAAGGGTGTTAAATCCGGTGATCTCGGAGGCCATTCAACTGCTCCCCTTCTGCCAATCCATCTACCCGGAAATCTCTCGTTTAACCACTGTCGGACGGGAAGAAAATAATGAGGTGGAGCACCGTCCTGCTGGAAATGTAACAGATCCTCCTGCAAAAGTTCATTACCTTCTGCATCAATTTGAGTTTCTAGCTCGTGAGTTATAAGAGGATCGATAGTCTCTTCAAGCATATCAAGGTACAGATTGCTAGTCAAGTTTTCTTCCAGAAATAATGGACCAAGAATGGCATTTCCAAGAATACCAGCCCAAACATTAACTTTTTGTGGGTGTTGTGTATGCCCTTCCCGAAAAATATGTGGGTTTTCGTCACTCCAATAGCGACAATTTTGTCTATTAACATTGCCATTCAGAAAAAATGAACACTCATCGCTGAAACAGATGTTTAACAGAAGATTAGGGATGGTATTGACTCGATGAGACATGATTTCACAAAACTCTATTCTTCTATCATAATCATCCTCGTGGAGCTCTTGAAGAATCTGCATTTTATATGGATGAAATTTATGCATTTTCAATGCTTTTCTTATAGTCTCGCGTGACATTCCCGTCTGTTCTGATACTGATCGTAAGGAGCTCGTGGGCTCTGCAGCAAATGTTCCCAAAACTTCAATTTGAGCTGCTTCATTTAGTACTCTGGGGTTATTTCTTTTTTTATTTGTCTCTGAACCAGTTTCGTAAAACTTATTCACCAAATCAAGCACATACCGGTGACTTACATTACAATTTGGATGTCTTTCGTTAAAAAGACATGCCGCCCTTCGTGCGCACTTTCCAACTTCGCCATAAATTACAATCATTTCAATTCTGTCTTGAAGAATGTAAACCATTTTTACACTTTTATACACTTATTAAAGTAATTCCTAAACAGCCCAACAGGTACAACGGTATTCACAATACTACCACATAGTTCAAATTTGCTAACCAATTTTTTGCCGAAAAACAGAAACTTTTTACAGCAGAAGTAGCAAAAAAAGAAGGCTATCTGTACAATTTCTGCGATGACACTTAAAAATTCAGCATTTAATAAACACAACTTTACTACCATCTACGTTTTACTATTTAGACTACTTTTTTATGTAAAGTGTTTGGAGCTAATGGCTAATGTTACCCCTAATACAGGGTTGGAACGGTACCACCTAATATTCTAACCAGTTCTGGCCAAACCATGCATCTCAGTATAGGCGTTCTAATAATTACTTCTGTTAGTTTAGAACGCAATTTTTCGGAAAATGCTCATCAAAAAATAATAAGTCAGGGTACCATTGGAACAAGAATTGAACGCCCATCAAAATGATGTGCCACTTGACCCCCCTTCCCATTTAAAATTCTAAGGGTAACATCTACCCCTCCTAGGGGGTTGAACCACGAGGGCTACAAATAGTCCTTGAAAGTGTCCCCCTTGACAATAAAATTGACCTCTTTTTTCGATTACTCATATTGTTTACTGGAAGGAAGATATTAAGGGTGGGAAGTTTTCAAATTGACACCCTGTATATCTTCGCCTTCAGTCCTTTCACACTCACAATGATCAGTTTGAGAGTTCTCGGAATATTGGAGTGATATTTCGATATCTGACATTTCATTGACATTAAAACATTTCACGTCTCGACTGATAGTTATTTTCATAGTTTCTTCATTTAACAAACGATATTCCTTGGAATGTTCATCATATCCTACGAATCTAAGTTTGACAGCCTTTTTGTCGAGCTTTCTACGATTCACTTCTGGTATCATAGCGTACGCATAACATCCAAATCTCTGAATATGTGATATATTTGGTTTTTTATTTTTCCACATCTCATATGGAGTAGCACTGGTTGAAGGGAGCCTGATTTGTAAATAGTTGGCAGTAACTATCGCCTCGCCCCAGAATTGATTAGGAAGTTTTGCATCAAAAATCATACAACGAGACATCTCCAACAAATATCGATTCTTCCTCTCCGCTACCCCATTTTGTTGAGGACAAAATGGTACAGAATACTGGGTTGCAATACCTTCTTGTATCAAGAATCTTTGAACGTTCTCGTTGAGATATTCTCATCCTCGATCTGACCTAATGACTTTAGGCTTTTTCCCCAGTTGCGTCTTCACCATTTCAACGAACTCCCTAAGTTTTTCATTAACTTCGGATTTATTTCGTGACAAATAAACAAATGTGAATTTACTGTAGTCATCAATAAATCTTAAAAAGTATTTTCGTCCTCTTGGAGTTTCCGTCTGCATTGGACCACAAACATCTGTATGTATAAGATCCAAAACATGATCCGATTTTTGTGGAAAAGGCAGTTTGGACATTTTTCCCTTGATACAAGTTTCGCATATGAACGAACAGTGGCATTTATCAACGTCCATTCCTGTCACCAATCCATTTCAAACATATACCTCACAGCTTCATTATTACGGTGACCTAGTTTCCTGTGCCATGAATGTATAAAATTCTGATTAGGATTTCTAGCAATTGAAATAGATTCTTCATTCTTTCTCAATTTATATAGATTCGAAGATTCTTGATCTTGCCTCAATTTGTAGAGATTCAACATTGCGTTTGCAAAACCAACTTCTTGCCCATTTCTCATCAAAATACAGATATTGTCTTTGAATATCAATTGAAAACCTTTTGTGACAAGTTTTTTAACTGACAGAAGATTTCCCTTCAATTCTGGAACGAATAACACATCAGTGACCTTCCTTGTATCTGATTCTCCATTGGGTTTCAGAAAATGAATGATTCCACTTCCTCTGCCGAGAGAATTCAATTTCATCCCATTCGCAACAAAAACATCTTTTTTGATAGAGGTGTCCAGTTCACAAAAAAAATTTCTGTTGTTAGCAATGTGGGAAGTGGCTCCGGAATCAATGAACCAACTATGTTCATCCCTGTCTTGTTTGAAGAAAAACACCCATTCATTGTCCTCGTTTTCAGTAACTACACATTGTGCTTCGTTTCTTTCGAATATTCTCGAGTCACTGTTGTATTTCTGATTCGACCATTTTTGATATTTCCAACAGTCTTCTTGAGATGGCCATTCTTACGACAAAAATCACAACGTCCAATGTTATTTTTGTAACCGGATTGATTAGAAACTTTCATTGCTAGTTCCTTGTCTTCTTGATTATTTCGTTTTCTTGACCATTCGTCAATCAATTTTGATCTAACGAAGTCTAAAGTTAGTTCGTGGTCCCTTCTGGTCTCAAGGGCAGTTATTAAAGTATCGTATTCACTTGGTAAACTATTTAACAAAAAAGCGACGATCCATTTATCAGTAAACAATTCTTCTCCCAAGGCTTTCAACTTTTCGGTAAATTCTATCATTTGAGCAATATACTCTTCCATATTGCCATATCTTCCAATAAAAGTCCAATATGGATATAGGCTTGGGAATCTCTTTTTTCCATTCAGAATCACGATTATCTTCTGCAGGCAATGGATTTTCGATGACATCCCGACATCCTTCTTTGGTAAGGAATAACTTCATCTTGAAGCTCCAAACAAGAAAATTCTCGTTGTTGAGTTTGGTGATATAACTAATCATTTTTTCTGCCATGTTATATTGCTTTAAAAGATTGTCGTATCTGGGCCCAAAACCTATTGAAAGTACTCAGTTCAAGTAGAATATATTTCCTATTCTGATAATACTAAGTTTTTTTTAACTAACATATAAACAAAACAACTGCATAAAATAGATGAATAAACTTCATCATTGTAACTTCAATACAGGCATGAATGAAGAAGCCATAGGGGTTTACCACACCTTCCACTCCGAGAAGAACAGCCAGAGGGGAATTCACTACACTTTCTAAAACGGACAGCAGCACACCGACCTACCTAACCACATTCCATCCGATCTACGACGAAGAAATAGAACGTATCAAACGGGGCGAATAAACAAGGACCTTCCGTTTGGACCTACTTCATTCGCCGTACAAGCACAAGTCCTGTCAGAAGAACGGCCAACACCAACCAGATGCGATTTTAGCAAGGTCGCATCAGAAATCCACCTGAAGGCGGCAAACGTGCCTGCAAGTCAAAAACGAGAACACAAATCTAGCTCTTGGGATGTATGGGGCTCATATAAAAGCGCATATGATATGGACCCACACTCAACAACAGATTGGCCAAAAATGATCGATATGGAAAGTGTGGTGAAAACCGCCAACATATCGACGAAGTCCAGTACTCCCAAGAGATTAGACTTTGACAAGATCGAAAAAAATTCCGATTTTGCCACGAAATCGGAAAGTGCGGCAAATCGAATGGAAAGGGTGGCGAACACGATAGAAAGTGTCGTAAAACAAACGGAAGGTGTGGTGAAAACATCAGAATTGGAAAGGGTGTAGAACAAATTGGAAAGGAAGGCGAACACGTTGGGAAGTGCCGCGAACCAAACTAAAAAACTAAAAAATGTGGTGAAAGACCCAATATTGGAAAGAGTAGTGAACACAGTAGAATTGGGAAGTGTAAAAATGGACACAAGCAAAACAGGCATTTCCACCCCCCCCCCCCCCCCCAGAAGAACTACAGAGGCAAAAGGAAGAGAGAGTCAAGCGCAGAGACGAACAGGAGGATACTACAACGATATCGAACTACACTGCAAAGGGCCGTCTCCTCGAAAGCTCTGAGTACAAGCAGACAAGTCCTCGACATAAGAGAAAGAAATCCAGATATGAGTACACCCAGAACTCCCTTCAATCTATCCAACGCAGAATTGACGAAATCAACGCAATGATAAATAGCACCGTAGATGATCAGACTGAAATTGACCAGCACCTGGCCAAATTCCCTGTTCACCTACCAAATACGTCTGGAATTATAGACAACGTGAATATGAGGAAATCAATGAGTCAAAACCAAAGCTCACCTGAAATCTCCTAACAAGTCAGCTGAAGCCTTTCCATCGCTTCCCCAGCTGGGGGAATTCCATACTCCAAAGAAAACCACGAAGCCGCAAACCATTCCAGAAAAAGCTGGAATAAAAACAGCCAATAGATACAGCGACCTCAGCGACCAAGTACATCCAGGAAAAATCTGAGAAGGACAAGAAGGCCCAAACCAAAAGTGCCCCTCTCCCTCCAGCTCAGAAAAAACTACCACCAATCATTATGCAAGGTCTGCTTCCCATGGACAAGCAGACACATGACATGATCCGTCAAGGATTGGAAGCAGACTTTGTGGTCAGGCTAACGGAACGTCAAACCCAAATATTCGCTGGCACAGAAAATGACCACCTGAAGATGAAGGCCATGCTGGACAAAGAGGGGACAGAGTACCACACATACACGCTTTCCAGCTCTCGAAAACACGCATTTGTGATTAAAGGGCTAGACAACGAGAAACTCATGAAAGAGGCGAAAGAGTATTTCTTATGGAGTCGAAATAATAGATTTCAGGAGATGGAACGACCGATTTTCATGGTCACAACACCGAAAAGTGTGCTTCTCAGTTTTATTCAGAAGAACATCAAAGCCCTTCAGCACGTACGTATCTCTTGGGAGCTCAAGAGGAACGATAGAGATATCGTACAATTCCTGTACCGAATGCATAAGACTGAAATATTAACTACTTTCAAGACGCTTTGTCAGTAAGATTAACACTTCGAGTAATAAAGCGTGGTTATTAATATTAAATTATTATTATTACATTTTAACCATAACTAGGCGAAACCATACCAGAAATATACGTATTGGCCATTTTCATCAGAAGTTTGTCTTTATATCGTATACTTTAGCTGAGTAAAAATCTCGATAAAACATGAATTTGACATTAGTAAAACGCATCTATCAGAATATCTCTAGAGAGTTGTTCATGAAATAATCTCACAAATTTACGAACAATCAGTATTTCGAGGCAATGCATGACTAAATTTTGCGGTACGGTATGAGGGATAAATACAATCTCCATGGATTTCAATGGATTATGAATAAGAATGTAGTCAGTTTGAGGAGTAGAGTCATATAAGAAATGGTAAAGATATGCATTCAATATAAAAATAGATATTGCTTGGGGTTTATCTTCCCAGACAATGTGTTGCACTTTACTGACATTAGAAGAGCTGGGGACAATGTCAGTTAGAAATCTAAAGCTATTCTGTGCATAGGTCACCTCAAATAATCTAATTACTGTTTTGAAATTAGGGCAGATAAGGTCCCTCAAACTTCAATTATAGTACCTTTGGCAAATTAAGAATAAGTTACTGCCTGGTTATATTTGTCAGCAGTAATCTATTATTTATTTTTTCGATTGAGCTTAGCGAAAAGTATAGTCGTTATGAAAGGAATTGAATTCGTGATTTCAACATGAATCAATTTATGGAGTCTGAAATTACATTTGTAATTATTGTTAAAATTGTTATAATAAATCAATCTACAAATACTGATAACTGACAATATCCAACGATGTTGATGTGTGAGACTCATATTGAAATATTTTTTTTTTTACTATTTAGACCATATCATCAATGTGGGGTGCTAATGGGACAATGATAGATATTGTTGCGAATAGGGCTCTATAGGGAAGCTATAAGCCCTTCGCTTGGGACGTAGGTCAGCAAGACCCAGGGGTAACCTGATACATATGCAGGATACCCTCTAATGAATAAAACAAGTCAGAAAAACACTTCCCAACTTTAAAGGTATATATTAATAGAAGGACAGAAAGGCAAATGTAATACACAACAACAATAGACAATGTTTTCCAAATATAAAAGGCTCTTACCAAACGCAGACACTAAGCGTACTTGGGGACATCTCTTAGAGGAGGATTTTACACGAAGGGCTTTTGGAAATCGATCTATCTTCCCAATAAGTACCAATGACTCAATATCATTCTCTACGACACTGGATCTCTCGGGACCCCGCGATACTCGCGACCGAGAGCGCCTCGTCTTTTCGGTTCTCGTGTATTTATTCAACTTTTGTAAATGTTTTTGTTTTTTATTACGTGCAAAAATTATTCAGTGTCAAGCCACTGACATGCCGAATAATATCATCAATGGACTGCTAGTTTATACTTTCGTGGGTGACCCCGGTGTTATGTTTTGTTTATCAAATTATAAACTTCAATAACTAATTTGTATACTAATTCATAAAATATGAATTTTGGGAAAATAGATATGATCTGATAATATTTTAAATGAATTAGCGCCTTCTTGACATATGTCTCCTCCTCGGTAAAGCTGGCCCCCAGCTTTGAAAAATGTCTATCTTATTTATATATATATATATATATATATATATATATATATATATATATATATATGTACATAAAGAGGAAATCCTATATCTTGAAAAATGTGATGCTGAAAAACAAATCCTAATACCTAATATTACTGTACTATAACACGAATTATCCTATTGTTATAAACGTAAATGTCTTCGAAACACACATAATTCATAATGTTGACTCAGCTTCTGGATTCGGTCTTCCTTGTTGCTGGCGAATAGTGTCTCTGGTTGCGAAGCCTGTCTGCGGCGTCAGCGGAAATGGTTGTGCCAGAAGCAAAGGTTTTGACGGTCATTGATCGTGGCTCGTGGCTGCCTATTAGTGCCTATGCAGCTTATACCTCTGATTCAATACCTTGCTCTGCTTGCTCAGCATGTTTCATGTTGGCGATACTGGACGACTTTCTTGTTTCGTTAGTCTGAGGGAACGGCGCAGTGGTTATTCGGTATCAGCATTATCTACTTCTCTAGTGCCAAAGTGTTTGGTGATTCCTGACATTTGACGATTGACTTGAAATTGTGCGGCTACTGTCTCTTGGCTATTAGTTTGCGTTTCGGTGCGGGGTTAGATTCGGAAGTTTGATATTTTGTACTTGCGAATCGCTTTATTCTCTTTGCAGTGCCTTGTCTGCCTGTTCACGTGCTCTTTCCAGGGGATGAACGGGGTTGATAACTCTTGTTTCTTCGGTACCCTTGCTTTGTTTCAGTATGTTCCCATTTTGTATCTTCTTAGTGTTTTGCATGAGTGGAACAGCCAGACTACTCAGTTCACCCAGCATAGTTCTCCACTCGTGGCTCCTAATACTATATACATCAGTGTGATAAGAGCAACTATTATTCATCATTTATTGGATGGCCTTTATCCCAAGTTCTCTCCGTAACTCTGCGCTTTCTTCGCCTGTTTGAATGACATGTGAATGACATCTATTTCCATGCCAAGGGCTGCTTTATCCTTCTGTTCCTCTTGGACTGCCAGGTGTCTCATTGATTATGTGTGTCCCATTACATGCAGAAGAAGAAAAATTTTAAGGTAGTATTTTTCAAATAATTCAATAACTATCTACATACATAACGAAAAACAAATCAGATATTAATTTGTCCCTTGCATATTTTAATTACTATGTGTATAAGGTTTACCTATATTCTTTTATTCTTAGTTTTACTGTTCTTATTATTATAATTTTTCCTCTACAGGTTTATCCTCAAAACAAAATTCAATACAAAACATGGCATCAACAATCTAGCTAACCAATAATTTTCAAACTATAATTTGAATGAGCAACTAATATTTTTTCTTTTTTTTCAATCTTAGGATAAAAAGGACCTGTCAAATATTTCTTATTATGAAAAAAAATTCGAATAAACTTGGCAATATAAAAATGCTTTATTGCCAAAAAGAATCAGTTGACACTTTGTAGGCAAACAGTTGATTATTTTCAAAACACCAATTATTCTCAAAGTTCGTTTCGAATTATCAACAAATATTTCACATTAACAGCAAAAGGAAACCGTCGAATGTTTCTTACGACTACTTACTGGCCATATAAAAATGCTAAATCGCAAAAGTATTACTCGACTTTGTCTAGATAATTTGTATACCATTAGTTAATTGATTTCAAAACACAATTGTTCATCATATTTCATTCAATATTTTCAGTATTGCATTTTTCGTTAACATTCCGAAAATATTTATAGAAGATACCGAAAATGGGAGTTTTGAGTAATTCAACAAAAAAATAATATCATTCGAGAAAATCGAAATGGCCAAATTATTATTTATCAATTTGGGAATGTTAATCAAAACACGATTGTTTGTTATGACCCATTTCATCATTTACCATTGCAATTTACGATATAATTTCAGATATTTACGCTTCTTGTAGATGAGCAATTGATTTCATATGATTCAGAAAAAATATCATTTGAGGTTTTCAGGATTGTCAAATTACAATTTATTATTTGTGATTGTTAGATATCAGTTCACGTCTCCTGATCACCATCTTGAGTGTAACAATGGTATGCCATCAATTTGGTTAGGACAGTCATACAAATCTTCAATCACATTATATCACAAATTTCAAATTAGCAATTTAGACCTCTTGATCACCTTTATGACACACATAATTTTCATCTCTTCAATGTTCTGTTTTGCAGTTCAAGTACATACTTTAAATTTCCTATTCACTCTCTTTACAATTTCTCATGACTCATTCATACAAAAACTTTTCTCCGAGCAACTGTTTCACTCATACATCGACATCTCACATTATCGCAATTCACCCATTTTCTCGGCAACACATCGAGAAAAAACAACATCATTCACCAATGATTCTCTTGGAAACCCATCAAGAGCATGTATTTCACTATACACCATTTACCAAAAAATCTCAAAACTCTTGGCAACACTTCAAGAGTAAGATCCTGCATATAGACGCTCAATCCCCCTTTGAGGATTTTCTCCCACGTCTCGCCTGTAAACTCACACTTTACAACAGCCTCTTCCGGCCGTCATTCAATTCTTCTATAACTCCTTTATATGCATAGGTAACCTGTTACCTTATAAATATTCACATATCACGATATTCAAAAAAAAGAAGTCGATCATACACCAATTGTACCAGATATTTCGAAGACGTCATGAGCATAATTCCAAGAGCATGCAAAATCAGAACATATTTTACAAAAAAAAATCAAAACTTCAAAATATGTCATTTACAAGTGAAGCAATTCAAAATTTAATTTAAAAATGGTACCCCATTCTTCACCTTAAGTGTGTTTCAAAAATACCTTCAACTCTTTCATATAACTACTGTCACTCAAAACCAAAATGCACAACAATTGAGGCAAACTCCTCATCCTCAAAACTTTCAAAGAAGAAACAAAAAATTTCCAGGCAAATATGCAGCTTCAATATTTCCCTCTTACTCAACATTTCTCAACATGCCCTTTCATTCGGGCATTCATCTACATTTTTCTCCACAGTTTTCTCAATAGGACTCGCATTTTCACTCAGTGACACCTATTTCTCATGAAGGTACTTTTGATATTCATTTTCTCACATTTATTCATATTATCATCATTATTTTCTCCTTTTCATTCAAATAATTATCTCGCTTCTATGCATTCTTTCATTTACATTCTCTCATTTTCTCATACTTGCAAAACCTTTCATAGTCAGTGTTTTTCATCCTTCCTTCTTGCTGTCGTTGACGGTTCCTGTTAAATAAAAAAAAAATCATTATCTATTAAAACCAACAAAAAAATTATTTCCCTTTGTACTGAACATGAACAGTGTTCATTTATATCCTTCTCCTGGATTTATGTGCAAGGTTTGGTACAACATTACTCTGAATTCTGTATAAAAATTCCATTATAGTAAAAATTAATAAAAATATTGAAAACCTTCCATTAAATTTAACTGAACAACTCATCTTGAAGTTTTTCGAATTGCATACCTTTTCCTCAATTCGATATAACATTCCTGTTACGGAAAAAACTAGTAAACTCAAAGCAAAGTCTCTATCATGCATGTTATACATGAGAAAATAAGTTACTAAAATTAGACACAAGTTGACCCAACTACTCAAACTCATTTTGAATATTCACTGAAAGTAAACTCTTATATTAGCAATACATAATAAGGGAAAAAAACTTTGCTCTCTATGAACAAAAAAATATTACTCCAGATTCACCCATTTCCATGTTCTCATTTATATTTTCCTTGCTGAGAGGAAGATACCGTGAAACATTTTGTCTTTGGACTATGGTTGGCGTGATAAGGGACGGGGTGGGGTTAATTATGAAGAATTAACCCCCCGGGACTAGCAAGGCACCTCCACCATATGTCCTGGACTATGGGTTGTCGTAAAGGCGGTGAAGTTATTTTGAAAAGCGACGTCGGGATTTGATCGCCGACACCACGACTAGCTCCGGGTTCAGGACTCGAACCGCCTATACGCTCTTGGTCAGAACTCATAATTCTAACAGAGTCACACGAGAGAAGATTAGGGCCCCGGAGAGGGCTAGAAGTTCGATGGTCCGGCTGCATACGCGGCTGTCCAACAAATTTTATTTATGAAAATGAACAGAGTATTTGACAAAAGTATGTACTTGAGGAGTAATATTCTCACGAAAGTTATTTATTCCAACAGTGGCTAAGATGTTGTAATGTTTACCGTCTCTTCCGCGCTGTGCCAATTCACGAATTCTTTGTTTAGGTATCTTTATTTCTTCTTTTCTGCTTGCAGGGTGGCACAGCAACGAAAGTGACAACGCAACACAGGAGAGGAAGGGGTCAGGTAAAAATATTATACAATGTTCCAACTCGGTCAAGGATCCTTCACGGACACTAGCCACATAGATCAGAGTCAGATATGAAATCACTTTTATGTGGAAACCTAGTTTCCGAAAATAAATTATTTCTAGAAATTGTTTGTGATCAAAGTTCGCCAGATTGTTATTGTTCTGAAGGAACGAAATCACTGCTTATGAATATCCACTTTCAATGTCTATTTTAGATGAATAAATAAAAGTTGAATGTTTGTAAAAGTTTGTCGAAGTTTTCTTCAAACAGCCAAATCTAATTGCAAGTGCTGGCGTACAGCATTTACCTCCATTTGAATCAAAAACACCTTATTGAGAGTCTATGTCTCGAATCGCATAAACAGGATTATGCAGTAAAAGCTTTTCACTTGTCGATATCAAACAGCACAGATTTTGTCTGCTTACCAAGTTCTCCAATTTACTGTTACCATTTAACAGTTCAGCAAGGGTCCAGAAATAAAACACCGGAATTTAAGGCATTTACAACCAGTGCTACCAGTGGGAATGCTATACATTTCTTCCGATGGCCGGAGATTTCCTCAGGAGAAGACTCAACTTCCAAGTCAAAATCAATTCGACAGCTAAACGGCAAATAGCTCGTCGGAAACGGAATGGATTTGACTTGTTCACAAAAAGGAAGACTCCAAATACGTTTGGCAGTCAACCACAGCAACAATATACAGCTTCACACTTGAAGTTACTCTTTTCACTTTGAAAAGTATCGAAATTCGCATATATGCGTGCTCAACTAAAGCCAGAGCAGAACTGATTTCTCAAACCAATTCTAGTGTTATCTTTTGCCAGAGTATATCTGGAGGCGAGAGCTCTAATAGGCTCCGCCTACCAGCAAATTGTTATACCATTGGCCGACTAAAATGTTCGGCCAGGGTATAAATAAAGGCTCAAATGGCTGTTTTAGGCAGTCATCCAGAAGCCGCCCGAGGGCTCGGACAATTCCCAGGAGAGAAGCCCTCACTTCTGGATGGCTCAGTAGTGTTTTAAGTGTAAATAGTATTTCTGGTTTTTAGGTATCATCGGCCTGGCATGCGAATTAATGGAACCTCGTTGGTTGGCAACACCAACAAATCCAGAAAGAATTCGTATGTCAGACACGTTCCTGCTGGTTTTCCAAATAAATGAAGAGCTCCGGAGCTGCTGAGATTTTGCGACGATGCTGTACTTCGGATAGGCGGTCTGAGCTAGCCGGAAGAGGCAATGCGTCCTAACTTCCTACTATCCGAGTGCACGCAATTGTTGACACTAGCTATATTTATAGTCGCGCAAAGCGCGGCACAACCCCAAAACCCCGTTTCGGCCAATGGCAGAAGACGGGGCGTGGCTTCACACGGCTCCGAACGCCGGAGCGAAAACACATTTTAAAATATTAAACTCGATCTGGGACCGAGTTTATTTTGATTCTTCAACAAGGTTGAATCAAAAATAAACCAGAATTTGATAGAAATGCCTTTTTCAGGCAATTCATGACATGCCCCCCCTTAAGGAAATCGCTGTCGGAAGAAAATCGTAGTAGTAGCATAACCATCGGAAAGTAAAGGTCAACTACTGTTGTTTTATTGAATGAAATTATAAAGGTAAGTAAATAAACACTTTCGGACGGAGTCCAAGCCATTTGGGCTCACAAAAATTCCCTATCCTAGTTTTTTTTTACAAATCTAACTTATAACTAATACATATATACAGTGGTACGGACATCAGAATGCATCTTATAACTAAAATCAAGATATGGCGATACCATCACTACACTAATTTAAATCAACAAGTAGGTGATACAATCACCGCAGTAATATATTTATGTCTAAACACAAAGTCCGGTACGAGTACCATAGAAACAACAATTTACAAAAATGACTTAGCCTAAATATACATAGGGGAATATTTACATGCTCAGGAAAAAAAATATAACTTTCGAACTTCTACTCTTTGTCAAACCTCGTTTCTTATTAGAAACGGAATGGGTCATCACACGAACATGCGTGTGGCATTGTCTCTACTCTGTCCAGCCTCGTCTCGCACTCGAGACGGAAAAGGGGAATGTGGTTTCTCCGCATTCAAAAAAAATAAAGTGATTCTCTCCGGGAACTAATCCTCATCTCCATCCGGAGGAGGAAGTTGTGGATCTAAATGATCCTGTCCTTGTCGAGGACCCGGGGCTAATCGCAAGTCATCGGTGTGTATATTTTGTTCAAGTCCGGCTTTGAGCACTACGAAACAGTTCGGACCGGCAACTCGTTCGACCTGGTAGGGTCCTACCCAGGTAGGGCCGAAATTATACTTGTTGCGATCCACCTTATTTCTGCAAAGTACCCACTGGCCAGGTTGAAAAGTGACCGGTTGGTCGTCGGGGTTAGGGCAATTTTTATTCTGATACTGTTGAGAGGATGCGGCCGCAGTGGCAATGCGCTCATCTCTGTTCTCGTTACGTCTCTTCCTACGGCCATGGGCGGGAGTAGCCCATTCTCCTGGCCGAGGGAGATCATAACCTAGCAAGAGAGTACTTGGCGTCATGCCCGTAGCTGCGTTATGCCGCGTTCGGAGATTAAAAATAATATCTGGGATCTGCGGTTCCCACAGATTTTCAGCTTTATTGATAAGCGCAGCCCTGAGCATTTTTTTTATCTCCTGAACACGCCTCTCTACAGGATTGGCCTGTTGGTGGTATGCCGCTGACCATTTCAACTCGATATTGTGTCGATTAGCGAAGGCCTCAAAGACTCTGCCTTTGAACTGACCTCCGCTATCCGAAATGATCATCTTCGGATAACCCCAACGGTTGAAAACCTCCTCCTGTAGGAAGCGTGTTATTGCAGGGGCGGCGGCTTTGCGAACAGCTCTCACCTCCACCCACTTAGAGAAACAATCAGTAGCTATCATCAGGTACCTATTTCCCGTCTCAGATGCCGGGTATGGGCCCATGACATCTACCGAGACGAGCTCCCAAGGCTTTTGTGGGCTATTGGGCCTCAGATTTGAAACGGGCTGCGGTACCGCTCGTTTTGTGGTAGCGCACACTAGGCACTTCGTGACGTAGTTATGAATGCGATCGTATAAAGGGGATAAATGGTAGTGCTTCGACACCTGGCGATATGTTTCAGCTACACCGGGGTGACCGATATCATCATGATAGCGTCGCATCACCTCAGGGAAGTAATCTTTAGGGATTACTAGTCTCTTTTGTTCATCATTCGGACCCACAAAATATAAAGATCCTTCTTCTAGGCGAAATTCTCGAGCAATCCGTTGTTCATAGACATTCGGATCTGGAGCTCGCCTAGCCTGAATAATTATATCTATGAATCTCTGCAAGCTGGGACAGTCTCTCTGAGCCTGGACCACTTCGTCAAAGAATGTCTGTATTTGTGTTAAGGCTTCAGGAGGACCTAGTTCGGCTTCCTGAATTTGCAGGCTGTCCCATTCTTCTTTAGAGACCTCTTTAGGTTCTCTAATCGGGAAAAGCATTCGTTCCGTGTCAACGGCTAGATCATGGCCGGTTTCCTCCTCGGAGGGGTTCCGGGAAAGGAAATCGGGTAGTTGGTTAAGACGTCCGGGGACGTGGACGACAGTGAAGTCGTACTCCTGCAGGAGTAGCGACCACCTTGTTAACTTTGCCTTTTCGTCCTTCATTTTGTGAAGCCAGAGCAACGCTGAGTTATCTGTGTATAACGTGAAGGGTTTGTCTTGTAAAAAATGTTTGTACTTTTTCACTGCCCAAATCAAACAAAGACACTCAATTTCATTCACATGATACCGTTGCTCTGTTTTGTTTAGTTTGGCACTTGCATAAGTGATTATGTCGCGCTGTCCATCCTCTCTCTCTTGGAACAGCACGGCCCCGATACCCACCGTGCTACCGTCAGTTTGCAGACAATACGGGCGCGTAGGGTCGGGCCGTGCTAATTCCAGAGGGCTAGCTACTAGTTTTTTTATTTCCTGAAAAGCTCTCTCTGCCTCAGGTGTCCACCGATATCGCTTCTCCTTATCGATGAGGTCTGTCAAAGGGGCTGCGATTTCGGCAAACCGCGGGATGTACTCCCTGAGCCACCCCTCCGTTCCAAGAAATGCCCGCACCTGTCTAATTGACTTGGGCGTGGGGAAATTGATAATATTTATTACATGGGTTTCTTGGGGCCGGTTACCGGTTTCGGATACAATCCGTCCCAGGTATTTTAATTCTTTCCAACCGAAGCAACACTTGCCTGGCGACAGCCAGAGCCCGTGTGAACGGAGTCGTTCCAATATTCGTCTCAAATGTACTACATGTTCCTCTGCGTTGTTAGAGTACACAATAATGTCGTCTAAATTTACCTTACAAAAGGTATGTATCCGTGTACCCCACAAGCACAGAGGACATCAATTTTTGAAAGGCCGCGGGCCCATTATTGAGTCCAAAGCTTAGTACTTTGAACTCATACACTTGCCCGTCCGGGGCCCCGAACGCTGTGTACTTTCGGGAGTCCTTAGTAAGGGGGGCCTGCCAAAATCCATTTCGAAGATCTAGAGTCGAAAATATTTTCGCTGAGCCCATTTCGCGGACGGTCTCCTGGATGGGAGGGAGATTCGGTGCTTCTGAAATGATTAGCTCGTTCATCTCCCTATAGTCGACACAAAACCGCAACTTCCCGTCTTTCTTGGGGACCAAGACGACGGGAGAGCAATAGGGAGATGTGCTCTGAGTAATCACGCCGGCCTCGGACAACTTGCGGATTTCCTCATGCACCAAGGCCTTCCGTGCCTCTGACGAAACGGACGCTCCTGACGCACTCGGATTTCGTGAACCGAGGCTTTGGTGATAGGTTGGCGAACAGTCTCCTCAAATACATCCGGAAAATCATTAATCACAGCAGTGATCATTTCTTTCGTATCCGACGAAAATTGTTCTTCTAAAAATTGAGGCATTTCTATTTCACAGATTCGTCTTTCGGAGACGGTGCTCCAGAAGACGGTCTGTCGGGGCTTAATTCCTATATACAAACATTTTCTCTTGATGTCTAATATCGCTTCATGCTTTAGCATAAAGGGGATACCCAAGATCAGAGGTTCATTTAAATCTTCGAGGACTGTGGCGGAAATTTCGTATTTCTGCCCGTCCATAACAATCCATAATTTTATTTGGCCTAAACTCCGGCTAGTATTTCCTCGGCAACCGAGTTGAATAGCTCTAGGGTTAGGCAGATCACATATTTCGAATCCGGCAAGCATGTCCGGTCTCACGAAATTATTGCTGGCCCCTGTATCGATTAATGCAGCCACTTGGTTGCCATTTATGTCTACAGGGACACGGGGAAGGTTTCGGTTGATCTGGCGACCGTCATCAAGGTTGATCAAAACCGAAAGACCTTTTGTTTCAGGGTGATAATGGAGCTCGTGGCAGCACGCCACCGACGAGACTTCATTATTTTTTTGTACACACGGATAGGGAGGAGAGTATAAACAACTCGGACGACTTATTATTGGCTCAGGTGAGCCGACGCCATCGGCGACGCACCTTGTCCATAGTTTCCCGAATTTTCATTTTCATAATCATCTAGATTTGACAATTGGTTCGCATTTCTCTGTGGTGAAGTCCTGCGGGTATTGCTAGGCATAGGTTGAGAGCTGCGATTATTAACATTGCCGCCACCACGGCCTCGTGCGGCCGAGTAGCTGCCCCTAGCTTGATAGGGTTCGTTATTATTATTATTACCACCACTTCTCCAGGAAGTATTAGCGGGAGCATTAGTATAATTTGTTGTAGTCGCAGGTTGTGTGTTAGCTGGAGGGGGGTTTGGTTTAGCACTTGTTTTTGTGCTATTACCACTCGAAGAAGTGCTCGCAGAAGAGCCTGAAATATCTATTTCGATACTCGTGCATAGAGACTGCAAAGATTCTAGATTAGAAAAAGTTCTGCCTCTCAGATATGCTTTGATCGGAGGAGTGATAAGTTCAGTTATTATTCTGATACACTTCACTTCTATTCCGGGCATAAGCCTCTGGGCTAAAGCAGCTTTTCTTTCTATGAAAACATCAACGGGTTCTTTTCCTTGGTTTTGCCCGTATAGTTTCGCGAGTAATCGCGAGACTAATTCGGGACCATCAAACCGCGCATAAAATTTATTTAGAAAAGTTTTCCAGGTTAACTCTAAACCCGAATAAGTATTCACCCACGTAAGTGCATCACCCTTTAGTTGGGCCTTTGCAATGGTTACCCACTCCTGTCGGTCAGTTTTTGTTCTCAAAAACTCATCCTCGAGTTTTTTTATAAAAATTTTTGGGTTTTCATCTCTACCCGAAAAAGTGAGAAGTCGAGCTTTGTCGACTTTCTTACTATTCGGCAGATGCCCAGCTACTTCTTTTAGGATTCTTGCCATTTCTAGCATCATCGAATCTCTCTGATTTTCATCGGGGTTTACCTGTGGACTTGCTTCAAGTCCGAAGGTAACTTTCGGATTTTTTTATTGCTTAGGGCGCCACGAATTCACGTATTTAGTGTCCTGAATAGGAGGGGACAGCAACAGCTGTCGGAAAGGATTTCCGACGGCTTAATTTCACTGCCAACAGGTGTTCGATCACTGAAAGACGATACTGTATGCCAGTCATCATTTTCGAACACATCGGCAATATTTCCTCTCTCTTGGAGAAAGGCATTATTGGAATTTCTTCCTCGGAAATCATTTCGAGGAGAATTTCTATTTATTGGTGAAATTGCTCGTTCAAGTAACAAAGGTGTTTTTTCGTCATACTGCGAAAACGAATCCACACTTTCTCTAGGCGACTCAAAATATAAAGTTTTTAAAGTATTAGCCCTATCGGCTCGAATATTTACTTGGGAGGGTTCTCTCTCACGCTGAGAAAACATGTTGAGGTCAGTCTCATTGAAAGATAATCGAGCTGCTGTTCTATATCTTGGACTACCCCTAACATAGGCCCCACGGTGGCCAGCGCCATGTCGTAAAGGCGGTGAAGTTATTTTGAAAAGCGACGTCGGGATTTGATCGCCGACACCACGACTAGCTCCGGGTTCAGGACTCGAACCGCCTATACGCTCTTGGTCAGAACTCATAATTCTAACAGAGTCACACGAGAGAAGATTAGGGCCCCGGAGAGGGCTAGAAGTTCGATGTTCCGGCTGCATACGCGGCTGTCCAACAAATTTTATTTATGAAAATGAACAGAGTATTTGACAAAAGTATGTACTTGAGGAGTAATATTCTCACGAAAGTTATTTATTCCAACAGTGGCTAAGATGTTGTAATGTTTACCGTCTCTTCCGCGCTGTGCCAATTCACGAATTCTTTGTTTAGGTATCTTTATTTCTTCTTTTCTGCTTGCAGGGTGGCACAGCAACGAAAGCGACAACGCAACACAGGAGAGGAAGGGGTCAGGTAAAAATATTATACAATGTTCCAACTCGGTCAAGGATCCTTCACGGACACTAGCCACATAGATCAGAGTCAGATATGAAATCACTTTTATGTGGAAACCTAGTTTCCGAAAATAAAATATTTCTAGAAATTGTTTGTGATCAAAGTTCGCCAGATTGTTATTGTTCTGAAGGAACGAAATCACTGCTTATGAATATCCACTTTCAATGTCTATTTTAGATGAATGAATAAAAGTTGAATGTTTGTAAAAGTTTGTCGAAGTTTTCTTCAAACAGCCAAATCTAATTGCAAGTGCTGGCGTACAGCATTTACCTCCATTTGAATCAAAAACACCTTATTGAGAGTCTATGTCTCGAATCGCATAAACAGTCATCCAGGAGTCGCCCGATGGCTCGGACAGTTCCAGGGGAGTAGCCCTCACTTCTGGATGGCTCAGTAGAGTTAAGTGCGCGTGTGCATAGTATTTCTGGCGTTTTTAGGTATCTACGGCCTGGCATGCGAATTAATGGAACCTCGTTGGTTGGCAACACCAACCAATCCAAAAAGAATTCGTATGTCAGACGCGTTCCTGCTGGTTTTCCAAATAGATGGGGAGTTCCGGAGTTGCTGGGATTAAACGACGGTGCTGTACTTCGGATAGGTGGTACTGAGCTAGCCGCAAGAGGTGAAACATCCTGTTTCATACTATCCGAGTGCACGCATTTTTGTTGTTATGGCGCCCAACATAAGGGGCCTAGGGAAGACGTAGCTTCCGAGCTGTTTCCGGATGGAGCAGGGGCCCACGAACAAACATCCTTTCCAGTAGCCCGGACTTGAAGATACTTATCGGAAAGTTTTCTTGGATGCACTTTCGGGATGATACTGAAGCAAGTTAGGCCAGTGGAATCGAGGACGTCCATATTCTTCGCGGGTTCGATGGTAGCATGCCAGGGCTCCATTCCGCAGCCAGCCTGTTGTTCCTGAGCCGGATGGCCAGGGCAGGGAGCTGTTTTGGTGGAGGTGCCCAAGGGCCGAGTCAGATGGTCGGATCGGTCAGGTAGAGTAGCTGTCGACACTTCGAAGAGAGGCAACGATGTTAGCGACCAGGATGGCACTCCCACGACCTTGACGGGGTGGTCGAAGTTACAGAAGCAGGACGCCGGTCCGCTGAGGGAGGGCAACGGGGGTGTAGCCGAGGGCACACCAACGACCCTGAAAGGGAACAAACCGGGTCCTGAACACCATGCCGGAGCCCTGAAAGTATGGGGTTCGGATGGTAAGGGCGGAGGCGCTGCGTCGATGGGCGGGCGTCGAGTCCAAGTAGGGGGGCTAAGACCGAAATCAAACAGACAACAGAGCTGGTTGTCCTAGCCAGGGGGCAAGGACGAGGACATGTGGCGCCTCTTTGGAAGCTGGATAATGAGCGGATGTGGATACATGGTACATTCCTACGATAAGCCTGCAATAACATCTGCAAGATTTGGATAGCCAGTAGCTGTAACATAGTTCTCTTTTAGGTTTTATTTTTAGGTACCTGTTCGAGGGCAAATCCAACGACGTTCCATCCGCATGCCAAGCGATCCCTTAAGTAGGGGGGTGTTATCTTTTGCCAGAAATACTACAGTTTTAGTACTCACTAGAGTATATCTGGAGGCGAGAGCTCTAATAGGCTCCGCCTACCAGCGTTTTGCGATACCATTGGCCGACTCAAATGTTCGGCAATGGTATAAATTTGAGCTTGGTTGGCTGTTTTAGGCAGTCATCCAGGAGTCGCCCGAGGGCTCGGACAGTTCCAGGGGAGTAGCCCTCACTTCTGGATGGCTCAGTAGAGTTAAATGCGCGTGTGCATAGTATTTCTGGCGTTTTTAGGTATCTACGGCCTGGCATGCGAATTAATGGAACCTCGTTGGTTGGCAACACCAACCAATCCTAAAAGAATTCGTATGTCAGACGCGTTCCTGCTGGTTTTCCAAATAGATGGGGAGTTCCGGAGTTGCTGGGATTAAACGACGGTGCTGTACTTCGGATAGGTGGTACTGAGCTAGCCGCAAGAGGTGAAACATCCTGTTTCATACTATCCGAGTGCACGCATTTTTGTTGTTACTAGCTATATTTATAGTCGCGCAAAGCGCGACACAACCCCAAAACCCCGTTTCGGCCAATGGCAGAAGACGGGGCGTGGCTTCACACGGCTCCGAACGCCGGAGCGAAAACACATTTTAAAATATTAAACTCGATCTTGGACCGAGTTTATTTTGATTCTTCAACAAGGTTGAATAAAAAATAAACCAGAATTTGATAGAAATGCCTTTTTCAGGCACTTCATGACAGGGTGGAGTAATTATGAGGACCCGGCGCCTCCACCATATGTCGCGAATAGGGCTCTATAGGGAAGCTATAAGCCTTTCGCTTAGGACGTAGGTCACCAAGACCCAGGGGTAACCTGATACATATGCAGGATACCCTCTAATGAATAAAACAAGTCAGAAAAACACTTCCCAACTTTAAAGGTATATATTAAATAATGAACCTGGTGCACACAAGACCTTCTCAACTAGATACATAATAGAAGGACAGAAAGGCAAATGTAATACACAAAAACAATAGACAATGTGTTCCAAATATAAAAGGCTCTTACCAAACGCAGACACTAAGCGTACTTGGGGACATCTCTTAGAGGAGGGTTTTACACGAAGTGCTTTTGGAAATCGATCTATCTTCGCAATAAGTACCAATGACTCAATATCATTCTCTACGACACTGGATCTCTCGGGACCCCGCGATACTCGCGACCGAGAGCGCCCCGTCTTTTCGGTTCTCGTGTATTTATTCAACTTTTGTAAATGTTTTTGTTTTTTATTACGTGCAAAAATTATTCAATGACGAGCCACTGACATGCCGAATAATATCATCAATGGACTGCTAGTTTATACTTTCGTGGGTGACCCCGGTGTTATGTTTTGTTTATCAAATTATAAACTTCAATAACTAATTTGTTTACTAATTCATAAAATGTGAATTTTGGGAAAATAGATATGATCTGATAATATTTTAAATGAATTAGCGCCTTCTTGACAATATATTAACAGTACAAGTGGAATATGCTGTTATCACAAACGAAATTACTCAACAATCGTCATTTAGAAAATATCTATGGCAATTTGAAAAAAAAAAAACATTGAAAATGCATCAATTTCAATCAAAAAACTGTAAAAAATCAGTTAAGCACAAACACATTAAACATTTAGATACATGAAATCATACGCACCCAACTCAAAAATGAAACATTATCTCATCATTTACTTTTTGAAGAAATATGTATCCATATTTGAATGTGTGGTGTCGTTAACTGAACTGTGATCATCCCATACACATACAAATTTACATAATTCATACGAAAATAAACTAACCTCGAGAAATCGAATTGATCTGGAAAACGCAATACACCACCAACGTTCGCAATATAAATGAATCTCATTGTGAAATTCTTCTGAGAAAGATGCCCGATTTACCTAACTAACAGCAGGTCCATTGATAGGGGGAGGATATTTCAACGTACGAACGTAAACGAAATAGCCTCATGCAACTTGCACAAGCTTGTCTGAAAACGATGACAAATTACATTAACCTGAGGTTTAAGGTTCCGAGGTAATTCAACCCTCAGAAGTGTTCGAGATACTTGTATGAGCTAGGGAAGACGCATTCCTTACCTTTCAACGTGTGATGCTATCTCAATTTGTATGGCAAATTCGTGAACGCATTCAGTATTGAGTTGTTGATAGAATAAATGATTTACTAATTGTGTATCTTTCGTTGACATTTTTATTGAACATCATAAAATTCGCGGAATATTGAAAACTTTTTTAATACCTAATGGTTCCTTGGGAAATTTTATTATTGTTGAAAACCTCCGCTTCAACCCAAAACCAAAGTTCATTAACCAAAGTTTCATTTTCTACCACCTCAAGCGAGTTAGATTGAAAAACTTGAAATATTTTCACGAAATAATGATTCTCTCTAACTTCATTTGTCAGGACAGAAAAAAAAGTATCAACACCAGATATTGTTCGGAATCAAATGTTCGTCCAGAATATTAAATAACAACCACCTGCGATCAGTTCTATTTTTCACATTTTTTCCCATTCTGTAGTCATCACGCTGTACGGCTTGAGACTATACTAAACGAATTCCTAGTGCATTGTTAGATAATAATGAGATCTACCACTTCGTTGATCTCTCCATCGTAAAATCTCATTTTATGGAATATGTGACAAAATTTCTCGTAGGTGTTCTTTCCGAAAATAATAAATAATAGGGAATTATTCCCATAGGATGAAATGAAATTATTTTCACATGCACTTGAAATACCATGTTTTGTAGTAAATATGCCTGTACTTCATTTTATGTGTTTCGTTCGACAGTGAGACGGGGAAAACAGTTACAGAAGAAAATTGAAAAGCAGAGATTTTTATCAAAATGATTTTTCTTGTGAAACCAATTATAAAAGTCTATATGCTGTGAACTTTATTCCGGACAGTGTGTAATTATCATATAAATAACGGAAATCTATCAAATTTCAGTTATGATCACATATTCCTCTTATGAAAATAAGAGTAAACAATATTTCATGAGCAGCGGCGGAATATATCTCTTGTACTCATTTTAGTATGAAAAATAAGTATTATCCGAAGTATTGAGCCACTGGCATAAAACTGATGTGTATATGACTTTCAAAGAATTATGGGGTTCGAAGAAATGTTTGGAAAATTACGAATATACAGGCAAATTAATTTCATATCATAAAAATTATGCGAGCTTACGGAAAATCAACAACTGACGATAGAATATCGAATGAACTTTCGTAGAAATTGCTTCAAGGTTCATTGAAATATAATATGGTGATTTTCAGCTGACAGACATCTTCATGACAATTCATGACCCATATTCTCACGTCACCTGAATTAATGTATTCAATATGAAAAATAGAATCACTGAAATGTAATTTTTATGAACTGTATTATTCTCCATTCATATTAGTTCAGCGAAGAGTAACTAGCATGAAACTAAAACGTTCAATCTGCTTACATAGTTTTCGCATCTTGTTTTCATTATCGAATGATGTAAGAGATTTTAGTTTTTACAATTTCATTATTTCGAAATATGAAGTCCAGGACCAATCAGCCAGCTTGACAGGTAGCTGAACTGCTAGGGAGCCTGTCAGTCAGCTTGACAGGTGTCCGAACTGCTAGGAAACAATCAGATTGCAAGCTAAACGGACATGCAGAGCTTAGTATGAGAATATTGGTGCAAACCCTGTCAATATTCCATCATCGAACTGAATTATGCTCCATAGTTGAATCTAATGACCTACATATTAGTTTTTTGATAAATTCGAAGTGAGTTGTCATTTTCGCCCTATTTGATAAAATATGTATAACGATCATTCTTAATTATCTTCTTCTTTCACTTTTTTTTTGGCTTTGTATTCATCAGGCGCATTCAGCCAGTGCGGCAAATTCTTAATTATCTATTTATTGAAAATATCAATTTCCCGATAACTCAATATGTACTACTTTTATAAGCATTTTATATTTAATTGTGCATCTTTGAATATATCATTGTCGGTGTGTAGTAAGTAGACAATGCATTTTCTCTACCTACGCTTCGATACAGGAACAGTAAGCTAGAATACCATCACAGGAAGGACCGATACACATTTATTCAGAACAAAGTCTCAGTACACCGTCCTAGCTACATAAATACATTGTGCCCTCACCTATCCATTGATGTATTCTATAAAATGCATGATATCATTGGATGATTCCCATATGATTTTGGAATAAAAGTTTTAAAAAATGTCAAAAGATACTTTATTGTCAGAAGTTTTTCAACTTTCCGCCAAAGCTTTCATAGTATATTCTAGATATTCGATATTTTGAATCTCTACATGGGTGTCCGCACTAAAAGTAACTGAAATAGAATTATTAATAAAAGTGAGTTGAAACGGAACTTCCTGCCAGCCATTCATACCACAACGTCTAATCAGATGACAGCAAGACCACTGATTGATACAATTTTGATATGATGTAATTCGAGTTCAATATTTTGACTATAGTGACATACCACATGATATGAAATGAGAAATGTCGCTTTTTATCAATTAATTCCTATCACTCATAATACTTAATTTACAGGTAAGAAATTGAGCGGTGAAAATGGGAAATATGATCTATTTCATAATGATGAATATTGAATATTGGGTTTTTCAATCATCCCAATGAAACATTAGCGCCCTAATAGGTTGAATAAATTCGAATAACGTGTTTTCAATTAACTAGAATTTAGCATATGATGCAACAATTTGATGTGAACTTTACTCTAAATTATATTGAAATTTGCCTTTCAATGATGATTTTTGGAACATCGGGAAGAGTTAAAGTTCAGTTGTATCTCAAGAATGGATGAACCATTATTTGCATAATTATGTCACAGTGTGTGAAATAATTCTTTTATCAGCGCGATTTGACAGGCCCCAGGTTTCTAGTTTTACTACTTCTTCCATGGGAAGCGATTAATTTACGAATTTTGATATTTCACGCTCTTTAGGCGAAAACTCAAAGAACTTGCGTATTTGTTTTTTGATCAAAAATTTGTTCTTTCCGTCAACCGGCTGCACCCTGACGATAACCCTCAGAAATCTTCAAGAAACTTGTGCGTATGATACCATATACGAATAATTGAACACACATGAAGGAAATAATAACTCACCCAAGAGACGAATTCATTTGACGTGTAGTTACATTCTCTTCGCAATCGAAAAGGTTTGGTAATTTTTTCCTATGGCGGAGTAGCAAATAATATTCAAGTTGCATCCGAATGAGCATTCTATGCCTTATTTCTTTGTCTCATAGGCTCAATTCAATATTGTTTCATAATCACCATTGGAAGTATACATGAGGATATCTGATTATTTACATCAATATCTAGTCTTTGTATTTTGCATATTCGACTTCGAATCAATTCATTATATCATTTTTCACAAATACCAAGCTCAGATGAAGTTCTCGATATCTCAAAAACTATCCACACATATTATTTTGCTTCCGCAATCGCAGTACAAATGGATATCGCTCAATGAAGCGTTTTTCAGCTGCTTGTCTAATCAATGACAACATCTCCGAAATAGTGAAAATTAAATATCATTTTTTATTTTTCTAGTTCAACAAACCCCTGCCGAATGCCCACCAGTGATGTATATCATCCACAATTACAAAAACAATATTCAATTGTAGCTCGGACTCCTCAACTGAACGTTATCCCATGTTAACTACAACACTCCCAATGCACATCTTACTTACCAGTAACGTCAGTGATTTAAAGAAATTTCAATAATCATTTCTGAAGCATGTGACTAGATCTATGTGATATTATCATGGCTTTTATCTCAAGTATATAAAAAATCTACCATATTTGGGAGTAGAGACACATTTAGCCTTAAATACGCCTCATCCAGCAGATTACAGCATTCCAAAACGTCAAACTAATGTATGGGATTCAAATATTTTGAGTACGAGTAAATATCACGCATATACATCATGTCAAATACAGCATTATCATCAGCATCATATCTACAGAAAAAAGTCCTATTTATTATTTCTATGAAATGCACCTACCATTTTTTAAATATATATTCATTGATCGCAACTCATTTCATTGATGTATACCACAGTCACCATTAAAGATATGCATAAGGACATCTGATTCTAGCGATTTTTGTGCATCTTTCACAAATACCAAGCGGAATTCTTACTGGAACACACGATAGCACGAAAAACACTCTCATATGATAGGTATTTCCAAAACACAATATCTGTCTGATTTTTTCTCACCAGACTTTCTGTTCAACCAACATCTACTAAATGACCAGCTAACCCCTTCTAAAAATACAAAAATCACTATAGAATGTTCAGCGATTGAAGTAAATCATCCCCAAAATCATTAGCAGGACTCGAATGTAACTTAAAATGATATCCTGAATACTCATATTGTATCGTACATTGCCACAGCCTGAATGCTGCCGCCCCTTCCTCAACTCGTCAAATGATATATACCTACATCACCATGTTTCTTTTGATATGATGATATACGATAAGCTACCTTTACTTTTCGTGACTCTTTTCCTTGATACCATATTATATTCTAGCCTCCGCGAGCGTAGAAGTACCTTAATTTTTTTATATACCCCTGTTTAATTCCAACAATATATCTATTTTTTTGTCTTCGTATGTCAATCACCATTGATATTCACATCAGTCGTTATTCCTATTTGTTGTAACCCCATCGCCACTACTTGACTAACAATACAAGCCCGCGGACTCCAAAATGCGACGGTGTGGTAGCGGGTTCTATTCCTACTTCGGTCCTTTTTTTTCTTAACGAAGGAGTGAATTCGGATGGACGCTGTGTTCGGACGGGCATCGAGGTACCAAAAATTACTAGCATCTATCTTAAAATCTGCCATATGATTTAACATAGGAAAATGACCGATTCTGTGCTGGAATCGGTATAGAACATCTACTAACGTTACGAAGAACCGGGCCTGTAAAATGGTTAAAGTAAGACCAATTTCTAAACCCGGTTTTTTGCTATGAGCTTTTTCCGGAATTTCGCACATCTACTGGCCACACCGATTTAGTACGTTCAGTCTCTGTTTAGAACATCATTCGACTCACGCACAAGTATTGCAGGTGGCGTGGATTCTGCTCATTACCAGCCTGTCTCGGAGTATATACGGACCTGCCCACTTCGTTGAAGCCGAGTGGTGGACTGGCGACAATTCATGGCTCGGCAAGCAACTGGATGTCCTTATCCTCATCCTGCTCACCGCGAAGGATGAAGAGAAAAAGTTATAAGTATATAGACTAAGGCAGATGAATTGTAAATCACACTTAACAAAAATAAAAATATTTGTAATTTGTAATTTGTAATTTCTAATTTCTAATTTCTAATTTGTAATCTGTAATTTGTAATTTGTAATTTGTAATTTGTAATTTGTAATTTGTAATTTGTGATTTGTGATTTGTGATTTGTCATTTGTCATTTGTCATTTGTCATTTGTCATTTGTAATTTGTAATTTGTAATTTGTAATTTGTAATTTGTAATTTGTAATTTGTAATTTGTAATTTGTAATTTGTAATTTGTAATTTGTAATTTGTAATTTGTAATTTGTAATTTGTAATTTGTAATTTGTAATTTGTAATTTGTAATTTGTAATTTGTAATTTGTAATTTGTAATTTGTAATTTGTAATTTGTAATTTGTAATTTGTAATTTGTAATTTGTAATTTGTAATTTGTAATTTGTAATTTGTAATTTGTAATTTGTAATTTGTAATTTGTAATTTGTAATTTGTAATTTGTAATTTGTAATTTGTAATTTGTAATTTGTAATTTGTAATTTGTAATTTGTAATTTGTAATTTGTAATTTGTAATTTGTAATTTGTAATTTGTAATTTGTAATTTGTAATTTGTAATTTGTAATTTGTAATTTGTAATTTGTAATTTGTAATTTGTAATTTGTAATTTGTAATTTGTAATTTGTAATTTGTAATTTGTAATTTGTAATTTGTAATTTGTAATTTGTAATTTGTAATTTGTAATTTGTAATTTGTAATTTGTAATTTGTAATTTGTAATTTGTAATTTGTAATTTGTAATTTGTAATTTGTAATTTGTAATTTGTAATTTGTAATTTGTAATTTGTAATTTGTAATTTGTAATTTGTAATTTGTAATTTGTAATTTGTAATTTGTAATTTGTAATTTGTAATTTGTAATTTGTAATTTGTAATTTGTAATTTGTAATTTGTAATTTGTAATTTGTAATTTGTAATTTGTAATTTGTAATTTGTAATTTGTAATTTGTAATTTGTAATTTGTAATTTGTAATTTGTAATTTGTAATTTGTAATTTGTAATTTGTAATTTGTAATTTGTAATTTGTAATTTGTAATTTGTAATTTGTAATTTGTAATTTGTAATTTGTAATTTGTAATTTGTAATTTGTAATTTGTAATTTGTAATTTGTAATTTGTAATTTGTAATTTGTAATTTGTAATTTGTAATTTGTAATTTGTAATTTGTAATTTGTAATTTGTAATTTGTAATTTGTAATTTGTAATTTGTAATTTGTAATTTGTAATTTGTAATTTGTAATTTGTAATTTGTAATTTGTAATTTGTAATTTGTAATTTGTAATTTGTAATTTGTAATTTGTAATTTGTAATTTGTAATTTGTAATTTGTAATTTGTAATTTGTAATTTGTAATTTGTAATTTGTAATTTGTAATTTGTAATTTGTAATTTGTAATTTGTAATTTGTAATTTGTAATTTGTAAAGTATATGATACCAATTGAGTCACCTACGCACGCAAATTTGACAGACGAAGTTTTTATATTTTACATTTTACCTCGATTTTTTACATTTAATATTTATAATTTGCTTTTTCTTCGTTGATTTTCATTTTTACTATTCAGAAATTATATAAAAAGCATTTTTACAAAAAATTTCGTTAAGTGTCAATTTCAACCTCAAAGAAGAAAGTTATGATTGAAGAACAATATTCAGAAGATGCAATACCTCACCTGGAATTCTTTTGTGAAACATGTAAAAGAAGTTTTAATATCAAAAGAAGTTTGAATATCCACAAACAGAAAATGCACGTCTCCTATAGTACATGTTCTCTTTCACTCACATCTGAAGGATCCAAGGATTTGAATGGAACTGCCTCAACCGACAAAGTATCATCCTCTTGTATCCTGAATAAACGTTTGACCCATCTCAAAGCCACTATCTTCATTGCCAAAAGGATACCAAAATCGGCTAGAATGAGTGCTGCTGAGGCTTTAAGTAGATCAATTGACAATTGTATCTTGTCATACTCTATAGAAGCATGGGAAAATCTGTTATGTTTCGCATACAAGTCCTTCTGTCTTCCATCAACCAATTCCAATCGCAAAGAATCTCTAACAAAAATTATCAAGAGAAACATCCAAAGCCCGTTCGTGTTTGAAGGTACCACACGCCATGCTAATCCTTCAACGCCGAAAAATAATCTTCCTAAACGTATCGTCAATAAAGTTTCTGATGGTGATCTCACTGCTGCTATCCGTATATTGACGTCGAGTGACACAATAGCCACTTTTGACGATTCTACTCTATCGGAGCTCCTATCAAAACATCCAGCTGACATGGATTTTGCATATACCGGGAGTGAAAACTTTAACCCAATGCAAGTAAACGATACTGATGTCTTGAATGCAGTGAAATCATTTCGTACAGGATCTTCTGGAGGCCTGGATTCTTTGAGACCATCCCATCTTCAAGATTTGCTGTCGAAAAGTTCTGGATCTGTGGGCGATAAACTTCTTCGTTCCTTAACTAATCTTTGCAATTTTATGCTTAACGGTAAAGTTAACGAAAATGTGATCCCAATTCTATATGGAGCTTCACTGATTGCTTTGAGAAAAAAATGTGGTGGTATCAGACCGATAGCCGTCGGTACAACTTTCAGACGTCTTGTATCCAAATTAGCATGTTCACAAATCAAAGAATTATTGGGTAACTCTTTCCGACCCATACAATTTGGTTTTGGAACCCCTGGTGGATGCGAAGCCGTCGCTCATGCAGCTCGTCGATTCTTGAATCAGCATCCAGATTCTTCTTCTGTATTTCTGAAAATAGATTTTGAAAATGCCTTCAATATGGTTCATAGAAATATTCTACTAGAAAGAGTGAAAATTACGATCCCCTTTTTATTTCCTTACATAAGTCAATGTTATCAGAAGCCAACATTTTGAAATTTGGAAACAACGTAATTTCATCTGAAAGAGGCGTTCAACAAGGAGATCCTTTGGGACCAGCATTCTTTTGTTTATGTATTGAGAAAATGACAAGATCCATTGAAGCTGAATTCAACTGTTGGTATCTTGATGATGGCGCTATAGGTGGCAATGCAGATGTAGTCCAAGAAGAGTTCAAAAAAATTGTATCATCCTCCAATGAAGTCGGCCTCAGTCTAAATTTCAAAAAGTGCGAACTTTTTCTTACGAACGAGCTTTCAGAACACATTTCGAAGAGATTCAACGATTTTGCTCCCGGCATCAAAATAATGGACAGAACCAATTGGACCCTACTTGGTGCACCTCTTACGGTGGAATCTTTGGCAGAATGCCTTAACCAAAAAACGGATTCCCTTATGTTGATGGCATCGCGCTTGGATACAATTCCTAACCATATTGGATATTTTCTCCTGAAGAATTGTTTGGCTATACCTGAACTGATGTATACTCTGAGATGTTGTGCAACATGGAGCTGTCAAAAGGAACTTAGTCATTTTGATTCAACACTTCGTGCGACTTTGGAGCAGATAACCAATAACAACTTCAACGATTTAACATGGCTTCAAGCGACGCTTCCCGTGAACAAGGGTGGTCTAGGCATTCGTTTAGCATCTTCACTCGCTTTACCTAGCTGTAAATTCTCACAGAAATCTTGGGATCTTCCTCTTATTGAATTGTCATCTACTAAACTCTTTGAGTCAGCTGCTAACTCTCAATTTGATATGGCTCGCCTCAGAGCAGTTTCTACTAAGGAATCTGGTGCTTGGCTTAACGCCCTTCCTGTTGCTTCCCTTGGCACTTTATTGGATAATGATTCCTTTAGGATTTCAGTAGGTCTTCGTTTAGGTTGTTCAATTTGTGTAAGCCATACTTGCAGATGTGGATCCATCGTCAACGAGAAAGGTGTTCATGGTTTGTGTTGTAAATTTAGTTCTGGACGTTTCTCACGACACTCCTCTGTTAACGATCTAATCAAACGTGCTTTATCCACTGCTGACATTCCATCTGTTTTGGAACCTTTAGGAGTTTTTCGTGACGACGGTAAACGTCCAGACGGGATGTCTCTCATCCCTTGGAGTCATGGAAAACCTCTAGTATGGGACTTTACCTGTGCTGACACTGTTGCTCCCTCCCATATTTTTTCAACTTCAAGATTTGTTGGTGGTGCTGCAGATTCTGCTGAAAAAATGAAGATTAAAAAATATTCCAATTTAATTGACCAATATATTTTTTATCCAATAGCCATCGAAACCTATGGCTCTTTTGGTAGTTATGCTTCTGAGTTTTTCAAACTCATTGGTCATAAACTTATAGATAAAACCGATGATCCTACAGCAAGGACTTTTCTTTTACAAAGAATAAGTATCGCAGTCCAAAGAGGAAACGCCGCATCTGTCATGGGTTCCATTCCATCCTCTCAAAATCTGAATGAAATTTTTATCCGTCCTCAAACATTGAGATTTCTGAACATGTCCTTTCACAGTTCAGCATATCCGCTTTCTACTTGCCCACTTCCTCCGCAAGATATGTCCAACAACCTTAACTCAGGTTCGATATCACACCACTATAATAAAGACATGAACTCAATTACAGACCACTCAGTAAAAGGTGTCAGTGGTGAAAGCAGCAGAAAGCCTGTGATACATAGTTCTGCAAAAACAGTGAATACTCTCGGTCTTAATGGGTTGAAAAATATTGGTAACACTTGCTTCATAAACAGTGTTATCCAGTGTTTGTCGAATACTAAATGGTTGCTGGAGTATTTGAAGAAGGGCGCCTACACAAGAGACATAAACACAAGTATCTCTAGTATGAAGGGAGCCTTGATAAAAGCCTTCGCTGAGGTGATAAAGGAGCTATGGTCAAAAGATTCTTCTGATCGAGTGGTAAATACAGTCTCTTTAAAGAGTCAAATACAAAGATTCGCACCTCGTTTCATTGGTTACTCCCAGCAAGATGCCCATGAGTTCTTGCGATACCTTCTGGAGGGTCTTCACGAAGATGTGAACAGAATAACGGAGAAGCCAAAATCTATTCTGACGGAGATAGACGAAAAGTTAAGTGACGGTGAGAAGGCGCAAGAATCTTGGTCGAGGTACTTAAGAATGGACAATTCCAAAATCATTGATAATTTCGTTGGCCAGCTAAAGTCCACATTGAAATATACGTATTGAGGGCACTATTCTGTCACCTTCGATCCGTTCTGGGACCTATCACTTCCAATACCGCAACGAACAGGTCAACTGAGATTATCACAGTGTTTAGATTCGTTTACGAGGGAAGAAATCTTGGATGGCGACGAGAAGCTGACATGTGTTAAATGCAGAGAGAGAAGGAAGTGTACCAAATCCCTATCAATTTACAAGTTTCCCAAGATTTTAGTGATACATTTAAACAGGTTTTCTCCGATGGAACGATTCAGAGGAAAATTGAATGTAACCATCAATTTTCCGATAGAGGGTTTGGATATGAGTAATTATGCGGCAGACAATGTAGCCCCTTTCCGCTACAGTCTGTACGCATTGTCAAATCATAGTGGGACTATCTACAACGGACACTACACTGCCTACTGTAGGCATCCGCATGCGGGCACGTGGCACGAATATAATGATTCTCGCGTGTCCCCTATTTCATCCAGATCCCTCGTGAGCGGAGAGGCTTACGTTCTGTTTTATGAACAAGAAGGCACTAAATCGCACCTTTGAGTTCTATTTTTATTTTTATTATATATTGTTAATTTTACAAAATGTCTAATGAAAATAAACTTTGATAACAATAATTGAGAAAAAAAAAATTACTAATATTATGAATAATTTAAACTCAAATTTGTATTTATCATCATTCAAGCCCTCGTTCTCGTTGTCCGCGTTTTACATTTGATTTCCATACCATATGCTGTCATTTATATTGAGAAGGTAGGTTCTAAAAATATAACAGTTCTACTAAAGTTTTATAATCATCGCCTTTGGAGCGAAGGGTCGAGGGTTCAAATCCCCGCATGGTCATCGGTCTCGTGCATGGCATCACACGTTGAAAGGTAAGGGCTGCGACTTCCTTAACTCACACAAGTCTCTCACTTCCGAGGGTTGCGCGTAGGGGTGCAATCGGTTGACGGAAATAACAATTTTTACAACAACAACAACAATTTTAATCATTACTGAGTTTTGATTGATACAATTATTTTGGTCTTTGAATTCTCATCAACAATTTGTAACATATTCCGATGAAGTGTGACCAAAACTTATTTCTGGTCCGATCAACCAAGATATCAGAAGGTTTTTGCATCCTCTGAGCAAAACATGAAGTTAACGATTTCGTAAGCGATGTCAATAGATTAGTGAGCAAAAAGCGGGAAAGATGTTGCTTAACGATTTTCTCTCTTATCTCTGATAAAGTATTTTCTCAATAGATATATTGATCTAAATCGCATTCAAATTATTAACATCCAAATCTAGAACATTATCAGAAAGGACCCTTAAATCTGAAACATCACCTATCACACAAGCAGTACTACATTGCTGACGAATACCAATCTATTCAGCACTGCACGATCTATCATTTTGTTGGTAGTACCCAAGTTTATCTCTTTATCTCTGCTGGAAATATTCCTGAAGATTAAAGAAGATGTTCTGTCTCTCCTCAACGCTTCATCTACTCATAATCTCTTACTGCCTTCTAAATTTATACCAGTGTGAAAACAGAAACGATTTTGATGCCAGAAACGAAATATTAGTATATGCGCAAGGATTTGTTACTCCTTCGAAATCTTCCGAATTTATATTGCAATTGGAATTTTGTTCATTATTGTCATGAGAATGATTATGATGAATTAAGGTTTACACAAAGGAATGATAAAATTATTCTGGAGTCGGACCTGTCGCTCGTACTCGTAAATAAGCCTGCATTCCATGAGTATTAGGTCATCCTGACGTTACAGTAGTTAACACATCTAGAAGTGCTCCATCTGGAAGCGAATGGAAGTAGTTCTAGAACTATATAGAGAAAAACCCTCCGTGTATATAAATATCAAGCCGCGAATGAAGAGGGCAGATACGGTGAGATTCAGTTATAGTTTGATCATTGACAGACTGGTTTGAGATTAAATAGTGTGATATAAATTAGATAAATTTATCATTATGAACTAGAAGTTAGACTATATGTGTACAAATAAATTAGTTTAAAACCGTTTAGACTTTATATTTATAATATTATGATAATGTTACTTTTGATAAAACAAGATCATATTTATCGGGGGCTAAGACAAGCACATGCATCACGGGATAAAAATTTATTTTCTTTTCTTTTCCTCTGTATATTAAGAACGAGCTTAGAAAGCATACCTACCCCATTTCAGATTTTATATCTCAATACTCTCATTGGAAACTACCCCCGTAATTAAAGAAATCTACAAAACAGAGTTAACTTATCGTTTCTGGAAATATCTTTTCCACTGTGCATTTAGAACGCGCTGAATAAGCATACCTACCCCATTCCAGATTTTGTATATCAATGCTCATCTCAGAAACCACCGCCCTAATGAATAAAATCTACAAACAGAGTTATTTCATCGTTTCTGGAAGTTTCTTTTCCACTCTATATTCAGATCGAGCTGAGGCAAATTGTTCGTAGACACATTCATTTCAATTCTGTGGTAGACACGTTATTGTAACCTTTGACTTATAAATGAAAAACAGGAAAAAGGCATTCAACCCATCATAACGACCAATTAGTGTCCACATCTTTCGCTCTGAAAACGGTGGAGAAAGCAACAGCTATCAGATCAGAAATCCTGAGACTACATTGATGCAAGTGACAGATGGATTCACTGGAGAGTAAAGAAATGGTAGTATGTGCCTTCCTTCACATAGAAGGGGCTTTTGACAACACACTACACGAAGTTGTCAACCGAACACTAAAAGACAGAGAAGTAGACAAAACGACAAATAGACAGTTGAGACTAAAATAGAACAAGATACTATTTCCATTTGCACAAACAGACGTTGTCAACAAGAAGGGGGGGCCTCCTCAGTCATGTGGATCCTAATAGTCGATAAACTCCTCTGAGGTTTGACAGAGATCGGTATATCGTGTCAAGGCTATGCAACTGACATAGTCATAATTGCGAGAGGTAAATTCGAGAGTATTCTCCATGATATACTTCAGAGAGGACTAGACTACAGTTTACTGTAGTCTATAAAAGTATGAATTGATGGAATTTGGCGTCAACCCCACCAAACTACCCTAATTCCCTGTACAGGGAAATGAACGTCAACCTCAGAGCCATCGTATTGGACTGGAAAAAGTTATTGAATTGAAACCAGTGGTCAAATATTTGGGACTAATACTAGATAATAAACTGATCTGGAATAAGTACAAAAAGGAAGTACCCAACAAATACACGAAAGCCCTAACGGTGTGCAGAAACTTTGCAAATAGCTATCATCTCAAATGGACTGCCTACTATACTGTACTAACGAATCGAAGCCTTGGGTCTTGTGCGGAGTCCATTGCTAGTAGCGCATACAGCACACTTTCTGCACCAGACCTTGACGTCAGCTTGATACTTGACCCGATACAACCATTGACTCACTTTCTGGAGGATTTTCGTCACTCCCAGATGTCCTTCGGCTTCCTCAAAGTACTTCCTTTCTTCTGTTCCTAAGTACCACTATTTGACGTCTCTCTCCTCTTCGGACTCCAGCACACGCTTCAAGACCCCATTCTCCAGAGTAAGATAATTCTTTTGGGTCCAGTAGGATTTAACCGCTGGCGAATAACCTGCGATTCCCTGCCATGATGGTCCATGATTTCCCTTCTTCTAGTCGATGACTAAACCAAGATTTGGATCTTTCTCTTGGTCTTTCTTGTTCTTGTTGCTTCTTTGTCATCTGGTCGTCGGCAGTCATCTGGGCATGGTCTGTGCGACAGTACATATGCAAGTCTCTGTTTGATATTCGATCTAGAAGGCAAATTTTCGGAGTGTTTCGATCCAGCGTGCTACGAGAACCTCGGGATTTTTTAATTGTAAAAGCCTGTTGAGAGCTGCATGATCAGTTCTCAACAGGAATATTTCCCAATACACGTATTTGTAGAAGTACTCTACTCCATTTACAACAGACAACTGATCTCGCCTGATGACACAGTAAATGCGCTCCGGTTTGATAAGGGTCTTGCTGAAGTAACCAATGACCTCCTTCTGGCCCTCCTGGATCTGGGACAAAATAGCTACAAGTCCCACGTCGCTGGCGTCCTGGTCCAAAATGAACTTCTTTTTCGGTAGGAGATAGCTCAGAACAGGAACGTTGATCAAAGCTCCCTTTAGCTTCCTGAACGAGTCCTGGCATTCCTCGGACCACTGGAACTGTGTTTGCCCTTACGTCAGTCTGGTTATTGGTTTAGCGATATTAGCAAACCCCAGCACATATCGGCGATATTAGGTGCGCAAACCAAGGAAACTCTGAATCTTGTGTATATTTTTTGGAACGGGTCAGTCCTTCACTGCTTTGATTTTCTGTTAATCTACTTCCACTCCTTCGCCAGAGTCAACGTAGTCGAGATATCGTACTTATTTCTGTAACGAATGGCATTCCTTGGGGCTCAGTTTCAATACGGAGTTTCTCAGTCACAGGAATGCGACCTCCACTTTTTTTACGCGATCTTAGAACAATCTGCTAACTGCAATAATGTCATCAAGATACACTAGTCACGTCTTCCATTAGAGTCCCTTCAGAATCGTCTCCATTAATCTTTCGAATGGGGCTGGAGCATTACGGAGCCCAAATGGCAGAACAGTGAACTGCCACAATCCTGAGCCGATGGTGGGAGCTGCTTTTTCTCTATCTTCTGGAACCACATCTAGCGCCAATATCCACTCTTCAAATGTAAGGTCAAGAATATCGTATAGCCGACTAATGTGTCTAGCGTGTTGTCTATTTTCGTAGTTAAGTTGACGATGTAAGTAATTTTTATATTTTTACGTTTGTTTTTTTATTATTCAGCGTGGTCATTCACTTACCTGTTTTTTCTGTAACAGTTTCATTTCTTATGTTGTTTTTTTGTCTTAATAAATATTAATTCGATTAGAAAATGAGTTTTTTCATTTATTGGATGAATGTGGGTTGGATGAAAAAACTTAAAAATCCTCTCGAAAAGCCAAGCGAGTTTTGAGTTGCGACACGTGGTGGAGGCTTGCTGGTCTCGTTTCTATTTAAAATGATAAATTTAATAGCTGTTTGATTCATCCAACCACCATTTTTTTTGGACAATGACAGAATTAGATTTTTTTCCTATTTAAAACAATCCAGAGTAGTTTTTTTTTCTTTTTCAATTCAATTAATTAATTAGTTTTTCGAACGGGAGTTTTTCATGTTCCTTCACAAGTTATATACAGGGTGTAAGTGTAAGTTTTCGTGATTTTGGAGTGATTTTTTTTTACATTTGGTGCAATTTTGTTTAATACAGAACACTGCCATAATATAATATATTCCCTGGGTTGAAATTAATTATTCATAGTGTTTTATCTATTGATTCTTCGAATTATGAGTGATACACTTTCTAATATATGTTCATCAGCTTGGAAATGTATTATCATGATTGACTATTCATAAAGAATATCTGTTCATTCAGCTTCTTATGATTACCAGTCACATATTTCAAGAATTTCAATTCCTACCTGTAACGTACTGAAATATGAGCGGTACATCTTCCAATAACTGTTCACCAGCTTGGAACTGTATTGTTGAGATTGGCTAAACGTAAAGAATATCTGTTCATCCAGCTTTTTGCGATTACCGATTAAATTATTTCGGCATATTACATCCCTATATGTATATCTGACTTCCTGAAGTATAAATGATACACCTACCAATATCTGTCTCATCAGCTTGGGAACGTGTTTCATAGAGACTGCCTAATTACAGCGAATATCTGTTCATCAGCTCGTTTTAATTGGCAATCATGTATTATCAGTTGTTGGATTCCTGTAATTTTTTACCTTTTTATCACTTTAAAATTTTGAAAAGTACAACTCGTTTACCATTGAAAGTAGCTAAGAAATCAGAAGTCTTAAATAAACAGTTATGCATGGGGTAAACTCTGTTAGAACTCGATATTTCTTTGTTGTAGGTGACTTCTTTTCGGATTTTTTTTACAAAAATAAGTTTACCTAATGAAATCTCAGACTGTTATGATTTCTGCCCTAGTTCTTTAGTATACTGCTTGACTTATTATTAAGTATTCCTTTCTTATTTTAGGGGGTATAAGCAACCTTTTCATAAAAATATTTTTTGGTACAATGATATTTGGTGAATCAAAACGCTAGTCACTATTCAACACTATTCAATTTCAGAAAGAACCATATATTTTATTGTTAGGTGCTTTTTACTTAATTTGCGGTACAATCTATATTCGCAGTGTTTGAAACGAGACTTTTGAGTATAAAAATTTAAAAAAAAAAAAAGTTCAATATGTATTTCTTTCTCCAAATCAGCCCTAGTATAAAAATATTTATTTCCACGATCTCTTTATGTATGCATTGATTTGATGTTACTAATAAAATGAAAATGATTTGTTTCCTCCAAGAAAACATTATACAATTAAGTAGTGTTCGATATATGCTGGTATTTTTCATTTCAGATGGTATCTAAAACTTTTTATTTTAATGAAAAATAACTGGCTATTTAACAAAAAAATAAATAATAATAATGTGTGGAAATAACTGGGTACGCTGGTTGTTGAAACCAAGCACCCTCAGAAAATTTCAGAAAATAAAATTGTTTTTGGTAAAAAATAACATGAGATTCCTTTTTGTGTCACATTATAAAATGAAGTATAATTTTGAAATGCATAGCCTTTAGTAGGTATAGTAAGTAGTACATGACAAATATTTGTTACATTTCTCGTAATTCAAGTAAGTGTCGTTTAAACATTATTTAGAAATCGCATTCACACAAACATGATAATTTACTTTGAGGCGAAGCCACAGTGTTCTTACCCAAACTCTTTTGAACGTGAGTTTAACATACTTAAGTGCAATTTTTTTGTAATTTGTTATAAGTAGGCATAATAATAACTTTACCCATAAAATTTTTGATGTAATATAAGAAGTGATTGCGCGAAAGATGCTGGTATCAAATAAAAATCCGTATCATTTCTTGAATACACTGGTTACTTCATTTTTTCGTCATATTGTTATGCTGTCCACTTTAGACTGAATAATGAAAAGTCAATGAAGCATGAATTGTGGCCTTTACCTTCACTGCACTTCATCTACTCATGTCTATTTCTATTTTGATAAACAATAAATTTTTTTGCAAACTATCACTATTTTTTGAAAATGACTCTTCCAATTTCTTGGTATGTCCAAAAAACTTGTTGGAAGAAATTGAGTTAGAAAACATATATATTAATTAGTTTCTGTGCAAATCAAGCCGTTTGGTTAGGAGGTCTTTATGAATTCTTTATTTTTTTGAAAATTTGAAAGAAATGTTTTTGAAATTTTTTTTTTTTATAAAATTGCGTTGAAAAAATGTAAAACAAAAGTCTAATTGATAATTTTTTTATTTTGTAATCAATACATATAGGTATAACATTTTATAATTTTTTTTTTTTTTTTTCGTAAAGAAAACATGTTCTGATTTGCAAACACTTAGAATTTTGATCATTGCCCATCGACTTGTTTGGTGAAACTGTGTGTTGAAGTGTACAATTAACTTTTTTACGATTTATGATGACTTTATGAAATATGGTAATATGATATGAGAATAATTATTGGGTAATAAGGTTACCTTTATCTTGAGGGGACTATGGAAGAATATCCTAAATGGATTGAATAATTGCTTGAGGAAGTTTTCGTTTTCGATTTTGCAGGGGGGACGTGGAAGAATATCCTTAGATTTGGGATTGAACGTCTACCTGTGGTATTTTACTCTTGATGTGTTACCAAGAGACTTGAGATGTGTTTAATGAAATATGATGTTTCCTAGAAAATGAGTAAAGTAAAAATAATCGTAGAAAAGTTGATGAATACAAGAGATGCAGTTGCACTGGATTGGTAGTTGAAAATGAGTCATAAGCAAATATTTAAAGTTTCATTATAAAAAAAGGAATACACTTGAATAACATAACAGAACATGTTTGTCAAGGAGGTGATCAACAGGTCTAAGTTTCTAATTATTGATTTCGAAAATAATTTAACTAAAGTTTTCGATGGCTGTCCAACCGAATTAATGGCACATTCTTCTTATCTGGCGTAGAACCTAAAACAATAATAAAAATCCTTTACCAGCATTCATTTTTGAAGAAAAATCTTTATGAATAGTTACTACAAAATGAGCAATAATAATAAATAATGAATTTTGACACACCCACGGAAAAAATGGTCCAAGTAAAACGTTTTCCTGACTTTATTTCGATTGTGGTAAAAAAAATAAAACCTATATTTGAAAAAATAACATTTTGTCTCTAAAAAAATGAGTACTCTGAACGCATGAACTTGTAGCTATAATATTGTTTACATACAGCAAGTAATTCGAACATTAGATAATTCACTTTGTACATTTTACTAGCGCTGAAAAACTGTATATTCATATTTATCAACTTTGGGTTTCTGAAATTTATATCATAACAACAGATACTTGTGTTACAGGCATAATACAACTGTTTATTTACAGTAAAGCTTGGTGTCCCTACGATAATATAACCTGTTCACCTACTTGTTGATACTCGACCAGTTCGGGATCAATCGGTAGTAACCGCCACACATGTTCAACAACGTTTTCGTAAAACTGGCCTCATTCCAATTCCAGCATTTGAGTTAGTAGTTGTATGTGGACGTGTACATGGTGTGCCGGAATTATACTATTATTACTGTTGTGAGTTGTGTGAATAGTGTCAGTTTGATTTATGTATTTTACTTGTTGGTATGTAGAATGTTGATTTTGACCTAACATTTCTAGATTAGGGTCAAGTGGGGAAATTGTAAATGATTTTAACAGTTTTAACTTTAAAAATAAAAATATATACCTTCTAATTTTTCAAAATTTATGAAATTTGGAAGAGGTGTTGTTTAATACTATACCTCTCAAGTTCCAGAGACAAATCGTTATTAGGAACTAACTTGTCATTTTTTTTATGATTTACATTTACCCAGCTCAAAGGGGTAAATGTAAACAAAGTTTTCCTGATATATTAGACTCACATTGGACTTATAAGGGAGAAATGAAAACAAATCAAAATCTGTAAGATTTTATAATTTTATCATTTTATTTTGAAGGCATTATTTACATTTACCCCGAAATACAATAAAAAAATACTTTAAACAGTCAACTAACACTTCTCCAATGCAGTTTTACTTTTCAAAAACTGCTACTGTGCCAGGAAAAACATAAACAATTTTTCTCTCACAATATTTAAGGTTCGGTTCAGGTAAAATTGCTTTAATCATTTCAAAAGTTATTGTACAAACGTCATTTGGCTTTTCTACAAAATCAGTTGAAGTAGAATGGAACCTCTCAAATCCTTGCACCACAATATCTGCATCTTCTTCATCTTGATTGATGTTTTGTATACAGCAGACATACTTATAATGGACTTTATTTCTCTGCCCACCAGTAAAGTCTACTAAGACAAATAAGCCCGGTTTTAGTTCATTCCAAATTGGTTCATGATATTCAACTTCGTTAGTTGCTTCGGCAATGATTGATTCCTCGATTGATTCCAACTGATCGTCAGAAGAATCATCTTGACACAAAGCAGATTCGTCTATGACTTCTTCGTCTTCTTCTTCAATGTTGTGAACATTCTTTCTTGTCTTACCCCACTGTGATTTTTTCTCAGATTCATCTTTTTGCTTTCTATTGGTCTTTTTCTTTTGGTTTTTTAAGTTTTGAGCAGCTTCAAGTTTGTCCAGTACTGCTTGATTGGTCAAAATTTCGCCATATTTCTGTGGTTTCAGTCTTGGAATAATAGGTTTTTTCACCTTTTCAACTCTTGCTTGGTCAATGCAGCGATTATTACTGTGCTCTGCAAAAATGCCAATTATTGTGTTGGGAGTCACTTTAGAAGTGCGTGTACTCGTACGTACACTTTTAATGGGTGTTGAATGTGAAGGTATAGCACGAGGTGGCACATCTGTTACAACTTCTAATTTGTCAGGTTCAAAATTAAGATTAGAAATATCTTGAGAATTTTTATGTAGAGGTTCAGGTGCGCAGGAGATTTTAGAAGTACCAGATGGACCAGCAATTGATATGTCTGTTGTCAGGGTTGACAAATTAGGTTCTTCGTTGTGTGAACTATTGCCAGCTGCATTTTCTGTTATTGATAAATTAGTAGTTTCGTTTTGTGTTTCTTTGAATTTTTTGAGAGCAATTGGATCAAATTCCGACTCAGGAAACCTTTTGGCATTGATGGGAAAGAGGCCTGTTGTTTCGAAGCCTCTTACAATATTGGTAGGTTTCATTCCTTCAGACCACACTTCGCCTAACAATTCACTAAACAATTTCTTTGTCAAACGACCCGACTCTCTTTTTTGAATTTGATCTCTTGCGAAGTCAATCAGTTTTTTTTCCCATAATCTTTTAATGGGGCCAAATACGCACTTATCAAGGGGTTGTATCTTGTCCGTCAAGTGGCTGGGAAATTTCACTAAATGTACATTATTTTCTAATGCAGCTTTGATTATTCTCACACTAATGTGGCTAGAATGTCCGTCAAAAAAGAGCACAGCTGCTTGATTTGGTAGATTGTGAGAATCTCGTAGATATTTTATATGAGGTATTAAAACTGAGGAAAACCACTCAAAAAACTGTGGTTCCTCCATCCAACCATGGCTGGAACAAGTATACCTGAAAGATAACAAATAAATATTAACAAAAGGTTTAATATTAGGTAATGTTTTACCTACCTAGTTCCTGGAAAATCTTTATCTGATGTCCACCTAGCCTGAACATCTACTCCTTTGAACACGATCAGTGGTGGAAGGAAAGATGCGTCCGCAGAAATGCATGCCAAAACAGTGGTGTATTCCCTGCCTGAACCTCCTGATATTCTAGACAGAGCCTTACCCTTTTCTCCAATCGCTTTCAGTTTGGACGGGTCGTGGCAAAATCCACTTTCATCACAATTTAATATAAAGGCAGGTTGATTCTCAAGTGAATTTTCTGCAAAAAGCTGGGCCACTTCATTGTAGAAATCATAGATTACAAAGGGATCTCTCGAATCTTTCCTACACTTTTGTAATAGCTCTGGTTTCTTAAAAGATAAGCCTGGGTGTCTTCATAAATGAATAGTACCAGTCATCTCCAGGGCTACCGTTGACAAATTGGGTCTTTAAATTATTTACACGCACATATTCGGTCACAACTTGCTTGACGTTTTCTTTGTCACATGGAATCCCCATTCGAGCTCGTGCTCTAATGCAATTTTCCAAGTCACGTTCGTCGTCGACGCTAAGGGATTGGGTCCTTCCAGAACCTAATTTGTCAATTGCATTTTTTCTCCCCTTTATCCTGTTAAAAACAACGGCTTTTGGGACATGGTATTCATCTTCAACTTGTTGATAAGTTTTATTTCTATTTAAAATATCTTCTACAGCCCTACCCAAGTCTTCAGCGGTATATAAAGGCGGGGGCCTTTTTTTAATGTAAGTCCGTGGCATCTCTGAAATTAGTACCAATTTTTTCTTAGTAATTATAGTTATATTAGTATTTACATTTCCCCCGAAATAACATTTACATTTACCCCATACATTTCTATTCTCGGGGTAAATGTAAATAGTTTTTTTGTAGTTTATAAGTTACACAAAATCAAGTTTTTCAAGTAAAAACTAAAATATAGCACAATTATACATTACTTAGATCAAAAATTCATATCAAACTTACCGTATTTTGGTGACAATCTACTTGTAAAGAGAACTTTGCACAACTGTTTTTCATACAGAACCACGCCGTGATGTTCATCTGAGTGTATTTCAATGCAGACTGCCAGTTCTGGCGCCATAATTTGTACCCCACTTATTAACACATATGAAATGCAAACAGTGTTGCCACTGTGAGTTAAAAATCTCTTTGAACCAGAAAAAAGATGCCATTTACATTTACCCCTATTTACATTTACCCCACTTGACCCTATTGACATTTTACCTATGTATAATAGAATCAGGAGAATTTTCCAAAAAACAACAGTTTTGTTTCAATAAAAATATTAAAAATTTACATATTTTCATTTCCTTTCTTAATTATCTTTCATTATAAATTTTCAGAACGTTCTAATTCTACTTTATGTTATATATAACATGGATTTGTTATGATCATAATGAGAAAAGACATAAGCTTGCCTGCTTGCTCATCCATTCATACTGATGAATATATACAAACAGATTCACAAAGTTCCGAAATTATCAATTATGAAACAGGTTGTGCTGGGTGATCCAGTAAGGATGGCCAGAGGCGATTATTTCATTAAAAGAACCGTCAAAATGTTGTATCTTTCCACATCAACTTATAGCTCATGAAAAAATATTGTCATAAAAACTGCAATCTCTATCTCCAGTTTTTTTAAGTGGTGTATTTTGCTAGCCTGTATATGCCATGCAGGTACGTTTTCTTAGAGTGTAAACTGAATCATTGCTTCCTTGGTGCAAATGAACCTTTCATATCATCTTAAATTCAAGAATGAAATTAATGTATTGAAAATAAGGCTTTATAAAAAACAAATGATCCTTCTTTGAATAACTAATAACTCTAAACTGAGGGCAAGTGGATATTTCAATTGAGTCCGGTGTATCCTGATACCAAAGATGGAATGAAAGCTATTAAAGGTAAGACAATAATAAACTATCCAAAAGTGAGTCATTTGATAAGGCCAAGTAAACTAAAATTACTATAATGATCTAAAAATGTTGCTGCAGTAGAATACTGTATGGTAGCTACTAACAATTTTTTTAGTAAATTTAAGTATATGAGTTATTTGAGAGTAAATCATGCCTAATCAATGGTAAATTTACTTGTCACTAGTAGTTATCAAACTGAGAACCTACTGCAAATAAAACGTAGATTGAGGCTAATAAAATGAAAAGTTTGCTTCTAATAAAGAGTTTAGTATCGTTAGGTTACATTGTGTTCCTGAAATTACACCAATAACAGCAAGTGATCAAATTCAGGAATCTGATTTTTCTTGTGGCTAATAAAGCGTGTACTTCTCCCATATAGTATGCAAATTTTCACTTGGTGTTATGCAAATTTCACTTGCTACTATTAATTTTTTTTTCCGTGCCCCTGTCTGAAACAGTAGAAATGAGTCAATGTCACCCCATACAGTTTTGTTTTTATTTTATTTGAAAAGGAATAGGAAATAGCATCTCAGACTGATCTACCGACAGAAAACTGTGTAGAATTATAAGAAGTAAATGAAGCATATAGATAGATAGAATATATATTGAGAAAAGTAAGAATTGAAGATTGTTTTGAAGATTATATTGAAGAAGAATTATTTGTATAGACTATACTCATGAGATAAATGAAAGCGCAGATTGAGGAGGAAGCTCCCAAAACTGCATGTCATTTGTAAATTATTTAAGGTGTGGAAAATGTGCTACGCCACGTATAGTTGTCGATGAAGAATTAAAAGATGATAAGTATTATTTTTGAGGCATGAAATGAAATGCCAATATATGAGGTCTTTTGAAGAAAGACAATAGGTAAAATGTTGTAGAAAGTACTACGATAGAGAAAGCTGTCTCAACAGGGGACAATAGTGAAGTACGATGTAGAAAGTTGACTACGTCATGGTTATGAAAATAAAATATATATGCAATTTTATTTTTATCATAGGTAGCTCCTAATTACCTCAATTGTTAAGAAGGGTATTTAAGTAATGTTCAAGGTAGAATAATTTAATGTATTACATTCGCTTGAAAAAGATACAGTGTATCGAAACATGTCGCGAAGACAATAAATCTGTGGAAATTTAATCGTGTTTACCTTAGTGTCATACAATATCTTAGAGATGCAATTTACATGCGGTACTACAAAATTTCTATCGGATTTAATTCAATATTCGTCGTAGGTACTAGCCAAGAAAGTAGTTGTTTTTTGATAGAGATTTTCAAGAACCAATAATTTTTTTCTCACTTTCCTATTCTGTCATTAACATAACATTATCAGATAAGGTGACACTCAAATAAATAGGCAGGTGACGAATAGTGAAAAATAAATTTTAACAAAGTAATGAGTATTATAGTGGGTGTGTCATAATTAACCAGTAATCCGTGAAAACAGTTTCACATAATAGAAACCAGCAAGATTCATTCAAAGTTAAAAACCATTGTTATGTCTTGTAGACTTTAAACACGTTTCTACTCTAAGAAGTAATACAACTTGATTAGTTATAAGAATGTTATGTGATTCAGTGATTGTTGTTTCGAATTTTTGTGAATATTAGGTCTATAACCTAGCTATAAGAATACAAATATGTACTTAACGAACTTACTGTCGAATTTCTCTCTTGTTTCATGCAATCGAGCCACCACCACACCCCGAGGCACTACAAAGCAGCCCCTGAGACAGTCACTACTCCATCACCCCTGTCACGGTTTCCACTCCAAGACGTTAGGCAGAATGTAACATAGTCGACCGAAGTTGAATTATTGTGATCCAGATATGCGGTAATCAACCAGAAGCAAACACTTACGTTGTTGCGTTCGCAGTTTTTCTGAGTAGCCGGTAAACAGTTCCTGGGTGTGCAGGCAATATCCACCAACAAAGATGAACTGCTGCAGGACCCAAATCCCCGGAAACCTAGTGGAAATATTTCAGAACTCTTATTAGAAAACGAGTTTTACAAAATGCTGACTAGACATAACTTACCAGAGTCTGGAAACGATAGATGTTTGAAGCATTCCGAAGTAATCCAAGAAGTGAAAGTCCAAAATCAAAGTTGTCCAACAACTGGATACAACATTACACAACAAACACGAATAAAAATGTCTTTTGTAAACTGAGTGAATATTGTGATACTTGTGACGTTGGAGGTTTAGGGCGCACATGCGCAAGAGTCAAGTAGCAATCAAAACGAGAGGGATTGTCTCTCTTCAATTCTGGCCACCAAGGTGATAACATGTCTGTGATAACTAAGTACAAATAAATACTTTAGTGAACCTGAATCTAGTGTTTGATTAGTAAATCAGTTGAGTAACTTGAGACGTTACAAATTGGCGACGAGGATAATTTGGATAATTCGAAAAGTAAGGTGAAACACGAATGGACGGAAACACGTGAATCTTGGAAGCCGGGTACGCTCGTCAAAATGGCCGCCGGCATGATTGGTCGTGTTCACGAGTTCAATGTAATGTCGGACGATTGGATTATATACAGTGAGCGTTTGGAACAGTATTTTTGTGCGAACAAAATAGAAGACGTTAAAGTTAAACTTGCAACATTAATAAGTTTAGTGGGAGATTCCACGTATAAATTACTAAGAGACTTGTGTCATCCAAAGCTGCCCAAGGAAAAAACGTACGAGGAGTTGTGTGAAATGTTAAGAAAACAGTTCAGTCCTCAGACATCCGAATGGAGGGAGAGAATTAAATTCTACGAATCCAAACAGCAAAGTTCGGAATCAATCAGTGAGTGGTTCGCGCGGATTAAAAACTTGTCGGTGAATTTCCAGTTCGGAGCGGCATTAGAAACAGTAATAAAGGACAAGTTTATCTCGGGATTGCAAAAAGGAAAGTTGTTGGACCGTCTGTGCGAGGAAGGAGTTGAGAAAACGTTAGAAGAAATGGTGAAGTTGGCTTCGAAGAAAGAATCTGGTATGAAAGAAGAAAATGTACACCATCTTTCAAAGTTCCCGCCAGTGGGCAAGGTCAGAAACCTATACTTCTGGAAAGGGAAAAGTGACGCAGAATCGACATATGACAGGGATGTCAAACATCAAAAACAAGATGGCGGATACAGACAGTTATGGGAAGGATGCATTTCAAAACAATAGAGAATGTGTGGTTTGTGGTAAGAAACACCATGGAAAATGTAAGTACTCAAATTATTTTTGTAATAAATTCACAAAAAGGGGCATCTAGCTAAAGCCTGTAGAGCAAATAGACATTCTACAAATTTTATTGAAGAAGATTGGGTAGAAACTGAACAAATTAGTGATCATGAACAAATTTTTGAAATCAGACAATGTGAAAGGAACAATAATAACTTTAAAATCAATGTAACAATAGACAATAAAGTGCATAAATTCCAAGTTGACAGCGGTGCAAGCATTAGTGCATGCAGTGAACTCAATTACAATCATTATTTCACGAAATACAAATTAGAACAAGACCACTCCATATTGAGAGGTTATAATGGCGAACATTTTCGAAACTGGGGTTATTTCAATGTAGAAGTAACATTTAACAACCAAACTAACGTGATAAAAATGTATGTGGTACCTGATGGGGGTCCCATGCTTGTGGGACGGGATTTTTTATCAAAATTCAACGTAACCTTGAACGTTCTGAACACTATAACCCATAATAAAGAAATCGAAAATCTGATCAGCAAATATAGTGACATTTTCCGAGAAGAATTGGGTTTATATAAACATAGTCTTGTTATAGCCTACTGCCAAGCCTGTGTTCCTGAAACCCAGAAATGTGCCTTTTGCATACCGAATCTTGGTAGAAGAGGAACTACGGAGATTAGAACGTGATGGTATTATAGTGCCTATCCAAAATAGTGAATGGGGAACACCGTTGAAAAATCAGGATCTGTGGAGATTATAAGTCTACAATAAATAAACACCTGGAGGAAGTAAAATACCCATTGCCGTTGTGTGAAGATATATTCTCGAAGCTCTATTAAGGTGAGAAATTTTCAAAAATTGATCTTTCGCAATGTTATGCTCAATTTCCACTAGATAAAAAATCCCAAGAAATGCTAGTCTGGTCAACGCACAAGGGATTATTCAAAATTGTGAGAATGCCTTATGGAATTAGTCCGGAAACAGCTATTTGTCAAAGAAATTTGGAACAACTTTTTCAGGGCATGGAAAATGTTAGTAATTTCCTCGATGACATATTGATCACTGGAAAAGACAATACAGAGCATTTTCAAGTTATTGAATCAGTTTTCAAAAAACTGGATTGACAATTAAGCGAGAAAAATTTAGTTTTTTTCAAGAACAAGTTGAATATCTGGGTCACGTAATCAGCAAAGAGGGAATCCGTAAATCAGAAGAGAAGGTTAAAGCTATAATTCAAGCAAGAAGACCAAATACAGTACATGAAGTGAGATCTTTTATAGGTCTAGTAAATTACTATAGCAAATTCATTGAAAATTAATCATCCTTACTGAAACCCATTTACAATTTATTAAAGAAAAATACAGTTTTTAGATGGACAGAAAAATGCGAAGAAGTTTTTACGAGAATAAAACAACAAATTGCTGAAGACATAGTGCTAGCCCATTTCAATCCTAATTTCCCTTTGGTACTCACTTCAGATGCGTCAAATTATGGTATGGCAGCAACACTCAGCCATATATTACCAAATGGAGTAGAAAAGCCATTTGCTTGTGTGTCAAGAACATTGATGAAAAATGAAGGAGCATGGTCAACCTTAGAAAAGGAAAGTGGTGCCATAATCTTTGGGGTAAGTAAATTTGAGAAGTACTTAGCAGGTAGAAAATTCATTATGAGAACAGATCACAAGCCCTTAACAACCATTTTTGGAGAGCATAAACAATTACCTCTAATGCATACTAATCGATTGCAACGATGGGCTTTGTACTTGGCTGGTTTTCACTATGAAATACAATACATAAAAGGGGAGAATAATCAAATGAGTGATTATTTGTCTAGGGCTCCATTAAAAGTGAACACCATAGATCCAGAATACTATGGAAAAGGAGAATATATAAATTTTATCAAAAATGCAGGAGATTGGCCAATAAATAGTGTAGAGGTAGCAAAAGAGACCAGGAGGGACAAAGAACTCAGAAAAGTATGTGAGTTTTTGAAATTAAATAACTGGCCGAGAGAAATGGAAGAAGCAGTTAAGCCGTACTACAGAAGACGTCAAGAACTTCAAGTATCGGATGGACTGTTGATGTGGGGACATAGAGTAGTAATTCCATATAAATTTCGCGGCAAGTTGCTGGAAGAAATCCATACAGCACATTTAGGTATGGGGAAGACAAAATCACTAGCAAGAACATACATGTTTTGGCCTAATATAGATAAAGACATTGATTGTATAGTAAATAGTTGCGACCCTTGTCTCAGTCAGAGGCAGAGTCCACCCAAAAATCCACTGACATCATGGGAAGCTGAATCCCAACCTTGGCACAGAATTCATGCAGATTATTTAGGCCCTATTCAAGGAAAATCATTTTTGGTAATTATAGACGCTTTTACAAAATTCCCTGAAGTATATCAGATGAAAACAATGGGTGCTCAAGAATTAGAAGAAAAGTTGAGAGATTGTTTTGCAAGATTTGGTATTCTCTCGGTTTTTGTTTCAGACAATGGCAGTTCATTGGTATCAGAGCAGATTAAAATTTTTTTTCAGCAAAATGGAATCAGACACATTACTTCGCCAGTGGCAAATCCACAGAGCAATGGTCAGGCAGAAAACTATGTGAAGACTTTCAAGAGCAAACTGAAAGCAGCTCTAAGGGATCCAGATAATAAAAATCAACCATTATCGAGATTAATCTCTAGATTCCTAATGTCCTATCGAAACGCTGATCATGAAACAACCAAGAAAGCACCAGCGGAATTGCTTTTTGGACGTAAATTGAGAACTAGATTTGATCTATTAAGGAAATCGCCCACAACAAAAAACCAAAGTGAAACTGAAGCATATAAAAACATCAAGAGAAGTCAAGGAAAACAAGCGAAAGATTACAGATGTGGTACTCTCAGAGAATTCACTACAGGAGAGCAAGTGATGGTTCGAGATTACAGATTTAACAATGAGATCAGGTGAACTATCCAAAGGAGAATCGGTAGAAAAACATACCTTTGTTTATTGCCAGAATATGGCAAGATTTGGAAAAGGCATGTAAACCAAATCATCAGGAAGTTGGCAGCGACAAAAGGAAATCCTGGTCTTGGCAGGGGCAGAGACACCACAAAAGCTCACCATCCGGGGTTTCTAGAGACACCCAACGGATACCACACATTCCTATTGTTCAGCCATTCCCATAGGATCAAACCGTAAGACAAGCTATTGAAATAAATAGTGATATGTTTAGTAGTGTAGACAATTCAATTAGCACAAATGATAATGATGGTAATAGTAATATTTCCACAGACTGTGTAAACAATGACTCTAGAACTAAAGTGAACGATGACGAAATTAACCTAACGAAAACTGACATAGCCGAATTGACTAACTCTGACAAATCGTCTGATGGCGAGTGTTTTAGCAACCCAACTAATTGATTTTTTGTTTTCGACAGAAATTCCAAAGACGGGGGAGATCCAGGAAGAATAGCAAATTCGAAGGGGAAAAGGGAGAGTTCTACAGCAGAGCACTCCACTCAGAAAGCGAGAAAAGAAGATGATCCTACAAGTCAACAAATCACCAGGCCAGGAAGGAGAAGAAAGAAACCCCTGGCACTTAGAAGATATCATTTTAGACAGCATTTCAGAATAGGTTGAAAACTGTAAATACATTGTTGTTCAAAGTCCAAAAATTGTATATGATGCAAATAAAAATTGTAAATTAATTGTGTGATCCAGGCATAAGTACAGGGAAACATACAAATGATAGGAGTAGCAGTAAAAATAAAAATTCATAAGCGTCACCCATAGGGAACTTGTCCAAACAATTGGAAACATTTCAAATGAAATATGTTGAGAGAGTAACTAAATTTTAAGTGTAGGGGTGTGACGTTGGAGGTTTAGGGCGCACATGCGCACGAGTCAAGTAGCAATCAAAACGAGAGGGATTGTCTCTCTTCAGTTCTGGCCACCAAGGTGATAACATGTCTGTGATAACTAAGTACAAATAAATACTTTAGTGAACCTGAATCTAGTGTTTGATTAGTAAATCAGTTGAGTAACTTGAAACGTTACAATACTAATAATGAACCGCCCAAAATTACCGCTACATCCAAACAACGAACAATATTATGTCATATGTCAATGCAATGCAATGTCATTTCATGTCGTAATTCTTCTCTTTAAACAATTGATAGAATTGGCATGGCTCTGACTGACAGAGTTCGCAGAACAACACCAATATGTTCTGTGAATGCAAGAAACAACGCAACACGTAATCAAAGTATTTGCAAGTCCAGTCCACTATGCTACGTTGCCATCCAGCCAAAACCGTTTCAGTCGGGAACGTTAAGCAGACTTCAGCCGAGATACGATTATAATGTACAAGACATGGAGCGCTGCGGAGCAAGATCGGTGTAGTGACACAAGACAGAGAAAGTTCAGTGCCGGACTATAATAATATTAGTGTGGGAACTCATAATTGCCAAATTGATTAATTGGACGAAATAGTTTTTGGTTTTTTTATCTGTATAGATCACATTAGTATATAGTATATTATTTGTTATGATTGTATGTGAATTCTTTATTATTTCAAATTATTTTTTAATGCTTCAGTTTGAAGTTAATTTCATTTAGTTGTTTTGATTTTGTTTGTCGTTTTTTTATGTGTACTGTCCAGAAAGCTGGGGACCAGCTTTGTTACGGAGGGGAGATGTGTCAAGTGTATCAAAATAAGCCAAATCAATTTAAGCAAATTCAAAGTTTCAACATCCCCCAACCTCAACTTCTAAATTTTAAAATCAAAACACTCTGTAATTATAATTCCATAGTTTAATTCTTCAAGTTCATAGACATCAAAATTGATACAATTACTGGATACAGAAATATAAACTAGCTCGAAATTCACAGACTTGCACAGAGAAGGTAAGCACTTTCATGCCGTGCAGTGACATGACGATAAATGCAAGCTCATCATATTGTTTCTCTATAAATACACCATTTGGGCAGGTCAAGATTCATTCATCTCTTTCGATTCATTTACGATTAATTATCCAGTCAGTTTGCTGGTCTCGAGTTTATTATTGGCAGTCACTAAAAATGTTTGGCATCTCCCCATCTCTGGCTCTGCTGGTTGCCAGCACAATGAAAGTAATTTTTATATTTTTACGTTTGTTTTTTTATTATTCAGCGTGGTCATTCACTTACCTGTTTTTTCTGTAACAGTTTCATTTCTTATGTTGTTTTTTTGTCTTAATAAATATTAATTCGATTAGAAAATGAGTTTTTTCATTTATTGGATGAATTTGGGTTGGGTGAAAACAGCTTAAAAATCCTCTCGAAAAGCCAAGCTAGTTTTGAGTTGCGACACTATTATACTTTAAACGGTAGGCCGTAAAAAAACTGTAACTGCATCTGATACTGGAGTGAATTCCAATTCTAACTATATTTCGCACTGTTTACTGGAGGTTTTAAATTGCCTTGAAACATTCGCTACAGCGTAACAATTATATGGTACTACATACTAAGTACCCGTGTAAGTAAAAACTCACTTGGAAATAGCACAGAGCTAAAACTTTGATCGGTAGCAAAAATCTAACTATCCTATGAAAATACGCCGCAGAGTTTTTATATAATCGCAATGTCCATAATTCATCTGTTATGGACAATCAGATGGTTACCGCGTCGCGGAATACATCTATAATTAACTCTTTGAATTGAGTGTTGACATGTGATTTTAATCGCTTCTCGGGCAGTTATACCGCGCAGAACTCTTCTTTTATTGTCATCTAACGTCATCAATGCCTGTTTCGATCTTATTTATGATGCATAATTTACTTTCTCCAGACATTCATATTTTTTTTTAATGGGTAGTGTTGCGCGCAGGTGTACCTCGCTGAAACATATGGCATCAAAATATCTTCGTAATTTGAATAACATTTGTTATTTCATCATAGTTTATGGGTTTCACGATAGGATTTCTTAATTTCGCGACTTCCTTTATATTTTGAGGTAAAATCACGCTTTGATCATAAGATCTATTATTGGGAGCTTTGCTGACCCCAACATAGTGTAAAAGAGTCATTGATAAATCAAAAACGATTCGTCGTATAGATTTCAAACAATAACAGGATTCTAAAGGACGTTCGATTTTAAATACATGCTGTAATGGAAATTGAAATTTCGAACCACTTTCTCGCAAAAAAAATCTCAAAAATGTCCCAAAAATGCAGTTACTTTGAAGCAATTTTTTGGGTAGATGAACAAATAATTTCGAATAAACATCACTGCACGTACGTAGATCAACGTTTTACCTTTCTTTTGAAACCAAATTCATTCCGATTGGATAAAGATTGCTTCAAATTTTAATGGAATACCATTGCAGCTTCCTCGATTATCTGTGAAAAGCATCATGAAGTGCTGCCGCAGACGTAAGGCAAGGAGACTAAACATTATTTAACAGGAGAGTTTAATTCCCATAAAACAATGGGGACACTGATAGAAAGAGATGAAAGAACATTTGTGACGAAATGTGACGTAGTTGGACGTGTCATGGCCGCCGTTCTCTATAGACAGTGACGGACTAGCTCTTGGTATATGAGAGTTACTGCTGACAGTTTTGTTGCTTGGTTCGAGTTCGACTCTGTACTCATATCCAAGTACGTCACTATGACGCGTTGATGCTACAAGATTCTGATTGGCTAGAACTTATTAAACCGTCCTTGTTAGTTTAGTCTCTTTGGACGTAAGTACCTACATAGAATCGAATATCTTCTAGAAGCCTGTCCTTGTTTGAAATCAATACGAATAACCGTTTTTGAGTTATCGACTTTTTCACCAAAAAACCGTCCCAAATATGATCGCGCTCATGGCCTCTTAACTAACAAGCAATAAATGAATTTTCTCTGAAATCGGTAAAAATGTTCTCTCCTCCTAACTTTAACAAAACGAACAGGTTATTTTCTTCCTTCTGCTAAGGTTAATGGGAAAGAGAGAAGTAAAACTGTTTACTTCCAGAGCTGTCAGTTGTGCACTAATCCAATAGTCCCAGTATGTTAGAACCACTGACTCACAGTGTGTATTAATTGTGGTACACATATTATTTTTTTTTTAACCGGTGACACCATCGAGTTGTTACTTGCGCCAAAAATCTTTCAAAAATGCATCAAGAAGTCAAGAACTGAGTATGAATTCTGAATATAAAAATTTTCTCATTACGAATTAGCGCGACGGTGGAGTTGACAGGTCCTGTTCCAGCTCGTTACATTCTTTATTTCTTAACACATTCGCTGCTCCTGGGATAGTAGATGGTTCATCAAATATGCTGACACTATTTATTAAACCGTGTTTGTCGCCGTGCTGGTAGAGCGTTCGCCTCTCAAGCGAAGGGTCGATGGTTCAAATCCATGCATGGCCACCGTGCAATCGGTAGACGGAAATAACAATTTCAAAAATTTCACAAACAATTCATCAAATAGCGGAAAACATTCAAGCGAGGACGAGCAAGAGCGCCGTGAGCCTGCTGGTTGAGCAACTGTTGGACGCACATGTGCGCCGTGAGCAGTGAATGTGTTAAAGATATTTCGTTCAGAAATGCTATTGTTGGAATGTATCGATTCCTATACTACATGATTCTCCATATCTGTACGGTCTTCATGTTTGGTCGTGGAAAATGCTCACAACACTCCAAAATCTTGACGCCGCTGGTTCTAAATATCTCCATCAAACTTCTTATAACTCTCAAATCCAACTCATCAGTGCCACAGGACAATTTTGGGATTTCTAGATCCACAATATCCAGGTCCACTATCGTATCTCTTAGTTTGGTGACACTCTTCCAGACGGTTTACCTCGGGAATGCTTCTTGGTAACCAGGTAGTAGATGTTTCTCTGGCCTTCTTCAACTATAGCACACCTCCATCTTTAAGATTCTGTTCCTGTAGTGCTTGAAATTAACCAAATTTCTTGGACTATTCCACTCTTCTCAAGATATTCACGTAATCTGACCAATCACAAGTCAAAGACAACTTGTATTATCGCGAAAACACCAGCTGTCTCTCAATTCTGATTGGTCTGTCAGCGTTGGTGTTTTCAACGATGTAACCATAGATGACAAAGCAAAGTTTGACATTTTGACAGATCATAATTGTAGGCGAAAACGTCAAAATGAGTCGCTTCGTAACTATATAATAAATTATTGATAGTTATAATACATTTTTTGTAATTATAGTTGATTGATGGTTATAATGAATTGATTATTCATGTTTATAATAAAAACTCTTAAATATGGAACAACAAAGTAAAGAAGCTGAAGTATAAGAACGGTCCTAGATGTCCGATAATTCACTTTATGAAACAAACTACACAAAAACGTTGTTTTTCAAAGGACATACAAAATATTGTCGAGCTGTCGCAAGAGAAACATCAGTGCGGTTCATTCTCTTTCCAATATAATTCAAGAAAATTTTCAAAAATTTGATCATGAAATGAAAACTTTTTCAAAATATGTGACCTCTAATCACAAGTATACGTAGCGGATTAGGTAAAGAGTATTGGAGGAAAAAGTATGTGATGTACAAAACCCCAAAATAAGTTGCTCCAAAAACAATATCAAGAACATGCAGAAATTGCAAACTTTTCCGTGATCCAAACCCCGCAAATAAAAGCGTATCAACTTTGGATCACAAATTAGTTAGGAATACTTTCCTAAGGATGGTTAGAGCGAAATTATACAGAAGAATGGAACACATTTGTAGACCACCGCTTTACTTGTGTACAAGTGACACTTGAGGACAAATCTGCCATTGTAAAACTCAATTTAGAAGGAGACCAACAACCGGTTTGCCTTCAATGGACGAATTCTTCCTGGTCAAAAAGTCTTGACCAACTAACGGAAGAAATTTCCCCATCTCATTCAGACATCCTGGAACGTCCTATGATATTTATGGGACAGGACCAAGATGACAGGACAATATTCGATAAAGCGTAGCACGAAAAACTTCCCAAGGTCCTGCAAATCTTATAGCCACGAAAACAAACCAGACTCCGCGATAATGTCCCTCCGCCGAATAATTGCAAGACGAGGATCTCCGAAGATTAGGATATCAGACATCGGAACCAATTTACGAGGGACATCTAAAGAACTGAAAAAAGCTATTGGAGAGTTGAATTGGAATAAAATCAATAATGAAATGATTTGGAAAAATATTAAATTGAAATATAATAACTCTCTTTGTCGAAGTGGAAGCGACACGACCTATCATGAAAGCATCATCAGATCCAGATGATTTAGAGACTCTGGCGCCCAATGACTTCATCAAGGGAATTTCAAATGGAGACAGTAGCTTTGATAAAGTCGAAGTCCATAATCTGAGGTTTCAGTGGAGAAAACACAATAAATTACAAACGAATATTTGAGAAAGTGGATTAGAGTATTCGCCCAGCCTAACTAAAAGAAGCAAATGGTGCGACGATGGGAAGCAAGTAGAAGTATTGTTTTTATCATTGAGGAGAATACTCCACGAATCAGGTGGAAACTTGGACAAAATGCCCCAAAGTATTTCCAGGGCCAGATGGGATTCGAATTCTGGACGTCAAAACAAAGAATGTGATTTTAACAGATATTTGCACCGGTTCTCCTAAATGACAAACTCAGCAAAGTGGAGGATCAGATTGAGATACACCTTAAGGAAAAGATGGTTTGCACCGTTGACTATTTGTTTCAACCTTAGCTGGGTATTGGAAATGTTTATCAACAGCGCAAAAATGATCACGTAACTGCAGCGTGATAAATGCTGAGTACTAATTTTGTTCACACTCTGTAGTGAATGGTGCTAAATTAACGTTGTCAAGACAATCAATTTGTTAAACATTGATTGTCAGTAAACACATTCTTCTCACTGAAAGCTTCCTGATTTCGCTCTGTTTATATTTAATAAACTTTGTACCTGCATTTAGGTAAGTTGAGGCTCATGATCGAAGAATTAGTTTCATTCCGAAAAGTATTTTGTGAATTACCAAATTCTTATATTTTAGTGAGAAGTTTGTTGATGAGTAAACTGTACAACTGGTATTTGGAGTATCATTTCGCAACAAAATAGGAATACCTTATTATTATTTACGTCCCTGAGATCTTCATAATAACCTGTTTTGCAACAACTTGGCGCCCAACTCAGGAAGAAACCAAAACGAGGGAAAGAAAAAGACAGACATGGATGTCAACGAAAATCAATCTGCAGCGGATGGAGGCTATGATACGAGATACCGAAGAAGAACAATCCATGAACAACGGGAGTTACCTGTAACTAATGAAGGTAGTTTACTGGTAGCTTGGAGGATATCAACGGGAGAAATTATAGTAACATCCTTGCAGATCCAGGTAATGCTTCAGCTTTGATAGAAATCTTGCCCAGTGATAGAGATGCAGTAAAGGCTAAAAATGAATCAAGAACCATAGATTTTGATGAAAACGGTCATTTGAATGAAAGACAATCTTGTTCTAGTGTCATTAATCATTCGAATAGCGTTACAAGGGATAATTTCAATTTGAATTCGATGAAAATGCCATTGATTGAAACTTTGACAGGTCAAAATCATCTGACAGCTCATTTACATGGTGAAGCAACTTCACAGAAAATAAATATGGGAACATACCGGGAACTTCCGTTCGGTCAAAGTTTCAATTCACAGCATTTGCACAATTCGGAAGTGATAAATAAGAAGAAAAGTTTTGAAAATGTAGGGAATCAAAAGGTTATGTATGAGTTATCACCAAAACATTTTTTGCATGAGTGTACTGATAGTGACTATGTAATTCGGAAGGAAACAAAATTCTCATCTGAATCAGGTTGCAATCAGACGATGAACAGGAATCATAATATTTATTCTCTCGAATTTTTAAATAGAAAGGTAACTGACTATATTTCTGAATTTGATGGTGAAAATATACATCCTATTGAATTCATTAATAAACTGGAATACGTGATACATTTTTTGAGTTGACCTTTTGAACAAGTAGCTTTCTGGATCCAGCCATTATTCGTGAAAAATGCAAAAATTTGGGCGGATGCGTATTTACCTGATAGTTTCATGAGCTTCACTGAATTTAAGGGTAGTTTTCTAGATCACTTTTGGGGTTTCGAAAAACAAAGGGAGGCAAGATTGAAATTGGAAACAGGAATTTAAAAATCTGATAACGGCTCTTTTGTAGACTATTTTCTGAAAATTGTTCATCTCGGAAAGTATTTACAACCAAAATATACTGAAGATATGTTGATCTTGTTAATTGCAAGACATTTTCCGGAATCAGTTGCGGCAGTACTGATTTCGGTGAAGACTATTTCCGATGCGTTGAATGGTCTTCGTAGAGTTGATTTTATTTTGAAATCTCGACGTCCACCAGAAAATAGATATTTGAAATATAATTTAGAAAAAGATGTTACTGGTCAGGTTCGCAATTTCAGAAATGACAGGGACAGAAATTCACATAAAATATCTCTAATTGACATTCCTGATAATTCATTAAATCGGGAAGAGCAATCAGGCCAGGAAAACTAATCTCTCCCTACTATTCAGGCTCATTAGTGGGAGAAAAATTTCATGGAGCCAAAAAGAACATATTTGTACAGAATAATCCAATGGAAGATCTGTTAGGGGAAGAATGTGATTTTGATCACAACACTTTTATTTCCAAAACACCAGTAATTTCCATAAATATTCAAAATATCAATTTTCCGGCCATTGTGGATACCGGGAGTGATATTTGTTGTATGAGTTTTGAAGTTTTCAAACAAATTAATACGATGGTGGAAAATTTGACTTTATTCAATGTCAGTGGTATTCGTATCACTGGAGCATTCAAAACTAGAATGAAAAGAGTTTCACATCAGATATTTTTACCTTTTCGGATAGACAAGCATGAATTTGAATTCGAATTTTTGGTGATTGATTCTCTTGTCTATCCATTGATAATTGGTATCGATTTTTTGAGAATGTACGAAGCTACAATTGATTTCCAAAAAAACCTATTTTCATTACGTTTAGACAATCATATAGTACAAGTGGACCAGCTAGAGGTCTTTCATGAATTCCAGCCACCTCTTATACAATCTATAAAGATAAGAGCAGTCAATCATTCTCTACCACCACTCTCTGTGAAATAAATGATCCATGTGATATCCAAAAGATGTTCGATGAAGTTGTGTTGAATGAAGAAGAAATGTCAAATTTCCGGGGTTTAATCAATAAACACAAACAAATCTTTTCAGATAAGCCAGGTTTAACAACATTATATGAGCATTCCATAATTTTGAAAGATGAAACGCCTTTTGCAGTTAAACCATATCCAATACCGATAGCTCATCGACAGGCTGTTCAACAAGAAATAGAAAAATTAGAAAAAATTGGAGTGATTGAACGCGCTAATACTCCATTTTGTAGTCCATTGATGACAACAGTAAAAAAATGGTTCAGTGCGTTTGTGTTTAGACGCTCGCCGTCTAAATAAAGTCACAGTGAACGATATTGAAGTTCCCAGACCCATTGATGATATACTGAAAGATTTGAAAGATTTCAAGTATGCTTCTTCATTAGATTTAACTTCAGGTTACTGGCAAATTCCCATTAAAAAAGAACACCGAAAATATACGGGGTTCAGATATGGTACGAAAAGTTATCAATTTAGGGTGCTTCCATTTGGCTTGAAGACGGCAGTGGCTAGCTTTACTAGATGTTTAGATAACATTCTTGGACCACTTCTGCAGTCTTCTGTTTACATTTATATTGATAATATTCTTGTAGTCAGCAATTCTTTTCAGGAACATATGGAGCATTTAGATCAGATTTTTACTTGTCTGGCAAAAGCCGGTTTCACTCTCAGAATGAGTAAGTGCAATTTTTTCAAAACTGAAATAATGTTCTTAGGTTATATTTTGACAACAGAAGGTATTTTACCAGATCCGGATAGAATTGAAGCTATATCTCAATTTCCTACTCCGAAGAATATTAAGAAATTACAAATGTTTCTTGGACTCGCAAATTTTGATAGGATTTTTTGTGAGGATTTTGCTACTATAACGTCACCTCTCTCTGGGCTACTCCGTAAAAATATTAAATGGGTTTGGGGAGTTGAACAGCAAAACGCATTTGAAAAGGTTAAAGAAATTCTGTCACGTGAGGTCATGTTATATCACCCCAGAGAGGACAAAATGTTCTATGTTCAGTGTGATGCCAGTGATACAGGGTTGGGTGCTTTGCTGTATCAAATGCAAGGAGAAAGTAAAAAAATAGTGGCATATGCTAGTAGAAAATTACTGGACAGGGAAACACGTTACTCGGTACCAGAGAAAGAATTGTTGAGTATAATTTTTGCATTACTAAAATGGCGTGTCCATTTGATAGGAAAAGATTTCATAATTAGAACCGATCATCGTTCTCTACAATAATTGAAATCGTGTCGTTTACTTTCCAGCCGTATTTCACGTTGGGTATTAGCTATGCAGGAATTTTCTTTTAAAATAGAATACATAAAGGGATCAAATAATATCATTCCAGATACTCTCTCTAGAAATCCGATAGAGCGCCCTTCTGTTCCTGAGGATAAATCATTCAAAATTTTGCATATTGAGTTTCCATCGGATTTTAAAAATTTAGTAAAAAATATTGCAAAAGATCAGAAACTGGATCCGTATTTAAATAATATTATTGAAAAAATAAGAACTGATCCTAACTATGACAAATTCATTTTACATAATGATATTCTGTATTACGCAAGAGATAACGGTCATCTTCTTTGCATTCCAAAATTTCACATTACTGAATATATTAAAAATTATCATGAAACTTTCGGTCACTTTGGCATTTATAAAACCTGGTGTGCCATGAGAAAAGAGATTTGGTGCAAAAATTTGCATCGAAACATAAAAAAACAACTTAAAACTTGTGATCTCTGCCAAAAAGCGAAAATATCAATTTTACCGAATCCTCCTTTTGAATCCATCATACCAGAATCGCCTGGCGAATTAATTTCAGTAGATTTGTTTGGTCCTTTGCCGCCTTCTAGAGGTGGAGTTACAGGACTTCTGGTAGTGTTAGACGTTTTTTCTAAATTTGTTTCACTTTATATGGTGAAACGTGCCACCGCAGAAGCGATAGTGAATCATCTTTCGAATGATTATTTCAAAAAAATTGGTGTTCCCAAGGCAATTTTATCGGATCAAGGAACACAATTCACATCAAATACTTGGCGGAATATTATGGATAAGTACGGTATTGCTGTGAAATATACCTCTGTTCGTCATCCACAGAGTAATCCCACAGAACGTGTCATGAGGGAGTTGGGAAGATTATTTCGTACATTTTGTTATAAAAAACATACCCGTTGGGCTATAGAAGTGCAACGTATAGCAGAATTTTTAAATAATGTGACTCATGAAGCTACAGGGTATTCACCTATTGAATTACAGTTTGGTAAACAGTCTTGTTGTCCACTTAGAATAATACTGAACTTTCCATCAGTAAACTCGGAAGCTGATGCCCATGTCAAATTATTTTTTGCTAAGGAAAATTTATTAAAACGAAGTAAAAAACGTGCGTTTTTTAATAACAAAAATTTTGAAACATTTTCAGTTGATGATTTGGTATTATTGAAAGCTTACCATATTTCTTCAGCCTTGGACCATGAAACTAAAAAAATTTTCCTTTTGTTCGAAAACTTATATATTGATACATCCTGATTCTCAAGAAGAGAGGAGAATTTTTCATGTTTGTCATTTGAAAAAGTATGTTTCTTTACCTTAATGTATATATTGTAGTCATAGCATACAGTAAATGTAATGAGGGGGGAGTAGTTGCAGCATGATAAATGCTGAGTACTAATTTTGTTCACACTCTGTAGTGAATGGTGCTAAATTAACGTTGTCAAGACAATCAATTTGTTAAACATTGATTGTCAGTAAACACATTCTTCTCACTGAAAGCTTCCTGGTTTCGCTCTGTTTATATTTAATAAACTTTGTACCTGCATTTAGGTAAGTTGAGGCTCATGATCGAAGAATTAGTTTCATTCCGAAAATTATTTTGTGAATTACCAAATTCTTATATTTTAGTGAGAAGTTTGTTGATGAGTAAACTGTACAACTGGTATTTGGAGTATCATTTCGCAACAAAATAGGAATACCTTATTATTATTTACGTCCCAGAGATCTTCATAATAACCTGTTTTGCAACATAACTTACGACGAGACGTTTTTTTTTTCCTTCCTCGGATGCTGGTCCTTTCACCAGCTACACCTCAGCCTCTTGGTCTTTTTGTGTTTTCCGTGTTTGTTTTACAGCACCCACTCCGTAACTCTGGTCCCCTGTACCAGTCTGTACAGGTTCTTCACCGGTTGGCTGTTGTATTCTTCGGGAGTTAAATTGGATTTCCCGAAAATTGCCTGTCTCTTGCGGTCTAATGCCTCGCATTCTGACAGTATATGTTTGGCTGTTTCTGTCCCTTTACCACATTGTCTGCCGGAAAGTTCTCCGTTGTACAGACCCATTTTGTGCAGGTGTTTTCTCATTGGACTGTGACCAGTGAGAAGACCCGTTATTGTTCTAACTTGATTCCTGCCTCGAAGTTGATGTTGAAGAAGTATCTAGGAGTCATGTGGTCCGTTGGTTTCATTTCAAGAATGTTGCCTCCCACTATTTCCTTTATCTTGTTGTGATCCGATCTGTTGCTCGTATTTTGTTGCCTCAGGAGTCCCATTCTTGCCTCTCCCATGATTGCTATGTCAATCGGTGAGAGGTCCAACAGTACTTCCATGGCTAATGTTGGTGTTGTTGTTGAAAGTATTAAGGTATTTATACCGACAACTTAGGTCGGCTCTGGACTTACTACCTGTTCCGAGTCACGATTTCTATGAAGAAAGAAGAAGACGAAGGCGCGAAGTGGTCTTGACATAGCCTTACACTTTTGATGTGTATTCAGTTTTTTGTTTCATAATTGTTTGTACAAGTCTGTATGTTTTCAGTCTTTTTCGACAAATAATAAGTTGTAGTTTACCAATAAAATCAACCACAAAACTGCGTTAGTTTAAATAACCAACAGTTGTTTTCATAGCTCCCGTTATACTGAGGCATGCAAGTCTTTGTACCTTGCTCAACTCAGCCGCGGCTATTATTTGTGTTATCTTTGTCCACCATACCAAAGATGCATATGTAATCATGGGTTTCACCACAATGTTGTATATCCAATACACCATTTTGGGATTTAGCCCCCATGTTTTTCCGTGTGCCCGCCTGACTAACATCAGTGTCATTTCGGCTTAATTCTTAACTTTTGCCAGCTGTTTATTCCAGGTGAGTTTCGAGTCTAAAATCACCCCGAGATATTTAACTTCCCCTGACAGCTGTATTAGAGTACCTTGTAGGGTCAGAGGTCCTAGGCTCTCTAACTTCCTTCTACGGGTAAACGCTACAATGGTTGATTTGGAGGGGCTAATAGTTAGTCCCTCCTTATCTATCCATGTACTTACCAGATTTAGGGCCAATTGCATTATTTCCCTAACCGTGGTGTTGAATTTGCCTTGGACCGTGATCATCTGCGTACTCGAGAGTGTTGTGCCCACCCCTCTCCAGTGTGAGTAGCAGGTCCTCCACCACCAGGTTCCACAGCAGTGGGGACAGGACACCCCCTTGCGGACAGCCCCTGGTGACCTTGGCTGCCAATGTTTCTCCCACTAAGGAGGAGTGGATATCTCTTATCATGCAGTCTATCCATCTGCAGCAGGTCTCATCGATGCCTTTTCGTCTCGATGCCCTTGAGATTGAGTTTAGAGATATGTTGTTGAATGCTCCTTCGATGTCCAAGAATGTACCCAACAAGACCTCTTTGTTTCTTAGTGCAGTTTCCACCTTCTCTACGAGTTGGTGTAGTGCTGTTTCTGTAGATTTGCCTGTTGTGTAGGCATATAGGTCCTTGTGTAGGGGTTGGTTTACCAACACCGTGTCCCTGATGTGCCTGTCCAACAGTTTTTCCTGTGTCTTAAGAATAAATGACATAAGACTTATTGACCTCAGTGCCTTCGCTCCCTCCTGTGCCGTTCTTCCAGGTTTAGGGATGAAGACCACTGTGGTTGCTCTCCATGCTTTTGGTATGTATCCCAGTGCTAGGCTGGCCCTTAGTACCGTGCATAGTTTGTGTGCCAGTAGGTCTATGCCTTCTTGTAGCATGATAGGATAAATGCCATCCGTCCCTGGCGATTTATACGGTTGGAATGAGTTGATTGCCCATTTCGTTTTTTCCACGTCTATCACTCTATCTCTACACATTTGTCTGCCATATGGCAAATGGAGCTTTTTTGGGTTTCAGGAGTAACATCTTGCAACATATTTGTTATGTGGCTGTTATATTTCCTTAAATATAATTTTTTTGTAAAGAAACTAACATAACAAGAAACACATCGTACATATAACTGATGCCTTAAATGCCATGAAGAAACTGTTTGCATTGAATCATACATGAATGGTAAAAAAAAAACAAAATCGCATGTTTCACTTACGTTGTTCTTATGAAACTGGAATGTATATTTGGGTCGGTCTTTGACACATCTTCTAACTATTCAAGATTATTTCCCGATTACCAAATTCTTTATATCATTGCAATATTCGAATTTGTATTAATTGATATTTCATAGTTTATGTCACAAACATAATTTGAAACATGATATATTTTGAGGTTAGTTTAGACAATTTCAGCTTTAAATGGTGTGTTTTCGTATTTCGAAAATTTAAATGATGAAGTGTTTTCGTTATTGTATTGATATAAAGTTATATCTCAGATATATTTTTACCATCTGAGTGAAAGGTAGAGGTGAAACATAATAACTAAAAATGATTTTCCCATTGTCTTTGAGTCTGATGATAACCCTGCTGATGTATAGCTTTATCTACGCCATCACCAGACGGATCAGACGTCTTCAAAACAAACGAATCTGAGGATGTACACATGGATGTAGGAATGAAGGATGTAACTGTGGCTTACAGGAATAATCCCGAAAAGGCAGGTGCTTCAGATATTCCAGATATGCCAAATAATAGATAATAGATATTGTTGATAACATTGACCTTAATGTGAACATTAATATCATTATATAGCATGCAGAGACTGAGTTGGAATATTAGGTACCTATGTGGTATGTCCAATCAAAATTATTCCACAGCCGGAGTTTATAGTTTAACTTGGTTCACTACAGGATTTTTGTTTCAGGCAGTTCAGGATGCACATTTTCATGTATGAGGATGTTCAGGCCATGATGAATTTGTTTCCATACAAATCTTGGGAAGACTTGAAGCATTTGAAGAATTATTTAACATTCATCATACTAAGTGTACAAATTCGGTATTTGTTGGTAATTGTTGTATTTGTTTTCTCAGTGAATAGTACTTGATTTCAAATTGATTTTAATTCAAGTAAGATGCCGAAGATTACCTATGTAAACAAAGGCGCAAAACGTCAAACATTATTTCCAGTCGGTGGTGAATACAGAGACCATGGTTCTTCTAGGAATATTACGAACAACAATCAAGAAATGTTCTACAATTTCGGCTTTTGATCTGAGTAAATTCAATTTAAATGAATGGGTCGAGTGAAAGTAATACTTCGCAATTTACACAACACTAACATTTATTGTTAACAATTGTTTCGACACACTGTGTCACCTTCTGAGCGAGTTATAAATTGATTCGCTTAGTTTATATCTCGCTCAGAAGATGACATACAGTGTGTCAAAACAATATTGTTACCAATAAATATTAGTGTTGTGTAAATTGTGAAGTATTATTTTCACTCGACCCATTCATTTTAAACAATCACGAATATGTCGTTATACAAACAAGTATATTTTGTCTGTTGACTACTACATTTGACAAAATTACTTGAGTGAAATTAGCGAGTATTTCATTTCAGATAAGAGTAGAGTATTTTGCTGATTTTCCTGATTTTCTTAACATTTTCATGGCAAAGCAAGTACAGAGAGTTTTTCCTGCTCTGATTTTTTATTTACTGTGATTCATAAATTATTTCATTTCAATTCTTGGGCATGGTACAGAGTGTCCCAACTTGCATTTGTTGGAAAATCACATCAGGTTGTCTCATAGCCATCATAGGCTACGGAAATCCCTGGTGCTTATATTTTTTTGCAAATGCTGATGGTTACGTTTTTCTCAAGGAACTGATACAGGTCGTCTCAGTTACAGAGTGTCCTAATAATAATGTTGTTTATTTTACAAGTGTCTTTTGTCTTGATTCAGGTAGTCGATGATCGCGACTGAGTTATGGGAAACCAATTTATACAGGTTGTCTCAAAACATGCCATCAAACAATTACTGAGTTATTTGAAACGTTCATTTATAACTAATGAATATAAATATCTGTAAATATATTATTGATTCAGACAGTCATTTTTGAGACATACAGGTTGTCCCAAAACATTTCATCAGACAACTACCGAGTTAATTCAAATATTTAATTAGAAGTAATGAATATAAATATCTGTAAATATATTATTGATTCAGACAGTCCTTTTTGAGACATACAGGTTGTCCCAAAACATTTCATCAGACAACTACCGAGTTAATTCAAATATTTAATTAGAAGTAATGTATATAGATATCTGTAAATATAGAGTTGATTTAGAAAAGCATCTTTTGGACATACAGGTTGTCCCAAAAGAATAGTCTGAAACAGAAACAATGTTCCCGATGATAGAGTGAGTTTCTATATCGAGGAGCTGTCTGAAAAGTTTAATTTAAACTGGGAAGGGGGACATAGTTAGGTTTACTTGCTGATAGTAATTTCCTTTCCTAGGGTTTTTTCTTGGGGGCTCGACTGCCTTATTGACAACAACACTCAGACTTGGAGGTTCCCAGATATTAGTGGTCCCTGATTTGGTTTCCCTGGGACGATATTTCACCATTGGCTGGAAAGTTGACGGTACCAGGAAACTTCTAGAGATAATCCGATGCCTACGACCTCCGTGGGATTACACGCAAGTCTTTGATCAGCTTCCTGCTCAAATAGCTTAAAACTTAGCTAGCTTTTGCTTTATTATCTTGAAAGTCCACTAGCTCATATTATTTTTGCTTTACGAGCTTACATCATAAGTAATTATTGGTTTTATTAGCTTTAGTTTACTAGCTTAAGACAATTTAGTTACATTGGTTCACATTTAATTTTTCGCTAGCTTATTGCACTAGCTTATGAACATTCTTGCCTACTTGCTGGTGAAGATTACCATTGTTGAGCGGAAATTGAATGCGGTTAACACTTCCTTGATTTCTCGATTTATATATTGCGGCCTGCGCTTGAGCTCTCGCGACGCCCTCGGAACATATTTGGTATTGAATCGATTTCTGCGCTCCTTGAAATATTGAATATTGCAACCTGTTTAGGAATTATGAGCGGGGTAGTTTAGCATTACATGCGGTGTTGTTTGCTATGCGGTGTTGATTGCTTTGCACTTGTAGTTTGCATACCCCTTAATTAATTGGAGTTATTGGAATCCCTAGGTGTTGGCCTGTTACGATAGTGTTCGATTGCTGTGCGCATTGCTTCCCAGTGCTTGTTGTCAATTGTTGCCCTGCTTTCAGAATCTTTAGTTTATAATATTTTTATTTATCACTTATGTATATATTTTTAATGTAGACATTTACCAAGCCTAACAATTGAACAGTCGCACTTAGATCTTGTTGTGACGTGACCACAAAAATAAATTGTTCTACATCTCAAGTTTGTTTTTCCTTTATCATTTGGTAAGTTGATGGTATAGGTTTAGTATGGTAGGTATTTGAGGGTCGGCAAATTTACCTGGCGCCCAGATCAAGATCCTTTATTAATAATCCGAACTCACCCCATCTCCACTGTAGTGTAGCCGCAAATACCAACTTGACATTTGTTTTGGTCAAGTTTATGTGTCTAGCGTTTAGGTAGGGCACAACTAGTATGTTATTGTTAATTCATCCTAAGTATTACTTTAAAACGTTCATTAAAGTATCTATACAGTTACAAATTCGTTACTGATAATGTGTCTGATCCATGGATGCAATGTTACTTTGGAAACACTAAACATATGTCAGACATGTAAAGGACATATCAAAGGAGGCGGAAATTTGACGTTACATGCAAGATACATTAACTGTACAAATTACATGTCTGCAACATCGGATGTGAACAAAAAAATGTATTTGTCACGTATCAGACATGTATTTGTGCGGAAATTTGACGTTACATGCAAGATACATTAACTGTACAAATTACATGTCTGCAACATCGGATGTGAACAAGAAAATGTATTTGTCACGTATCAGACATGTATTTGTGTTTGCTGGGAGAGCTGCGTGTACTTACAATCAGATACCCACAAAAATACAATCACATCAGCAAAATCCAGAAAAAGTGCTCGAAATACTTTAAAAATCAAGAAAATATGAGAATAATTCGTCTAGGAAAAGTAAGGTTAAGTCGTTAAGCACATAAAACATTTTCAATCAACACGATTCATTTTCAGATGCCTCAGATTTCACTGGGACTGAATGAAACAATCACTGGTTCTGGTCTGTTCAATAAAAAATTCATAACTAAAATGGCAAATTGTACTGATATCAAATCAATAACAGCAATCAGCAATTCTAGTACGTATCTGGAACTTATTACGAATGCAAAACATCCTCCCAGATTTTTTTGAAAATTTGGATATGTTTGACCATGTTTTGAAGCCACAAATAATAAAGAATTTGTGAGAACTCTGCCTTTCAGGTACGAACATCACAACGACAAGAACATTCAACAAGCATAATAATACAGAAGTTCGAACAAAGTTCGAAAGGTGTGCTCATCTTAAAGGAGAGTTCCATATCAAATGAAAAATTTCGACCAAGTCGAAATACCCTCTCTCCACAGTTCCCACACAGTGGGAAAACGTGAGGCAAGCATCTGTCAGAAAACAACTACTTCCCCCTACGAATATTGAATTACATCTGACATTTACTCGTGTAATGTTTCTCATAGGAGGACACTATTGCAAGTGCTGATTGCTCCCAAGCAATGCGTATCATCCCCCATCCGGTTGGAAATGACCACCTGCATACATGCATGTTTCAAGGTTCTTACCTCTCATCAGAATGTTGTCTGACCTAACCTAGCACTGATGAGAGGTAATAACCTTGAAATATGCATGTATGCTGGTGGTCATTTCCAACCGGATGGGGGATGATACGCATTGCTTGGGAGCAATCCGCACTTGCAATAGTGTCCTCCTATGAGGAACATTGCACGAGTAAATGTCAGATGTAATTCAATATTCGTAGGGGGAAGTAGTTGTTTTCTGACAGATACTTGCCTCCCGTTTTCCCACTGTGTGGGTACTGTGGAGAGAGGGTATTTCGACTTGGTCGAAATTTTTCATTTAAGCATAATAATTGTCACATTGCGGGTGCGTGGCGCAATTGTTTACTTATTCATCTAGGGCGCAATGCTAAGATCGGCCGACTCTGGTAGAGAAGGTCCCGGGTTCGAACTCCAGTCCGAGTTGGCATTTTTTAATTCAGTTAGACCATTTGAATTTTTAGAATATCGTGGCTCGATTGAGGTGAGTCCTGCACGGTTCACTGTTGCGTTCAAATCAACAGTGCTACTCCAAAGGTGGCGTATGGAGTTAGTAACACAGCCTATATACCCAAAACACATACTGGCTTTTGATCACAGCAATCGATGCCGCAATCAGAGCTGGGTAATTCCTAGTTAAAAAGTACCGTCAAACGGAGTGAAACCGATCGGCAGAGGTAAAACCAAACATCACGTATATTTTGGCTTATGTTTTCAGTAGTGATAGTATACTGCACTCAGCGCGCGGCGAAAGCCGACAAGTTTCTACAGGAAATATCAGTCTTCACGACAGTACACATGAAGGGGGTTTATTTTGTTGGTCAGTCGATATACGTATGTTATTTTAGAGGTGTCGAAAAAGGATTTTTTGGAAACTTGTGTAAACGATTGGTTATGTAGTGTCACAGAAAAGAGCTGAGAGAACGTGGTAAGTAAATTTGATTTCAACTATTATCTGGCCTTAATAATAAGAAGATTTATGTTTTTTATCAACATTATCACTTTTTTTATTTACATTTTTATAAAAAGTTGGGAAATGGTGGGGTGAAATCGATCAATAATTATTTGGTATAAATTAGACTCTCTTTTGATATTCAAGGATTTTGTGAATTTGTTTTGTAGGAAATCGATGTACTTTCAGTAAGTCTTTCATACTAATCTCCAGTAGCTTGCTGAGGCGGGGTGCGGGGGTGCTGTAGCACCCCGGGCCCCCCCTCGTCCAGGGCCCGCCAGGGCCCCCTTCCCCATGGTTTAGTAAAATGTCCACACATTCTTTGAATGAAAAAAAAAACAACTCCTCGGCTATTCCTCACTCTATTTCAAAAAACAGGGACAACTACTAATTGCTGCGTGATGCCCCTGGATGTACAATGATCGTCAATATTCGCTTAGGAGGCCGAAATGCGAAAAATCTAGCTACGGCGGGCGGCGACTCGACGAGTCGGCAACAGTGGAGGGTGCGGAAGTTGAACAAATCGCTACTTGTCAATGCCTGCAGGTTGCAGGTTGCGTCATATTCATGATCGGATCAGGAAATTATTTGTTATTCGACCATTTCTTTTGTTTTAGTGAGTTGTGTACGGTTACGGACGTTACGGTAGAGAACGTTATTCAAAAAGCAATCGAAGAGTACCTAATTAATTCTTTCGAACATTGTATATGGACTTAACTAAAGATATGTAGTAATATGTAACAATGTAATCAAACGACAGGTTTGACTTTCATGTCCTACCTATAATATAATTTTGATTTTTTAATAATTTAAATCAATCATTTTGGTAAGCTGACATGAAGTAGGGGCATTGGGGGTACCGCAGAATAAGGGTATCGCAGGGCCCCAAAATTTTCTGCGGCTGAAATTTAAAAGAAGCATATACCTATTGTTAAAATTGTTATTTCCGTCAACCGATTGCACCCCTACGCGCAACCCTCGGAAGTCTTCGAGAGACCTATCAATTGATACCAATGATACATCCTACCTATTATTCATTGGGGTACATTTTTACAGAATTCATAATGGAACAACCCGAGTCGAAATCGAAAAAACTATCTGGCAGTCAAAAACGGAAACTGAAGCGCCAACAAAATCTACTAGCGGCAGCTGATACTCCCAAGCAAATAAAATTAGACATTATTTACAAGCAACTGGAGAAAAAAAAGTATCCTCTCCAGAAAAATTATGGTGACAATAAAGATTCGAACCCTGGGAGCAGTACTAATAGTACAGAAATATCTCAAAACCCTGGAAACTCAGAAAGTACCCAAGATTTAAATTTGGCAGCAGTAGTAGTCCAAGCTCCACAACCAGAAAAGCACTATGAGCAAGTTTCTAGACTTTCTTTCGATAATCTAAAAGATGATAAAGGCATTTCGGGACCTTTGAATAATGAAGCTGATGTCCAAGGAAAAGAAATTTCAAATACATGCCACATCACAGAAGATAATTTAGAAGATGATAATGACATTTTGGAATTCTCGAATAATGAAGAAGATGTTCAAGGAATGAGTTTTCAAATTCATGCAATATCACGGAAGATAATCTAGAAACTGAAGACATTTCGGGATTTTTTAATGATGAGGATGATGTCCAAGGAAATCAGTTTGCAAATAAATGTAACATCACAGAAGACCACAACTTCTGCAATCCGCTTTTCATACCACCAGATAATTTATCTGTTGATGCAAAAATGATCTTTGTTAACCAATATCCGATTCAACCTTGTACCCGGACACGGTTGAAAGGTGTAAACTTTTCTAAGGTATATCACAGAGATTGGTACAAACAAAATCCTGTACATAAAAAATGATTATCAATCAACGTCAAAACTGATACAGTCCTTGCATACTGTGCTATCTGTATGGCATTTTCTAATGATCGACAACAACCTTGGGTAATGGGTTCAAAAATAAACATGAAAAATGTTTATTCGAGAATAGAAAAACATGAAGTGAGTTCCGCCCATAAAATATCTGTGGATGCCTACCTTATTGCAAAATCATCTGCATCCATCACTAATTTAAGAGACGATAAAAAACAAAAGGATGTTGAGCTCAGACGACAGATCGTGTCTAGAATTATCCAAGTCATTATTTTCCTTGCGAAACAAGACCTAGCATTCCGATCACATCGAAATGAAGGTCCTTCTGCATTTCGAACTGAAAATGAAAATAAAGGGCTTCTTGGCTACCTTAGAACGAATTGCTAAATTTGATCCTATTCTAGAAACCTACGTGCAGGAGATTTCTAAAAAGAGTTTAATGAATAAAAATAGAAGGGAAGAACGAGAACAGCAAGGCAAATACGGGAGCGGGAGAGGCAAATTTATTACATTTTTGTCCAACAACACTTTTAACAAGATTTTGTACATAATATGTAGATTAATTCAGGTGCGAATTGCAGACGAAATCAAACGAGCTTCAATGTTTTCCCTGCAGATTGATTCGACGCAAGATGTTGCTGTTGTGGACCAACTATCCATCTGCGTCAGATATGTTTTCAATGGAAAGGTTAGAGAAAGATTGTTGCGAATGGTAGAAGTTCATTCTTCTACTGGAGCAGATCTTTATGCTCTAACAAAGGCATCGTTAGAGGAATTGGGTTTAGATATGTCTAACTTAGTGAGCCAGTCTTACGATGGTGCATCCAATATGAGTGGAGAATATAATGGTCTTCAAACACAGTTCAAGATTGATTCTCCTGATGTCATTTTTACGCATTGCCATGCACATGTCTTGAATCTACTGATTCAAGACATAACAAACTGTTGTGTAGCATCACAAGATTTATTTTCCCTATTGAATACCACCAGTGTTTTCATGGCAAGATCATTTAAGAGAGCAAACTTGTGGAAAGATTTACTGAAAAAAGAAAAAGGCAATGAAAAACTGAGAAAACTGAAGAAAATTTCGGAAACCAGGTGGAACAGTAAAGATGCAGCACTGACAGCTGTGTTCCACAGCACTGCTGAACCCAACAGTAGTCGATATCGCTTCATATATCTCCTTGAAGCTCTTCACCACCTGGGTTATAGTAACACTACAGATGGTAACACAGCTTCAGAGGCTCGTGCGTTATTACGTAACTGGTGTCGCTTCGATGTCATTCTAACAGCTTTCCTGTTTCTGGAAATTTTCACTTATGGAACCCCATTGTCAAAATATCTGCAGACAAAAGGTCTAGACTTCCTAGCAGCCTGGCACCAAATAAAGTCATTCAAGAGTAACACCGACGGAATAAGGAATAATTTCAATACGATATACGAGAAAAGTTTAGATTTTTGTAACATCGTTTTCCATAAAACTGATCACCTAGAAAAATTAGATATGCAACTGGATTTCGCTGAAACTAGAGTAAGACGAAAGAAGAAAATGCCAGATGAACTTTGTGAAGATGAGTCAGCGGACTGGACGCCGCAAGTTCGATACAAAGTCGATACATTCACACTTATATTAGACAGACTCAGTACAGACTTCAATGAACGATTTTTGAGGAATGAATGGCTATTGAAAGCCCTCGTTTTATTGGATCCGAAGAGATTTGATGAGATAAATTCAAATTTAGTAGAATTTAGAGAACCATTTTCCAAACTGTGTTATTTGGCAAAGTGTGAAGAAGTACAAATAATAGAAGAGCTAACGGTGTTTTCTAAAAACATCTCAGAATTATCAAAACTCCTGAATAAAGAATCCTTCAATGAAAAAGTGCATGAATATCATATCGAGAGCGAAGATGAAAAATGTGTAAAAAATAAATCTTCTAGTTCTGCTACTTGTAAAAATTGCAAAACGTGTTTTTCCTGTGTTTTCACGGTGCTGCTTATAAGAATCTTTTCACATTGTATCAGTTCGTTGTTACACTTTCCTGTACGCAGGTACAATGTGAAAGAACGTTTTCTAAATTGAAAATAATTAAAAACAGATTACGGGCTTCAATGGGGAATGAGTTATTGGAAAGTCTAATCATAATTAGCACGGAGAGAGATCTTATTCCAAGTGTTGAGTCAATTCTTGACTCATATGCAGAATCTTCAAAAGAAATCAAACTTTTGCTGAAAAAGTAGTAAAATAGTTTTTTGTTGTGTGTTGTTGTTTAAAGTATATGTTGAGTTTATCTTATTTTGATTTGTTAACATGTAAACTGTAGAACTGTAACTAATAAATATGTTTTGATAATATTTCACCTGTTTTTGAATTTTATAAAAAAAATAATTTTTCTTCGAGTAAATCGACAAAAAAATGAAGCCCCCTTCGATGTTTCCGCACCCCAACAAACAATCTGTCAGCACGCGCCTGCTAATCTCCCCCACCCCTTCCCAGTCTCACCCTTTGTGGTATAACCGAGGTTATACCACATTATTTTATATATTTTTTATTTTAGTTTCAGGTTAAAATGCCCCGAAAATATATGAAAAAACTGGGCCCCACTAGGAAACAAGTGTACAACCCAGTCTATTTGCAAAGGGCTGTCGATGCGGTTAAACGAGGGATGGCTATAAGAAGGGAAAATTTTGGAGTACCATATAGCACGGTGTACGATAATGTCCGTACACCTGCAGAAAGAAAAATTGGAGGCCAACCGGCTCTCTCTGCTGTTGAAGAACGGAAGCTAGCATACGCTCTTCTCCTTTGTGCTGACTAGGGATTCCCATTCAAGAGCTATGATGTTAGGTACATGGTACAACAATACTTAACTAAGGCTGGATGAACCGAGAAACGCTTTGAGAACAATTTTCCAGGAGTCGACTGGTTCAAATCATTTATGGGCAGACACGAGGATTTGACCATAAAGTTAGCAGAAAACACAAAGAGGGTAAGAGCAGTAACATATGAGGTAGTTCAAAATTATTTTTCCGAATTGGCCACTACCATCGATGGCGTTCCTCCCGCTAATATTATAAACTATGACGAAACAAACTTTTCTGATGATCCAGGCCAAGCTTTGGTCGTTGTCAGAAAAGGCAAAAAACATGCCCACAGAGTTATTGATGTCTCTAAGTCAAGCACGAGCGTAATGTTCGCGGTGGCAGGGGATGGAAAATTATTACCGCCCTATATTGTATACAAAGCCAAACACATGTATGAAGGCTGGACGGAGGGCGTCTACCCAAAAGCCCGGTATAATAGAACCACAAGCGGCTGGTTTGATGCCGAAATATTTGAGGATTGGCTCATGTCCATTGCGCTTCCATATTTTAACTCACTGGAAGGAAATAAAGTTATGTTAGGTGATAATCTCTGCAGCCATTTAACAGTCAGCGTTGTAGAGGCCTGCGAAAATAATGACATTAAATTTGTTCTGCTTCCTCCCAATTCAACCGACTTACTACAGCCTCTTGATGTTGCCTACTTTCGCCCCCTCAAATATGCGTGGAAAAAGACCTTAGAAGAGTGGAAACTCAAAAATAGGGGAGTCCTGCCAAAAACCATTTTTCCCAGACTTTTAAACGCAACTATTGATAAAGTCGGTTTCAGAAGTGGGGAAAACACGAAAGCAGGCTTCAAGGCATGTGGGATAGTCCCCTTCAATACAGACCAAACCCTGAAAAAAATAAGACATTTAAAAAATACAGAAAATGCTGAGAATGATAATGAGGTAGAGCAAACATGGAGTGACACAATTGTTTCTCACTTAAGAGAATTAAGAACAGTTGGAGAAAGCGCTCCAAAACGAGGCAAACGGGTAAGTGTGGAGGCTGGGAAAAGTGTTTCTGTTGGAGACTTAATAAATACTCTTGTGGAGACACAACCTACAGAGCAGGAGGAAAGCATGGTTGAGGACCAATCCACTGGAATGTCCCAAGATTTATCAGATCTGTCTGACGTAGAGGAGGACCAGAATAATGTCGATAGTAAAGTTTACCAGCAATAAGCGAGACAGATTTTTCGTTGCTAAAATTGAGCAAATTAATCAGACGAGCCACTTTACTGTCAACTGTTTACGGAAAAAAATCACAACTAAAGACACATTTTTTATATATCCGAATGTGCAAGACAAATGTGACGTTAACCAGGACCAGATAATGAGAAAAATTTCTGGAAAGCCCTCAAGGAGAGGGCAATATATCTTTAAAAATCTCTTTGATTATAATGTTGATTAGAATAGTAAAGTTATTGTTTTATATTTGTGCATTTGCTTTTTGATTGTAAGTCTGTTCATTTTCAAAATATTAGACAGTAGAAACCATTCAAGAAATTAATTTAAGTAAATATGTATATTTCTGATAATAAACAGAGGTTTTTCAACTTTTTTTTTTATTTCAAAATGGAAATGTTTTTTTTTTTTAAACGAAATTTATGATCGGTTTCACCCACGACGTTGCTAAAGTCAAAAACACGTGAAATAAAAGAGGCGATCGGTTTCACCCCCTAGTACGGGGTGAAACCGATCAACCTTTGAAAAAATATATATAAAAAAAACTACTGTGATTATTTTGACAGTGTTGACAGTTATAAATGCATGAAACTTTAAGCTTTAATATATGTTATTTTAGATTTCCATTTTTATAAGAAAACGGAAAAAATGCAAAAAACATCAAATTTTTACCGGTTTCAACCCGTTTGACGGTAATCAATTTTTACCTACAATTACTATTTTTCGTGCAATTTGTAATTGTACTCAAGTACTTTTTTTTCAAAACCCTTTCGCTCACCTTCTGTACTCCAGTGCACACCACTTTTGCAATTTTTTATTTAACATATGCGTCTAAATTCTGTACTTACATTCATTCAGTTTACCATCATTCCATCATTCAGTAACATATGCTGACATCTAGCGGCCAATAGATGAAATTGATACGATTTTGAATTTGAAAAGAATTTGACAGAAATCATGGACGATTTCTGCATTGTGCTAAAAGTTTCACTTTTGTGTGCATCATTCAAGCATCATTTCAAAATGAAAATTAGTGAATATTTTTTCTATAGACTACAAGCATTGTCTAATTCTTTAGGCAATGCTACAAGCCCATATAACAATTTGGGGAGGTCATTTGACCCAGGATGAAACATTCAGAACGATGCTGCTATATGAAAAAATAACCTTAGGCACTTGCAAAAGACTGTAATTATATTAATTTTTCATCTGAAGATGTGCTCTTCCGACAAAATATTCTTGTACGGCATTCCTCACGTTGGTAGAATACGAGATAATAATCTCCTAGAGCCTACTGCCGTACAAAAATAATGGGACCGGAATCCAGGATTTTTTTTTTATTTTCGGAAATTGAAATTTTTTTTTGGCTTTCGGTCCCATTATTTTTGTACGGGAGTAAGTTCTAGGAGATTATTATTTCATAATCTACCAACGTGAGGAATGCCGTACAAGAATATTTTGTCGGAAAAGCACATCTTCGGATGAAAAATGATTATTATTATGATATTACAGTCATTTGCAACACCAAGAATTGACGGCATAGTGCCTAAAGCAATTTTTTCATATAGCAGCATCGTTCTGAATATGTTTCATCCTGGGTCAAATGACCCCCCCCAAATTGTTATATGGGCTTGTAGTCTACTAGTGCTAAAATCATAGTGTAGTTTTTAAAGTGAACGTGTCAAAGTGTGATAATTTGCTAATTATTACACATAACGTCTTGTGTACCACAGTAGGTACACAGTTTGAGTCAATATATATAGGTCTAGTCAAACTTTTTCAAATTTTTATCATATGCATAATCAGAAATGAGTTGACCACTAAGGGAGAACGACCTATGCGCACTTATTGAGGCCAGTTTATCAGTCATTAAAAAACTTCCGGATGACAGCTGCGATCACCAAAGGGTTCGAGAAGTTAGAGCGATAACTGAAGTTAGAGTAGACATTTATCGCTCTTTGACAATAAGAAGGTTTCAACACGCTGCAAATATCCTCAGTGTCTAAACAAAACTCATCACTTCTGCGTTGAATGTAACGTTCATTTATGTAACACTAAATCAAATCCTTTTTTAATACCACACGGTTTAGTAAAATCATTAGTTATTTATTAATTAACAGTTGGAGCAATAAATGATGTAATTTAGTTCCCTGACTTGTAATTTAATTATATTGGTTTGGTGCACAATTGACAGCTGGTGGTAAAAATAAACTTACTTCCATTTTTGTGCATTTCATAACATACGAATGCAAGATCATTTACGAATTAAACATTAAGAGGCCATGAGCGCTATATCATACTTGGGGCGCATATTAGTGTAAAAGACCCAGTTAACACAAACATCTAGGAGATGTTGCTTTCATGATTATTATGGTAACAAAATGAGTTTCATTTAGACATCACTGTTACCACTTAGTGATGCCAAATGTTATGAATTGTTCACAATTTTCTTCTCGTTAGTGTCGCTTTGAGCACAAAATGTAAAGAAAATTGCAAAGCACATTAAGATGAATTTTGGTTTCATTGTGATTTTGTCAGAATAGAAGGAATTAGGTTGCTAACAAAATTGAGCATGACATCACCATCACGACACAAAATGGCCAGAGTTGTTTGTCGAAACGAGAGTCAAGTAGAATCTGTATTTGGTTGACGCCAGCCTTTAAATATTCTATAGGTACTTCTGATAGTGTGTAGTATTCTCTTTGATTCTTCTTATTTCAATACTTAAATCAAATGTGTTAATTAACATTTCCCAATTATTATTTCTACTGTATCCCTTCAAGAACTGGAACAGTGAGTAGAAAGGTAGAGAGGTAAATCAAGTGATTTACAGAATTTGGCACTTTCAGGATAGGTACTGATTTCGCCGCAAAGAAAATGCTGTACAGAGGATTGAAGTTGAATTATAAATTTTTCTACATTTCTGTATATTGTTTGTTCATGATTTAGACAGAGTTTAATTTTTTTTTTTCGTTTGTGAAAAGTATATACTGCGGAATCAACTCGCACACATTTGTTTTCTAGCATTCGATTCCATATGAACCGTAGTTCATTAGTGAGAATAATAACATTGAGCTATAATTTCTATTTATGTTGAAACATATGGTGAGCTTTGTTTCATTCTTGACATACAGGAGAATCAGAAAATGAAGCGCATTTTTCAATAAGTACCAGTCCTTTCAATTTCACATTGTTACATCGAAAAGGTCTCGATGTGTATTCGATTCCGAAGTATAAATGGAATGTCACATTAGGCTAATTTCGAGTCACATTTTGCATAACATTTTGATGTCTCGACATGACCAACGGGGCACCGAATAGACGTTTATGCGATAATAATGGAAGTCACTCTGCGATTCACTGGTGTGATATGAAACATGAATGTGTGGGGGAGTAATTGATCAATCAAAAACGGTTCGTCGTATCGATTTTAAACAAGAACAGGATTCTAGAGGATGTTCGATTTTAGGTACATGCTGTAATGGAAATTGAAATTTCGATCCACTTTTTCACAAAATAAAATCTCAAAAATGTCCCAAAAATGCAGTTACTTTAAAGCAATTTTTTGGGTAGATGAACAAATAATTTCAAATAAACATCACAGCAGGTACATATATCAACGTTTTACATTTCTTTTGATACCAAATTCATTCCAATTGAATAAAGATTGCTTCAAATTTTAATGGAATACCATTGCAGCTTCCTCGAGTATCTGTGAAACGCATCGTCAGGTGCTGCCGCTGACGTAGGTACATAGAATCAAACGTTCTCTAGAAGCCCGCGTCCTTGTTTGTAATCAATACGACTAACCGTTTCTGAGTTAAGTATCGACTTTTTTACCAAAAAACCGTCCCAAATATGATCGCGCTCATGGCCTCTCAACTAACAAGCAATAAATGAATGTTTTCTGAAATCGGTAAAAATGTTGAACTCTCCAACTTCAACAAAACGAACAGGGTTATTTTCTGTCATTTATATAATCGATTAAAGTATCAAAACATTTTGAGCATGATTTTGCTCTGAAAATAGTTTAATGTACAATAAATTAATAAACATTTTGAAATCATTGCACATAAAACTAAAAGCACAATGATGCAAAGAATATTATGTTTGCTAAAATTTATACGAATACGGCTAGATTATTTTGGGAATACCTTAGTTTGCATAGGAATTGCGATCGCCAGTATCTACGGCTAGAAACGTAATACCGGTTTCTGTTATCGCAATGGAAAGCAATTCAATGTATGTGCTATCGTCTTCAGACGGACAAAGGGTGGTGCGGAAATAATATCTGAAATATGTATGTGGTAGGTTCAATGCGTTTGTCGTGATTCCAAATCTAGGTAGGTATATTTCCTTGTGCTTTTTTTTGTAACAACAGAGAAATTATATCAGATGAATCTTCTACGACTGATAAATTTTTTTTTGCTCACTAATCCCTGAGTAATATAGGCAATAATTCATTGTAATGAAATGAAATGAATGTTTGTTTCGAAAATTCAATAAGTATTTGAGAAGGTATAAGAAATTTGTAGTGGAGTGGCATAATAGCTATATGCATATACCTACTAAAATCGAAATATGTTTATACTATTATTGATTGGTCTGAGGTTGGATTCAAATTTACTCCACATCGGACGTACCTACGCTATCTACAGGGTGCATCACGACTAGCTGAATATGCAAAACTACTTGAACTAGATTTCTGAAAATTTTTAAAGGAGGGTTTTTCGACGACACCTGGTTTCATTTAAAATATTTTCAAATTGCTGACAACTTCCAATAATACTGGAAATGAACATCGCGAGGGCCAAGGAAAGATGGTATGAATTGGTGTTCTTTTTTATTTTCTGCAGTCTGTATGCCTCAGGGAACACCTCCCGAGGCAGTGAGTTCCAAAACTTTGCCGTTCGTTGGAAGAATGAGCACTCAGAAAGAAATGTGAAGACTTATTAGCTCGACAGGTCGGTCTCAATGGGACGGCTACCGGTGGAACGATTGATGATATTTCAGAAAAGCATCGCCTATGAAATGAAAATATCTATAAAAGAGAGAGAAATCGCATACCTTTCTACAGTGTTCCAGAGAAGTGAGCGAGCTTGTGAGCGCAACATCATCAACGAAACGAATGGCTCATTTTCAGTGAGTGTTTAGGGCCTGCACTTCATATATGAGAATAGTATTCCAGGACAGGTCGGATATATGTGCCTTATAAATCATAATTAATTGACGGGAAGTGAAGTAGCTTTCGACGCGAAACAAAAAACCAATGAAATGGAACTGCTGATGGTAATACCGAGCATTACAATGGAGGACTTCATTGGTATGGATATTCCTGGCATAATTAAGTAGGCCACTGTGAGATTGGCTTTTCGACAGAAAATATAAAAAATACATTTTCACAAAAACTTTTTATATGCTTTCTTGTGATGACGACGTTTCATTATTCAACAATAAATATAGATTTATTCAACATCTTACTACACAATATAGTCTGCAAAACAAAGAATACCAATTCAATTAACGAGAAAGGAAATAAAATATGTATAAACTCACATAATACGGTGGTATGAATAAAAAAATTTATAAAATATAAATATGAACAATGAACTCTTTATATTATTCATTCCATATAAATGGTTTCTAAAAATCAAGACTGAGAATTTGACACATGTTGTCCATATCACTTTCAGAACTTTTTTTTTTTATTTTATGTATTTTACAAAAATTTTGAAACAGAGGTGGGAATGTTCCTCGAGCTCCTACGAGTAACCCGATTACTTCAATTTTATTTACCTTATATTTTTCCTTGAAATATGGAATGGTAGGTTCATAAATAAACCTCTTTTCTGCGTCGACCGCTTTATCCTGGTTAACGCTAGTTTCAAATCGGATAGTTGGATCTACTATAACAGCGTTCTTTTTCTCATCAAATGCAAAGATATCGACCCTTCTAGTAGACCCGAGAGTAGACCCATCATCAGACAGACAATATACTTCTTCATAAACCATCATTCCATTCGATCTTAAGGAATCTGCCAAAGCTGAACGAATGGTATGATGTCTTGTGTTTCTCAACCGAGAGCTGTAAGGGCAGACACCTAGGATGTGAGGCAGGGTTTCAATCACAAAATTCTCAGTTGTAGAACAACGTCTACACTGGTTTCCTGTCCTACTCCTCCCAGGTGTTGCCCGCACAGCAGTCACCCCTCCGTTGATCTTCAGCAAATCCTGGTACTCGGTGAAGGTTATCCCATCTCTGTTAGAGAACCAATTATTTGCTGGTTTATAATCATCGAATGAGCAGACCCCCCTTCCTCTACGTGGCAAACCACACCATTCATCGAATGCCTTTTGCTGCAATTGTTTCCGAAGAGATTTTGCAGTTCCGTTCGCTGTGTTTTCTTCGATGCTCAATTTTAATACCTTAAGGCATTCTTCTTTTTCTTTCTTCAAGTCTCTGCATATTGGCACTAATGGATCTGCAACCTGTTCCAATCGTTTGCAAATAGTGAAATGTTTGATGAACGCTTCCCAACTGGCATTAAAAAGGGCAAGCCCACGCTGGTTTTTTGTTGAATAAAGCATACTATTAGGAGTATCAGATGGTAAAGATAACATTTCCTTTATTGCAGACCGGATAACTCTGTCGATATCCCTAAGGAACATTTTTGAAAGTTCTTTCAAAGGAGTCGTTTGGAGGGGATATATTAATGCTGGCCATATGCATGAGTTCAGAACAGTAATTTTTTGTTCGTCCTTTAGATATGGTGTATTAGTTAAAATATGAATATGCTTTTCTAATTTCCGTAATACTTCAAGTTCATCAATCACAATTTTATCACTGAAGTTGACTCCAAGATATCTAAAAATTTTCAAATACATCCCTTTTTCTATAAGAATACAGTTTTTTGTTCATGAAATTAATTATGTATCACGTGTATACAGTTTGAAAACGTTTCAGACCTTTCTCGGCAATCATCATGCATTTTTTAACAGATTTTCACCAATCATTTAAAGTGTCAATCCAAACTTACAATTTCGAAAATTTCTTAAAAAATTCGAGATTGTTTTTTTTTAAACTTGTTGTTTTGAAGTTTTCTCCATTAACCAGCTGCCGTCCCCTTACGAAAGGCAGCCCTCAGAAGTCGAAACTTGTGCGAGCCAATGATTAACAAGGTCTTAAATTTTTAGGTCGTATTTAAAAAATTAAGCAGATAATGGTTGTTTGATAATGGAACTTCGGACAGTAAAACAGATTTATTCACAAGAATGCTTTTAGAAAGTTTATGTAAAGAAGTATTTTCATCTTTTTCCAGCTCTGACGATAACACCAACAACAAAAATAATAAACCGAAATATTCAGTTTTTTCAAAACAATTTGAAAATTAAAAATATTTTTTGACATTTTATACTTCCATCATATAGTTGCGCAACGTTTTTCCTATTTACCTAAATTAAATTGTATGTATTATCGTTTCAGATAGATATGCCTGTAGTGGACAACCTTATCTTGGACTCACTGAATGCTGAATACAGGGCGTTCAGAAATATGTCCCAAAATTTGCTAGTTCGAAATTTGAAAACATAATTTTTTCGAATCCCTATACCGCTCTTTTTTCTATGCTGAAAATTAAGCTTGGAATTTGTGTTTACGTCCATATAACTAAAATGAACAGGTTTTGTAGAAACTTTGACAAAAACGACATTGTGTCTAGCAGATACTGATGCCTGAAGCAATTGCAATTATTTTTTTCACCCAAATATAATGATAAACAATATAGACTGGGGGATGGTGACAGATTTCAGGTGACGATTTTCTCGTTTATGCCTTTGAGACCAGTGAAAGATATGAAAATTCTGACCAAAATAATGAAAAATTTGAGCGGTCGCCGCGTGGCCTTCATATAAAAAATTCAATTCCGGCACCTAACCTTACTTCGATGCCACTTTTTGTATGGTATACCCATGATGGAAACTTCCATTATTTCAATTGGCAGCAACGAGAAAATCGTCTAAAATTTAAAAAAAAATTCACAAGTTTACGCCATGTGCAACCCTTATTATGCCTATAATTTTTTTGCTGCTATTGTCTATATTAAGATGCCGTTGGTGAACATGGCAGCGGTGATAAAATCGTCCCAAAACAAATATGTTTTTTAATGAAATTCCCATTTTTTATATATAAGCCACGTGGCGACCGCTCAAATTTTTCATAATTCTTGTTTGAATTTTCATATCTTTCACTGGTCTCAGAGGCATAAACGAGAAAATCGTCACCTGAAATCTGTCACCATCTCCCAGTCTAATATTTCAACCTAACGAGGCATGGGGTGCAATATATCACTAATTGTAAAAAAATTGGTTCCATCCACATTTTTAACAACCACCCCCTTTTCAGATAGCAGATCACGTGAGAATAGATAAGGAAGAAAGACTAGAAATCATTGATCTACGTGAAATCTCTCAATAAGACCATGAAAAACTATATATACCTCGATTAATCAAGAATGGGCGAAAATTAGTGATATTGTTCTCAAAACTATCCCGGATAAATTTTTGGGGGATATCAAGCAACGAAAATGTGAATTATAGAGCTAAAAAATAATTCTGTAGCACTGCCGGTTTCACCAGAATTATTCCTGGTTTTAGTTTTCAACTGGAACACCTTGAATATTTTCACATTATTGAGATCTAGAACAAATTCTGAATGTTACTACCTGTTTATTTTTGTAATTTTCTAAATCAATATTTTATAATTTTTGTTTGCATTCACTTGCATCCACTTTATAGGAATTCCATTTGAAAAAAAAATCAGGAATCAGGAAATTTAATTGTCCTCTTCGACACCCCGACTTATGGCAAGGTAATACAATAAAAAAAATGATTTCATTTTGAATCCAACCGTATGGTAATTCATTGACCTAATAACACATTGTCAACCTGACGTCACAGTTTGAAACTAATGGAAATATGACGTAGTTTTTGAACTCCAAATTTGTACGAGAATATCGGTAAAGTAGACGTTGACAATTAATAATGGGCTCAATACAAAGTGGAAAATGTTTGGATTCAATAATTATCTATACCAATACAAATAAATGGTGAATCTATTCAGTTGTTCAAAAAATTGTTTCAATGGAAAATATGGATTGTCTTTAGACATAGAGTATTCGGTATCAGTCAATCATCGTTATGTTATTTCCCATTTCTTTCCTGAGCAGAGGTAACCATTCATTTGACTCCTACACTTGTACCCAGATGTCCCTGATTTAATTCACTTTTCCATTTTCAGAACGTTAAAGTCTTAAAAAGACCATGTCCAAGAAACGAATTTTCTCCACATAATCAAACTTTCAATCAAAATAAAACTCAATTATTTTGCATTCTCGAAAGACAGCAGATATTAATTTCATTCATATAACATATGGTTGGATGCAGAATGAGCAAACAAATTTGATAAATAAAAAAATTGGGTGTATTCCACTTGAATTTCTGAATTTGATGTAATTTCAGGAGATACTTTCAAGTATGTATCATAGTAAAAATAATAATAATAATAATAATAGCCGTTTTCTACCCGCGCAGGCTATGCCTCACTCGACGAGTGTTTATGAGGAAGTTATATTATTATTATCTCTCATACAACATATTCAAAAGTATATGTTAGCGAGACAACTTCGAAAAGGTTGATAACGAATTATTCTATAATATGCCGCCTTTTTGTCGCTAATTAATTGCGGAGAAAAAAATTGTCACTCTTTGTTTTCAAATATGCGATGGTTCGTGAACGTCATACGGAACAACTCCCGTATTTTCTATTTTTTCACAGGTCTGAAGTATCCATGAAATGCCACCTTCTTTGTCGCTAATTAGTTACGGAGAAAAAAATGCGATGTTTAATAAATACATCCATGTAATGTCTTTCATCAAATTCAAAATATTCATTTATATCCGCTTTTACGTTGCAAAAGTGTTATTTTTGTCGCTACCAAACAAAAGTAATATTATTCATAGGTTTGTGGATACGAAAACAAGAACTCTCTCTACTCCCTAGTCATCCTCATTTTCCTATCATTTTCCTCAAAATAACCAACAATACTATAAAAAATATTTATTTCTGAATCTTTCATACTAATAATAAAAACAGAATGGTGAAACCTCAAAATTACTTGCATTGAAATCAACTTTTATCCAAAATTATGAAAACAATGATTACATACCGGAGTGAAACTAGCGAGACGGCATCGCCAGCAAGAGGCAGCGCTACGCTTCGATAAAATCGTGCTCGGTGTCGCGGCAGCGATAGGTGTTTACTTTATCAAGTTTATTTTCGTTCGTGTTGGTGAAATATTTTCATATAAACATGCTGGAGAAATGAAAATCTATTTTTCTTCAAAGCGTAGTAGCAAGGGAAACCATGTACCCTTCATCGAAAAAGAATCAATTTTGGCCTCACTGAAATAATGCTGAGAATTTATTTCATTGAAAAATGATCCATCCAAACCAATTCCATTCCGTGGAAATAACGAAATAAATGTTTCTGGATAATATTAATTTACAGGGGAGTGAAATGAACGTATATTTTGTAAAGAAAGAATATGAAAATTGGGTCAAAAATTTATGCTACTCTATTCTAAAGACTTTTCCTTATGAGTTTTTAATATTTTTTTTATTAACATTGGGCGTTTTCTGTATCATTGTATGATTTGATGAAATGACTTATTCTCATCATTATAAAAATGAAGTGTTGAAAACGTTGATTGTGAAAGTTGATTTTGTAGCATTGATTTGACCCTCTTATTTACAGAGGGTCGGAAGGGGGTCAAATGGATGCTATATACAAAATCAATTTTCACATTAAAATTATTCCACACTTCATTTTTCAATATTCTTCGAAAAAAGACAGCAAAATAATAATAATATTATCCAAAAACATTTATTTCGTTATTTCCACAGGATGGAATGAGTTTGAATGGATAATTTTTCAATGAAATTAAGTCTCAATACTATTTAAGAGACCAAAATTGATTAATTTTCATTAGTTTGATGAAGGGTGCATGGTTTCCTCTGTAGCTACTGTGCTTTGAAGAAAAATAGGTTTTCATCTTTCCTGCATGTTTTTATGGAAATAGTTCACGAACACGAACGAAAATAAACATGACAAAATGCCGCGACACCGAACACGATTTTATCGAAGCGTAGCACTGCCTCTTGCTAGCGATCCCGACTTGCTAGTTTCACTCCGGTATGTAATCATTATGTTTTCAGAATTGTGAATAAAATTCAATTCCGATGCGAGTACTTTTGAGGTTTCACCATTCTGTTTTTATTCTTAGTATGAAAGATTCAGAAATAAATACGTTTTAAAATATTGTGGGTTATTTTGAGAAAAATGGTTTAGAATGCGAGGATGACTAGGTATAGTGGAGATAATTCTTGTTTTCGTATCCAGAAACCCATGAATAATATCGATTTTGTTTTGTAGCCACAAAAATAACACTTTTGCATTGTAAAAGAGGAGATTAATGAATATTTTGCATGTGACGGAAGACAAACATTACAAAAGTTGTTTCTTTCCATCCATGTGTATTTATTGAACATTGCATATTTTAGAAAAAAGATCGAAAACTTTTTCTTCTCCGCAACTAATTAGCGACAAAAAGGCGACAAATTATGGATACCTGTGAAAAAACAGAAATTATGGAAGTTATTTTGCTAACTTCATATTAAGTTAGCGAAACAACGCATGTTTTCTTTTTTTTTTCAACTAAACATTTTTTCCCGCAATTAGCGACATAAAGGCGGCAAATTATGGATACTTCAGAACTGTAAAAAATTAGAAATTAGAACAGCATATTTTAGAAAATAAAAGAGCGACCAATTTTTTCTCCGCAACTAACTAGCGACAAAAGGCGGCAAATTATAGACTAATCCCTTATCAATATTTTCGAAGTTGTCTCGCTTTATATAGATGTCAAATTTCCATCCTCAAAAATAACCAGACGGCGTAACGTACCAAATCTTGTTGCCACTGTCATTGCAGTCGAAAACCCACCAATTTCTATTAGTATAACTAGCCCTGTCAATTGGTCTCTGATTCATTACTGTGCCTTCCAATTTATGAATTAAACATTCATTGCACTATATGTTCACTATTTTCAGGTTTGGTTATGTAATATATATTCATAAAATTAAATATATTTTTTCACTATCCATTATTATTTTATTCCACTCGAAAAATTGTGGGATCCTCCCAATAATTTTTTAATAACTACCATCATTTTTAACCCATCCATTATCATCCTATCCTATAACGGTATGCTAATGGATTTCCGAGTATTTTATTTTCGTTAGTTCATTACATAACATATGGCAGCCTGATTAAAATTGTACCAATTCACATAATTTACAAACAAATGACGATTAATTTTTTCAATAGGAAAATCCCTCCGAGCAATAAAAGATATAGAGGTGCCATTTCTATACAGTGCGGCTTTTTTAGTCCCCCCCTGTTAACTTTTGAACGGTTCGTCGTACAGATTTGAAGAAAAAACCGTTTGGAGGGTTTCACCAATACTACCTTTTGATATAAAAAATGTGGTGATTGCTCGACAGGGTGCGCGGGGGGCATATCAACTCAAAATTTTTAAATGGCATGGGGGGTCAAGTGTCACCTCGTTGAAAAAAGAATTCAATTCTCTTCACAACCATCTAATTTTTTTTTTAAATATGTTAATATTTTTTTTGCAATTAAAATTCGAAATATCAAATATAAAAGCGGATTTGAAAACTACTCGTACCTCGATAAATTTGAACGGTTTGTTGTGGAATAATGAAACCAAAAACATTTCAAAGGGTATTACCGATACTACTTTTTGAAAGAAGAAACATTGCAATTACTCGACAGGTGGCGCTGGGGGCACATCAATTCGAAAATTTCAAAAGGCATAAAAATCGAAATTGGAAAAAATTTCTCAACAAAATTCAAAAATATTCAGATGGTTGTGAAGAGAATTGAATTCTCTTTTCAACGATGTGACACTTGACCCCCCATGCCATTTAAAAATTTTGAGTTGATGTACCCCCTTGCGTCCCCTGTCGAGCAATCACTATATTTTTTGTTTCAATAAGTAGTATCGGTGAAACCCTCCAAACGGTTTTTTTTTCATGTTTGTATGTTGAACCGTTCAAAAGTTAACAGGGGGGGGGACTAAAAAAAGCCGCACTGTATAAACAACAAACGTTGTTATGAAAGCTGCATATCACTATCCTTTGTGATAGTTTGATGGTGAGGGTTTGATGGAGGGGGAGATTTGTTATTGTTATGATGTTCGGATGTAAGATTAGAACCAGTGGCGGCGTGCTGATAAATTTTTTTCATGTTATATTTTTATCTCTAGACGACAACATGCCTAGTTGGAAAGCACGTGTGTTGTCAAGATGTCAATCAAAAATACTGTATTGTGCGAAAGATTAGATTCTTGTTGACAAAGCATACAATAAGGTCATAAATACTGAAAAAATAAATGAAAGTGCTTAAGTAAAAAAGTAAATACATATATTCAAATTGTTGATTCACATTAGTAAACTTTACACTATACACTATATATATGACATACTCGCTTTATAATACACATAAAAATTTACACATAAACTATAATACACATAATAATTTAAACATAAACATATTACATTCAAATTTATGTTGAAAGTGTATCATTGAAATACTCATCCAAAGTGTAGTAAAAAGCCTCAATAGCTCTTTAACTCTTTTTCTTATGTTTTTTCTGAATTTAGATTATTGGTATCCTGGGGCAGAGAATCAAACAGTGTTTTAGAGTTGTCAAAAAGTAATATCTCTACTTATGTAGAATTAGGCTTAGGGAGCCATCGATATTACAAGTCTGCCTGGTAGGAAAATGAGAATTTCCCATGTGGTTAATATTTTACTTCTGTTTCTTGAACATCAAACAGCTGAGAGTCATTAAAGTTTATGAGTTAAATAGGGGTCTACATGTATCTCTGAAGACATCTCTGCAGACATACAAAACAACAGCTCTATTTTGATGTAGTCTTGATTTGCTCACAGGGTGTAGCGATAACTTGCTTATTGTAAATCGTCTGTCCAGCTTGAAACAAATTAAAATTTTGGATTGCATTCTTATACCGGGTGACACAGCAGACATGTAGCAGCCTGTAGTTTTTTATTTGAAGAGATGAAGATTTGAAATTTGCAGAAGTTACGTAATCAATGAAAGCGCTTCATTTGAATCTAACGACAACTTTTTTCAACTACCTGTTTGATCGGTATAGTTCGATATAGTAACTCCAACTTCTTTTTTTTGAATGACACCCTGTATATTTATCCAGCCTATCTTATTTGTCTTGAAATTCTCTATTCAACCGTGTATCACAAAATGGCATTCGTTTCTCGATTCGCAGATGAATTGCATTTTATTGAAAAACATCAAGTTGGCTGTTACCCGAATTCGATAATCTTTCGATGCTTGGTAGGCTTGGAAATCCAAAGAGTATCAGTTAAACGATATAATTTCAGTTTTTTCCATACCTGATCACTTCCTACAGATTGTCAATAATTTCTTCAATAAAAAGAAAAAACATCTGAAAATAACTCACGATATTGCGAAAACTGAGATAGGAACATGTATTTTTCAATTTGGCTACTTGTGAAGGAACTATCTGTCTTTCCCTTTGGCCATGTAGCCATTTGGAAACATAAAATTAAAATTATGCCCCTGATCCACCAATTCAAAAGTTTATTAGTCTAGATATTTGCAATAATATTTTGCCTAGTAGGCGGTGTACACAGAATGTTTTGTGTTTGACAGGTAAACATCATTTGATTGTACTGATTATCTCCGTCAGTTTGATGCTGATTAAAATTGCATCGTTTAATTAGATACTAAATATGTATTCAAAGAATAAAAAGGTCGATATGTTGTTGATATTCGAAGAGTGCAAGAGAAATTGTAGACAAGCTGAACAATTGTAAGTCGAAAGATTTCCGGGAAGACGCCATCCGCCTAATAATTATTTCGCTAGAGTAGAAGAGCAGTTCAGAAGAGAACCGGAAAATCAAAACAATCTCCAATACATTGTCGACGAGGAATTGGAAGTAAACATTTTGGCCATAGTACATGCAGATCCGACGATATCACTGAGACAAATTGAGGACGAAATCGGCGTGAATCGAGAGAACGCTAGAAGAGTTTTGAAAAGAACTGATCTGAACTGCTCTTCTACTCTAGCGAAATAATTATCAGGTGGATGGCGTCTTTCCGGAAATCTTTCGACATACAATTGTTCAGCCTGTCTACAATTATTTCTCTTGCACTCTCCGAATATCAACAACATATCGACCTTTTCGTTCTATTAATACATATTTAATACCTAATTAAACGATTCAATTTCAATCAGCATAAAACTGACGGAGGTAATCATTGCAAACAAATGGTGTTTACCTGTCAAACACAAAACATTTTGTGTACACCGCCTACTAGGCAAAATATTATTGCAAATATCTATACTAATAGACTTGTGAATTGGTGGATCAGGGGAACAATTTTAATTTTATGTTTCCAAATGGAAAGATCATGATATGGCTACATGGCCAAAGAGAAAGGCAGATAGTTTCTTCACAAGTAGCCAAATTGAAAAAAATATGTTCCTATCTCAGTTTTAGCAATATCGTGAGTTATTTTCAGATGTTTTTTCATTTTATTAAAGAAATTATTGAAAATCTGTAGGAAGTGATCAGTTATGGAAAAAACTGAAATTATATCGTTTAACTGATACTCTTTGGATTTCCAAAACTACCAAGCATCGAAAGATTATCGAATTCGAGTAACAGCCAACTTGATGTTTTTCAATAAAATGCAATTCATCTGCGAATTGAGTAACGAATGCCACTTTGTGATACACGGTTGAATAGTGAATCTCAAGACAAATAAGATAGGCTAGATAAATATACAGGGTGACATTCAAAAAAAGAAGTTGAAGTTACTGCCGATCAAACAGGTAATTGAAAAAAGTTGTCGTTAGATTCAAATGAAGCGCTATCATTGATTTCGTAACTTCTGCAAATTTCAAATTTTTAACTCTTCAATTAAAAAAACTACAGGCTGCTACATGTCTGTTGTGTCACCCGGTATTCTTTTGCTGGAGTAGTCTAATTTTTTGTATCTGATGGATTATAGATCTCGTTGCTACTTTTAAACACTTTCTTCTGGTAGCATCTGTGTCCATATCATCGGTTTCACAATCACGAATTTCTCCAAAATAGCATACATTTCAAACACACCCACACACATAACTGCCAAACTATTATATTGTTATAGTTGCAGAACAGTGTGAAGTAAAAAATATCACTAAACTACCTATCGTCGTTGATACTGCATTACGAGCTATGTCCCGAAACATTCATTTTACAGAAGACTGTAGATAATAACTACAAATGACCATAGCAGTCATTGCCAAAACACCAAAGAAAAAAATAACTACTACATAAGAATTTCTACCGGTCATTGTTTTGTCGTACCTATTATCATTTTTTTACAGTCTACTGTGAAATAAATTTTTCGTGACAGCTCTTATTGCAGTATCAACGATGCTATGTTTTAAGTACTCGAAAGGTATTCCAACAAGACAGAAGAGTTGAGTTTGCTTATTCACTCTTTAGTGTACCTACACTGAAACAAGTTTATTCCTAATTATTGATAGTTTATCGTTTTTAAGGTCGACTTAAATAGTAACAATGTTTTCTACAGCAATTTCAACAAATAGTGTATTTTTGTCTCAAAATCGGGGTTATGCCATGATTACCATGCTGCGACGCCCATGGTTTGATTTGACAAGACGATAAATAAGTCGTAAACGGACGTAAACAAACATGATCGCCAAGTTAAGAGTGAATAAAATATGGAATTCTAACCTGGTCCCCGAGTGCAAACGGATATATCCGACAATGTCCATTTTTAACATGATTCGGGCTGAGATGTTTGCAAGCAACGTCGGGTATGTTGCTTTCAAGAAAGAGGCAGAGAAGCCCTCTTTATATATTTTATTGCTCGGAGGAAAATCCCAGGACGACTCTTTGATTCATGCATTATTATCATGACAATATTGATAAGGCATAATGAGTAAAATCGCATCTCAAAATCTGTCACCATCCCCCGGTCTATTATAATACACACTCGACCCGTTGCGAGTTTGACGCACCGACTTAACCTTTGAACTAGACTGCTAATACCATATTATTGAAATTGATCCAATTACGAAATTGACTGGTGGCCATAGAACATGCGCATTGTGTCTGTTATCTGTCAGAATCACATTGGCGTACTTCAGGAAAAATGAATAGGTCTAGCACAAAAGCAAGTGGAATGTTGAAAAATTGAGTTTTCATCTGATGACGAGAATATTTCATAACTGTACATCCATACTTCAACAAGGCACATTTCAGTTGAAAATTAGGGACTTTTACACCAAAGTCCAAAACACTTCATTTTAACAATATCTATTTACTCAAGGTAACGCCAATGACCTAATAAATGGCTCCCCAGATTGTCAAATATCAATTCTTTGGTGGCTCTTGCGCATTGCGCAGACACGATTTCAGGATGTTCAATTTGTTAAGACTTTGAGTTAGTTTGGTCAAGTTATGAAAAGGAAAAGAAGAGCTGTGGAGCTATGGCAAGAAAATGGAAGAGTTGTCAAGGCGATAGATAACGAGATAATTAATTTTTGAAATTTGTATGACATGTATGTTTTGTAAAATAAAAAACGTTTAAAAGTAGCAAACTATCGAGTATCCCCTCAAGGGGTGGTCCTTCAAATACAAGAATCGTTACACGTAAATACATGGTCACATCGAGCTGGATTACAGTCAGCATTGTCACATCAAGCTGGATTACAGACAGCATGGAACAGCCATCAGCAGTCAGTAACTGAAAGGAGACAACCCACGGAATTGTGAGCTCTTTTTATGTCGCTTCCTTTCTTCCTATCCATACCTATCCATATCCTCGTGATTCAAACACGTTTGTAGTTTTTTAGTATAGCAAATACTATATTATCGATAAATACTCGTAAAAATAATTTCACGTTTCACGTCACAAGCTCTCGTTACATACTCGTATATCGAAATAAGTAATACTCAACTCGTAATCGAAAAGAAATACATTTACTCACCTTATTCATTTTGCTATCGTATACTCACTATCGTAAAACTCGCCCCGCAATCGAAAAAGTATAAATTTACATTTCCTAGTTTGCTATTTGATCGAAACTTTGTTGCTTTTATTCATTCTAGACTCGTACTCGTTATATTTATCAAATAGTAAAAGGCTTGTCTCATCGTTATCCAAAAATGCCACCAAAAGTAGCTCCAAAAAAGAGTGACTCCTACGAAGGTGAAATCTCGGAAAATATTCATTCACGAAATGTCATATGTGACAGATTATCAAGTTTTGTCAGTTTTATAGACGGGGACATTAGCGACATTTTTCAAGTCGAGGTCAGATTGAAAAGCGTTGAGGAGGATTTTTCGGACTTTGATAAAATACAAACGAGGTTAGAATATTTGGTTCCCGATGAAAAAGAAAATCGTTTAGGAACGGAATCAGAATTCTATTCAATTATTTCAAAAGCAAAAAGACTCATTGCAGATCAAAATAAAATCATTGAAAACAAAGAGAACCAAGTTCAAAATATAACAAAATCAGTTCCAACGAAATTAAATGCAGTTGCCAAACTGCCTGAGTTAGGGTTGCCTAGTTTTTATGGTAATTACGAAACATGGTACAGTTTTAGAGATATTTTTTACTCGGTGGTACATGATCGCAAAGATTTGAGCGAAATCGATAAATTTTTATATTTAAGGTTATGCTGCAAAGCAAATTAATTGATTCCTTAGATGTCACGACAGATAATTATACTATAGCTTTGGAATTGATACAGAAACGATATGAAAACAGACGCGCTATCATCAACCATCACGTCAATAACATTTTATTCAACTTGCCTACCGTTAAAAGAGAATCACCTGATCAGCTTAGAGCTTTATTGGACTCAGTTCATCAGCATAAATCGGCTTTAGAGAAACTAAAGTTACCAGTTAGTCATTGGGATATATTATTGATTAACATAATTTTACAAAAATTAGATTATCATACCAAGCGAGAATGGGAAAACAAACAAACAGATCAAAATTTACCTACGCTAAATCAGTTAACGGAATTTTTAACTAAAAAATCACCAAAACCCAAACAATTTTACTAGAAATTTCAACAACGGTAACACAGCTTCAACATCCTCAGAAAATCAGAGCAGCGACATTCAAAATGAAGTCCCTCGAGTGGAACCCCCTATAACTTCTGCTAGAGTGCTACCAGCACAGAGTTATAGGTCTTCAATGTGTGTATTCGGTCAGGATAATGAAGCAAATCTAGAAAATCATAACGAAATCAGTTTGAACAAAGAAAATGACAATTCATTGAACGAATCTAAAAACGTTACATATTCTTACTCAAGTTTTGAGACAAATCAAGTACTACTATCGACAGCGACAATTTTAATTCAAGATAATAACGGAAAGTGGTTCAAGTGTAACGCTTTGCTCGACTCGGGAAGTCAATCAAATTTGATAAGTCAATCACTTTGTAAAAAATTACAATTGAAATGTGAAAAAATAAATATTCCCTTATCAGGAATCAATCAAATCGAAACAAGAATTACGAATAAGACATATGCTACAATAAAATCTAGATTAGGAATGTTCACGCGAAGTTTGTCATTTTTAGTTTTACCGATAATAACCGAAAAATTACCTTTGGTAGGATTTAAAAAATCGATCATAAATTATCCGATAGGAATTGAATTGGCAGATGAACAGTTTAACGAACCGAAGCAGATAGATTTGTTGTTAGGAGCAGGAATTTTCTATGATTTACTCGGAAACGGAAAAATAAGGTTAGGTAATGATATGCCTGTAATGCAACAAACTTGTTTCGGTTGGATATTTACCGGAGCTTTATTTTCAGATGAAGTTTGTAATCAAAAGACTATTTGTAATTTTTCCATAAAAGTAGAAAACAATGAATCACATAAATTACTAACTAAATTTTGTCAAATCGAAGAATTTGAAAACAAACTCTCGAAGGAAGAAAAATATTGCGAAGAATATTTTAAACAAACAACAAAGCGACACGATGACGGTAGATTTATCGTAAAGTATCCGTTCAAACAGAATTTTGAAAAGCAGTTAGGAAATTCTAAAACTACAGCTTTGAAAAGATTTAAAAATTTGGAGACACAGTTAAGTATAAATCAAGAATTAAAACAACGATATCTAGAATTCATGCGTGAATATGAAACTTTAGGACATATGAGCTTAAGAGGTACTTTAGAATCAGACAATTCGAGTGAAAAAACTTCATATTTTTTCACTCACACTACTGTCTCAAGAGATTCAATCACGGAAATTTCGGACATACAGAATTGGAGACATGTAGAAAGTAAAGATAACGCAGCGGACATAATTTCACTAGGTTTGAGTTCAAAAGATTTAGCAAAAAGTGAAATGTGGTTCAATGGACCATCGTTTTTGAGGAATTACAATGATAATACTAAACATGAATCTATTCCTGATATAGAAACTCTACCTGGAATTAAAAAGACAAAAATTGTATTAAAGGTAACAAATAATTGAAATGATTTGAAACTATTTGATATATATTCAAATTTTGTCAAGTTGCGAAGAGTAACGGCCTATATTTATAGATTCATAAATTGCCTAAAAAGAAACATAAAGGTAACGTCAAGAAACTTAACATCGAATGAGTTGAATGATGCAGTTTTAAATCTGATAAAACTGGCTCAACAAGAATCATTTGAGCAAGAAATTTCAGATCTTAAAAAATCGAAAAACGTGAACAATAAGAGTAAAATCTTGAATTTGCATCCGTTTTTAGATTCCGCAAATATTTTGAGAGTAGGTGGACGCCTATCTAATTCGGAAATTGATTTTAATCAACAGCATCCGATAATTTTACCTTATAAACATAAACTAACCGAATTGATTATTTCCGAAGAACATGAAAAACATCTGCACGCCGGAACTCAACATTTACTAGCAATTATCAGATTAAAATTCTGGCCTATTAATGGAAAGAATTTAGTAAAACGTATAATACGATCGTGTATTAAATGTTATCGCGTCAATCCTAAACCAAGTTAGTTTCTAATGGGAGAGTTGCCTCGTTCTAGAGTAACACCCAGTAGACCATTCACGAATTGTGGTGTAGACTACGCTGGTCCGATTCAGGTCAAGGAAGGTACACTACGTCAAAGAAAACTAGTTAAGACCTATATATGTATATTTATTTGCTTTGCCACACGTGCAGTTCATATAGAGTTAGCTAATGATCTGAGTACGAATTAAAAAGATTCTGTTCTCGACGAGGAAAACCAAGAAACATTTACTCCGATAACGGATCAAACTTTGTTGGAGCTAATAATTATTTTATTGAACTGTATAATCTGATCAATGACAAAAGTCACAATGATACAGTGTTCTCATTTTTGGCAAATGATGAGATAAACTGGCATTTTATCCCAGCGCGATCGGCACATCTAGGAGGTTTATGGGAGGCCGCAGTAAAATCAACGAAGTTTCATCTTAAACGCATTCTAGGTGATGCTTCCTTGAATTTTGAAGAATTGTATACATTGCTTGTTCAAATAGAAGCATGTTTGAATTCACGTCCCCTCATTCCTATTTCCAACGACCCAAACGATTACATACCCCTTACTCCCTCACATTTCCTCATTGGCGACTCACTGGCCAGTTCACCAGAAGAAGACGTGAAAGACATGAAACTTTCTCGTTTATCCAGATATCAAAGACTGCAGCAAATATATCAACATTTCTGGAATCGCTGGTCTAGAGAATATCTTTCAAGTTTACAAACCCGCACCAAATGGAAAAAGGATGTTGGAAACCAAGTCAAAGTGGGCACGTTAGTAGTGCTAGTGGAAGACAATATGCCACCATTACGATGGCCTATGGCTCGTGTTACTGAACTTCATAAAGGTGCAGATGACATTGTTCGAGTAGTCTCAGTGCGTTTATCAAATGGACATATTCTAAAGAGATCATTGTCAAAAATATGTGTGTTACCACTTGAAGACAATGAACTATAATTCGGAATCATTGTTATCGTTAATTTTTATGTTGTGTCCGTCAGCAACAATTTATTTCGAAAAGTGGAACTTTTCAACGCGGGCGGCATGTTAAGACTTTGAGTTAGTTTGGTCACGTTATGAAAAGGAAAAGAAGAGCTGTGGAGCTATGGCAAGAAAATGGAAGAGTTGTTGTCAAGGCGATAGATAACGAGATAATTAATTTTTGAAATTTGTACATGTATGTTTTGTAAAATAAAAAACGTTTAAAAGTAGCAAACTATCGAGTATCCCCTCAAGGGGTGGTCCTTCAAATACAAGAATCGTTACACGTAAATACACAATTGGATGAGTTTTTCGAGTGGTGGGCATATGAGTACTAGCAGTCTAGTTTAAAGGTTGAGTCGGTGGTTTGACGTGACTCGTACAATGCTCGTACATCTTACTCGTACCATAATAAATGTCGAGTGATTAGGAAACCACAGCGTTTTTCACTACGTATCGAGACAGCTCTCCTATCGAGTGTTCATAATCACACCCCTTGGTATTTAGGCCACTATGTGAAAAAGTGCAGTATTTGATAAATTTCTGGCAACAGCCAAGGAGACTAAAATTTAAGGAGTGTTTAATTCCCATAAGACAATGGGGACACTAGTAGAAAGAGATGAAAGAACATTTGTGACGAAATAAGACGTAGTAGGACGTGTCATGGCCGCCGTTATCTATAGACAGTGACGGACTAGCTCTTGGTATATGAGAGTTACTGCTGACAGTTTTGTTGCTTGGTTCGAGTTCGACTCTGTAGTCATATCCAAGTACGTCACTATGACGCGTTGATGCTACAAGATTCTGATTGGCTACAGTGTATTAAACCCTCCTTGTTAAATTAGTCTCCTTGGGTAACATGATGTTACTAACAGCCAAGTACAGAACATCTAAGTACCTAACTGTAGATAATTCCACTGCCCCTAATGGGCTAATAGACTGATGCCTATAATTTTTGAGAAAAAAAAAAGTAATAGACAAGGACCAGGTGGGAAATGTTGATGAGGTTCCAACTTTGATTTAAAAAAATATTTAAACACAAAACCACACAAAAAGTGTTTGATTAAAAAGTTTTCGATTTTATTATTTTTTTTTCTTGGTGTTTTGGCATCGACTGCTATGGTCATTAGCCATGTGTTCTGGATAGGCCTTGTTACTAACTCCATACGCCACTTTAGGAGCAGCACTGTTAATTTTTAACGCAACAGTGAATCGTGGAGGATTATTCCCAGCTGACACGAGCCTCAATCATTCAGACTTTCACATCTGAAAATGAAAACGATTTTATTATAATCTACAATTTTGCCATTGAAGATTTTCCGCTAAGAGGTCACGTTTCGCCGCAAATCGCAAAAAACCGTTTTCAGCCCCTAAACTGCATCCCCATTTCACCATTTTGAGTGTTTTCGTGTATAAATATTTTTTTTCCTTGAAGTTGGAACTCAACAACATTTTTCACCTGGTTCTAGCCTGTAACTATTTTTCTTATTTCAAGCGTTTAAAATTCGTTTTGGCACCAGCCTATAATCTAGCCGGCATATATAAAATAACCAGAGTACCTGCTAATTTGATTAACTCTGAAGCTCTTCACTTATGACAAGCCTCTGAATGAAGCACAAAGATCTTACAACAAATTAAGCTGCAGGTTTTTCTGTTTCACCTTACTTAATATTTACTGAAAACTTAACATAGTTGACAGGTTTTTATCAGATTGTCTGGGATATTATAGAATAAAATATCAGTGTAATCAGAAAAAAAAAACTTGAAAGGTATCTGTAATGAAACAAAATGAAATAATTTTCACTAATAGATATTTACCGAGGGGGAAGTAACTCTTTCATTAGGTGTACATCATAACATTTTCATTACTTCATTAATCAATTCATATTCAACTTAAAATCGAAATCTATGTTTCTGGGGATCCGTGATATGATTTTTTTCGGTTCCAAGTTGGCAAATTTATGCCGTCTGACAATGGGTAAGTGATCGCCTCGGTGATCGCTGAGCAGACGCGGATTTTAATCAGTGATTTTCAGATGAATAGAATAACATCATTAATGGTAATTATTTTTCATTAGAGTTAATTACTGCATTATTTTCATTAGGTGTACAAAAAATGGCTAGTTACTTCCCCCTCGATATTTACGATATAAGTGTCGTAAAGATTCATATTACGAAATGAGATGGGAAATTTGTGGCCGAGTTTGATAACCCATTGAGTATCGTAATATGAATTTACGATACGAATATAGTACATTATTTTACCTACTACCAATAATGTTAATAATTTACTGAAAATTATTCAATATTCCTGAAATTAATGATATTAGAATCATCTAACAAGCAAGCGTTGCGCCCATTGTTGATTTATTTTGCAAACTGTCACTCAAAATTTTTCCATCAGTAATTTTGCTCGAAAAACTGACATTTGACAAAATCGCTCGACCTTCGGTCTCGCGATTTTGTCATGTCAGTTTTTCTCGTAAAATTACTGATTGGCATAATTATTTCGTTACAAAAAGAAATTTATCCGATAAAAAAAAGTGTTTTTACTGTTGATAAAATTGTAACAAATATGCCTCGAAGTACTTATTATTTATTCCTTAGCGGTGATATCAAGAGCCGGTACGATGAAAAAGTTCGTATTATAGACAATATCGCGATCCGTACCAAAATTAACTCATATCCACTAACTTTCTATAAAATGTCGAGAACAAGAAGCTGCAGACTCATCTGGTTTACCACTTGTGGTGTAGCCCATGTTTTGGGTAGGAATCGTATCAGGATGCATATTTTCCTTTAAGGCACTGGGTTTTCCTAAAATTATTTTTGAAACTCATTTATGTACAAAAATGAACTGATATACACTAACTGTCTGTATATAACCAATTAACTCAGTATTTCAATACCAATGAATTGTTTCTAGGCAATCAATCAGGTTTTCGAGCAAGACACTCGTGTGAAACGTCTCTACAATTTTTAATATCAGATTGGAAAAATATAATTGATGGAAATCAGTACATTGTTGCGACATTTCTGGACCTTAAAAGGGCGTTTGAAACAATTGATAGAACTATTCTTCTTGAAAAATTAAAGTATTATGGGATATCAGGGATTGCTTTGGATTGGATTCAAAGTTACTTATTAAACAGAAGACAAAAAAACTAAGTTTGGAAATGAATTATCAGAGGAACTTATAATTGAGAGTGGCATACCCCAGGGTAGTGTGTTAGGTCCATTGCTTTTTATAATTTATTTAAATGATATTAACCACATTTCTGGATCACATTGTATAAATCTTTTTGCAGATGATACATTGGTTTATTGTATACATGAAAAGTTGGATCAGGCGATTATTGAAATGAATAGGTCCTTAAATAGCATTGAAACATATTTATTTAATAATAAACTTAAACTAAATGTCAGTAAGACAAAAAGTATGGTTTTGACATCATCTTATAAGTATGATCAAATTGAATGGGCAAATGCGGTTATAAAAATTAACAATGTTACCATTGAAAATGTAACTGAAATAAAATATTTGGGATTTATAATTGATAAAAATTTAACACTAAATAGTCATGCTGATTTCATTTGTAAAAAAATATCTAAAAAACTTTTCTTTTTTTCTCGTATATGTAAAAAAGTGTCTATGTATGCCAGATTGACTCTTTTTAAAAGTCTAATACAACCTCATTTTGATTATTGTTCAACATTACTTTTTCTACTTGGTAAAAATAAAATAGCACAATTACAAAAGTTTCAAAATCGGGGTATGAGATTAATATTGGGATGTACCCGTTATACAGCAATTAAATTAATGCTAGAATGTCTTAACTGGTTTTCAGTTGAAGAACGTATATTGTATATGACTATGATCTTTATATTCAAACTAAACAAAGGATTGCTGCCCAATTACTTTCAAAAGTTCTTATTAAGAAATAATGAAGTCCATATTTACAATACGAGAAGAAATGACAACTTTTACATCAATAAAACTAATACTAAATTTGGAATGAATAGCATGTTCCATAAAGGTTTAAACAAATTTAATAAACTACCACAATTTGTAAAATTATCTACTTCAGTCAACCAATTTAAATCACAATTAAAGAAGTATATTAGTGACAGCTCATCGTAATATTTAATATTCACATTTATCTGTTTGTGTAATTTTGTGATATGTATTTATGTATATATGTATATATGTATATATATATATATATATATATATATATATATATATATATATATATATATATATATATATATATATATATGTATATATATTTTTTCTTTTTTCGTATATATGTACACTTTGAAATGGTCGATAAATTTAAATAGTTAATAATGTTGTTATATATTTATACATTTGTATGTTTTTATATTAGGCTTGCCTACTTAATAAATACTTACTTACTTACTTACTAACCTTCGATAAAATGTCGAGAACACACACGCCAAGTTTTGATTTACTGAGGGGGCCCCGTTTTAAAGCTTTAATCCAGGCATCGCAGCATTGTGCAAATAGATCATTTAAATAGTCACCATGCTTCGTTAAAACAGCCGGAAATGGAAAAAAAGATACTGTTGTAAATGAAAGTCGGTTGGTACTAGGACTCCTTATAATTTTTATCACATACAAAATGGTGAATTAAATGAATTCTCAACAAGGCGTCATAACGCCATCACGTCTAGACAAACACTGTCCTCTCCTACAAGCATAACATAACCCTACTCATAGGCAACCCACCTAACATTCATGTAAAAATTGAAACTCATACATAATCTTTTAAATAGTAAGGTTTTTGGATAAGAGGGAATGTCATTACTTACAGCCACAGTAGGTTTTTCGACAACTATTGGTTTGGGCTGAGCCGTTGTCTTATTTATTGCTGACGGGTCTTTGGATAAAGGAGATAAATCACATTTCGGGTTAACCGTAACATTATTATGAGATTTTCTCAAATGGAACGTGTTTCGTCTTAAAAATTTACCATCATTTCTCTGCACTATAAATGATCTAGGTGTGTTGCAGGCTTCAGTTATTTTTGCTGGAGTCCAGGTTTTACTTTTTGGGTCCTGAACCAGTACATTGTCGCCGGCTTTGAGTTCAGTTCTCTTAACAGCAGTCTTATCATAATTGAACTTAGACTTAGCCTGTTTAATTGAGACTTGTTGCTTTGTCTGTTTACATGTATTTGGTTTTAAAATCTGAGTGCTACAAGGAAGTTTGTCTCGTAAGACACGGGACATTAACATTTGTGCTGGTGAAAAAGATGAGCCTGTTACGGGGGTATTTCGAAAAGCTAGTAAGGCAAGGTATATGTCTTCATTATTTTCTAAACATTTTTTCATCATTTTCTTAGCGATCCCCACTCCCTTTTCTGATAGACCGTTTGATTTAGGGTACCTCGGGCTGGAAGTAATTACACTCATCCCCCACTCTTTAGCAAAATTAAGAAACTTAAAGCTACTGAATGGCATATTATCTGCTACTAAAGTTGAAGGAACACCATGCACTGAAAATATTTCTTTCAACTTTAGTATTACACTTACTGAAGTTTTATTATCAAGTTTCTTAATTTCTAACCATCTACTATTATAATCAACTAAGACTAAGTAATCATTATTTGCAAAATAACAGATATCAACCCCAACTTTACTGAAAGGCAAGTCAGGGACTTCATGAGACATCAATGGTTCCTTAGGATTTGAAATATTGTATTTTTCACAGACTTTACATTTTTGAATCAAATGTTCTATGTCAGATCCAATGCCAGGCCAATATAATAAGGATCGAGCCCTATTTTTTGACTTGTTGATACCAAAGTGGCCAGCGTGAATAATGTTGAGCATTTCATTTCTTAAAACTTTTGGTATGATGACTTTGTTATTTAAATATAAAATGCCTTTTTGAACAGTTATTTCATTTCTCAAGTTTTATAAAATTTTTAATTCATGACTTTGTATATTTCTGTGACTTACAGGGTAGCCAACATTGTGCCAGTTTAGAATCTGTTTAAGATTTTCATCTTTACTAGTTTCGTTCTGAATTTATAGCAGCCTACTGTCACTGTCAATTGGTAATTCTATGCTCATGCAATGAACTATTTCTGACAGGGTTTTATCATCACTAGCTGTGTTCTTTATAAAGTTTCTGGAAAGAAAATCTGCCACAAACATTTGGGGTCCTGGAATATATTTAAACTCTAAATTATATTTTAATAGTTTTAACAGCATTCGCTGTAACCTTGAGCTTACTTTGTTGATGTCCTTTTTAACTATTGAGATCAATGGCTTGTGATCAGTTTCAATAGTTACTTTGTACCCATAAATAAATTGGTGATATTTCTCTACACCGCAACAGATTGCATATAGCTCTTTTTCAATGGGAGCCCATCGTACTTGTGAATCGGTAAAACTTTTCGAATAAAATGAGACAGGCTGCCCATTCTGTAACAAACAAGCCCCAACCCCATCCTTAGAGCTGTCAGTTTGTAAAACTATGGGCATATTTTTATCAAATAATTTTAATGTTGGTGCTTTACTCAATTTTGACTTAAGCTCCAAAAAGGCTTTATTTTGAGATTCACCCCAAACCCAAGCAATATCATTTTTTATAAGTTCTCTCAATGGCGCTGTACTGTCAGTAAAATGTGGAATAAACTTACTCAAAGAGTTACACATTCCTAGAAAAGACTGTAAGGACTTCATGTTCTTAGGAGGTTCTATGTTTAGAATGCTATTAACCTGGTCTGGGTCACATTCAATTCCTAATTCTGATATAATAACACCTAGAAATTTTACTTGATTCACCCTGTACTGAACTTTGTTTTTATTGAATTTGACATTATGCTTTTTTGCTTTTTCAATAACACTGCTCATAATTTTGTCATGTTCCTCAAGGGTATCAGCAAAAATAATTAGATCGTCAAAATAGATTTCAACTCCTTGAATGTCACCAAATATGGAGCAGTTCAAATTTTGCATAACCTCGGGAGCAGAGGAAATCCCAAAAGGCATGTGCAAGTACCTGTAAACTCCCAGAGGTGAGCTAAAACAACACATACTACTACTTAAATTGTCCAAACATACTTGTAAAAACCAGTCCTTCATGTCCAGAACTGAGAAATATTTTTTCCCTGAAAGCCTGCTAAAAATTTCCTCTGCGGATGGTATTAAACATCTTTCCCTTATGATAGCTTCATTCAAATACTGTGGATCTAGACATAATCTCAGATTTCCATCAGCCTTTTCAACAATTACTAAATTATGACACCATTCAACTGGTCCTGTAACTTTTTGTATGATACCTCCTTTTTCCAACTTATCAAGTGCAGTTTTCAATTTTGGCTTAATTGACTCAGGGATCCGTCTTTGTGACCTAACCACAGGCATAGTGCCTTCTGCCAATTTTATTTTATATATTCCAAAGTTTCCAAGCCTCTCAAAAATGTTTTTGTTTTTATTCAAAAATGTTTCAAAATTGTCATGCTGAGACTTTATGACATCAACTCTATGTATTGATTTCAACTGACAGCAGTCACGCAACCCTAAGATTGGCACAGTGTTGTCCTGCTGAGTTATAACAAATTTAATATTCTTTTGGACATCTTTAACTTTGCATCTTAAAATAACTGTTCCCATAGGCTTAATTTTGTTGCCATTATAAACCATGAGTACAATCTCAGTATTTTCCAGTGATATTTTGTTTTTGCTTACTTCCAAAAATTTTTGTAGGGTAAAATAGAGACTTCACTCCCTGTGTCCAACTTAAAATTAATGTCAACATTGTTCACACTTACCAACTGCATCCATCGTCTATCATTAGTGCAAGATTTTTCAATAGCATCTACTTCAATAGAGTTAATTGTCAGAAAATCACCTGCTTCTTCCTCGGAATCACTGCCTTGTACTTGTACATCAAGCACTTTCCTTTGCTTATATACGCAGACATCAGCAAAATGATTTAGTTTTTTACACAAAACACATGTCTTTCCAAACGCGGGACACTGCCTGGGCCTATGTAATCTTCCACAGAACCTACACTTGTCATTCCTAGAGTGTCGCCTGTCTGCTTCTTGTACTACCTCCTTGGACTCCTCTCTTTTCTTTGCGGCTCTTTTAACAAAATCCACTGCTTTCTCCTCGTTGTGCAAAACCTTTAGCTGCCTTTTGCTCATTTCTGCCGCCCTGCAGTACTCAACTGCTGTTTTTAGGTCCAGATTGGGAGTCCTTAATAGCCTTTCCTGTGTTTCACTGCTGTTTACCCCAATTACTATTTTGTCCCTGAGCAAACTTTCTTCAAGTGTTCCAAAATTACATGATTTAACTAGGATCTTTATTTCAGTCAAGAAGTGTTCGAAATCCTCGTCTCCTTGAAGTCTGTTGAAAAACTTATACCTGTCATAAGTTTCATTCTTAACAGGTGCACAATGTCTTTTGAAAGCCCCGATCACTTCATTATACTTCTTTTTGTCGTCATCATCCAGGCCTAACGTTTCAAATACAACTTGGGCTTCTTCCCCAGCCACATTTAAAAATATGGCAATTTTAGTTTCTTCATCTTTGGCATCGAAGCCTGTAGCTTTCATGTAATACATGAAACTATTATAAAATTGTTGAAAATTTTTGTCAACGTTTTCATCGAACCTCAAATTGCTGGGAGGTTTGAAGCACGCCATAGCTGTAAATACTTTCTTGAGTCTCCTAATTCAGAACTTGTCGAACTGTTATCAAGAGTATCAACCTTGGTATTTTGGTATCAACCCAATGTGTCCAGTATTCGCTTGTTCGACTGTAATACTTCGGGAATATTTAACTGCCGGTCTTTTATTGTTATGTTGGGTTAGGTGCACTAAACTTTTAATATTTTATAGTATTTGTGGATTAAAAGTTAGTTTACACCTGACACCATGTTGTAAATGAAAGTCGGTTGGTACTAGGACTCCTTATAATTGTTATCACATACAAAAAAATCTCAACAAGGCGTCATAACGCCATCACGTCTAGACAAAAAACACTGTCCTCTCACTCCTCTCCTACAAGCATAACATAGCCACAGAACACCTAACCTACACAGAAGCGACATTCAAGCTTCCCTCACAGATTAAGTTCATCTGTGCTTCCCTCCAAAACAAAATTTCTTTGCACATGCGCGAAGTTTGGCTTGTTTCTTGTCAACCTCAAATTCTAGGCGTTGGTCTTTGGATTGTTGTCATTGATAGTTGGTATTTGTGGACAAAGTGCTTTGTATCTTGTTTTATTAATTTCCAACTGTTTTTTCGAGACTTGATTTTTATAACTTGCTTGTGTGTTGTGTTAACATTTATCGTGTTAATAAAAACATTTGTGGTTACAAAGATGGCTAGCTACCAAGGTGGAAGTGTTTGTGCTTTTCGAGGATGCATCTCAAAGTCTAGGAATAGGACGACGTCTCTTTTCAGATTTCCAAGAGATGTTGAAAGGTATTGTTACTATTGTTTGTACGAAATAGCTCAAAGTTATTGTCGCACTCTTAAATGTATTTTAAATTACATAAATCAACTGAATACTGACACAATGAATTTTTCAGAGCCAAAAATTGGTTGACAGCATGCAATCGAGAAGATTTGTGGGACAAATCACCAGAAGCATTGTATGGTCATTATCGTCTCTGTGAACTTCATTTTGAGAGCAACATGTTCTCAAATAAATCAAAATTGAAGAAATTCTTGATTCCTCAAGCAGTTCCAACAATTTTTCCCCACGACTCGAAACGAAAAACTGATGGTGATAATATTCTCAAAGAAGAACCGGTTAAGCGTGTGAATATTAATATTATCAGGTAAGAATATAATGAATGTGTTGAGTATTCTTGATGGCTGTATCTAAAACCAAGCCATCATAGATCCGTCTTTTCGTGAATCTACACTTCTTGTGAAGCACTGTGCTGGTCCATTCTTTTTCTTATTCATTCGAATATCTTTCACATAAGGTGTTTATTTACTTTTTGTTTTCTGTTCAAAAATTAGAAAACCGATCTAGTTAATCTGTCATAATGGTTCATGCTTTTATCTCATATAGTAGGTTTTTTAAGTCATTCACAGTTTACGTGTCTTCATTACTGACCTTCCAAACGTTGTTGATTGCCATAAGGGGACTTAAATGGAGATAGGAACTGCAAAGTTTGTCGAAAAATCGTCACTTGAACTGAAAACAACTGTTCAAACACAAAGAATTAAATTGTTAATAAGAGTATGAAAATTGATCATCAATATTCAACTGGGGAGCACCAAATAGGAGACAACGGTTTTATAACTCAGACGAAAAAAGCAACTGCTTTGCTTACCTAATAATAAAAAATTTCTTTCTGATTTTCAGATATACGAATAATTCCATCAACTTCGTTTTCAAATGATCCTGCTACATCGGAACAAGTATCTGTAAGTTGTGGAGCTCATACGATGGAAGAATCATCCCACTCAAATATGTCAGGTAAGATTAAAATATCAAAGGGTATTATATTATTTATGCTACTTTTAAAATCAACTGATATTTGTTCAGTGATTTTTTATTCATAGAAATTGTCAGAATTACCAGTAATATGGAATTTCAATAAATGACTGGCTCTGTCAACTCATATAAAAGGTTTCTTATGCCATTTGCAAGGTACATGTCTTTATAACTGACCTTCCGAATATTGTTGATTGACGTTAAGGGTACTTTGATAGAGATAGGAACTGCAAGGTTTGTCGAATACTTGAGGTTAAAGATTGATATGCACTTGAAATGACACCCTAACGTGTTCAAACACAAATATTCCCTTTATTAACAAAATTGATCATAAATATTGAACTGGTGGCACCGAATATGAGACAACGTTTTTATAACTCTGACGAAAATAGCAACTGCTTTATTTACCTATTAATCAATAATTTTTTTCTGATTTTCAGATTTACAAATAATACCATCAACTTCGGTTTTGGATGTTCCTACCACATCGAGACAACTATCTGTAAGTTGTGGAACTCTTGCGATGGAAGAATCATCCTGCTCAAATATGTCAGGTAAGATTAAAATATGAAAGAGTCCTGGATCATTTTTATAAGAAAATAGCGCTTGAGTTGAATTAAGTGAATGAATCACCAGGTATTATTTTTGCTACATTTGAAATCAACTGATTTTTAGTTCAGTGAGTTTTGATTGTAAATTGTAAGAATTACCGATTGAATTTCAATTGCTTTAGGACACTCATATTTCAGTTTGAAATGTTCTCTGACTTTTAGGGATTTTGGGGGTATTTTTATAAACAATTGCTAAAAAATTTGATAAATGACAGCTGTACTAAAAAGACCTGAAGTGTTTTTGTTTTATCTCCATTTGTTTATGAGTTATTTCAATAACAATGATTGAGAGCTACGAGGAAACGCCAAACGTAAAAATAGAGAAATATTTAAAATTATGTAGAAAATATAACAATTTCTTTTTACACAACAAATGTCACATTTTTGTTTTTTTAGTTTTAAAAAAAAATGGTTTCGTAAAAATTCGTTTGTTTATAACAAATTGTTTATTGAATAAACAAAGAAAATATGAATAAATATTTTTTTTTAGAATATCAAAGCGCAATGGAAATTAGGATAAAAAAAATGGTTCCCTTATATTAATATTTGGTAGCAAAAGAAATAGTTCATCAACAAATGCGTTTTTAAGCAATAATTTTTTTTTTATAGAAATTACTGTGTCTTATAGATCATAATATTTATTACTGATCAAAATTCCAAAAACAAAAATTCAAATATATTATAAACAATGCATTCGTTAATAACAATTATTTAAACAATCAGAGTAACAAATTTTAAAAAATAATTTCTCTATGTAACTTTGCACACTAAAAATAATAACAAATTAGAATTCATGGGATTTTTTTTGCAGGAAATCTACTTATAAAGGTAGATGATTTAGAGGAAACTCCTAGCAACTTGTTATCCCCTTCTGCAATGACTCAAACTCCAGCTTCTTTGATTTCACATACTCCATTGAAAAATTCAACAATTTGTTTGATATATTGAATTCATCTGTGAAGAAATCTCCAAATGTATTTAAAAATGTATTTGAAGGTGAAAAGTTCCTAAATGAATTTTTAGATAACATGATCTCGTTCTTGAAAAAATTGAAAGTATTCAATCAGAAAGGGAAGGAAATAACTTTGAATGTTAAATTCATAACTTGCTGGTTGACAACAATCAATGGTGTGAAGCAACTCTGGAAAATACTAAAAGCTGACGGTTTTAAATATTTAAAAACCAGGCGAGTGAACCAAGATTCTGTGGAAAATTTTTTTGGAAGTATTCGTCAGCAAGGCGGCAACTGTGTTAATCCAACACCGATTCAATTTGTTCGAGCTTTCAAAAACTTTTCTGCCAAAGTTACTTCAATAGTGGTAACACAAATTGTATTGAAGATTTCGATGTCCTGCTCACTAATTTGAAACAATTTAATATCAAGACTGACATTGTAGATAATTTAGCACAGTCAACTGAAAGTGCTCTTACAGTAGGTGACTATAACTATAAAAATGAAGAGTTGCCAATGCAAAATGCATTCACCTATGTTTGTGGTTATATAATAAAGAAAGCATTGAATGTACATAGCTGTCAGGTGTGTGTAAAATTTTCCAAAGACTCTGAAGATTTTGATATTGCAAAGTTGTTAACTCATTTTAAGGCCTATGATAATGATAAAAGTTTATATGGGGGTCTTAGGACACCTAATGAAAAGTTCATTCAATATATATATATCATTTGGAAAATATTTTTATCTCTATGTTTGATGAAGTTTGTAAGGGGAATAGGATATCCCATATTTATTTTGAAAAAATGATAAATGTTGATTTCCAGCACGAGTGTCCAAATTTTCCAAAGAAATATGTTGTTACTTTGTTTATCAGGATGAGGATATTCTATTCCCTTAAATATGCAAATAGAGAATTTAGGAAAAGAATCGCTATTGGTTCGAAATTAAAGAAACCTAATCGAAAAATTATAATATTAAATCATTTGTGATTTTTACAATTTTTACACTATATTGTTTATAACTTCCATGCTTGGATGTTTGAGGATCGACATAACACACCTGTAACATTTTACAGTTGAATATTTTCATTCTATATATAAAAATTACATTTTTATTCGTCAATAGTTTTTACATTTTTTGTAATGCATTTGTATTTTGAACTATTTTTATAAAATGAATAAAGTATATACATATTTTATTAATGTTTTTTTTTTTAACTAGTGCATTAACTTGCTACTGTTGTGACAGAAATTCAATTCTATTTCTGTTGTGTACAAATTGAAAGTAACATAAATGTTTGAGATTGTCTCAAGCTTTGTTCTGGTATTTATTGTGCTGAAAAATTGTTTACAATGATAATAATCATGGCATGCCAACAATCAGAAAAATTTATTAATATCAGACGAAACGAGTAATAGAAAAACTATTTGAAAATTGAAAAGGCACACTACCTGCTTCGGGGTATTATCCACTCTTTCCAAAGGAAAATGTAATTTGGTATTTTTCACATCTACTTCACATACTTTTTATAAACGCACAAAAAAGAGTTACCCCATGACATGAAACAATTTTGGCATTTATATAAGTTCTCCGTTTATATATGTTGGAAACATATGAAAGTAAATTACTTATCAATATTATATTATAAGGAAGCATTTAGAACAATTTGGTAGGAAAAATTTAGGCTAGAAATTATTTGGACCATCCTAGAAACGTATCTTCAAATTTAACTGAAACCCCAGCATTTTGTGTTCGGGAGGCATAAAAGCAAGTACCCCCTACACATATAATCCATGTTCAACAATTTTACAATCAAGTTTTATTATAACTTTAATTTTTATCCTTATCTTTGTTTCCTAGTCTCTATTAGCTCTTAGATATATCGTACTGAATAATATTTTGATGATTTCCATAATGTACTGTACCTGTACGGTGACATTCAGATTGTCAAATTATCAATCTATCATATGAGAACTAAAAAATTGCGCGAGCCCGCGAATTCACTTGAAATGTTTGCAAACCGACAGTTTGAATTTACCGCCCAGAAATGACATTATACAAGCCAAGTTCTCGAAAGGTCTCGAAAATTTGACCCCAAAAGATCAAAGTGCCGCCTTTCAGTGTCGCTTCTGTGTAGGTTAGGTGTTCTGTGACATAACCCAGCGGTGTGAAGACAGCAGCCAAAAGTCAGCTGCCGATATTTCCGGAGTTACCCGAACTCCAGTGGCGTCGGGGGTATATTTTACAATACTGTCAGCTGTATTTAATCATCGGCAGCCTGACTGCTGAGCAGCCAGTGCTCATTTAGGGTTTGTACCGGTCTTTGCTTATACAGGGGCGATAAAAACATCATAGGCCGTTGAGGTACTGATTCTATATCCCTTATAGACCAGAATTACTGTCACTCTCGTCAGATTTATACAGGGCCAAAAAAAACAAAAATTTTCTCTGGAAAATTCATTTTATTGAAAACTCGCACGGCCATCAACTAGCCATAGGCATCATAGGCCGATGTGGTACTGATTCTATATCCCCCATAGACCAGAATTACTTGCACTCCCGTCAGATTTATACAGGGCCAAAAAAACTTAAAATTTTCTCTGAAAAATTCATTTTCTTGAAAACTCGCACAGCCATCAACTAGCCATAGGCATCATAGGTTGCTGTGGTACTGATTCTATACCCCTCAAAGACCAGAATTACTTGCACCCCCGTCAGATTTATACAGGGCCAAAAAAACTTAAAATTTTCTCTGAAAAATTCATTTTCTTGAAAACTCGCACATCCATCAACTAGCTTTAGACATCATAGGCCGCTGTGGCACTGATTCTATACCACTCAAAGACCAGAATTACTTGCACCCCCGTCAGATTTATAGGGCCAAAAAAACTTCAAATTTTCTCTGGAAAATTCATTTTCTTGAAAACTCGCACATCCATCAACTAGCTTTAGACATCATAGGCCGCTGTGGCACTGATTCTATACCCCTCAAAGACCAGAATTACTTGCACCCCCGTCAGATTTATACAGGGCCAAAAAAACTTCAAATTTTCTCTGGAAAATTCATTTTCTTGAAAACTCGCACATCCATCAGCTAGCCATGGTCATCATAGGCCGCTGTGGTACTGATTCTATACCCCTCAAAGACCAGAATTACTTGCACCCCCGTCAGATTTATACAGGGCCAAAAAAACTTAAAATTTTCTCTGAAAAATTCATTTTCTTGAAAACTCGCACATCCATCAACTAGCCATACAGAGGTAACTTTGAAGTAGAGAGAACATCCGTGATTAATATAAGTCAAGAATATGATGAATCTTCCAACAAATGTAAAGAAAGCTGGAGAATAATGAATGACCTTAGAGGGACAGAACACTGCACTTGAAATCCCATTGAACCCAAATGCCCTTACGACTATTACTGTACTATAGCCACTAAATAATCTGCACACTTGAACCCATCAAAAACAATTCAGATCATTACATGTCAAATCTCATTCCATTTGGCTTTGGATTTGGGCAACATGAACTGTCAATCAACATATTTGCAAACCTTCCAGACTCTGCTCTCGAGGTTTTGGCATCAATCAATTATTCAAACAAGGTGCCTTTCCTCAATTTTTCAAAACCTCAGTTATATAGTATCACTGCTCATACCTATCCTGGCCAAAATGAAGGAAAAATTAGTTCAGAAGATAGTGACAGAATTTTCAATTGAAAATAAAATCTTGAGTGAGAACAAGTTTTGTTTTAAAAGGCAAAAGAGCACTAATGATGCAATATTTTCCTTTCTAACAAAATCAAAAAACCTTTTTTACAGAAATAAGTTTGCTCAAATCAAGTGTAGGTACTCATTCATTCAGAAGGAAAATTATTATTTCATATGACAAAATACCTTTACAGATCCTTCAATTAAGTATGCCTATCCCAATGAAAATATACCTGAAATATGTAGGTTGTTTTGAATTTTATTTCATTGTATTTGGTTTGTTACTATACCTAATTACCTATACTCACGGCTAATATACCTGTAGGTTGATTACTTTTAGATTAGGACCCTCTTTATATGTATTGAGAATTTCTTCGGAATAAATCAGTTTTCTGTTAATCAGTGAATTATAGTGATCAGTGTATTATAGTGCATTAGTGAATCTGTGAACTCCGTTTAGTCCACTTAATCAGGTTACAAAGTACTTTTCAGTACTAGGGGTATTTCCATTGATATTCTATTTGCGAACATATTGCCTTTTTTCATCGTTTTTTTATATTGTTCCTATTATGGCTTCTTATAATAAAGCAGCACATGATAAAGTCTTGAAAACAATTATTGGAAGATTGTTAGAAATTGATGAACATTGTACGTTCACTAGCTTGATGAGTAAAAATCCGACCGATCCAATATTTTCCGTTATTTGTAATTCATCAAAATTTAAGAATTTAAAATACCCTAGTCAGTTGTATAGGTTCATACATAGAAATGAAAGCGAATTCAAAAATCTGTTGTCGTTACAAGTGATTAATAACCAAAAATATATGGAAAAAGAAAATCGTGACGAGGATTTACATTCTTCAATTTTTGTGGAGGACAAAATATCATCAGCAGTAATCTTTTTAACTCCGAAAAATGAGCAATGACGGGCCAATTCAATCAATATTTTCTCCTATTGAATTTATCCATTCACCATCTGTCGGTAACATTACCGACAATGATGAGGTAAATGAACTTACTCCTGAGAGTTTCGACATTCCAAAATGCATTGAAAATTTATCGCGAAAGGATTCTTCAAAAATTTTGCCGATCGACTCGAAAAACGTTGCAATGTTGCCATTAGTAAGTTTTAAAGACTGCAAAATCAACTAAAATATTTGCTGTTGACACATTCTGATAACATGGAAGATAAATGCCTCATATGTTCAAGAGAAATTTTCAATGAACAATATCAACAGTGTGAACACTGTTACAGGTATATTCATAAAGAATGTTTAAGTCTCAGAAATAATACAGGAAGCTTCATTGACAGAAATATTTGCAAACTATGTCTTTTATTTTGAAAGATAAACTATATTTGTGATGAAACATAGTTTATTGATTTTCAGCCCAGTTCGTCCCTGTACAAGCGGGACGTATGCAAGTAAAATTCTGATCTATGAAATTCTTTGAATTAGTATCACAGCGGCGTCTGATACCTATCGCTATTTGTGAATTTTCACATGGCCGTGCTAGTTGTTAGCCGTGTGAGTTTAACGAAAATAAATTTTTCTTGGAAAAGTTTTGTCGCCCCTGTATAAATCTGACGAGAGTGCAAGTCATTTTGGTCTATGCGGGATTTGAATCATCACCACAGCGGCCTCTCATGTCTTTGGCTAGTTGATGGCCGTGTGAGTTTGCAAGAAAATGAATTCTTTGGAAAATTTCAAGTTACCTTGACCCAGTATACATATCTGACGGGAGTGCAAGTACTTCTGGTCTATGAGGGGTATAGCGAATCAGTACTAAAGCGGCTTCTGACGCTTGTGGCTATTTGATGGCCGTGCGAGTTTTCGATAAAATGATTTTCCAGTCAACAGGATGAGGAACCGCTTTAACGAGCGGGGGTGGTGGATAGGGGGGGTGAGCTTTCGAGTGCTGGGGAGTTCATCCTTCCGGGCCTCAACCTTAGGTGCCACAACGGCCTATGATGTCTAAAGCTAGTTGATGGATGTGCGAGTTTTCAAGAAAATGAATTTTCCAGAGAAAATTTTAAATTTTTTTGGCCCTGTATAAATCTGACGGGGGTGCAAGTAATTCTGGTCTTTGAGGGGTATAGAATCAGTACCACAGCGGCCTATGATGCCTATGGCTAGTTGATGGATGTGCGAGTTTTCAAGAAAATGAATAATTTTCCAGAGAAAATTTGAAGTTTTTTTGGCCCTGTATAAATCTGACGGGGATGCAAGTAATTCTGGTCTTTGAGGGGTATAGAATCAGTACCACAGCAAGCTATGATGCCTATGGCTAGTTGATGGATGTGCGAGTTTTCAAGAAAATGAATTTTTCAGAGAAAATTTTAAGTTTTTTTGGCCCTGTATAAATCTGACGGTGGTGCAAGTAATTCTGATTTATGGAAGATATATAATTAGTGCCACAGCGACCTATGATGTCTAAAGCTAGATGATGGATGTGCGAGTTTTCAAGAAAATGAATTTTCCAGAGAAAATTTGAAGTTTTTTTGGCCCTGTATAAATCTGACGGGGGTGCAAGTAATTCTGGTCTTTGAGGGGTATAGAATCAGTACCACAGCGGCCTATGATACCTATGGCTAGTTGATGGATGTGCGAGTTTTCAAGAAAATGAATTTTCCAGAGAAAATTTTAAGTTTTTTTGGCCCTGTATAAATCTGACGGGGATGCAAGTAATTCTGGTCTTTGAGGGGTATAGAATCAGTACCACAGCGGCCTATGATGCCTATGGCTAGTTGATGGATGTGCGAGTTTTCAAGAAAATGAAATTTTCAGAGAAAATTTTAAGTTTTTTTGGCCCTGTATAAATCTGACGGTGGTGCAAGTAATTCTGATTTATAGAAGATATAGAATTAGTGCCACAGCGGCCTATGATGTCTAAAGCTAGTTGATGGATGTGCGAGTTTTCAAGAAAATGAATTTTCCAGAGAAAATTTTAAGTTTTTTTGGCCCTGTATAAATCTGACGGGGGTGCAAGTAATTCTGGTCTTTGAGGGGTATAGAATCAGTACCACAGCGGCCTATGATACCTATGGCTAGTTGATGGATGTGCGAGTTTTCAAGAAAATGAATTTTCCAGAGAAAATTTTAAGTTTCTTTGGCCCTGTATAAATCTGACGGGGATGCAAGTAATTCTGGTCTTTGAGGGGTATAGAATCAGTACCACAGCGGCCTATGATGCCTATGGCTAGTTGATGGATGTGCGAGTTTTCAAGAAAATGAAATTTTCAGAGAAAATTTTAAGTTTTTTTGGCCCTGTATAAATCTGACGGTGGTGCAAGTAATTCTGATTTATGGAAGATATAGAATTAGTGCCACAGCGGCCTATGATGTCTAAAGCTAGTTGATCGATGTGCGAGTTTTCAAGAAAATGAATTTTCCAGAGAAAATTTGAAGTTTTTTTGGCCCTGTATAAATCTGACGGGGGTGCAAGTAATTCTGGTCTTTGAGGGGTATAGAATCGGGTAACTCCGGAAATATCGGCAGCTGACTTTTGGCTGCTGTCTTCACACCGCTACATAACCCTACTCATAGACAACCCACCTAACAGATACCTCATCCCTTTCTCCCTGCAGTCCACAATTAACAACACTACAAAACGATGGCATACTAATACATTTAAGAACTAATTAAAGTCTAAATATTGACATCCTTCTGGAATGGTCTATAGTTTTGCTGTACAACAGCTTGTTCAAGTGGAGAAGATAATCTGAATAATCAGCTTATTTCTTCCACTAGAAGAAGCTGTTGTACAGCGAAACGATTGTTGTGGTTTTGTGAAAATCGTTTCATTATGGATATTTACATGGATTTTCATCAAGTATCGGCTACATCAACTTAAAAAAGATTAAATAAAACTTGATTATTTTTAGAATGGAAATTCATTTACTATGCAGTATAAAAACAAACATTTTTGCTATTAATTTTATTACAAACTTTGTTTATTCGTTACAATTTACTTATATAGGTTTAATTTTAAAATGTAGCCCAATCAAAGAAAATACCAAGCACTTCAAATCTTGTACCAGATAGTAAAAGCACCTTAACCCTTCAGGATCCTTCGACTGACTTACATCAACCAGAGACCCAGTTTTGGATGTGGTGAATGAAATATGTTCGTCTTTTATTACGATTTCCAATTCTTGCCTTCCAATACGGTCTGGAGGAGGCCATAGAGAATCATCTTCTTGCATTATTTCAGAGTCATTGATTATTCGTTTGAGCTCCTCCATAACACACTGGTGAACGTATACTTCTTTCCTAATCATGGTATCGTTTTTATAATTGGAATTATTGGCGTACCTCAATTTACCATCTGGGCGAAACTCAAATTCCAAGAATTCGTGACCGAATTTTCCCTTGTGTCCAACATAATAACGTATATAGAAGTCTGCCATGTTCGATTAATTTGTAACACAGATTCTGGTTCAAAATTCACGGCATTTACTCATTCAGCTCCACGCTCCACTTCACTCAGTTCACTCGTAATTCGTAATAACTGTAAACTTTTTTTACTGTAGGTGTAGAGTGTAGACTATCGTAAAGAAGTAAATGAAATGAGTTTGAAGATCACTGAATTCATTGATATAACCTAATTCTAGACCGCAAGGGCAAGAGGCGCTAGAGTATCGATTCGATAGTCGATAGGTAACGACAGTAAAATGACGAAAGACGCGCTCTGTAATTAGTCCCTCTAATTCGCAAAATGCGTTCCCGCTAGATGGCGCTCAGAATTTAGGCGCGAAACTGTGTAAATGTGATCGGCTGCCAAATCCCATAAGAGAGAATTTCATTTTGGCTCAGCGTTGTTCCTGTCAGTACTTTCGTACCGGATCTAGTACTTTTCGATGAGATTAGTACTTTCGTACGGTTATGGTGAAATCTTATCAAATCTAGTACTATTTGAACAAAAGCGAAAACGAAAGATTTTCTCAACATTTCAACTATAGACAGACCTCATAAACTTCTATTTATGAGTTTTGTGTTTTGAACCTACCAAACACCAAATGAATTCATGTGCCATCAGTCAACATTTGAAATAATTTTTCCATAATCTCTCTTAATAGACGAGGAAAGTGTGTCGTCACAAATGTCATTCTTGTCAAAAACTGATTCCAAACAAAGAATTTTAGGTGACTTTCTCTGTTGATGATTTGCTGCTTTGTGTATTAGTTTGTTTTTGGTTGTTTAGATTTTGATTTCTCAAGCGAAAGAAGTTGAAAAATCTTTACGGAAACAATCCGACAAGCTGATTTAAATTTGACGGATGTTTGTTTGGAATCAGTTTTTGACAAGAATGACATTTGTGACGTCATCACTTTCCTCGTCTATTGAGTCCGTTTGTGGTATTTTGTTACCTTTCTCTTTTGTCTCACTTGTTTGTAACTTACCTTTTGGATTTTACGTTTAATGAGTCTGCTGCATTCATCAGCATGACGTAGAAAGAAATTTGTTTTTGATTAAAAGTAAAACTAGAAGTAGATGACTAAAGTTGAAGTTCCTATGATGCATTATTGCGGGTCAACAAATAAATGTCAAGCCCAGTTCATCAAAACAAAAAATAAATCATAAGCAAACAGAAAAATATATCAGAAGATATTTTTTTTGTATTTTCGGTACTGTCAGCTAGATCCAAACTAGATAATTTTGCAAAAAATGTTTTTATTTCGTGGTACCAATGTATGCATAGGTACCTATCTCACTGGTTGTGATGTATATGTTGAAATTTGAATAATGATTCATTCTGTTTGCCTTTGCAATTTTTAATTTGCTGTAAATGAATTTTTATAGAAATCAACAAATATATCATTTTTATATTAGAGTATGCCAATTACCACAGTGATATATAAAATCCTTTGTATAATATAAGTTTATTTACCAAATATGAGTCACATATGAGTATTGATACCTAGCTAAAGTAAATAAACTGGGAAAAAGTCACTAAAGGTTTAACCTGTGCGTGACACACTAAACAAACAAATCAATATAAGATAAAACATCTGCAACAATAATAGTAATAATATAACCTATACTAATTAAAATCGACAAGTAAAACAAGTTAATTAAAATAAAATCGACAAATAAAATAAGTTAATTAAAATAAAACCGACAAGTAAAATAAGTTAATTAAAATAAAATAAAAGCAGCATTTACAGTGAAACGAATGGAGCAATTGGTACAAACAAATAGAGGAGAGCTTCTATTGAAGCGCATTACAAAAAAAGCTCATTAATAAAATTGGTAGAAGTATACAACCACGGCACTCTATATTATTCTATTATTTTATGAATCATTTCTCTAGAGTTTTCAAATATGAAACTTTTTAAGTGATATTTAAAGTTTTCTAATTTATTTTTATTTTTAATATAATCTGGGAGTGTGTTATACAGTTTAGGAGCTTGATAAGTGTAACATTTTTGGCCTGCCGCTTTCTTTGTCTTTTTCAGTACATACGTTTTATTTTTATTTCTTGTGTTGTATTCATGATCGAAATTTTTGAGTTGATGTTTATTTTTATGTTGGTATATGTTTGTAAAATAATAGTATAGCTGCCATATGTCCATTATGGAGCTGTCTCGAAATAGATCGTCTGGATATACAGTCAATAATGGTGGATTTATGCAGCAATCATAAGTCATAAGTCTTTAGTCATAAGGAAGAATATTCGTCAATGATTGGTTGGTCCGTATATTCCAACCAATCATTGACGAATATTCTTCCTTATGACTAAAGACTTATGACTTATGATTGCTGCATAAATCCACCATAAATCTCATTTTATTTTCATAATTATCATATATTTATATATGCTCCATATATACCCTCGGATGGAACCAAAGTTACAGTAAAAATGAGGAATATGGACAAGGTCACGTGTCAGTACTTTTGACTATAAATCTAGTACTTTTTACGGAGACAATTCAGTACGAAAATTTTCACCCTAGGAACAACACTGTTTTGGCTGTGTCAAGTCACCGGTCGGACAAGGCACGCGCATTCAGTATGAAGTATGACGATGAGTCGGACCGATCAGATGATTGAAAATATTGGTCACATACAAACAGTTCTAATTAGGTCGTCAAGTCAACCAAATGACCGCGCTGGTCTAATCATATTGGTCAGACCGGAGACTTGACTCAGCCTTTATTTTCATTCAAATTTGAATTGACCATATTTCACCTGAAAAAGATTAGGGATTTGTCGTTATGCGGTTGGCACCTCTTGCTGTCGATTTCAAGTCACCTGTCAATGTCAAGTGTTTGTTATTATAAATTTGAAAATAAATAAAGTATTCAAAGTAATTCACATTCACCAAGTCCTGCTGGATATTCAGAAAGCATTCGACTGACTTGACACATGGTTTTGTCATGAAGATGCAAAGGGCAGGGATGCCTTTACACATGGTAAAATAATGGAACCAGCTCCGCAATGAGGCCGGCCGGAGCAGGTGTGCCACAGGGCCCACAGGGGTCGAGCTTGTCTCCACTCTTGTATTCGCTAGACTTCCCAATGTATGGTGCCACCAACACGGCTGTCTATGTTGATGACACTGCAATCTATGTTCATTCACACTCTGCATGTCAGCCGCTAGGATGGTAAAAGTACATCTTGAAAGGCTAGTCGAGCCGTATCTAGCGGATAACAAGATAAAATTGAATCCTGATGAAACAGAGCTTATACATTTCTCGAAGAAACATACCTGGGAGAAGGCTTACTCTCCATAAACATGTTAGCTTGGCAATTCAGCGAGCTGCAGCAGCGGTAAAAAGGACCTATCCTTTGATAGCAAGGAATTCCAAGCTGGCAATGGAGAGTTAGCTACGCTTATATAAACAGGTTATTAGGCCAGCAATGACCTATGCCTGTCCAGTGTTCTGCAGCCTCCCCAAAACTCAAATGTTGGGACTGGAGAGGATGCAAAATAAAGTGCTTCGTAACGTCACAAACAGTGATAAATACTTTCGGCTGAACGATTTTAACACAGTAGAAGATCACATAAAAAATCTTGCTGACAAATTCTATCGGTACTTCATTCTTGGAAGTCCTTTGACCAGGAACATCACGACAGTAAGAGCCCTGTTTGAACTGAACAGTTATATATTATTATTTATTATTTGGATTTATAATCTGGTTCATCCTGTAATATGAATTACCCCTTTTATATTAACAACTGATATATTTGGATTTGTTGTTAACTACTATCAGATTTTGAAATATAAAAATTACAATTTGTCAAGTAAAAGCATTGGGTTTTTCTTGAATACAATTAATATAAAATTGGAGAACGAAAGCGGATAATCACCCCAACAAGCCCACCATAATGTGCGATGGAAGCACGGTGGGTTCATATACCAGGCATTGGATCTTTTCCATGAAATTCCATAACATCATAAGATGACTCCTTATACCTAAGGACAGTAACACCAAGGCATAATGTCTAGTCCAGTTTTTTAGCTGCTTTTCCGGGAATCAACTGAAAACTTTGATAAGGAAAATTTGATGTTGTACAGAGTATATATTAAATCCACCCATATAAAATGGAGGAGACGGGTTAGTCCAACAGCCTATGACAAACCACCTACTAGCATAAACCTACAAACATCGTAGGGCTGCCCTAGGGCAGTAGTGAGCGGTCTGCCAGACCTTTGAAGATTCCAAATGGTCAGGAATAGACCTAACACATGCAGTCTATACTCCCTCCCTTTGCCCACCCTGCAGTACTGTGATAGTATTAGCCTGTTTTATTTATTTATATGTCGCAAATTAATAAATAGTTTTTGATTTTTTGACATTAATCAAATTAAGGTCAATTTATAAACTCCGCTGCCGTAGCTACAGTTGCAGATGCAGTAGTGGAAAAAAAATTAATTTAGAAACTTGCCGACCCCGGCACCAATTATATGAGTAAATGATTCCAAAAGAGTAAAAAACAACCCTACATCCATAGTTGTGTCACTCGCCTAGAGTAACCTAATAAATCAAAAACCAGAAAATACTGTAGCTGTCAAAGATGAATGTTGGTTATTTTCCTGCAGCAACGGGTCACTGCGGAGTTTATAAGCTGCATCAACTGTAACTACGGCAGCGGAGATTATAAATTGAGCTTTTTCTTCTTGAATTTGCTGACAGTGTTTTGCTACCTTTTTGTGCCAACACCTTATTTCTGCAATGGGGCACATAACACTTTGCCCCTGGATGGCTAAGGGACCATTTGGGAAGCATTAATTTTATAAATCAATAAAGTTGAAGACCACAAATAAACAATAAAAGTAACGGAACGATGCTCATACACTATCAAACACCTCTAATCTAACAAGAATATATCTTGAAAATTGAGATTAGAATTACTCCATTTACTTTCAAATATTTGAGAAGTGACATTGACAGGTGACTTGAAAATCTTGAAATTGACAGCAAGCGGCGCCAACCGCATAACGACAAATCCCTCATCTTTTTTAGGTGAAATATGGTCAATTGATTACGGAAGATGTCGAAAGTTGAAGTAAATTTGTCAGACATTTTCACATACGTAGGCATTCGTCAAAGGCCAATTAAAGAAGGCAACTTTGTTTTTTATCGGAAAGTTGGAAATAAACTTTGCCTGTTGTACCACAGCTTAGATAAATACACAGCTGTAAAACTCCCTATGGAAGGGGTAGTTCGCGCACCTCCCACCGTCGCGGTAAAACCTATCAAAACAGTGGTGTGTGTTTGGATTTATTATTTGCAAATTTAATCGCTCCAGTGCCGTAGTTGTGTCGAGTGTTATTTGCCGGTGTTTTTACTTTGTATGTTACAAGATGCAATTCTTTCCGATTTTTGGTATTCTTGGTGTATTACAGTCATTTGAAGTCCTTATATATTTATTTTAAAGCCCATGGGAATTCGAAAGGAAGTTTATTTGGTAATTTGAATGATCCAAATGATAGTTTTGTCACTTTCATCAGTGACAATGAAAGCATTTTCCAAGAAAAACTAGATACATTCATTTTTAAACTATTAGTATGCCTTTAATCTTTTTAATATAGCAAATACACTTCTTTTTTCACATCCGTGTGACAATTTTCCCAGAGAATTTGTGATAAAATTATATTTGAGGGTTCGGTTGTACTATACTTTAAAGTACCTATATCAACAGAAATTTCAAGGATCAAAAAAATATTAGAAATAAATTAATTATATGGCGCAACCAATAATCTGCTGTTTTAATAAAGTGCTTTGGAATTGTATTTCTTTGTTTTTTGTTTTATAATTCTATGTTGTCCTGTTGAAATCATAACAACGGAAGCAAAGCCTAAAAATTTATAATTTTATTTTTTAAACACGGGATTTTATACAAATGCATTAGAAAGGAAGAAAAGTTTTGTTCATTGTTTGACCTAGGTTGTTCTATGAGTAACAAATTCAGAAAATCACCTATTTCGTAGCCGCGGTGAGCTTTTGAATCTGTTACTCGCAGAATAACCTAGGTCAAACAATAAAAATTAATAATTTTATCCTTTTTAGTGCATTTTGTATGGAAACTTGTCTTTTTATTTATATTTGAGACACACACAGACACAGGGACAGGTGACACTAAATAAAAGCTTGTAAAAAGCACAATCAAATTGAGGAATAACATATATTTATCTTTGATTCAAACTATTGAGTCCTACGAAATTGATACGGCAAGAAAAATATTTGTTAGATACTGGTATATACACATTTAGTTTTCTGTGCGAATTCGTAATGTGTTCAAATTCATTGTGGAATTCAGTATCGTAAACAAATCGGTCTTGGAATCTTAATCCTTAGAACACAGCAATTCTTGGATATTCCCAAATTATTATAAGATTCAAATCCATAATAATTAAATTCTAAAATTCCCTGAAAGGTTAGGAATTACGGAGTACCTTCTGTGAGGAGTATGTTCAATAATAAAATTGTTAGGTAGTGACACGAATACATTCTTTTCTATTCTTAAACATTGGATTTTAGGTTGGCAACTGTTGTTAGATATTTTGTCGGTATTTGTACACGCCCTTGAATAGATGACCAATCATTCAAACGAGACAAATTGTTATATACAATAAAAGCTGTTTGTAATATTTGCCACCCTTCCTGATTTTGGATACCTGAGAAATGTGCTTGACATAAATATTTCGAGCTCTTGATCGTTCAGTATTGTAAAATTAGAAATAGTTATATGAAAATATAGTTCAAAAGCACCCACGATTTTTTATATTTGAGTGATTATATTAACAATAATTTTTTACTTTTTAGTCCATGTTGGGAGTGAAGCGTGTCTTTAGTTTTTTAAAATATAAATTAATCTTTCGACTAAAAAATCGACATCTTCCCGTTATTATTATTATTATTTAGAAACATGGAACAAAATCATTGAATTTGTGTATTGTCACCAGGTCATGACAAGTGTGCACAATTTTGAATTTTTTCGCTGGTATTATTTACCCATTATTATTACTATTATTATTATCATTATTATTATTAAGTAATATGGGACAAAATTATCAAATTTGTGTATTGTCACCAAGTCTTGACAAGTGTACAAAATTTTCAATTTTTTTTTCTGGTATTATTTACCCATTATTATTTTTTTTTTCATTGCTGTTTTGGCATCGACTGCTAAGGTCATTAGCCATGTGTTCTTTATAGGCCTTGTTACTAACTCCATACGCACTTTAGGAGCAGCACTGTTAATTGGAACGCAACAGTGAATCGTGCAGGACTCACCCTACTCGAGCCACGAGAGTTTGATAATTTAATCGGTTAAATTAAATTAAAAAATCCCAGCCCAACCAGGGTTCGAACTCCGAACCTTTCGACTCAGAGTCGGACGCTCTAACCACTGCGCCACGCCCCGACATCATTATTATTTCGAGGACTATGGGACAAAATTATTAAATTTGTGTTTTGTCACCTTATTCTCACTTCTCGATATGGAACATGAGAATCGCCAATTTTGTTTATTCCACACGACAGCTGTCGAATCGAGAGATACGAATCCCGCTGCAGGTCTTAATACAAGTGTGCAAAATTTTAAAGTGGGTAAAAATCGAGTCCAAAGGAGTCGGTTACAAACATACAGGTAATATAAAGCGTGTAAAAAAGGCACAGACACAATCATGTGTGATTTTATTGTCATGATACCTAAAATGCTGTTTGAATAGTTTATGTCAATATTGTAAGTTGGGTCCTGTCTATTGCACCGCAATTATTTCGAATCCAGCCCTGACTTTTACAGCGAAATGGCGTCTTCAAGGTTACGGATTTATTTTTTCAACGAAGGGCTGAGTTTGTTAGCTGTGTATTTATCTAAGCTGTGGTTGTACGATAGAAGCATTGGGGCACTGCACAAATACGCCTATTGTTTGGATTGCTTGATTCTGCCGCCATTTTGGTTATTATAATCTGAAACTATGAACATGAAGGAATATCACCAAACTCAATTTAATGTCCAAAACTCGATTAATTAAGAGAAAACAGATAAAATAGATACACTAGCTCGTATGGCAAAACCATAGAAATATATATTATATACTTTTACTCTAGAATGCTAATCCCGCCAATTTTCACGGTGAAGTTTGGGTAGATGGTTGCCAAGTTTGTTCCAATTCAGAGTTTTTTGTTATGAGGCAATAAAACACATGTCATTTGAAAGAGAGAAATTTGACAGTGCATTTAGGACTTTTTAAAACCGAAAAGAACCTTTTAGAGATAGATTACTCCGAATTTTATGCGCGAAAGAAACTTATTTATAACAATAATGTACCCTAAGCTACAACAGTGCTTTTTCATCAACAGGAAGACTTGTCACTAAGATCTGTCACTCTTGTCAGAGATCAGAGACGGTTTTTAGAATTTCAGATTTTCTCTTGTCGTTTTGTGTGGTATTTGTTGTCGTTGGTTATTCTTTCATCATTCGTGAATTTGCATTAATCTTGTTCCTTTAAAGACAATTTCTAATAAAGCCGTTTTTCTTCCTGCAAATAAACAATGAACTGTTTAGTGTTGTGTGAAGGAAAAATACCCGAAATAAATAATTTTTGGTAGCTAATGAAATTTTTTATGAATCCAAATGCTTTGCTCAAAATAGCTTAAATATTATTTTAGCTTGACAAAAAAGGCATGATTTTTGGTTATTGTTTTCAAGAAGAGACCCCAGCAGAACATTTGACTGAGAAAATTGTAATTTGTGGCACACATTTTCCTCATGACGATTCATGTGAAAACGACAATAGAATAATTTGAAACCTAGTGCAGTACCAATACTGGTTCTGCGTAAGCATGCATATGGCAAGTGATACAACTTTCTGCCACACCGCTTATATTATATTATGAGTTCTAGATTCCTACAAAAAGTACTCAGATCGCCTCAGAAAATTAATGTCAATATGAAAGTACTTTTCTTTGATGGTAAGGAAAATGCTTCTGGCCTCACTTTTTCATGCACCCCCATTGTGGAAATTGCACTAAGGTAATACAACCAGAAATACTCGTAGAAATAGCATGTTAATCTCTTCAAATGATTTAAATTAAATGCAGTTGCATATTATGACATGAATCGTGAAAAAAACCTTCGAGCATCCAAGCATCCAATTTTATAAATCCAATTTGAGTTGAAATTATTCATGATATTAGCTTAAATAAATTTTCGTAGTTTTTTGTACTTCCAATTTATTTTCCAATCCAGTGCTTCCTTGAAATGCGCACCGACGAATTGGGGTGGTTCCGTAAGTTTTTGTTGGTTAACTACAGCTGAAAAGTGAATGTGATACCAAAAATCAGTCGGTTCAGAGCGATAAATAATAATAATAAACGCATACTCTACTTTCTGATGGCCTTTGCTGAATATTTGGGATCATAAATATGTGAAAATATGTATTCAAATCGGCTACATACAAATAACTGGTATAAGTACAATAGAGGTTTCCAACCTTATTCTCCGAGATTCAGAATTAACGTTTGTAAATCTTCACAAGTACCATAATATTTTACTAAAACCGGGCCTGTTACAAAAATCACTGATGACGCGCATGCGGATTGCGGACTAGCCTAAACTTTTTACAACACTTTTGACATGGGGATTAGCATTCTAGAGTAAGAATATATGGGCAAAACAAGACCTTGCAACATAACATCAGTTCAACGAAATAGTTATAGGTGTCGTACCCTTCGCGCACGTCGCAAATAGCGGGAAGTTTGAAATGACAAGACACCATGCAACTTACCTTCGGCTACATCCACAGAACTATATCTCTGGGATATAGTTCTGTGGCTACATCCCAAGGAGACTAAAATTTAACAAGGAGGGTTTAATAAGCTCTAGCCAATCAGAAACTTGTAGCATCAACGCGTCATAGTGACGTACTTGGAATGAATACAGAGTCGAACTCGAACCAAGCAACATAACTGTCAGCAGTAACTCTTATACCAAGAGCTAGTCAGTCACTGTCTACAGAGAACGGCGGCCATGACACGTCCTACTACGTCACATTTCGTCACAAATGTTCTTTCATCTCTTTCGACTAGTGTCCCCATTGTCTTATGGGAATCAAACACTCCTTGTTAAATTTTAGTCTCCTTGTCTACATCCTTCATATAATACTGAATTATTACAATATTACATCTGTTTATCCAAAATTAATAACATCAGAGGGGCGCGTCCCACGTGCATTTAGTCTGAACCAATCATAGAGCGCGTAGTACTATCGACAGTTTGATTAGTTTGGAAAAGCAATCGATAGTTTATCAAATGTCGGTCATTATTAAGCTGAATTTCCATAGGTCCGTCATCCGATATCCGATTCGGATGACAGACCTATTTTTTCGGATAAACTAATTTCCAGTTTCCACTTTTCCGAAACCTTTCAAAACGTTCGTGTGTTTGTGACAGCATTTCAGTGGAATTACACCAACTTTGTCGAATGTCAACTTATTAAAAAAAAATTGCAAAAGTGGAATAAGTGGATATTTATCATTTGATTCAGCTGAACAAAATGCATGACCAGGATGATTACTATTTAGAGGATGAAATAGTTTATGTATAATCTACCTGCTACACATTACTATAATGACTACAAACCTCAATGTTGAAGCTAGTTTTTCTGCCGGTGCGATGGGTTCTCGTACATGATACATTTTTGTGAGTGATGGTCCAACGAAACTCAATAATTTGTTGAATGTGTCACTACTCATTCTCAAATTATTGAAATACTGTTCACTATTTGAAAGTTGTATTTCCTCTTTACCAGATTGTTGAACATTCCATGTGATTTTCTATTCTTATGGATATCTCTGATCCAAAATCTCGTTTTTCTTAATAGAATAATCGAAATAAGCAACAAAGTTTTTTGCATTAATTGTTTGCCTTCATTCATTTTTAAATCTGAAATTGTCAAAACATTCAAAATAGAGGTTAAATCAGATCATCCGATGACAGATAAATGATCTCATTTCTCCGACAACGGAAGAAAGTTAATACATTCGGACAAATATTTGGTGCCCTTTCATTTTCAAATATTTCTACCAATCACAACACATTCGGATGATCGTATCATCGGATGACGGAACTGTGGAAATTCAGCTTTAGTCTGAGATAATTCTTTGTCGAAAATAACTATAGTGACTGTCCTCCAACATTTTTTTCTCTACCGGTCCGACCGGTTACTACTATGGGAACGGTCCGACTTTTCAAACATTCAAATAGCATAATTTTGGATAAATAGTCTATCTCATAACAATTTTGTATGGTTATTCTGTTTATGTGAGGCATCGATTTTATATAGACACTTTACAATAAAATGCAAGGCATAAGCGCCCCCACAGTTACGTTATTAACAATTCTGGGATGAATAGTCGTTAAATCGCAAACGATTCTGTATTCGCGAAATGCGTTCCCGCTAGATGGCGCTCAGAATTTAGGCGCGAATCTGTGTAATGGTGATCGGCTGCCAAATCCCATAGTATTTAATTTAATTTTCATTCAAATTTGAATTGATTACGGAAGATGTCGAAAGTTGAATTGAATTTGTTAGACGTTTTCACATACGTAGGCATTCGTCAAAGGCCAATTAAAGAAGGCAACTCTTTGTTTTTTATCGGAAAATGATGGAAAGAAACTTTGCCTGTTGTACGATTGAAGCATTGGGGTTGCAAGACCAGTCTGTGTATTCGTTTCCTTTGATGATTATCTGATAATTTACTAACTCCTCTAACAGCATTTTCAATTCTTGTCTCATCGGAACTGGAATTCTTCTTGGATGCTGGATGGTTGGTCTGACTGTCTTGTCAATTTCTAAAGATACTTTTCCTTCTATTTTTCCTACTCCTTCGAATATCTCTTCATATTCTTCAATTATTTTCGAAGCCCCTGCTGTATTCTGGATTGATATTTTATTGCAAACTTTTATTAGTTCCAATCGCTCACAAGTATTAGCAGATAACAAAGGTTTGTGTCGATTATTCACAACCTCAAATAATAAATTATAGTTTCTATTATTTTTTATACATTTGAGTACAGTTTTGCCTAGAGGGTGTATAATTTGACCGCCAAAACATCTTAACTTTGCATCTGAAAAGTCCAGATCCGGATTAGTGCACTTCGACAATGAACATAATTCATCATAGCCAATAATATTGCAGGTTGCTCCAGTATCTAATTGACAAACGAGTTTTTTAAATGACTCATTTATTTGAAATGTCAACTCAGCAGTTATTTCCTTGCCATTTCGATCGCCTAAAGTTAAAACAAGTTCATCTGATTCCTGATTTTGTTGAGATACTACATGAACTTGCTGTCTACGTAGTCTTTGCAAACAAACCTTTGCAAAATGTCCGTTTTTTCCACAAAATTTACAAGCTGCTCCTCTTGCTGGACATTGTTGAATATCATTTTGATGACGATATCCACAATATTTACATTCTTCTCTAGGATTGTCTATAAGTCTTTCGTTATTTTTTACAAAATTTTCGCGATTGAAGCTTCTTGTTCCTCTGCGTAACTTATTTACTTCGTGATCTGTACCAGCAATGCTTTTCAACTGAGTTTCTGATAATTCCTTTGCCTTGCATCTATCAATAGCTTCAGATAGTGTAATATCCTTCTTCAACCAAAGAGTTTCGCGTAATCTCACATTTCTGATGGAATAAACGATTTTATCGAGTAAAAGCTCATTTTCCAGTGAACCAAACTGACAGTTTTTTATTAGAGTTTTTAAACGGTTGAAGTAATCAGAATAAGTTTCGTAATCATCTTGAGAATATACAGTAAATTTGGCGAGGGAAAGGATATTTTGGCCAATGATAACAGCGCAGATAAAAGACAAAATAAAAAATTGCGACATTTGCATGAAATTTTCGGCAAACCAACAGAATCCACCAATGTTATCATGTGAAATTCCGGAATTTCCATTCGAGATAGTGAGTATGGACGTATTTGAAATAACTGCCAACAGTCATAAGAGAAAAATCTTGATAGTTGTGGATCACTACTCTGATTTCTTCGAAATTGAAGAACTCAAAGATATGTCAGCAAAAACTACAATTCAGATGTGTAAAAAAATATTCAGTAGACATGGGATACCAAGAAAGGTATAAGTGACAATGGGTCAAATTTTGTGAACCAAGACTTCAAACAATTCAAGGACGATTGGAATTTTGAACACTACGCTTCTAGTCCATATCATTCTCAAGGAAACGGAAAAGCAGAAGCTGCAGTAAAAACAGCAAAACAATTAATAGAAAAGAGTATCGAGAGTAAGAATGATTTATATGAAATGCTTCTGCTCGAAAGGAATACACCAAATAAGATCGGTAGTAGTCCAGCGCAGAGATTATTTTCGAGAAATTTAAGATGTACTATACCTATCAAGGAAACGAAATTGAAACCAAAAATCATAAGAAATGTTGATGTATCTATTGAAGATCAGAAGAAGGAATCAAAGTATTATTATGACAGAAAGACTAGAAATTTAGAAATCCCACTAGTCAATGAAGAAGTAATGTTCAAGAAAAATAAAGATGATAAAATATGGAAGAAAAGAAACATAGAAAATATAACAACTCCTAGATCATTTGAAATTAAAACCGACGATGGGAGTATACTTCGAAGAAACTTGGTTCATGTAAGGTTTCCATAGCAGGCATCAATCTCGAGTAGAGATGACATCCAACCAAACCGCATTGAAGAAGATAATATAGAACATGGACCTGGTCCATCCTATAGATCCAGAGTGAAAAGGGAGAAGAAGATTCCTTCAAGATTTGTAGATTTTCAATTGAATTGAATGAGTTTGTTTTACATTTGCTATTTCCATATTTTCAATTGTATGGAATAATTTCAAATGTTTCTATTTGTTATTTTCATTGAAGGGGACATGTTATAGTATTGTGCATATCCCTGTAGATATGAAGGGACAGCAATTGTCATTATATTATGATTGATGTAGGAATTGAATAGAAGTTTCTATAAACCCCTCAACTTGGTGAATTATTCTCAATAGCTCCTTGCTAGAGGCTACCTACAGTACAGTAATCACAGAATCTTTAACACCAGCACATGTTATTCGACAAAATTTATCTCATTCGACATATATGTCGAACCCATTTGAGAATACCACATAACAGCGTTGTGCGACAATTTCCATCGCCATATGTCGAATGCGACAAATTTCACTCGACATTCGAGAATAGGCCACTGAAATGAAATTATAATATGATCATGATCATGATCATCATATTATAATTTCATTTCAGTGGAATAGGCAGGCAGTACCCCTATTCCGGTGTTACCACAAATGATTTTCTGGTTAAAACCTCTGACATTTTTTAGACATTTTCTGATATGACACTAGGTAAACACGATTAAATTTCCACAGAGTTCGGTATAATGATCTCAGAGTGGAGCAGATTTTAGTCACATAGCCTCAAATTAATCAGATCAATCGCTAATAAACGAACGAAACGGACGTTGGCTTGAATTTGACGTGCTATTCACCAATAACCACATCTAAATTTGGATCGTTTTTTTCTTAAATCTTCAAGTTTGAAATTTGAACATTTTGAATATTGCAATAACGAATATACTAAAAATATTGCTGGTTTCTGTTTGGGAAATCAAATCATTAATTTTAATGATGATGAACATAACCTCACACTTTCAAATTAATCCTACTCGTCTGCCATAATTCTCCGAGCAAACAGATCAATCTAAAAGACTGATCGGATTCGAATAACCGAACGATCAAGATTTACCTCCCCTACAATCGCTTGCAATAAACGAACGATCCAGACTAATCTGACCAGTCCGACGTGTAAAAACCAAACGCGACTTGTATATCGAAACATACGTCGCGTAGACAATAAACCTGTGGAAATTTAATCGTGTTTACCTTAGTGTCATATACTATGAATTTCCATCAAGAAACGGCCACGTCAATCCAAAATTTTTTGATATGATTCAGGGTCGAAACGGATACAATTTTCAATTATAAAAAATGTCGAGTGCTCACGGATACATAAATCGAAGTAATAGATGAAATGGACGAAATAAAAATATCCTAGGGAATTTTATTTGTCATATTGAAAAACGTACCTGCGTGAAATTCCCTAGAATATTATATTTTTGACAATATCATCATTAGTACTTTGATTCGCATATCCGGGTACATCCAGGAATCTTTCTAATTGAAAATTGTATCAATTCCGACCCTGAACCATATCAGAAAAGGCCTGGAAAATGTCAGTCATTTCAACCAGAAAATCAATCCTGACAACACTGAATGAGGTACTGGAATCTTCCATTGACAGTTTTTCTACGCAACTAGGGAACACCAGCACACCAGCTTATGACAGAGAATATTTATTTATTTATTTGACGGGAAAACCCCTTTAATAACAATGATATAGTATAAAATAACAGCTGAACAAGTTATAAATATATATAAACTACGGTAGTATAAAAGTATAAAGAAATTAAGTTGTAAAGAAAATGGAACAAGAGTAAAACAGCTAAAACATATCCAGTACATATTTCGTAAGTGATTTCTTAAAAATGTTAAAAGGTACACCAAAAAGATTTAGATCCGATTCATTTGCTAACCTTAAAAGACGTGTCATAGGGCTGTTATAACCATAATTAGTAGAATGAGAACTCTCTAGAAAAACAGTTTTGACATCTCTAGTATCCCTTTGCTTAACTCGGAAATCAACCCAGCTAAGTAGCTCAGGACATGACATACTACCAGACAGTAATTTAAAAAGAAAAGACAAATCATTTTGAACACTCCTATTTTCTAGTGTAGGTAAGTTGAGAAGAGACAGTATATCAGAGTATGTATAGTTTCCTAAATGATAACCAATTTTATATGCTATAACACGTAAACATTTGTTTTGTATAGATTCAATACAACGTTTATAAAAAATATATGACGGACTCCAAATCACAGAAGCATAATCTAGTTTTGATCGTACCAAACTACAGTCAAGTATTTTTAGAGTAAACGATGAGAAATCTTTTCCAATTCTTGTAATGTAACCCAAAATTCGAAGTGAATCCTGTGTTACTTTAGATATATGATCACTAAATGCCAGTTTAGAATCGAAATATATTCCTAAATCTTTCACCACTTCAACCTGGTTCAGTGGCAAACCATATATGCAGTTATCAAAAGCAACTTGGGAGTGGGAACGATTGAAACACATTACAGCACATTTATCAATGTTTAGTTCCATACCATTTCTTCTACACCAGTCAGCAACATGGTTCATATCATCTTGAAGATGTTGGCAATCAAGAGAGGACTGAATAATACGATAAATCTTAAGATCGTCTGCGAATAATAAGCAGCTGGAATTAGAAATTTCACTAACAATATCGTTTACGAAAAGATTAAATAACAGTGGTCCACAGTGGTACTCCGGAAAACACTTCAACCGAATCGGAAACAAAGTTATTAATTTTGACATATTGGATTCTGTCGCTCAAAAAACTTCTTATCCATGATAGTATATTACCTGAAAAGCCAATTGATTCCAGTTTCCTTATTAAAATTTGATGACTCACTCTATCAAAAGCCTTTGAGAAATCAGTGTAGATTGCGTGGAAGGCATTCAATATATCTCTCTGATATAACATCAGATTCGTCACTGTGGACTTCCCCTTGGAGAAGCCATGTTGTTGACAATTTAAAATATTTTGGCATTTCCAGGAAATTTGTACTGCAATAAGATCATCCAACATTTTAGGAATAACTGATGGAGGACTCTTCTGTAATTTTTTATATTGGATCTGTCGCCAGATTTAAAAATAGGTTTGATAAAACTGTTCTTCCATAAAGAAGGAAATACTCCAGTATTTAAAGATACATTAAATAGTAAATAAATCGGTGTGCTTAAAGTATATAAACATCTTTTTACAAAATATGGTGGTATGCCATCAGGTCCTGAACTAAAGCTATCTTTCAATGTACTTATTGAAAACATCCATCAAATAAATCCCATATGGGTGATTATCCAAAAATTTTTTTTGAAAATACCAGAATTTTATCACAATACAATGCATACATACTTCATAAATACTAAATCATCACCTCACTACTTACAACAGGTAACTTTAAAAATTTTCTGCTTACTTTTAACCGTTTTACAATCACTTCATGCTTCTCGCATTGATATTATTTCGAGAACAGTGTAACGAACGAACCGCCACTGTTAAAACCAAAAAACACTGCGAAACAAACAAAAAGCGCGTTCGGTTTTTACGTCGGACTGATCAGATTAGTCTGTATCGTTCGTTTATTGCAATCGATTTTAGGGGAGGTAAATCTTGATCGTTCGGTTTTTCAAATCCGTTTAGTCCGAGATTGATCTGTTTGCTCGGAGAATTTTGGCAGACAAGTACGATTAATCTGAAAGAGTGGGGTTATATGCAACATCATCAAAAATAATAATTTGATTTTCCGAAACAAAAACTAGCATTGTTTGTTGTGTATTCGTTATTGTTATTGTCATATTTCTCTAGGAGTCTAGAGAATCAATTCCGACAATTCAAAAATTGTGCCCCTGCTGGTATCGAACAAAATATTGGAGGACGGTCGGGCCAGTGTGTTCACTAAACATCGATTGCAACTATCGATTTATCGATAGTTGTGACTATCGAAAACTATCGATAGTATATAACGATAGTATCGATAGTAGGATTCTTCATCAATAATGGTAGTTATATGGTCATGAGTAATTGATATGGATAGTTATGATAAATGAATTGCACGAACTGTACCGGGAGTGTATAATTCTAGCATTTTGTTTTGTAATTGTTGCAACATGACATCTGTCATATTCAACCAATAGCAACCCTATTTCACAGAACTCAAAATTATATCTGATATAAATACGAGTTCTGTCCCCTATTTATGGCTGTTTTGTTTACTGTCATACTGTCAATTGTCAATTTACTCAATTCAAAGCTATTTTTTGTCGTTGAACCGTATTCAATAATGTTTTAAAACCTTTTTCAATTTTACGTCATAAAATTGACTATGGCGTCAAAATGGTGCATTTCGTTTGAAAACATTTCAACGCTAAAATGAAAAGTTTTTAAAACGGTACCATTGTCTATTCTTCTTTAGGCAATGACGGTACAAATAATTTTAAAAAAGTGATACGACAAAAAACAGCTCAATTTGTTCGTTCATATTTTAAAATTTAAATTCGAATATTAAATTGATATTAAACATATTAAAATATATAGTCATGGGTAAAAATTCTAAAGTATGGGAAGTATTCCAAAAAGTTAATACGACCTATGCAACTTGTAAGATATGCCAAGTTAGGTATAAAAGGAGTGGAAACACATCCAATTTACTTGACCATATTAAAAGGAAGCATCCAGCTGAGTGGATGAATATAACCGTTCAACATGAACAAGAACCTGGTGGTCCTGTTGATGAAAATAATGTAGATGTGGATGGAACTAATATTCCTTCAGTTCCAGTTCATGCTATAGCAAAAAAAAGAAGAAATACTCTTCCATACTTGCTCAGTAGGCAACAGCCCTGGGAAGAGAACATGGAAAGGAAACAAAAATTAGACCAGCTCTATATAAACATGATCGCCGAAGATATGGAACCCCTTAGGTTTGGAGAACATTCAGGCTTCAGAAAATTTGTTGAAGGTCTAGAATGCAGGTATACTATACCATCCACCACATACGTAAAGGAAAAATTGCTACAGAATACTTACGGGTAAAAGACTTACTCTTGGAAGAGTTAAAGCACGTTTCTCACTGTGCTATCACCACTGATATGTGGACATCTATGGCTAACGAAGGGCTCTTAGCTATAACGTGTCATTATGTAGCAAGTGCCAGTGATAACCTGAAATCAGTTGTATTGGAAACTATTAATTAAAATTGAACAGAACCATACTGGAGAAGTACTTAGTAAAGTAGGTATTTCAAATAATATTGTCCTTCTGATTTTGATGAAGAATTTTTTATAGGTAATAGACAATATTCTCATTGCATGGGAAATAAGAAATAAAGTATCAGCAGTGGTAACTGATAATGGTTCAAATATGCTGAATGCTGTGAGTCGATTGAAAATAAGACATGTTCCTTGTTCATACTCTGAATCTATTGGTGACAGACACTTATAAGATAGCATGTTTTGATAGTTTGATCAAAAAATGTAAAAGTATTGCATCTTTTTTCCGCAGTAGCACTTTAGCCGCTGATAAGCTAAGGTTTTATCAAACGCAAAATAATAAGAAGTTATTGAAACCAATTCAAGAAGTGAGTACAAGGTGGAATAGTACAGTCTTCATGATAAGGAGAATGGTGGAAATCAGAACAGAGTTAGCGCTTGCCATTAATGTGTGTGAGAAAGCCCCAACAAATTTATCTGCTGAGGAGTATAATATCTTGGAAGATTTCATTAGCATCCTGGAACCATTCGAAATTGCTACAAATGAGATCAGTGGTGACCAATATATAACTATATCACTAATAATACCCCTTATAAGAGGTATTATGGAAAATGCGATGGGGCTAACTAGTTTGAAAATTGAAGAAGGGGTATTGGTACTCAATAGTATTAAAGAATTTATGAAGCTGAGATTGAAACCTTATGAAATTAGAACTCCTTGCATATTAGGGGCTATGCTCGATCCTCGAATTAAAAAAGCTGCTTTTAAATCAGTTGATGACCAAAAAAAAGCTTCACAAGTTTTAATAAACGAGCTTACAGTTGAATTGAATTCAGAAGCTAGACAAAATGTCCCAAAACCTTCAACAGTAGCAATAAATGATACTAATGAAGAAAATTCAAAAAGGAATTCCCTTCTAGAATTCCTTAGGGTGTCAGTAATACATACTCCTGTATCTGATGCAATAGTGGATGTTCGCCAATATGTAGAGAAACCCAATATAGCTTGGTCAGAGAGTTCATTCACATATTGGAAAAATTTCAATAAAGACAATCAACTGTGGAAGCTGTTATACAGTTATATTTGTTAGTTTTTTATTAAAGTTTCATTTTTGTTATTTATAGCCCCGATCAAAAATTGAACTCATTTCACTCCTTCAGCCCCTTCCAAACAGACTCCTTGTTTTGTACCTGTACCATCAAATTCTACTTTTACCGAATAAGTGAGATTGCGACATAGAGAAATTTTATATTGTCTTTGGATTGCGAGATCGTATTATTAAGGTTAAGTTTTCTAACCTCAAAAACAATCGATAGTGACTATCGACGTATCGATTATTTTTCAAAAAATATTGGATTCTAACGATAGTCGAAACTATCGATGTTTAGTGAACACTAGACCCAATCACTGACTACTTCTTTCAACTTTCAATAGAGGACTTCGGATAAGGATTCAGTGATGCCACCACACAACTTTTGGCTTTAAAACTACTGGCACGTTTTTTGGCATTTTTTCTTCATGTCAGGGTTCCTGGCACCCTCAGGAACCCCTACTAGGATTAAAATTGTTCATAACGACGGAAATATTGAGATTTTCCATAAAATACAGGACTTTAACTTTGTTTAGGGATTTTTCTTTCAAAATGGCGCTAAATTCAAAACTAGAGCTAGTTTTGTCATTGAATGAGGTATTGTGTAGTCTAGGAAGTGTCGGATAAAGCCACCGTGGGGTCCGTAGCAAATGTGAACAAGGACCTCTTGTCAAGAGGTCCTTGATTTGCATTAAGTATTAAAGTATAGAATATAAAATAAAACATCACATTTACAAAAACACTTTCCGTGATTTAATCCGAGCAAATTTGGAGATAACACTCGTCAAATCAATATTTCTAAGTTTATCACTTTCTATGTTCATTATATTGAGGTCGTTTGATGTTCTTGTCCCATTGTGCTCCTTAACACATTTTTAAAACGCTTTAACGTTGAAAAAGAACATTCTCCGCTGTAGTTGGTGATTATCAAAATCAAGTGAATGCGAAACACTATTCCAACATTTGGGAAACACGATTCCAATGAATTTTATGTCAACAGTTTATAAACTTGAAGTTCCTGAGCCTCGTGTTTTTTCTTTCTGCTGTCAATATCAGCAGCCACATCTGTTTTCAGCAGCTTCGCAAACTGCACCAGTTCATTGCCCAGACTGTCTTCCACATCGTCTAGGAAATAATTGACGATAGTTCTTCTTAAGATCTTTTCTGCCGAAGTATTCCAAATACTCTTTCAATAACAAAACTCTAGCTCTAGTTTTGAATTTAGCGCCATTTTGAAAAAAAAAATCCATAAACAAAATTAAAGTCCCTAGTGTTTTGTATTTTATGGAAAATCTCAATATTTCCGTCGTTATGATCAATTTCAATCATATTACGGGGTTCCTGAGGGTGCCAGGAACCCTGACATGAAGAAAAAATGCCGAAAAACGTGCCAGTAGTTTTAAAGCCAAAAGTTGTGTGGTGGCATGGGTCCATATATATTTTCAGAAAATCAAAATATCCGACTGATATTTCTTTAAAATGTACAAACACAAATAAATAAATGAACAGAATCGAATAATGCTATACCGTATTTTGGCGACAATACAATTGTCAACTGTAAATATAGCGATTGTTTCCTATCAGAAATCACACTTCTATACCATAAAAATGCGAACTGTATTCTATACAACCAGTAAAAATATCTACCGGGAAAGTTCTCTACCAGTAATGCAGACTACTAATAAAATGACAGAATGATGTTTCATCCAAATCGTATCATAGTAGAACAGGACTGCAGCAGATGCGCAATTACACCGATTCGAAATAATCTCAATCCGTACTTTTTCAGAATGTATTCTCGTAGACCGAGAGATCTTCAGAATCCACGTCACGATTGTGCGCTGTCAGACATAGTAGTAGAAACCTGTAAAACGTCGTATTTGGGTTGCGCTGTTGCCAAATTGCAAAGTAACTTTTAGATGATTAATGTTTTTATTTTAAGTGAAGTTATAAATTATGATAGAAGTCGGGTGATGTGATGATCTGGTGATATAAAATCAAACGACTGAATCAAAAAACAAAAAATTAGGCTGAGTTAACTCTTGCAGGTTCGCAATAATTTGTTTTTGAAAGAAGAATAAACCTCTCATAGTAGATCAGTGTTGTTAATCGGCGGACTAAAGTCCGATTTTCGGACTTTTTTTCATTCAGCGGACTTTTTTCGGACCTTGAAATATTTCGGACTTTTTCGGACTTTTTGGATGATATTGACCCTATTAGATATTTGCAGCACCATCAACTAACAGGTAGTTTTGATTGGCAATAATCAACAGTCAAAATTAACACGGACGGAACACGCCATTCAGGAGCTGTCATATCACTCATATCATATATCATATGAATGAATAATGAAATGGAAGAAGAAGTAGGGAAGAAAAAAATACCTAGTGAGAGTGAGCTGTGAGTTGCGCCTGGCGGTTAATTGGGTAATTGTAATAGCCATTAGCCGATGATACGCATGCGCTCAAACCAGACTGTGGACAAAGAATATCTGCTAAGTGTAGTTATTCTTTGCTGTGGATAATACTCTATTGGTGGATTTATGCAGCAATCATAAGTCATAAGTCTTTAGTCATAAGGAAGAATATTCGTCAATGATTGGTTGGAATATACGGACCAACCAATCATTGACGAATATTCTTCCTTATGACTAAAGACTTATGACTTATGATTGCTGCATAAATCCACTATATGATATCAGTCGAAAAGTTTAAAAATAAAAGTTGGTGCGCATGCGCTGAACCAAAAAGTACAATGTACAATTGGGCTGGTACATTCGTTGAAATCTTTCTACCAACACTGCCGCCCTGATGCTCAAAAATATCTTCAGATAAACATGACAACTCTGCAATGACATTTTCCCACTGACACTGAAATATATCAGTTTCTTCTGTGAAGCAATCGCACGAATTTTCCTTGTCCTTCGTAGGTAGGTTTCTTCTGTGTGCGGGTATGGATGTTAGTTAAGAACAAATAGCACAAACATAGGATCGAGATAATAATATTGGATGTAGTCCTGTGTCAAACAAGTCTGACTCACTGAAATATACCTTATAACTGGAATGCCAATGCAACTTCTCAAAAGTGTACCATTTGAACCTCGCGCAACAGTCAAAAAAGTCAAGGGGGGAGCATGCGTACTAATATTCGAAACAGGACCGGTCTGGTCCATAGTATCATTGTTTATATAGAAGATAGTCAACCTTATGGGATTATAATTGGATCAAAATGGATGCGACATGTAGATGGCGATAGTGAGCTCGCATCCAAGTCATGTCGTAACTTCAGTGATCTGGCCTCAAAGTCATATCGTAACTAGATTAAAACAATGGAAAATCATTAAAATCAGGGTTTTTTGAAGAAATCTGCATTAAAATGACGTCAAATATTCATGTTTGTAACTAATCACGCTAGATGACACTCGCGTTTGTGTACAATACCTTTTCCACAGGCATTGACTATGTTCTATTTAAACAATGATAGTATAGAACGAATTTCTATACGATTAAATTGATGAAAAACCACCGCGGTCTGACGAACGCTTACAATAGACGAGGACAGTGATGACGTCACAAATGTCATTCTTGTCAAAAACTGATTCCAAATACAAACTTCTGTCAAATTTAAATCTGCTTGTCCGAAATTGTTTCCGTTGTTTTTCAACTTCTTTTGCCTGAGAAAACAAAATCCAAACAACAAAACACAAACTAATAAGCACAGCAACAAATCATCAACAGAGAATGTCACGTAAAAGTCTTTGTTTGTAATCAGTTTTTGACAAGAATGACATTTGTGACGACACACTTTCCTCGTCTATTTGGATCAGCTTGAAACTTAGATTTCACAAATATCAAATCGTGGAAAAATGATCATACCACATTGATTTTTCCAGGATAAAAATGAACTTCACGATAAAAAATAATTTATAATGAAAAACAAATTGAAAAACACAATGCCCTACCGAGGAGTTTCAAATGTGATAACCTAAGTTACTCTTTTTTTGAACATTTTCTGGGAAAAAACTTACACAAGCAAAACCAAACATAAAATGGAGGACTGAACTCAATGAACTGCTATAAATAGCGCCTAAGCCGCTCCTGGCCGAATTCATTGATCAAAGACGTATGTTTTCATCACAGAACAATTCACTGGTCTCTGTTATGATCAAAGACATGATTTTCACATATTTTCATCTACTGCGTCGGTGCAGATTCTGATATTTCCATCCCCATGGAAGGCGCAAAAATTCTTCGCGCATATGCCTGCATTGGCATTCCAGTTATAAGGTATATTTCAGTGGTCTGACTACGTCCCCGATCCGAAGCTTTTATTACATGGATATGTAATAAAAGGAGAATGGTCGAATGCGCCTGAGAAGGAAGCAGACCATTGAACCAGAGAGAGAGAGAGAGAGAAATATATCAGTGCTTTTCCCGCCATTGAAGACTTTTTTACTGTTTGTATGTCTAATGGTAAATAAAGATGATTATTCAATCATTAATTTAGCGTCTCTCCGCATTAAAAAGGTGACAGGTGATACTACTTTTCATTTTTGAATGGCGGGCTTTTTCGTGTAAAATCGGACTTTTTTCGGAACGCAATCGGACTTTATGGTTTAAGGCTGAATTCCCACAGATCCGACGTCCGATGATACGATGGTACGAAAATGTTCTGATTGGTTGGAAAAATATCCTGATTGGTTGATTTGTTATCACACCTACCAATTCAACCAATCAGAACATTTTCGTACCATCGGATCATCGGACATCGGATCTGTGGGAATCCAGCCTAACGCGTCCAACAACACTGTAGTAGATAACGTTTATTTTGAAATGACAGGCTTTAGGGCCGGTATTATAAACATCTCTCGAAGTTAACTTTAATTTTAACAGTCAAGTTAACTTCAGCTTTGAAATGGCAGTTTTATAAAAGTCTCATTTCTGAAATAAAAAGAAGAAGAAGGCAAATGTTTAACCTAGAATTTATCGCAATTTCTCTTGTGACATTTCTAATTTTCTAATAAATAATAAAACTGCTAGCAATAGATTTGAGAATCTTCCAGAACTCCAACAACTACCAAGAATGAACATGTACGAAATCTGAGTGTAATTAACACTTGTATTACTGGCGATAGAAGATGATTTCAAAAATTGAAAATACTTATAATTCTACAGTAATTAGAACTAGAAATGTTGACTTATTAGTTGGTCTTTGCAAATTTGCCTCACTAATGTGCCCCTTTAACAAGCATAATATACAGACTTTCTTGATGATCGAAATAATCGAAATCCGTTTTCATTTGTTTTCAAATTATATTTCGTTCCACAATATAAAATGGTTTATCAGATTTCTAAATATCCTTCGACGCCAATATCCTTCTCAATAATAATCACAGCATCTCCTTCATTGTCCCTTAAAAGTTCCTCGAAAATAACCAGGATATCGTTTGCTAACATTATTGCGAGAAAAAAACAATCAAATTGAGGTTTTATGCAAAATTATTGATAGAAGAACTGTCGAAAACCACCATTTTCTGGAAAGTTAACTTTAACTGATACCCCTTCCTACCAATAAAGTTAACTCCTACATTTTGAAGTTAACTGTAAGATGTGACGTCATTCCTCGAGTTAACTTCGAGTTGTCTGTCAAAATAGTTTTATAATACCGGCCCTTAGTTGATGATGAATTGTTCATGTGAATTTTATTACACATTCTTGCATAATAGACTACCTAAGTCCTAACGTCACAAGATACGGAACTTATCGATCAAACCATTGAACTCTTGTCAAAATTCTTGTCTATGATCGAACCTTTCCGAACAAATTGGTAATAGGTACGTGTTGACTGTTGAAAACCCATAAGAAATTATTGATTTAATTTTTTTGCTTTTTTCTGTCTGAAATAATGACATTCGTGATTATTTTCAGTAAAGTGTCTGAGTTGGAACATCTTACCGAAAATACCTCTAAGGTAACTAAGGTAGGCTTTTTAAAGTTTGTTGAGGTTATGTTATGTTGTTTATTGATATGTAATGTATCACTCATTCTATTGTTTCAGATTTTGATTATAAAATGGCATCAAACCATGTTTTACTTTCATCTATAAATGAATTCCTTAACAATGACAATCAATTTTTTTTAAAAAGGGTGGAAATGCACTGGAATCTAATCATGTAGAACATATTTATGCAGTTTGTTGAAGACTTCATCACGATCAGAGGAGAAATGCACGCAAGCACGAAAGAGAAGTTATATCATGCTGAAGTGAGTCGTATTTTGTGGAGGTTTTCTATTTTTTGATTTTTCACAGTATTTTTAGTTTAGATCACACTTAACAAGTTGGGAGATATCGTCTGTGCTGACCTGGAGGAATGAAATGACATCATAATTATATTGAGACACTGGCTCTTTTTAGACACTGCAAATATATCCGTGATTGACAAGGAATTTGACAAATGCAAAAAATGTTGGAGTAAAAACAGCTGAAGAACTATACAATCCCCAAAATCATATTCTGCCATTTATAGGGTGAGGAATAAGCGAAGAGGAAATGAAAAAATAAAAGGGATAGAAGATATGTGATTTGGACAATACTGTGGGTTTTACTTGGCTTCTGCAACCAGAAAGGAATTTTTTAACTGTGGCTTACCGATTATTGAAGTATTATCGAATGAATTCACTGAGGCTACTTAGCTATTCAGTGAGGAAGAACTTATAAAAAATATGGGATAGAGTTCCTTAAAACAACATTGAACCTGGATTTACAACCAACAAGCAACTATTTGGCTGACAAATTCTGGTCTTTTGGGAGCCAACCCTGATGGATTAGTAGGAGATAATTCCATTGTGGAGGTGAAATGTCCATATTCATTTAGAAAGGATAATTTGTCACAGAAACTCAAGTTGATTACGAATATATAATTTATTACAGTGATAATAATGAAATAGTGTAAATACAAACCACAACTACTTCTGTTGGATCCAAGGAAACCTTTACGTTTTATAACGATCTAAATGTTACTTGTGTATATGCACAATGAAAGAAATGACTAATTGAATAGGACCCATGTGAACAGAAAAGTTTTATATGAATCAGTATTTGCCAAAATTTTTAAATAAAGTTATCCTAGCTCAAACTCATACTTCTGAATATGAAAAATTGCTTCCAAATTTATCAAGATAAAAGTGTAAAATGTATAATAAATATTTTAAATTATTTATTTTCACCCATGTACCTCTATACCTCATAAAATATTTAAATCTTTTGATTAATTGAAATACAGTTGGGTATAATTCATTTTACTTGCCATAACTAAATACATTTCACACCTAACTGAAAAATAGTTGATTACTGAGATACGTAAAATTGAAGAATTATTTGCAAAATATTAAAACTTTTTATTCTTCAAATAGCTCTTTCTACATGGATACTTCCTTTGACTAGTACACTCTGTAAACTGAGGAGTACTTCAAAATTGAGGAATATTTGAAGAAACCCCCTATGGAAGTAAATCTTGAATCAAAAGCCCTTAGCTAATATGAGGTCACCATAGGGCATTTGCTTAAAAATTTCAGTTTTCTACAATAGACCATCAGATAAGGACAGATTTGGGTGCCCCATTTTCGCATGCAAGCCTCGAATAGGGTTGAAAAGTACATTGATGTTGAGTAAAATGGAGGGAAATTTACGAGTGGCTCCTGGGGAGAACATATGGTAACTTCTATTTTCCAGAACAGAAATAAAAGAGCAGTATCTTGCCCACATTTTAACGTGAGCATCTTGCCCACATTTTAACGTGAGCTTCTTGCCCACATTTTAACGTGAGCAGTGTTCACCTAATTAATATAACCTGGCTTCCGAATACCAAAGGCTTCAGTGTTGCAGGTGGCTAAAGGGTTAAAATGAGGGTGTACTATTGTGAGGGAAAATCGAGATTTTGACAGATTTTCACACACAAGCCCAACGAAACTATGAAAACTTACATCGTCACTAGACCAAAAAACAATGGCTCGCGTGAAAATATAGGCAACATACTCCTTTTATTTCTGTTCTGGAAAATCGAATTTTCCATATGTTCTCCCCAGGAGCCACTCGTAAATTTCCCTCCATTTTACTCAACATCGATGTACTATTCGAGGCTTGTATGCGAAAATGGGGCACCTAAATCTGTCACTATCTGAGTCTACTATTTTTTTTTAAGTGGAAAAGTGCTGCAGGAAGACAAGCCATTAATTGTTTCAAACACTGCCAAAAACAAAATATAAGTAGTTATTCCTGTGTACATAATCATATGAGCATGATTGTTTTTGTTTTTATTATAATAATTAATAGCTGAAAAACAAAGTGATTTTCTGACATATGACCTGACAAGTGACAATCTGCTTCCACCCACAGAACTCATACATCTTATGACAAGTATAAGTATGAGTTCTGTGCTTCTACCACTTGGTCACAGAACACATAACCTCGATTAGGTGTTCTGTGACTTTGTTTTTGACAGGAATATATTGCGACACAGAACTCTCAGTGTTTTCTGACTTGGAAGCGCAAAGAGAGTTAACTAACAGGAGGGTTTTATAAGCTCTAGCCAATCTGAATCTTGTAGCATAAACGCGTCATAGTGACGTACTTGGACATGAGTCGAACTCGAACCAAGGAACAAAAGTGTCGCCTGTAATTCTCATATCCAAAGAGTACGGAGTGCGGTAGTCCGTCACTGTCTATAGAGAACAGCGGCCATGACATGTCAAATTTCTTCACAAATGATCTTTCATCTCTTTGTATAAGTGCCCCCATTGTCTTATGGGGATTAGACTCTTCTAGTTAAATAACGTGGTCTCCTTGGTGGAAGCGTAGAATATGACTAAAGTCTTGTTCATACCCTCGCGAATTTCGCAATTTTTCTGCGAATAAAATGGCTGCCGACATGCTTCTGCAACAACGATTGGTCCGTCATGAATGCCAGCCATTTTGAAAACTTACAAAATTCGCCAAGGTTGCTACTGAGAAAAAGAATCGACTCGAATGTGTCATTAATATCATGAACAGCGAGAATGCATACCAAATACTATTCAATAATTAGACCTTACTTAAATTTGGAGTTGGAAGTTGTATTTGTGTTCTGTGGGTGGTAGATATTCAAGAAATTTCTCTTTTTATTTCCTGAGCTAAGATCATGAATACGTTTCGAATCTTTTTATGTATGACGTCATCGAATCAGTTAAGTCAGAATGAAAGTATTTGAATCATAGGGTGCGAACGATTCTGGAAACATAGGCGCTAGAAAAAGCATCGGGGGACCTTTTCTCAAATGTCTACTATCCTATGTCGCATACGACAAAATATGTCCATTGCCTTTCTCGAATATGTATTGAAAAGAGATGGAGTTATTTTGTAGCATGCTCCGAGCAATCAAATATAATAGAGGGCTTTTCTGTCTCTTGAAAGCAACATACCCAACATTATTTACAAACATTAGAGCCCGAATCATGTTAAAAAAGGGCCTGGTCGTTTGCACTCAGTCATCAGGTTGGAATTCCCTATTATATTCACCCTTAAATTGCTTGTTTACGCCCGTTTATGACTTATTTATCGTCTGACAGACGTCTTCTCAAATCAAACCATGGGCGTCGCAGCAGGGTAATCATGGCATAAACCATATTTGATTGGTATTCCTAACGACCTTTTGAGTGGGATTATGAGTTTTTATCCCGATTTTGAGACAAAATTACACTATTTGTTGAACTAGCTGTGAAACAACTTTGTTACTAAATAAGTCGACTTTGAAAACGATTATACCCACCAATAATTAGGAAAAACCCTGTTGCAGTGTGTAGGTACACTAAAAAGTAATTATAAGTAAGCAAAATCAACTCTCCATAACCAAATTGAAATCGTAAGCCACTAGCTATTATAAACTCAATCTAATGGGCACTGGAATGTTTTATTCATATATAGGGATTATCACGTGTAGGTAATCATCCGTTCATCAGAAGTTTTTATGGTCCCATTTGAATGAAATTCTGTAAGCATAATATCATATACAATGTCCGCCAAAATGTTGGAACCATATGGGAAACTTTTTAATTAATAGATTCTCAGAAAATTTCATTCCTCATAAAAATTGGTACATTCAATAGAGGACTTCGGATAAGGATGCAGTCATGCCACCGCACAACTTCTGGCTTTGAAACTACTGTCACGTTTTTCGGCAACTTGTCGTCATGTCAGGGTTCCTATGGCAGCATCAGGAACCCCGTAATATGATTGAAATTGTTCATAATAAAATACAAAACCCTAGTTTCTTTAATTTTGTTTAGGGATCTTTCTTACAAAATGGCGCTAATTTCAAAATATATCATTTTCCTGAATTAAAAAAAAATGCGTATTTCACTTTTCCTAGTTGCCAAATAATTCATCGATCTAGAAAAAATTCTGAGCTTGGTACATTTCATGGATAAACAAACCTTAGTACCTTTTTGATTAAAATGCTCTCGGCATTTCATTCAATAACTTAAGGTTACATCACAGAACTTGTATCAGGTTTGTGGGTACTGTACCCACAAATTCTTCTAAATGTTTTTCGATATAAAGTTGACGAAACTACTGATGTATCACGACAGGAACAAAAGTCCATATGTGTGAGATATATTGAGCCCAGAGATAACATATAGTATACTACGGGAAGATTTTCTAAGATTTGTCTCAGTACACTGAGTACTTCATGAAATTATTTGGCTGATACAATTCTTTCCACACTGAGTCGTTTAGGGGTTGATTTTAAATCCCTTATCGAGCAAGGGCATGATAGTGCTTCTTCGATGAAAGGCTGTTTTAATGGTGTCCAAGCAGGTATCCGCCAAACAGCCCAGTGTTGAAGAAGACAATTTCATGCTGTATAAACAGTTTTTGGAATGGGACTTACTGAAATAATTAGACCTATGGAAAATGATATGGCTAAAAGAACCTGTTTCATTTTGGCAACAATTACTTCTGAAACTCCTGAAAACCTATTTGAGGAATTCCACAGGTCAGGAGAGACTGAATGGATAGGCGTTGATGTCAATTCACCGAGACGTAAACATTGACAACGAGAAGAATATTGATTTGTTTGCAGCAAAAAAAATCTAGAGGCTCAATGTTATTCATTAATGTGGATCCGATGCTTCTATGTGTTTCCCATTAATGTATTTAATTTTGTTTGTTTTGTTTTTGAATAAATATGATTGCAAGCAGTGTCAAATATTATTTTAGGAATAAATCTGCAAAATTGTAACATGGTAATACCAAAGAGTAGGGGTGACCCATACTCTTTGGTAATACCGAATATCCAATGTGATCTTTCCTGGGTAAATTACAAAATTGTGTTGAACATACAAAAACTATATACTAAAATCGATCAAACTTGGTCCGCAATATTCTTCTTAAGCTCAAGTCAACGGACGCCCCCTAATTTTTTTTTTCTGGATACGGTTTTTAGGGTACATATTATATTTTGATCATAACAGTTGGTTAAAATGGATGAATTTGAATTTTTTCGTGGAAAAAATGTACACTGACAAAGAAATAACCCTACACATTACATAATACCTCTTTCAATAACAATGCTCTAGCTCTATAGTGTTGAATTTAGCGCCATTTTAAAAGAAAAAACCCTAAACAAAATTAAATTCCCTAGTGTTTTGTATGTTACGGAAAATCTCAATGTTTCCGCCGTTATGAATAATTTTAATCCTAGTAGGGGGTTCCTGAGGCTGCCAGGAACCCTGACATGACGAAAAGTTGCCGAAAAAAGTGCCACTCCTCTATTAGAAAGTACGCTTATATCGGTTATTGCCAGTGGCGAGCGGCTAAGCAGGAAACGGCCGATATTCTAAATTCACTACAGAGTAAAACTGACATTAATAGGTATGCAAAATATCGAATATTATTGAAAAAAGTTGTTTGCAATTGAATTATATTCCTAGTTATCCAGTCTGATCTACGAATTGGATATTTTAATTTTTCAAGGATCCTGGCTTTATTTCGTTATCTTTCCATTACTGTTTTTCTGACTCATATTCAAGATTTTGTTATATCAGATAATTAGTGCTAATTGAGTAACTTACTACATACTCAAAAATTAGTGTGGATAATTCCCATTAAAAAATTGAGGCCAACTCTTTAGATAGTTCTCAAACTTAGTAATTGGTAAACTAAAATGGATAATTGCGAGAATATCATTCAATTGCAAATAACCTTTTATTACAATTTTTTTTGATAATTTGCACATTAATGTTTACTCCATTGTGAATTTAGAATATCGGCCGTTTCCCGCTTAGCCGCACGCCACTGGCAACCGATTTGAGCGTACTTAATCTAATTGAATGCACCAATTTTTATGAGGAATGAAATTTTCTGAGAAAATTATTCAATGGGAAAGTTGTAGATAATTAAAAACTCAAAAACTTATTTTTTATTCAAAACTTTTCAACATAACCTCAAATTAACCGTCAAAATGGTGAAAAACCAATTTTTCAGTATTTAATTTTTTCTCACGTATAAATTATTTAATTTGCATGAAAATTTGAAAGCACGTCTTTTTTGGTGTCGGATGGGCATGATTTCTTTGCAATTCAGAAGACGACTAGTTTTCGAGTTAGGTACATTTTTCGAAAAGAATACCCTTGTCTTCCACGAACAATTGTTCTGGTTGTTTTTTGTATTTCGAAGGTCCAAGATGTATAGAAACCATGGTGTTATCACTGATTCGCTTTTGTTTCAAAAGACTGTAATTGCACTGATACCGTTGGCTTCATTCGTCGATGGATGGCGTAAAGTCGAAAATAACCGAGTTTCCAACATTCCGAAGTACTGAGTCATAATTATTTGATTAAAATTTGAATGTTTACAAATTATGGTAAATGAATATCACAACAAATAAAATTCAATGTTGAAAATTACATAACATGACACTTGTCCAAGCGTCATCATGAATCTGTAATTTTGCCGCCATCTGTGTTCTAAAGAGGTGAAACGGTATCAACGCATTAAAAATATCACGAATCAAGTAGGCCGTACCTTAACACTTTTGTATGTCGGTTTCACAGCTATAAGAGATCACACCAGGGTTTCTATGTATCTTGCGAAGGTCTATAAGTGATCATTTCAATTATTGAAATGTCTACTTTCAAATGGTCTATGTAACTTGGCGGTTTATTGATCGTTAATCCACTAAAAATTGAGAAAAGCCGGCAACAAGTCTCTCTGAATCATGATTTTCTCAATATTTTCAATGATTTTCTATAGTTGTGAAAAAGATTAAAAATGATATTATTAAATTAATTTAATGGTGTTATTATGCATTCTAATATTTTATTATGAATAAATAATTTAATATATACTACTTTTTGTTATAAAAATAATGAAGAAAGTCGAAAATAATTGAAAATATTGAGAAAATCATGATTCAGAGAGACTTTTTTCTCAATTTTAAGCGGTTTAACGATCAATAAACCACCTAGTTACATATATAGACCATTTTGAAGCAAACATTTCAACAATGAAAATGATAACTTATAGACCTTCGAAATACAAAAAAAATTCAAGACATTTGTTCGTGGAAGAAAGGGGTATTTTTTTCGAAATGTTTACCTAACTCGAAAACTAGTCGTCTTCTGAATTGCGAGAAAATCTTGCTAATTCGACACCAAAAAGACATATTCCTACAAATTTTCATGCAAAATGAATCATTTATTCGAAAGAAAAAAATTAAATACCGAAAAAAAATGTTTTGGCCATGTTGACGGATAATTTGAGGTTATGTCGAAAAGTGTTTAATTCAAAAGTGTTCGGCGACTACTTTATTATTATCTACAACTTTGCCATTGAACATTTTCCGCTAAGAGGTCACGTTTCGCCGCAAATCTTAAAAACCGTTTTCAACCACTAAACTGCATTCCCATTTCGTGTTTAATTTTTTTTTTCTTCAAAGTTGGAACCCCAATCAACATTCTCCACCTGGTCCTTTTGCCTGTTATTTTTTTTCTTATTTTAAAGCGTTTAGAATTCGTTTTGGCACCAGCCTATCATAGAAAAATGAAGATGAGCCCTGTTTGGATAGTAATAAATTTCGAGTTAGGGGAGATGCAGGAAATTTTATGACATACATAAATAAATAAGTAACTTTAAGTAATCTTTGTCTTGCCTTCAAGGTACTAACTTTGAGTGCATTCGTTTTGATTTCGAGAGATCCATAAATCCTTTTCCGATAAGTGTGTGACAACGAAACTGTTTTCAAAGGTTTTCTCTCGGAATCAAATCGAAAAATACTCTATTTTCACTTAAATAAATAGGTATAGGCTAAGATGTCTGTATAGGCTTTCCTATCTGTATGAAAAAATTGCAGGTTTAGTGCAGGATTTATAGCCTCAAAGAGAAGTGCAAGCCATATGGATGTTTTCCGAGGTATTCTATTGATATATTGTGCCTGGTTATTCCTGGTTATGCCTGGTTAAAGATTGTGCAGTCTTGTTGAAGAAATTGTTTCCCTGTAACTAATTATATTTTTTGTTTGGTTTGCCTAATACTTAATTTCCATGGATCCTTGGATAACTTAATTCATAACACACCTACCTATTATACCTATCGTCAGTTTCAGTAAGTTTCTCTTTCTAATGAGAAAATATACATATACTTATGAATAAACAGAACAAACCCATATACAAGAATACTTTTAAAAACAAAAATAGTAAATGTAAATACCTACCAAACATTTTCGTGTCTTTTTTGTAAATTAGTTGTTTATGTGAGACAGCAAAACATTACAAAATTATAACCTCACAAGTGATATTTGAATAAACGCTCAAAATACAGCCTAATTCAAATATCTCAATGATTTTTCTTAAATTGAATTACCTATATTAAATATCATATTCTAAGTTCATAACAAACTTATTATTCACATATGAATGCTCAACAGCTCGACCTGCTCGACTAACAACTTATTCCGTTATAAATTAACAATTCTTCAAATTACTTTTTAATTACAAGCACCGGCAACACTGTTCGAGCAGTGTTCGGAAATCCCATCGGTCTAGCAATGTGCAGTATGTCAATGTACGGTCTGCTACTTTGGCGGTATATCTTTATATCGGACTGAGAATGTGCGTTCTGTGTTGGGTGTAATATGGATATCTGCCGGTATTTTGAATTAATGGTTTAATGAAACATCAATCGGAGAATATATTAATATGAAAAATTACGTGTTTTCGCAATTCATATTCGGATTCTATACATGTAGGTGTAAATGCAAATACAGGAATGTACAATCGATATTTTCCATTCTGCTAATGTCCAGTCGGATAAAAAACTGTCTGATGAGGTGCTATATTGAGTTTTGTGGTGGAGAAAAGTGCGTTATACCAAATTCATTTTCTGATCAAGACGTAATATGATAAAGTAAAATCGGACAGTTTGTTTATATGTTTTATTTTGTTCTGATAATCAGGGTTATTCAGGTGACCATTGAAAACGGAACAACATTGACTATTGACTGTCGATCAATTATTGCCAACTTTTCAACGTTGACTAAAATTTCCTATTCGGGTGACCATTGAAAACAAAACAACGTTCACTGGAAATCAAAATTGTTTATTTTTCAACGTTGTTTTAATTTTCCTATTCAGGTGACCAACATGTATTGAATTTTTATCAACCTCTTGTACAAACACTGTTGGTTATTTGGCAAGTAGATTTGGTACTTGCTATCAGCTATTCAACGTTGTTTGTCAGTAAAATAGCGAATAATGGTTTTATTCTGCTAAATGAATGTTGCCAATGATGATGAAGAAAGGTAAAGAAAAAGTTTTCACAAAAAGAATTCCTATTTTTGGAATAAATCAAATAATAATAATAAATGGCTTTATATTTATCTTAGGGATGTCTAGCAAAGTTATCCTTCCATATTCACATTACAGAACAGAGTTTTGAGGAAGGAATTGAGGGATCAAAGCGATCCTTTAAATATGAATGAGAATCAATTTTGTGTATCGCCTATCAAGGGACATGGTGAGTCAGTTGATCGAGACTCTGGAACCTCACTTACCTCAAGGAGTGAGGGAGGAATTATTGATCTCTAACAAATTGAAAGTAAATATTCTTGTTTAACAGAATTTATTTTTGTCATTCCTGTAAAAAAAAGTTATATGTAAATTAAATAAACTTATATGAAACTTTACTTTTCCACTTCACTGTTTCCCTATATTTTGGTACTATAACAAAAGTTGATTTCTGCTTTCTTTCTGGCTTGTGTAGACCAAGATCAGTAATTTTCATGCCAACGATTATCAACTTATTCAGAATACTTAGTAGCCAATTTTCCAAGTTAGGTATTCCTATTATATATTATACCTATTTCTAGTAGGTACCTGAATATTTCTCTAGCTTTTTTTATGGTTTCACTAGTCCATTCCAGAAAAGTCTATTGAAGAGACAAACCAAAATGACCAAAATTCTCCTGCCATACCTTATGCCATTCTTTTTGATTTCTCATTGGTCCCTTCAAAGTGTTTAATTCATTACACATTTTAGCAAATTCGTCATCCAGAATTTTTCCCCCCACTTTGAATTTTTCTAAGTATTGGAGGTATACTTTGTATTGCTCTGCACTGTTTTTTTTAGATTTCGCTTCAAAAATGAAACATGTTCATTGATTTTCAAAAACATGTATTGAAATCAAATTCTGGTACAAACTAGTCGTTATTCCTGTGAATAATTTTAAAACAAATTCAGATATAAATAATAAAGTCTCTATTCTCCTTATGATATACAACAAACACATTTCAGGTATTGCTCCTCACAGAGCTTCATTTAAAATGAAAGTTAGTTTAAATGAACCCTCTCGTAAATATCACAAAATCTATGAATACTACTGGCCACATTATCAAGTGCTCTGGCAATATTTTCCAGTCCTTTTCTCTCCATCTCCTGTCCATCTTGATATGCAGTGAGCAGAGGATTTTGGGGCGATTTTTCTGTTTTTGTGGAACTGTTGGTGCCTCCACTTGAATCACCGAAATATCTTCATTTTCAGATAGTCTTTCCTCAGTTTCACACATTGTTGCCTCATCTGCAAGTACAAATTCAGCAGCAGCTGCAGTTACTCCTTCAGTATCTGATACACCAGCTTCCCTAATTTCTTCCAGCTTCAGGCAGTTCAAAACCTGCCACAGCCACTGATCCCGTTAGCTATAAGATCTTTTTCTCCAGGCTAGTCAGTTCTTTTTTCTCCCTAGCCCTTTTACTGACCTCACTTTTCCACTCACGAAATACCTGTAATATGAGAGTAATAAAAATATATTCTCTTCATACCACACAGATTATTATAATTCACTCACCTTTTTCCAGTCATGACTTCTAAAGTGGGGCCATCGCCAGTGGCGTTTAATTCCTCAGTCATTTTCCCGTATTTCTGATTTTTTTTTTGGGGTCATCCCAAGGGTTTAATTTACCCATTCTCAAAATGTATTTTTTCTTCCAAGCAGTTCACGTATATTTGTAAAACGAAACGAATCGTAAATTCGTAAACAAAAACAAATTCCAAAAAAAGTCAACATGAAGTTAGCGCCAAAGCATAATTTAGGTGTTCCGTGAATAAAATAGCCAACATCAACCCCATTGTTATTTCAACGTTGAAAAAGAGTCATCGTTGGGAATGAGTGGTCACCTGAATAGGTTACTTTGCTCAACGTTGAAAACATGCATTGAAAAGTAGTTGGCAATTAATCAATGTTGCCTCGTTTTCAATGGTCACCTGAATAACCCTGAATATGTGTGTTCCCTGGTGGCATCACTGAATCCTTATCCGAAGTCCTCTATTCTAAATGAGGTCTCATTTCTATTTCATCCGCAAGGAAATTTCGTAGAAGGGCAAATCTCTAGAAAAATCGATATACTCATCAAATTACCTTTCAAATAAATGGAAAAAAAATAGAAAACCTGCCCTGCGGACTCTCAAACATCAATCAGTTTTGACATAGTTTTATGTCAAGTCAAATAATGAATGCATCTCTTGTCTCGCTCTATTCCTCTTATTAGAAACGTATAGACAACTGAAAATCAGATGTACCAACTTAAAACTGGAAACAAATGTCAGCCATGGGAGCGGGGCTATTTTGTAATCATTGGAATATCGGCCATGTTCATTTTACTGTTGCACAAAAGCACAAAACCACAGTATTATGAATGAAGCATAATACTGTGACAAAACTTGTTTTGTGGTCTGTTGTCTGAAAAGTGAAAGGATGAGTAACCAAAGCAGTAGCCACAAATTTATTTAATTTAAAATTTTAGAAGTGGCCTTGTACATCAAAGAAAAAATAAATAGTGTGAATATGGAAATTCAAAACAATGAAAATTTGGATCTTAAGGAACTAGCATTGTTGAAAATTCATTTTGGAGAGGAACTTCTGGATCTAATTGAAGGTTTCAAAACCATTGAAGGATCTCAAAAATTAAGCAGGAAAATTGGCCAAGAATTGAAATTTTTAAGAAAGGTAAGTAACCCTTCCATAGAAATAGTTCATATTAATCAATATAAATATTTTGACTTCAGTGAGATACATTCTAGGCCTATAAAAACAATTCTATTAAAAAAGAACACCTGCAGTGCTCAAATCTGACACATTTCTCTGCTCTGGTAGATACTCTCAAAGATGTAGAACACTGCCAAAGCATAAACAAAGTTTTTATAATGGAAGACCGAAAAATAAACGTGGATATAATAAGTGATGGTGGATTGACCTGGATTAAAGTTATTGCTCGAAATCCAAAATCTTTAAGCCAGATTTGTATGGGAAATGGTAGTTATGGAGTTAAAAGTATTATTGATCAAGCAGAAGAATACGTCAAGTGTGCAAGGCTCTATCCATGTTTATTTCAAACGCCTAAGGTACAAGAAATTTTAGAGTGTCTGTATATGTATTAGCTGTTTAATTCAAAGTTTTCTGATATTCCAAGAAAAGGTAACATTGTAATATAAACAATTATTATACAGAGAAAATCCAATAAACAATATAGTATGAATGTTTTTTTAGAGGTATACACTACCAGAAATTTACTAACATGAATGTTTTTCAGATAGTTTTTGTATTCACTAATGGAATAGGTAGCCATATTGCTGCCAAACTTGAATCTTATGGAATTGGTGTTAAAGGAGACAGATTAAGTGATTTTCCTCTTAGTTTAGAAAGTAGCTCGGAATCAAGTGATTCTGATCAAGATGACTTACTAGAAAAAGAACTAGCAAATATAGCAGATTTATCCACCAAGAATATTGGTAACATCACCAAAGTGAACCTCGATGTTTCGGCAATGTTGGCCTACTGTAGTTCAGTAACAAACGGTAGTGCTAAGTCATTAGATTTTGATGTGCAGGTTTTGAAGCAGCAAGCTGAATGGGAAAGATTGCGACCCCAAAAACCTATACTTGATACCATTTTTGAAGGCAAAACACTGTACTGCTGTGAGACGGCAAGGGATAACTTTTTAAATATTGTTGAAACTGTAGGAGGACCTGGTGAAAAAGTTAGAGCACTGCAGCTACTGAATAGGCTGGTTGTTTTACCTGATGATGCAGACTTCAGGCAGATAGAAAATGATCAGAAGTTTCATGAAATATCTGAAAAAGTTCAATACAGTGATGAAAAAATATTGAAACCAGGGGGAAAAATTAAAGAGAGGTCCTTAGTAATTTTTACATTTGGTGATCGAATTCAGGCAGTCACTGTTACTGCTAATGATGGGTTTGTCAGAGCTGCTAAACAGCAAGTAAGAATCTAGGTTTTTCAACATCTTAAGTAAATATACCACAAGCAAATTATATTACTCCTTATATCTATAAAATCCAGTAGGATGTCTTGAATAATCTTTAACATTCATAAAGTAATATCAAAGATTTATGGAACATTTGCTTCCAAAATTTTGCAGCTGTATTTACAGTAGAATTGGGCATAATGTGAACTTGGCAAGAAAATCTATGAAAAACTTCAAATAAATTATTTTTCAAAATAAAAGATTACTTATCATTGAACTCAATGTCTGAAACTCATTCAAATTGATTCTGAAAGTAAATTCCTGGAAACAATACAGTTGTAGTTTGTAAAATTCATGAGTAACTGATTTTTTTTAAAAATTAGTTATTAACCAATAAACTATCAATCTTAGAGCATGATTTACAAATTTACATCTGATTTCTATATCAAAAATGAAATCTCCCCCTTATGAAAAACGATTTTAGATGTTGACTTTGAATGCCAATTTTCAACATTCCATTTGTAGTACTATTGTTCATTATAAATTTGGTTACATCTTGTTGTTATGGATCCCACGTTGCATCAACCCCTATTAAATATTTTTTTCCAAGAATTTCAGTAATTGATAATGTAATCTTTTATCTTGCAGGGCATCAATTTTGTAGTTTTCATCCATGAATCCAGAGCCCTGACAGAACAGAAAGAGAAAGTGAAAGCAGTGCCACTCAGTAAATAATATTATATTAAGTGCCTTTTAATTTATTTATTATAGAATAAAAAATTATTATATTTCAATTGTTTTTTCTGCAAATCACATCATGAAGTCATGTAGTTCAACTGGCTGCACCATTATTAGCAATCCTTAAAAGTCTTCAAGAGACTTGAATGAGTTAAGAAAGTCACATACACTTTAAAAGTTATGGTCTTATGATAAAACTAGCTTGCTAAATGAAGAGTAACTGCAAATAATAATTCATCTTTATATTATTGCTTATTTTCAAATAAGGTTCTTTAATAAAAAATAATTTGAAAGATCAGGACCAGTCAAAATTCCATGCATTATTAACAGTTGGTGCAAATATATTCTTGTCTCTCACATTTCATAACTTGAGGAGAAGAGAGAATTTTCATGTATTTTTAAATTGTGGTCTAACTCCACAGCACTGACTACTGAGACATTATTGAGGGTATGGGCTCCTCAACTCTTCAACCAGTCTACCTTTAAAGTACTTGAGTACGAATTCTCTTAATTAGAACCAATAGTACTGAAAATTTTCAAAAGAAATACTCGGAACTAACAGTCTCTTCCTATAGTTTGTAATACAAATTATTGTAATATATTTATTGTCTGATTCACTCTAAAATAATTTATTTTACGAAATACAATGATTCAATAACACAATACTCTAATTTACATAACAATCACGGAACTAGGTATTTATATTCGACTTTCACTTCACTCTGACTCTAACTGCCCCGTCTGTCTGCTGCGTAGTTATTTTATACCCACTGCTAACTTCTTAGTATGTTCAGGAAATTTCACGTGAAGCCTCGAATCGTCCAGATTCTTTTCGTTGCAAGCGCATCGACAGTCATTCGCTGATTACGTGATTGATCAGGTCCGGCATCGCCCGCAGCTTCGCCACATTGCCCCCTTCTTAGAGATATTTCGTCCCGAAATGCCATCCTTGGAGTGTGTTGATATTTGCAGGATTCCCCATATCTGCACCGTGAAGTTCGATGGAAGTAACACTCCACAGTTTTCATGTTAGGTCGTGGAATAGGATTACAGCAAACCAAAATTTGGATGCCGCTGGTTCGGAATATCGTCTCCTACATACTTCTTATAACTCTCCAATCCAGTCCATCAATACCACAGGATAATTTTGGGATTGCCAAGTCCACCAGATTCTGGTCCACCATCGTATCTCTCAGTTGGGTGAGGCTCCTCCAGACATCTTCATAGGACGGTTTATCTTGGGAATGCTTCTTGGTAACCAAGTAGTAGATGTTCCTCTGGCCCTTCTTCAGCTGTAGCACACCTCCAATTTCTGGATTCTGTTTCCGTAGTGTTTGGAGTTGGCCAAATTTCTTGGAGAACACTACAGCGATGCCTCTGGACATTCGAAGATCTTCTGCGACGCAGTGTGCTAGGGCGTAATCGACTGGCACTTTGAAAAGGTCCCGTGGCTCCTCTCGAGTTACCCCGTGTGACATGTCCATTTGAGTATTAGGACATGAATTTCTGGAACGTCATCGCATCCTCTGGTGGTCTGAGGGTGCGGACTTGGTCATGGTTTCCAGCGTAAGGGGCCAACCTGTTGAAATGAACGACCCTGGGTTTACCTCTGGGTGGCTTGTGGATTCGGTAAAGAAGGACATTTATCCTCTTGATGATCTTGTACGGACCTTCCCATGAATTCTGTAATTTCGGTGACAGGCCACGGCGACGCATCGGGTTGTACAGCCAAACTAGGTCACCAACCTGAAATCCTCCAGCATCGGCATTGATGTCATAAGTCGCTTTCATTCGGTCGCTGGCACTCTGGATGTTCAAACGAACTCGTTCGTGGATGTCCTCCATTCGCTGCCGGAGTTTGCTGACGTAGTCCTCTCCCGCGGTATCCTGTCCTGGTGGCATCCCAAACTTTAGGTCACAGGGAAGTCGCAGCTCTCGGCCCATTATGATACTTGCAGGGGTTTGGCCGGTCGACTCGTGTACTGCGGAACGGTAGGCCATCAAGAACAAATGGAGATACTGGTCCCAGTCTTTTTGATGGTCAGAGACTACCTTGGACAAGTGGCGATTGATAGTCCTGTTCATCCGCTCAACCATTCCATCGGACTGTGAATGTAGAGCTGTGGTTCTCGTCTTTCGGATGTTCAGCATCTGGCACATTTCTTGGAACAAATTGGATTCAAAATTTCTGCCTTGGTCCGAGTGCAGCTCCAAGGGAACGCCGAATCGACATATCCACTCTTTCACCAAGACGTCCGCGACGGTGATGGCTTCCTGGTTGGGCAGGGCATAGGCTTCGGCCCACTTGCTGAAATAGTCCATAGCCACAAGGATGTATTTATTTCCGTGATCTGATACGGGAAACGGGCCGGCGATGTCAATGGCGAATCTTTCGAATGGACTACCTACGTTATACTGACGCATCAGGGCCTTGGGTCGTGTCCGAGGTCCATTGCTGGCAGCGCAAACAGCACACTTTCTGCACCAGTCATTTACATCAACTTGACAATTGACCCAATAAAACCGTTGCCTTACTTTCTGCAGGGTCTTCGTCACACCCAGATGTCCTCCAGCAACTCCATCATGGATCTCTCGGAGTACCTTCTGCCTTCTGTTCTTGGGCACCACTATCTGACGTCTGTCTTCCCCACAATCTTCGGACTCCAATACACGTTTCAGGACCCCATTGTCCAGGGTAAGGGAATTCCATTGGGCCCAGTAGGATTTGACTGCTGGGGAATATCTTGCGATTTCCTGCCATGTCGGTCTTTGATTACTCTTTTTCCAGCCGACGACTAAACCAAGATCTGGATCGCTTTCTTGGTCTTTCTGGACCTCGTTGTCATTCCAGTTGTTGTCAACTGCTGTGGTTCTACAAATCGCTGCTTCCTTCTCTTCTGCTCGTCGGCAGTGTGAGCAGTCGTCTGGGCATGGTCTCCTTGACAGGGCATCTGCGTTCTTGTGGCCACTACCTGCTCGATGTTCTATCTCGAAGTCGAATTCTTGGAGTCTTTCGATCCAACGTGCTACTTGGCCCTCCGGGTTTTTGAACTGTAGGAGCCATTTAAGGGCTGCGTGGTCGGTCCTTAACAGGAATCTTCTTCCGTACACGTATTTGTAAAAGTGTTCTACTCCCTTGACAACAGCCAACAATTCTCGTCTGGTGACACAGTAGTTACGCTCCGGTTTACTGAGAGTTTTACTGAAGTATCCAATGACCTTCTCTTGTCCATCCTGGATCTGGGACAATACAGCTCCAAGTCCCACGATGCTGGCGTCCGTGTCCAAAATGAATTTTCCACTCGGAAGGGGATAACTCAGAATCGGTGCGTTGATCAGTGCCCCCTTCAGCTTTCTGAACGAGTCTTGGCACTCTTCGGACCACTGGAACTTTGTTTGACCTTCCATGAGCCTGGTCAGTGGTTTAGCGATGTTGGCGAACCCTAGCACATATCGGCGATAATATGTGCACAAACCAAGGAAACTACGTAGTTGGTGTATGTCTTTCGGAATAGACCACTCCTTCACTGCTTTGATCTTCTCGTCATCTACTGCTACTCCGTGCCCAGAGACAACATGGCCAAGGTAATGTACTTCTTTTTGGAACAGGTGGCATTTCTTGGGGCTCAGCTTCAGTCCAGAGTTTCTCAGTCGCAGGAATACCTCCTCCAGGTTTTTTACATGGTCTTCGAACGATTTGCCAACCACAATAATGTCGTCGAGATATACCAAACACGTCCTCCATGAAAGTCCTTTCAGAACCGTCTCCATTAATCTCTCGAATGTGGCTGGAGCATTACAAAGCCCGAATGGCATAACGGTGAAATGCCACAGTCCTGAGCCGATGGTGAAGGCTGTCTTTTCTCTATCTTCTGGAGCCAGTTCTACCTGCCAGTATCCACTCTTCAGATCGAGGGTCGAGACAATCGTGGAGCCGGCCAACGTGTCTAGGGTGTCGTCTATTCTCGGAAGAGGGTAACTGTCTTTCTTCGTCACGTTGTTCAGTTGACGATAGTCTACGCAAAAGCGTGTTGATCCATCTTTCTTCTTCACCAGCACGACTGGAGAGGACCATGGACTGTCGGATGGTTCAATAACTCCATCTTTCCCCATATCACTGACTATTTTGTCAGCCTCCTCCTTCTTGGCGAGAGGAAGTCTTCTAGCTGATTGTCGGATTGGTCGGGCATCCCCAGTATCAATTTTATGTTGAACTACATTCGTTCGACCCCCTTTTCCTTGTCCGGTATCGAAGATGTCTTGGTACTTCTTGACTAATTCTCTCAATCTGGGCTGTTGGGCTGGTTTAATGCCCTTGGAAGAGAGGGTAACCAATTTTTCCAGTTCCGCTGCCAGGTTGTTCTCTTGACTAACAGTACCGTGTACACTCCTGATCACAGAGGAAATTGACGAGCAGTGCCCCAAAACAGTTCCTTTCTTCAAAGTCACTGGGTAATAATTGACATTCATTATCCTTACTGGCACAATTTTATCAGCACGCAACAAAGTCTTGCCTAGTGCAATCCCTCGTCCAATTTTCTCATCATGAAGCTTGGGCTCGAACATAACCACGCTTCCATTGCTCGCACCTCCATCCAAGCGAGCCTCCAGTATGGTCTCAGCCCTCTCGGGTACACTTAAATCTTCAGCCAGCAGAACACGAATCATCTCATTTCTTCCATGTAGCACCAGCTCTTCTCCGTTCACTCGTAGGACGCCATCTTTGAAGTTCAATTCAAACCCTCTGGAATTCATGATGTCCATTCCAATAATTGCATCGTCCTCAATGTCCGCTACTAATGCCCGATGTTTCACTTTCGTGCTGCCTAGAAACAGTTCAATCGGTAGCTCTCCATGTACAGTGGCCGACTCTCCTGTTGCTGTGCGTAGCTTCCAGGATGATGGTTCCATTCTGTCTGATGTCTTAGTAAAAGCAGGCCCAAGGATTGTCCTAGTCGCACCTGTATCCAGCAGCATTGCGCAAGGATTGTTGTTGATGAAACCGTCTACGAAGGCTCCTTTGTTCTGTCGTTGGAGGACAGCGACATATGCGTTGTTCACCGGGGCTTTCTAGAAGTTTGTCTTGAAGTTCTTCCTTCAAACTATTCGAATTTTCTAGCAGTTTTGCTTCCAAATTCTTCGAACTTTCTTGAAATTCTTCTTTCAGACTATTCGAATTTTCTAGCAGCTTTTCTTCCAGATTTTTCGAACTTTCTTGAAGTTTTTCTTCCAGATTTTTCGAATTTTCTAGCAGCTTTTCTTCCAGATTTTTCGAATTTTCTCGCAGTTTTTCTTCCAGATTATTCGAATTTTCCAAAAGTTTTTCTTGAAGTTTTTCTTGCAGACTTTTCGAATTTTCTTGAAGTTCTTCTTTCAAAGTACTCATCATGGAAGTCATATCCATTCCAGAAACTTCGAATAAAAATGTTTCTGGATCCTCGCCCTCCTGGATTAATCCCTCAGAAAGTCTTGCCTGAAGCACGGCCTTTTTACCACTAGTATCAAGTTCCCTCTCCTCCATTTCTTGCTTCAATTCCGCAACCTTCAATTCAACCAGGCGAACTTTCCTCGAACACATTTTGTCTTAGTCTATGTCTATTTCACGGGTCACCAGTCTATTATTATTATTATTGTCTATCTCACACAGTCTATTTCCCGGACACTAGTCTATTACTATTATTATTGTCTATTTCACACAGTCTATTCCACGGCCACCAGTCTATTATTATTATTATTGTCTATTTCACACGCGAAAATAATTGTCCGAAATACACAAACTTTCTACTTACACGAACACTCTGAATTTAAAGATCGCACTTCTAACACCAAATGTAATATATTTATAGTCTGATTCACTCTAAAATAATTTATTTTACGAAATACAATGATTCAATAACACAATACTCTAATTTACATAACAATCACGGAACTAGGTATTTATATTCGACTTTCACTTCACTCTGACTCTAACTGCCCCGTCTGTCTGCTGCGTAGTTCTTTTATAACCACTGCTAACTTCTTAGAATGCTCAGGAAATTTCACGTGAAGCCTCGAATCGTCCAGATTCTTTTCGGTGCAAGCGCATCGACAGTCATTCGAGGTCATTCGCTGATTACGTGATTGATCAGGTCCGGCATCGCCCGCAGCTTCGCCACATTATCATTGAATGAATTGACATGTCAACATTGCCTAATTCTCTCTCAATTCGTTCATCCTTGATTGTTTAATCTCGTACCATAAGCCTAGGAGTTTTTACATATGTGATCTGCATACGTATGAAAGTCTTGAAACAGGTTGTTTAAAGATGGAAAATCACTAATCAGTTTAAACATACCAGAACCGACGTTGATCAACGGCTAACGCCGGATAAAGGGGACTTGGGGTCGAAAAATGTGGAAGCCCCTCAATGTTCTTTATATTCACGTGTATAAAAAACGAACAAAAAGTCAGTAAAAGCATCACTCAATAATTATAACAGTATATTATGCAACAAGTGTTATAACGTCCCTTTGGTCACGAGTATTTCAAACAAAAGCGTAGCGGAGGAAGTGTTTAAAAACGGAGAGTCTAGAGGAGTTCATAATCGTGTTACATACTAAACTTTTTCTACGAACTCGGTAAGACAAACTTTTGTATTTTTTTTATGTTACAAATTGACGCTCAGTTTTGGTTTTCGTGTCGGGAATGTGCACTAGTGGTGCTGTATTGATGTTCTCAACATGAGTTATTTCAATTTTCCTTAACTCTTCTCTCCAACAGCTCGCACATTTCCAAACAGTAGCCCAAACTAAAAATAATTCGAAGGAATTGAGAAACATGATCATAAAGCTATGCAACTAAAAAGACAAGGGTGTAATGTTGGTTGCATATACGTGTAGTCCACTGAATCCCTGCGCAGAAGATTTTTTGTCTATATGTCAAACTTTTCCTACCTTTTTTACACTAACGTTTTCTACTCAATTTGTGAAAATTTTTGCCATAAATATAAAGGATGATCTTTCGAGCTTCAGGTGAAAATGTTTAAATTTTGTTGTTGTTAAAATTGTTTTTTCCGTTAACCAGCTGTCGTCCCCTTACGAACGGCAGCCCTCAAAAGTCGAAACTTGTGCGAGCCAAGGATTAACGAGGTCTTACCTTTTAACGTGCGATTCCTAGCACGATCCGAGGAGAATATCGAAAGGAGGTCCGTAGGTCACCCATCCAAACCACGGCCACGCATAGCATTGCTTGGCTTCAGATATCGGTGAACCGGCGCTCTCCGTTCGAGCTATCCCCGCGAATGATATCAAAATTCAATGTTTATTGAAGTGAAATGGTATAATCTGACTTACATACTACCTCTGTAGGCATTTGTTTTTCATAAGTTTTGAATTAGTATATTATTATCAATATTATGTCAAGGGTCGAGAAAATAGGATATTTTTCCGTACGCGTACAAGTTCCCGTGGCAGCCGCAGCCGAACGCGCGTGCAAGCTCGGAAAAAGCATTTATGGACGTGTAATAAACAATATTTTTCATTCACAAATTATCCCCATTTATTTTGTGTTTCCATTATACCTATGTACCTGAAAAGGGCAGTAATTTTGCACTTACTTTTGCCGCTCCACGTTATATTTCTTACTTTGATGAATTTTTTTAAAAATATCCAAAAATTGTCACAAAACAATTGTTATTTAGCCCTAAGTAAATATACAAACAATTTGCGATATCTAGAGAACTTTCAATAACATACTATTTTATTTTGACATGTTAGTAGGCAGCTAATGACACTAGCGCACCGTAAAATTTTCCGTGCGGGCTCACGGGAAAAGCCCACTTTTGGTGCGCTAAATAAGCATTTAAATATAGAGCTTTCAGACAGGTATAATGAAATAGTATATTACATTACGAGTGCGGAAAGTGACATTTTTGTGAAAAATCACTTTCGCACAGGTAATGTACACTATTTTTCCTACGACCTCCTATTTTATTAAACAATATGTAAATATCAGATCGTGTATATTGAGTTGCATGACTAATCTTACGTTTTATTTGTCTATGTCTATGTTTGAATATTGTTTCTATAAAAAGTGCACATGCATTTACAAATACTTTTATAGTGAAATAAAGAAATAACGATAATTAACATTCTTAGCTTTTTAAATTTTCAAATAATCTGACCGCGCCTGGTTCTCTGGTTGCCTATCTTAGACACACAGATAGTTCGTATTAAAAGCAACTACTGAAATAATGATGAAGATATTATTATTACTATCATTATTCTTTTGTTTTTTTCTAAATTTTCGATAAGGAACATTGTCCCGTTGGATTCATGACTCTATCTCTTCAAATAAAAAATTTAGGTCCGCTGTGTATTTCGAATCGTAGATAATACAACTTCCTAAGAGGTCGTTGTATAATTATAAATTTACAGTTTTAAGCTTTCGTTGCTATCACTTAATTACTTGAACTCCAAAAATAGCTAAATTTTGTTTTAATAAAATTAAAATACAAGAAATATAATTACATTAATGTAAATCGACTTACACGATATAAGTACATATCTCTGATAACGTTAATTCAAATCTGAATCAGCTTAGTTGGAAGAGTATCCGGTATGATGACCGTTGTGGATTCGATTCTCGGCATCAATTAATAATTACATCTGTAAATGTTACAGGATTCACGGTTTTGGCGGCTTATTGACAGCCGTGCGGAAAGTTACTTTCCTCACTAGTGCGGAAAGTAGTTTCCGCACGCGTGATGATAAAGGTCATTTTCCATGGAAGTAGAGAGTGCGATTTATGTTACTTTCCTATGTGATCGTAGGAAAATTATAGTTCGGTTTCACAGTTTTGGCTATTAGAATGCATAAATACATTTTTAGAGCTATGCAAAAGTAAAAGGAGATGAAATAAATCAGATGTTGATATGTATGAAACGAAATATATTTTAGGCTATATTTTTTTACAAAAACTATTTCTGTATCATCTACATCTTTTGTCTAGAAATTTTAACAAGGGGCAACGAGGGCTTTTTTATGTTTTGGTGTTCACAAAGAAGAAAATCCTGTAAGGTACAGGGTTATTCACTATAAATTACATCATCGTTATTATTGCCTACAGAAAAAAAAGTTAAACGTAAAAGTTCTGTGCTTATGACCAAATTTTGATAAAATGCTATCAAAAATACAGAGGCGTGCAGATTTCAGGGGATACAAATTTTTTAATATTTTTTTTTTCAGATGGGATACCCTGTATATGATTGAATTTTTGGAATGGTCTTTTTTTCCTGATTTCAAAAATATACCATATGTTACCCCTATCTTATAACGTTTTTGAGTTATTAGAGGTGAGGAAGAAAAAGTTCAAATATTGAAAAATTGAAAACAAAAAATGTATTTAGGAAATTTAAATAACCTGATGAGTCATAAAAGATGTTCAATATGCCCACCATTACTGTCAATCCATAATTGATAACGTCTTCTTATATTTATAAAGTGCATTGGAAATTGCTTCATTATTGACATTCAGATTCATTATTTCAAGTCGAATCGTGTCTTTAATTAATTGAATATTACTATTGTTGTTATTAACAATGTCTTTTAGAAATCCCCAGAAAAATTAATCTATAGGGGTCAAGTCTGGACTGTTAGGTGGCTATGTAATGCTTCCATTATTTCCGATCCATATTGGGAATACATTATTCAAATGTTCTTGAACGGGTAGGATATTATGAGGGATTGTCCCATTCTTTCCCACGACCTTCGATTTTTCCTATTGAAAACTCCTGCCGTGGAAAAAGATGACTCATCGTCCATAATATTTTAGTTAGATAATCGGTATCTGCATTCAAGTTTTGAATCATCTGTTGGCAAAATTCCAGCCTTTTCCTCTGTTAAAACTTGCACGGGTAAAATTTTATATGGTTTGTAGTTGTGTTTTTTCAACGTATTTTGGAATAACAATTACCTCATTGATCTGCTATATTCTTTATACTACATTCAGAATTTTCTAAAAAATAATGCAATGTTTAAAAATGTCTATTCGCGAATTAATATGTATAGGCTTACCTTCGAAATGAAGCAGTATATATCTAGCTGTTCTTCCTGGTTTTCTTGAATAACACGCTTTTTTCTACTGAAACTGAAGGTGATTCACCTTTTGGTAAATATTTTTGAATGTATTCTCTGACTATGTTGGACGATTTGGATACAATACCCTATATGCTCTTTTTGCTGCACGTTTATTATTGTTGTTTTGTATATAACAAGTATATATTTGAACTTTTTTTTCCTCACTGTTAACCATCTTGATTACCTATTCTGCTAAAGAAATGTCACTAAACAAAAATAATATAGTTGTCATTTCCATAGCTTACTTGAAAAATATTAACTTTCATAGAATAGGTATTTACAGTAATAACTAATCTAAGTGGGTTTTGGTGAATTCATGCACGACATAACTTGGTCTTAACTTTAGACTGAACTTAAAATTGCCTTAAAAATACTTGTTGGGTGTTCATGCACAACTTAATATAAAGATAATAGACACGAGTGCAGAAAGTGTATTTATTATCTCGGCACTCGTCGTTCGAGCATTTAATTCGGTAGTGTATCTTAATTCAGTAGTGTATCTTAATTCTGAACTGAACGATGGGTTATTTAAATAAATAGAATCATTTCCAGTTCCCGATATTCACAGCATAATTCGAATGAAATAGGCCGTTTCCAGTTGGCAATTTATGATGAATTCTTTCTACCATCTTCCTCTATCTAATAATCATTTTATTTTTCGTCGTCGTTAAGATGTCTAATGAACATGCGCAGAACCTGATTTGCACGAAGAATTTAAAGTTGGCCAACTTATGACTTCCTTAAATCACTCTTAAGTCCTTAAGTCGCGTGCATGAACATTACCATAAAAAATTATAGTTTCATCTTAAGTTTATGATTAAGTTATGTTAAGACTAAAGGTGGATTCATGCAACATCACTAAAACTATAAAATGAATTCAAGTTTTAGATGAATTTTAAATTAAGAATATGACGGTGTTCATGCAGCACCAATTTAATGAAATTAAAATTTAAAACATCTGGTATTCTTTGATCAGAAAACAAATGGTGAGATAAGTGAAGAATACCAAGGTCGAAGACATTACCTACCTCGCTACCTGTACTGTGCATGATCCCTGCAATTTTTCGTCAAGCATTTTCTTCTGCTAACTTATTTTTGAACTCTACATGTCTCTTGACATAAATGAAAGATAACTTATCGATAAGTTCAATTAGGACCATCAGTATCCATTCTACTTCGATTTGCAATTTATTCTTGAAAAAAAAAAACGAGTGGCTGCTGTGAATATTTTCTAATTTATGGAAGAAATTAAGTTCAGATTCGTCGTTCGACATGTGAATATCGATTGTGCTTCAGTGTAAACATAGTGATTGTTTCCTGTGATAACATCGGTAAAAGTAACCTCAGGAAAGCATCTAAGGCTTGATAAGTAAGTGATTTACACTACCGGTGGAATCTACTTCACATATTGTCACTCATATTCGAACAAAATTAATTTCAACAAAATAATTCCCTAACCTATACGTGTGTACAGCTGTTCCATTATCTGCCTACACATACCCTAAATTTAACATGGCCAATTGCCATGCGTGCACGAAATCGATCTCCGCTTCGGATCGACAAGTGATCAATTGTTCAGTATGCCGTTCCCTCTGGCACGGTGTTTGTGCTCGCCCGCAACCTGCGGACATCGCTACAGATACGCTCACGAATTGGAAGTGCGAGAACTGCTCTGCTTCTTCACACGACACACCAGATCTCAGCACACAACGTTTCAATGCCATAATGACCCAACTATCTGCACTCAACAATTCGATAACTACTACCAATACTAAGATAGAAGATCTGACGGCGACAATTGCAACCCACTCAAATAAAATCGAGGCCTGCGTCGAAGAAATAACCAGCTTGCGCGTTGACAATAATTCCTTACACACAAAAATTACAACGCTTGAAGACGAGCTGGTCAATCTGAAAAATAATTCTTTCGAAATGCAAGCTGAAATTACTAATAGAATCAGTAGAGAAAAAAATATTTTAATTATGGGTTTGGCCGAGAATAATCCCACTGAAGATCTCACTTCAGCAAATGAAATTATTAACCAGATTACTAGTGGTATCACAATAAAAAATTCTCAACGTTTGGGTAAAGTACCAACAGAGGGAAGAAAACGCCCACTGAAAGTTACGTTAGCTTCCTTTGAAGATGCCCTGAATGTTCTCAGAAACAAGTCAAAATTATCCCGCGACTCGTTTCCCAATATTTCTATAAAACCAGACTCAACGCCTGCTCAGATAAAGTATCTGTCTGACCTTAGAAACGAACTACAAACCAGAATTCAAGCTGGAGAGAAAAACCTCACCATCAAATATTCCAACAGAACCCCAAAAATAACTGAAATCGACAAAACCAAAAGACCGAGAGAAGAGACGACACCCCCAAAAAGGAATCAAGGTTTCAAAGTTCTCAGACCCTTAGAATCAACATCCAATACTCACAACAAATAGCAACCACTCAATATAGTATTTTGGAACTGCCAAGGCTTTTCAAATCTGGAAGAAGTCTCTACCGAGAGCCTGGACTTTGAAGTTCTCTGTATCAGCGAAACGTGGCTGACGTACGAACTAAGTGAATCTCCAAACTACATGTCATCTTTCAACGTCTTGAGCTCTCCTGCACTCAAAGAAAAGTCATTCGGTAGAGCTAGTGGTGGTCTCTCTATTTTCTACAAAAACTATTTTAACGTAACAATTATAGAAAAGAATCCATGGTGGATAATTTGTCTCCTCAATTTTCGTAATTTTGATGTTATAATTTGTTCTGTATATTTGAAACCTTCACTTGATATTGAAATCATTCTGGAAATATTTCAAGAATCTCTATCCGAACTTCTAGAAAAACATCCAGACACTCCCATAGTAATTGGTGGGGATTTCAACTGCAGAATTGCTGAATTAGGCACAATACCGGAAGAGCTCCTTGAAAATTCCAATTTGTTTGAAAACAGGCTAAGCGTTGATAAAATTCTTAATACACGGGGGCGTAATATCTCAGAGTTCATGTACATCAACTCATTCTCTCTACTAAACGGCAGAACTTCTCTCGACCGACCTGCTCAGTACACCCATGTTAGTAGTCTTGGCAACAGTGTTATAGATCTCGTATTCATTAACAACTCTCATATTTCCCTCGTAGATAACCTTTATGTTTCGGAGAAAATAACCCTTTCCGACCACTTTCCAGTCTCTCTGAGCTTAGCTTCTGATTTGCTGTACAGAGGCCACAGGGGAGAGATCATTTCTCATAGGAAAAAAAACATGAAGTGGGATAGTCTGTGCTCGTTGGAGTATAAAATCACAATGCAGCACTCAGAGAGGGTTTTTTATACTCCAAATGTCCAGATCTGCTATGACAGTTTTTGTACAGCTATCTTAGAAACAGCCACTGCCTTGAACTTAACGAGGGAAAATAATCCTCAGCCCTCCGCGAAACATAACAAACCATGGTTCGACAAGGAATGTTCGAACATGAAAACGAAAGTGCGAAGAGACTGGAAATACTGGAAGAGAGATAGTTTTTCAACTGATTTTAAAAATGAATTCCTTTCTTCGAAACGCTCTTACAAAAATCTATTGAGAACTAAACGGCAAAACTATGAATTAGAAATTACAAAGGCCTTATCGAACTCTAAAGACTCCAAAACATTTTGGGCAACTCTAAAACGTTATCGCTCTAACCTTTCACGGTCGCTTCTCCCTACTAATGTATGGGAGACTTTTTATAGCAATATATACCCCCAGAGGATTGTTGACTTAACAACGTATTTTGATGCAAGACACCCCACACTTGATTGCTCTATTACAACTACTGAACTTTATGCAGTGCTCAACAAGTGTAAAAACAACAAATCACCAGGCTGTGACAATATTTCATACGAGTTTCTGAAAAATCTTCCACACAACTGGATTCTTTACATAACAACCCTTTTCAACAATATTTTAGAAACTGAAACGATCCCAAATAGCTGGTCTGAAGTGCTCATGACTATGATCCACAAAAAGGGGCCTTCCGCTGACCCAGCCAATTACAGAGGAATCGCATTAGTTAATTGTCCAACGAAGCTCTTTACCCAAATCCTCCTTGAGAGACTAACTTCATGGACGGAAGAAAACGAAATATTGCCCGAATCCCAGTCAGGTTTTCGTAGGAATCGTGGTTGCATTGACAACGTGTTTACACTCTCTTCTGTTATTCAACTTCACCTTAGACTAAAGAGACGGAAAGTATTTGCAGTGTTCATCGACTTTAAGAGGGCGTTTGACTCGGTCAACCACTCGCTGCTATGGCAAAAACTTTACTGTCAAGGTGTGAGCTCTAAATTTCTGAACACATGCAGAAATATATATGAGTCAGCCTCTATGAAAGTTATATCGGCCGAAGGACTTACCAAATCATTCGACGTCACATGTGGTGTTCTTCAGGGTGAATCACTGAGCCCTCTATTATTCGCCCTATTCATTGCCGACATCGAACAATATTTTCGATCTAGGGGGATAAAAGGCATAAACATTGATAATAAAAATGATCTCCTGATGCTACTTTACGCAGATGATTTGGTAATTATGGCGGACTCTGAAGTTGACCTAGGAAGAAAATTGAAAACTCTGGAACAATATACCGCTGAAAATTACCTAACAATTAACGTAGACAAAACCAAAATTATATGTTTTTCTAGAGGAGGCCACTACCCAAAAAACCACAGATTTTTCTTGAATAATAACATAGTTGAAATAGTAAACAAGTACACCTACCTCGGAGTCCCCTTTGTAACATCTTCCTTTTTTCGAGAAATGGCAGTAAGCTCATCTGAAAAAGGCAATCAGGCAATAGGGACACTACTCCCAGTTATGGCCAAGACCAAAATTATTTCTTGGCAATCCAGAATCAAACTCTTCGAAGCATTAGTAGTGAGTATACTATCCAACTCCATACCCGTATGGGGACTTAGATACCCAGATATCCTAGAGCGTGTTCAGCTCAATTTTTTTAAACGCCTTTTGCATCTTCCAAAAAATACGGCCGACTACATTGTTCGTTTAGAAACCGGACGTGTAAGCATATCCTACAATATATTCAAATTTACTCTGAGCTGGCTTAGTAGACTCTTCCTAATGGATGATAGACGACTACCAAAACTTTGTTTTCTAAGGCAACTCCGTCTCAGTAACAGCGATGTTCGGTTCAACTGGACACTCCAAGTAAAACAGTACTTTGCATCCATCGACTCGCTAGACATTTGGAATCAACTGAACTTTAATCTTCTCAAAAGCAAAAGAAAATATATACTCTCGGCATACTACCAGAAATTACATTCTAAAGATATTTCCCTATCACAGAATTCAACTTTTCTCTCATTCTACCAGCACTTTACGATCTCCAAATTACCACAAAATTATCTTCAGTTGAATATACCAATTAAAATAATAAGAACGATCGCTCAAATTAGAACTTGTAATAATTTCAGCATAAAATTCACTTACAACGGGTCTTCTCACCATATAAACCCCAATGAAATGTGTACAGCCTGCAATCACGACTCTTACGAAACAATTCATCACCTTATGTTCGAATGTCCGATTTTTTGTTCCATGAGACCTCCAAACTGCTCTTATTTAAACGGACCGGATACTTTGTTAAATGCTCTCGGAAATATTACGCCTTCGATAGCACAAATCACAGCCTCATACATATGGAATATACTGAAACTTCGTTCATTCATTTTGAATGAATGAATTAATGATGAATTTTGTCTGCCATGTATTAGAATATTGTATTCAAGCTAATGTTATGTAATTCACACTGAGAATTATGCTGGGTTAGGGTCGGGTAGCTGTGGCCACTTTTCTTTGCTGGCTACTCTACTGAGGTGATTTCATTTACATTTCCCATTTCTTTAAATTGCACCAGTATTATCATTATTTTTAATTTTTTTATATAGTATCATAGTAGTACTATGTTATTCAACCCACATGTTGTATCATTGTTATATTTTTCCATTATTTTATCTTTGTTATGTATATTAAGCACAACCTGAACTCATTGTCATGAAACTGAAGTTTTAAGAACAATAAATGATTGATTGATTGATTAGTTGAAAGTTGGTCATCTTTTTTTAGTTTTAATGTTGATTTTAATTGATTAGTTTCTTGCGTGAACACCTCCATGTCACTACATTGTTTTATATTCGTAATTTTAATTTTAAATTCATTTAAGTTTGAAGTTATGCTTATATGAATCCACCTTAAGTTACATTCATGAATCCACCATTAATCATCGTCTAATAACTCGAAAACGGTATAAGATAGGGGTAACATATGGTATATTTTTTTACAGGGTGTCCCATTTGAAAAAAATATTAAAAAATTTGTATCCCCTGAAATCTGCACGACTCTGTATTTTTGATAGCATTTTATCAAAATTTAGTCATAAGCGCACAACTTTTACATTTAACTTTTTTTCTGTAGGCAATAATAACGATGATAAGGACTGGGTAATTTATAATGAATAACCCTGTACAAAGAACATCGTAAGGCCGAGAGAAAGTAGGTAGGAATTGGTGTTCATCTTGAATTTTTGCAGGCTGTATGCCCCAGGGAACACCTCCCGTTCCAATGCTTTGCCGTTCGTTGGAAGAACGAGCCCTGGGAAAGAGATGTTCGGAATATCTCCAGTGACAACCGTCATATGCGGCGCAAGATGCAAAAAATTAAGGTTTCCAATTTTCACAAGGTATCAGACATATCCACTTCTTCCACAATTCTTTGACTGTTGAGAAATGAAAAACTGAGGAGCTGAGGTATGGTTTTTCTGGGAATCGTAGTTCAAGATACTCCCTGTCACACAACAAGACATATTCGTATAAATAACAGAGTAGAAATTCTCTCCCGATACAAAAAATGGAAGGTAGGTAACTTCACATTCACACTTGAGTATACCAGTATTTTCTATTGACTTCCAAAAAAACACTTTCACTAATAACTCGATCACACTGTTAGCAACATTTCTTTATATGTATGCAGATCAAACATGACACGGGGGCTTCTGGGCTACTAGTGCTTAAGCAAAAGACTTGTTACGTCACTTTTGTGGGTGGCTTTTCGAAGTTCAAACGGAAACTTTATTTGACAATTTAGTTTAGAAAAACTATTTTGATTAAATTATAAATAAATGGAGCCTTTGACGCTTTCAGAACTCAATGCAAAGTTGAAATTTTCCCAGAAATGTAATTTTGTGACAGCTTTTTCGCTCTAGAGCAAAAAAAACGATCGATCTCCACAAATTTTGTTGAAAACGAACCTATTCTTGCATGATGGAAATTATAGACAATAAATTCATAGCGCTCTTAGTAACTATGGTGGTGCTGACGTTAGCGTAGCTGCCTAGTAAACTGAAGGCCTTGGGTTAGACTTCGACAATCGGTAATTATTTTTTTCTTGAGCAAGTTATTTTTTTAAATTTTGTTAGTGATGTAAATTATTAGATATTTGGATAGCTCATACATTTGGGATTACCATTCAGTGTTAATTTTCTCATAGGTAATATTTTGCAATGTTGAAAGAAGTGTCGATCGTTTTTATGCCTAAGAGCTGCGTTTGTAGAAAAAAGTCATGTTTGTATTTCGAGCACAAAGTGCCATTGCCGCTCTCCAAACTTTCTTTCTCGAGCGGCAATCAATCACTTTGCGCTCTGTACACAAATGCTATTTCTGTTTCATACAGGTCAGGGTTTTTTCCTAGATATGTGTTCTAGCCTATTCACTGTTGTGAATAAATTAACAATGCTAATGAGTCGATGGGGTTAGTGATGTAGCCTACACAGAAAACACCCATCCACCTCTCGTTGAAATTTCTAACAATTCCATAGAGGTTTCCCTCTTAGGGTTCTCTGGCAACTGTGATATTGAAAAATGAATTATTAGTATGTTTTGATGCTTAATCTCCAACTTGAAAGTTATTTGAGCATCAATTGCAGTGAGGGTACTTTGCTCGACGACGGCATTTTGGTGGTCAATGGGACCGAGGCTACCGATCTTGTTCGAGACCGGTAGCACTTACCGCTTGATAGTTACTACATTTTTTGCACGATCCATGCAATTACCAAATTATTTTATTTTGGTTTAATGTCAAAGTGACAATTCTGCTTTCCGATTGGTAAGTAACAGTTCTTACCGACCGGAGCAGAATTGTTACTTTGACATCAAAACAGAATTATTACTTTGACATTATAAAATATCGAAGATTTCTGAACACGACTTACCAATCTGTTAATCTAACCAATAAATACGTTAAATTGACGCATCATGCAAACAAATAATGTTGTATGTGACGGAAGAACCGTTTGACATTTTATCTCTGTTGACAGGGAACAAAATATCACTCTTTAAGAAATTGCTTTTTTCCCCGGTAGAAAAGTGAGTACTTTTTTCTCGGATACATATACACATAAGTGAAGGTCGATATTTAATTTTATAATATTTTATTATACAAAAGTTACATTTCATTTATATCAAAGTACAATTAATAATTGAATGACATGTTCCTTGAACTATTCTGTACATCAGTCGAATTTTATTGTGTTGAAATTATATTTTTTCTGCCATGGACACAACTGCCATTGATGTACCTGGTGGCAAATCGGTTATTATTTTAGCACTGCCATACGTTCTAAACACTTTATAAACTATTTCTGTCCTGTATGCTACCGATTTATCAACATACCCTTCAGCGACTGTTGATGACTTCCAACCGTCATATTTATTTAGTGTCAAGTCTTCCCCAGATTCAACTAAAAGTATAGCAGACGATCTTCGAAATGAATGACCTGGATATGAGTTAGCATTTTCAAGTTGTAAATTCAGTAAAAATTGATATATTCTTCAAACTACAAATCTCCTGTTCACATTATTCTTTGTTGCCAAAGTTTCACAATTGATAACGTTCCCGAATATTCAAGTGTTTTATGTATCATTTCAACAGTTTAAATTAAATCAGTTTTGATGATACATCATGTGTCTTTATCCCGAGAGACTATTACCTTCCCATCCCTAATATCATTGTTTAAATAGAACATAGTTAGTCAATGCCTGTGGAAAAGGTATTGGACACAAACGCGAGTGTCATTTAGCGTGATTAGTTACAAACATGAATTTTTGACGTCATTTTAATGCAGGTTTCTTCAAAAAACCCTGATTTTAATGCTTTTCCATTGTTTTAATCAAGTTACGACATGACTTGGAGGCCAGATCACTGAAGTTACGACATGACTTGGATGCGAGCTCACTATCGCCATCTACATGTCGCATCCATTTTGATCCAATTATAATCCCATAAGGTTGACTAACTATCTTCTATATAAACAATGCTAATATTCAATATCATCTAATGTTACCTGGCTGATTCCACAAATTCCACAAGCTCCTGCAATCCCAAATACAACAATATCCATTAACTTCTTTGGGAGCATTTTTGAAAAATCACTAATTTGCGAACTCGTAAAAATCGCTGCTTTCTTGTATAACTTTTTTCCATTTTGTTTTGTTTCAGAAATGTTATTAGTTTGAAATATTTTGAAATGTCTACATTATTGGATTATAACATACTTTTAATCATTGAATAATTCGACCACACTGTTGATCGCTTTTTTTGTCGTACCAGTTCCGAAAAATAAGCCATTAACACCATCTCCGAGAAAGAACTGCATGTCTTTTTCATCTTCCATGCCATAAATCTGGAATACGCGATTTCGAAAAATCGGAGTCAGACATTTTTAAACAAAATAATTACCAAACAACCACTAATTTCGCAATTATATTTACTTTAAAGGTTTTCTCGGCAACGCAGGTCTAATTGTCGCTATAGCATATAAGTACAACAGCCTATATAAGTTTAAAAATTCAAATTTCACATCGATAATTTTCCGAGTTCAATATATTGTGTTTATGTTTTTTCAATATTAAATCGCCGTTTTTCCCGTAAAAAAAATTGCGTTTCATACAAAGGAAAAATATTAGTTTTTAGCTCTCGTGTTTTTGCGTCGGAGACAACACATCCTCGAGCTAAAATCTAATACTTTTTTCCCAAGTATGATATGTAACTATTATTTTACTGTAAATCAAAAACTAATTCAAAAAGCATGTGTATTAGGAAATAAGATACAATATTTACATTCACATATTTTTATAAATAAATACAATAATTTCTGAAATAAAATTCAACGAAAATCAATCACATTTTAGCAACTATGGGGTTCATTAAATAGACTTGTAATTAAGGTATCAAACTATTTTTTAATAAAAAAATTGGACAGTCTTCTTTATACGAGGTTCTTGTAAATTAAGTGACAACTTTGAAATATAATCAATAGGAAATCCATAGAAAACGATATAAAATAATTTTTATTACAATTGATTGTCTACCTCAAAAGCATCCAGATAATTTTCGAGCACCTCGTAAAATTTCATTCACAAGTATTTATTATACACATTTATTACAATTTTAATAATATTAATTATTTCGAAGTAATTTGAAATATTCCCAACAAAGTTGTTTTTATAAAACGCTTGGTCAGAGGGAATGGGCAAAGGGAATGTGTTTTTATGTAATATTTGGGAAACCATTTTGCTTTTACTTCAAATTATATCAAAAATACATTTGAACTATGCTCTTCACCAGCATGTTCTAAATTATAAAACTGATTTCGCAGTTGATGAATTCCTGTACTGAAATCATTCAGCTAAGACACCTCATACATTTTAAAAATAATTTTCAGAATTGGGACGGTTTCTTAAGGTTTTCTTTCTCAGAAAAAATGGTAATCCCTTATGCCCGTTCCTAGCATAAAATCTATTAATACAACAGACCCATTAGTCTATGAGACGGTTCAGGATACTCCCTCTTCTTCTCACCAAACAACAGATAACTACAATACAGTTAAATGTAATGTAGCTTTACATGAAAAATAGATCTGGCATTTTAGAAAAAAAAATCTTTGTGCAAATAAAATCAATATTCCTGAATATAAATGAAAATTAATGAATAACAAGCTAATTCAAATGCTAAAAAAAGAAACTTCAAAGTGAAGGTAGACTAAAATTTATTTTAAATAATTTTGACCAAATCAATCCAAAAAATGTTTTTTTTAAAATTGTTTTATTCAAGATTGTAAGTTACTTATCGTATTCATATTTCTAAATTCATGTTTTGACTTTTCTTAATGCCCTTAGTGATTATGGATAGCTCTGGTAGCAAATGGTAGAAGATACGGCAGAAAGAAGAGGGTTGCATACCTGACCGCCACATAATTACAAAGATATGTTAAAAATTGTAGTGAATCCTTTTAAAATCTAGAGGCATAAGATCCTAGAAAAATACTTTGAGAAAATACTTCTAAATGAATCACATTATTACTAACCACGATACACGATTCTCATCACATTCTTCAACAAATATTTACAAGTTTAAAAAACCTACGGTTTGGGAAATTTTACAAGTAATAAATTAAATAAAAACATACTTAATGTGCCTCCTCTCAAACAAATTCTCAAATAACTACTTTCGATTCCTATCTTTCAAACCAGAGGAGATAATGAAACAGGCGAGTAGCATAAATATACTGCCAGTCAAACAAAACTGGTTTCAAGTGAATATTGAATACGAATCTTTGAAGGCAATACAACTAATGTTAGTCAGAAAAATGTTGAATAAAACCGCACACCCACATTTTGATTCAAATTTTTTTATCTGTTTTGGAGCTCTGTTACATATTTTTATATTATTTTATACTGCCAATAAGATTAAATTTTTGGCCAAAAAAGTTATTATTATTAAATTCCCAGAGTTGAAAAATTTCTTCACAATTAGCAGGCTTTCAACAAAATTGAGAAAACTGATAGTACAATAATTCGAACATTGCTGATTTTTGACCTCCTTAAAAATGAAATTTATTGAAACTCCGCTATAATAAATAAAGGAATGAGTCAAATTGCCAAATATAGAGGACAGAATACCAGAGGATAAAAGAGTTCAATGAAGAACAGGAATTACAGGACTAGCCATTGGTAAGTAAGTTGATTATCATTAGCAATTTTTCTATAGTTTTGAAGAAACAGGATTCAAATTTGGTATGTCGCTATACTTAGTACTTGAATACACTTATTTTGACATCACAACTGAGAATTTACTCCTTGCGGTTTAATCGGAAGTGACACCAAACTTTATTTTTAAATGATTCCCTGTACATGTTTTCTGAATACACGAAAGAGATGTGAAATTGGGATAAGACATTTACAAAATTACAAATCGGTTGAAAATGGCAGAGTTACTAGTCAATCGAATAAAGTTGGCCATGAGAATGAAACTTAAATCATCTCAACTGACAAACAGCGTCGGCGGTTATTAGGTAGGCATCCTTAAAGAAATGATAAATGATCAGATTACTTGTTTGAAGAGTTTTAGAGAAATCCTAAAGGAACCGAAGATCCAAACAGGTTTCATTAATAAGTGTTCTCAAAATTGAATGATCTTCAAAGGCGGCTTTGAATATAAGACAGCTAAATAAAAAAGCATCAACAAAGTTACAGTTTGTTCTACTTATTCAATAAATGCTACTTTCTTATGTTCAAATCCACCTTCGTTGAAGAACATCTGATTTTGAGAACACTCACAATGAAACATCTTGTGTCTTCAGTTCCTTTCGGAATTCTCCACAACTTTACACATATGATAATTCATTATTTTTCAATGTGACGAAGTAGAGCTGTTGCTAGCTGATTATTTGTTGTGAGCGTTTTCTTAAGAGTACTTTAATGTTTTGGGAAATTTTTTGATAACGGATAACACCGTTCATCAGTTGTGATGATTTGAGTTAGATGTGCAACTTTGTTCCATTGAACAATCAACTGTATCTCCGCCATTTTTCAACTAATTTTCAATTTTGAAAAACAATCTTGCCGAAAATGCGAAGCTCTTTCGTATAATCAGAAAAAAAATGGACACAGTCATTTAAAAAAAAATTAAAAATATCTAAGTACTATAGCAACAGAAAATTTGCCTGTAGCTTCAAAAGTTTGTGATTTTCCCATTTTTCTTCTAATATTTTTAATTCAAACTCTTTTTTGGCTTTCTTTGGTTTCTTCATCGACAACAAATGAATAATTTGAATATGAGTCTTCTCCTCCAACAAATTTCTGGGAATATACATCGATGTTACTATTCCTAAGAACTCTTGATCTGTTCGGTGGTAATACTGGACTCTTACAGAATGAAGATAATTAGCGTGCTTCTGTGAAACAACATTTTCAGCATATGGTAATTGTCACGACAAGAAACTGCGGATGTACGCTTTTCAGTTTTATTGAGTCGTTTCAAAGGCTTCATTTTTTTCGGCCTTATCCATACAGGACTGGCAGGCTTCGTTTCGAATTCGTCTTACTTCGATGTGAATGAAGCGTCATTCTAAAGCCAAAGTATTTAGAGACTTCTTTACAGATTTTTTTCTTTTCCTCTTCACTTGGAACGTTCCGATGATTGGAGAACCTTCGTCACTACTTGGTGTTACTATTAAAGGCAGAGTTCTTTCTTACAGTATTTGTACTGCCAAAAAATTACTCTCTTCTAAAATATCAGGGGAGTAAATTATAATGGCCTGGATAGGGCGGGGACTAGCGCAGTGGTTAAGCGCTCGCCTGGTAATCGAGAGGTTCCAGGTTCGGTTCCCAGACGGTGCGATCTTTTTTCATTTTCAGATGTGAAAGTCTGAATGATTGAGGCTCGTGTCGGCTGGGAATAATCCTCCACGATTCACTGTTGCGTTAAAAATTAACAGTGCTGCTCCTAAGGTGGCGTATGGTGTTAGTAACAAGGCCTATCTAGAACACATGGCTAATAACAGTCGATGCCAAAACACCAAGGAAAATAATGGCCTGGCTACTGCCTATGTCAACTTCAACACAAAATATTTGATCCAGATATTTTAATTGAAAAAAAAAAACAGTTCAACAGTATCACCCTCTTTGTAATTTGCATTCGAAAAAAACAGGCGTTTCTTCTTCTTTTGTAACATAATCGGTCAGTTTTTTCATATTCAGGACTTCCGTCAATCTTTTTTTCTTAGCAGTTTCTCTGGGATACGTCGATAATGGAAGTACTGTATTTGTTGAGCATGGTATCTAGGGTTTTGGGTGACTGTAAGTTGCAGTACTCATCAAATACATTTGTCAATATAATATGGTTTATAAAATCTTCTAGTTCTGTCATAGCCTTTTTTGGAATACATCACAGTCTAAAATAAGTTTTTTTTGTACATAGATTTCACGAAGGGTTTGATGTCATTTAGGGTATTTGAAGAGAAAACCGAGTTGTCAAGTTTGATTCAATTGAGAATGATCAGGCCTAGGGAAAGACTAATTTTCATGCAGTCCATTTGATCTGGACAAAGCTTGCACTTTTTCTCAGTGTTAGTATTATACTGATAAGGATTACTCAGCTCAGTTATTGTTGTTGTTTGTAGTCTTATGGCCAGTTTAAAATGAAAGTAAATTAAAATATCCGTTGATTTTATTGGTTCCCTGTACCTTTAAGTATATAATACCAGAACCATCGGGATTGTATGTGCCAGATCGGTGGCAAATGAATTAAGTTTTTTTTGAAATGTTTCGTGGAGTAAGAACCATATGTTTATTAATAAATTGTTTTCATATCTTTATTGACTCCTCTTTTCCAGCAATGAAATTCATCCTTGTTGGAGAATTTTAAGTTCAAGAATGAGAGCTTTATGTCATGAACTACTTTAAAATGATTCAATATCTTCGATTTTTCAAAATTTCCTTCGTTACATAAACAACATTTAAATTCTTCTACGATCCTTACTCTCTCGTCGGAGGTCCCTTCCAGTATTTTTGGAATATATTCCAACAGAATACTTCACAATAAAAACATTATTTAGCAGAGTCGACTCTTCAAAACTAACAAAGCCGTTTCTAAACGACCACGTAAATGAATCATTCCAGATGATACGGAGAATATTGCTATTAATCTTATGTATCCACCGAAAACGTAGGTAATTTTAATAAAGTCCTTCATACATTACTTTGTGTTTAATATGTCCAGTTAAAAAAAAAAAACATTACTAAACACAGTAAAAAAGGCATTCCAATAAAATAACTGCGATCTTAACCTATATTGATAAAACACATAACCTGAGCACTCCTGAGTTTTGTCAAATATCAGTGCACAAAGCATTTTGTGCACACATGATAAATTTATATTTTGAAAGTAGATCTTTCTTAATGTTTTCGCTTACAAAACCCACAGTTTCATCTCTACCGCACCACATTTTACATTTATTACACCTTCCATCTAGGTGGTAAAAAAAATTGTGTAGCTTTGATGGTAATTAATTTATATGAACAATTTCTACAGGTGGCTGTATTGATCCCATGAATCTGCTTTTATTAACGACACGATTTTATGCAACGGAGAATATTCAAATCACGTGATTTTGTTAAAATTGCCAAGACTTCCTGGATTCTGATTGTTTGAAGAGTTTCATTACTAATTGCATTTCTCTGTCCTCCACAGTATAAAAAGTTATGCGAAAGTAATGAAGAAAATTGAGATTCAGAATGTCTTTACGCAATTACTAGTTTTCCTTATCTTCGGTGTTATGGATTGCTCACCTGGTGATGACGAGGAAGAATTTTTTCGTTCTTGAAACAGCAATAATTGTGCGTTTAACATTACACCCAAACACGACATTTGTTTGAACTATTCGACTGGAGAAAACAATGAATGATTTTTAGACGTGCCTCCTTACTCAATTATTCAAATCTCGTTTTGATGACAGGGATGGAACTATTATTATCTCTTCTGGTTCGACCAATCTGAAACAATCTCATTTTCATGGGAAAGGATAAAACTTGTTTCAAAGTCTTATCACTTCGGGTTTGTTCTATCCGGAACAATTTAATACTGTAACAATAAAACTGTCATTTTTAGAAACACATGAATGGTGCAAAGAGGATTTGTGAGGAACTGAAGTGGAAACAATATTAATAATAATCATAATAATTCAAAGATATATGTTGGGAAGATCATAACAGTTGTTTTCAATAGTTTCCAAAATCACTCCTACCAAGTTGCCACAATAATTATGTAAAAACAGTCCTCTACATTCCTACCAAGACGAAAGTTTCACGATTCGTTCAATAATTAAATGAATTTTCAATAACGGCACAATAATTAAAATTTCACAAAAGACCCAATCACAGAAATATAAATAATAAACGACCTAAAATCACATCTTTCTTTCAGTTCCCTCCTTCGAGTAGTTCAATTGGAAAATATTGAAAACTAACCATTTACATAAAAAATTCTCTAAATCAGCGCCCAGTTAAGGCGCCTAGTCAGAATCTTCTTCGTTGCCCTGGTCAAAACCAGTCAGGTCTGCCGACTGCAGATGTCCCTTCATCAAAGCGTATTCTATAAGAGCTAAATGGCAGAAAATGTACTGATCAGGCATTTGGATGGAGTAAGCTCGTTGCGATCGTATCCGTTCTACGGTACCGCGAATGTCTGCAGTTCCGACGTCCTCTAGTCTGGAAATGCATATGTCCAACGTGCAGAAGGTACCTGTAAAATAAGAGCGAATAATCAAAAGGTAACATCAGATATAAGGGAAAAAATGTTATGTTAACCTAGGCTCGAATATAATTGACTGAACTGATGCCTTCCACAAAACACAAAATAATTGGAACTGGAACAGTCGTAACAGAAAAGCTGGACAGAATATACAGAAAATTTCTTAAAAGGGTAAAGAAAATATTAAAAATATTCACATATTACCAGTTTCAGTAGCGCCTTTTCAGAATTAAAAATTTACATCGCTCTTGTTCAACACAAAATCGCCCAACGAGGTTCGCCTTACTTTGTTTTCAGTTAGCATTTGCGAGACAAATGGTTAAAGTATTTTAATTAATACATTTGCCTCAGCAAAAGCGCGAAAAGCTCATTTGAATAAGGAAGCTATGATAGTTAATGATATAATCATACAACAATTTTTTACTTGTCTTATATCATGTGTAAGATCCAAATGGACTAATAGAGCACTACTATTATTATTGCAATGATAAAAGAAGAAAATGAGATAGATCACTATCATAGTAGGGAAATAGAACAAATAAGGACACTTTCTTTTGTGATCACTGTCCAGTTTGACCAACATTCATTTCAAGTAATCAAAGTAAATTCTAATTTTTATACTTGAATTTTCTTTTATAGAACCAACCTATCATAACTGCAACTCAAACTTAAAAGACAATAAATTATAAAAATTTTAAAAAAATTACAGTGATTTGTTTTTAAATCTTGAAAACAAGCGCACCTAACAACAAAGTAACTGATTTAGAAAAGCACATTTCAATAGACAAATACACTGAAAAATGAAGAATTTCAAGCAAAAACCAACCTGTTCTTCCAATGCCTGCACTACAATGTACAACAATTGGAGGTCCCCTTGGATGTCCTGCCCATGTATCACCAAGTGCTACAACCATACTAGCCTGTTTCCGCCTCACTCTTTCTAAAAATTCCAACATGGCTTTAGCAGAATGCGGTACTCCATAGTCTGGCCATGAAGTAAATTGCCAATGCGAAACTTCTCTAATTTCATCGGTCTGAAAATGTAATTAATTAAAATTTTCAGTTTTTATATCACCTTCTGTAGTTTTTTAGGTGTAGGTTGTCCAGATGTAAAAAAAACTATTACATCGATCTGGAAGTATTATATAGCTGTGTCAATAATATTTATGGGCCGTGGTGGTCGGCTGGTAGTGCGTTCACCTCGCATGCAAATTTTAATATTGACTTAATCCAAAAAGGTCAGGTACAAAATATTATAACGAAGGACCCATGGGTAATTTTTGCCAACCCCTGCTCCACACATATCATCTATTAGACCGAGAGCCGACCGCTGAAAATGGCACCTGATCGGTTAAAGGACATATATTATTGGAAAAGGTAGTATTCAAATAGATGAAAACAATGAAATAGGAGCCTTAGTCCCAAGCCAGTCACTTGACTAGGCAACCATTTTTTGATTTTTTAAATTTTGGTGTAGTTGCTTAGCTCATTAGTTAAAGCATGATTTTAGCATCAAATGAAAGCTTGAAGTTTCTAGTTTTAGAAAAAAAATGGTTGCCAGACCTCTGACAGTCAGAAATTTTGGCAGCCTACTTTGAAGACAGGCAACCCGATTGTACACTATAACGTACTCCATAAGAAACTCTGTAAGAACATTATATTTGAATCCATGAATATCCCATTAAATTTTACCGACTTATTTTTATATTTTGAATATTTAAGAAATAAAAAATAAAATTACTTCTTTTCACAATCATTTTTTTAAATATCACATGTACATAGGTAATTACAACATAGGAAATAAATTATAGGAAAACAATTAACATCAAATCAAGCAATTCATTTATTGAAAGTATATAATAAGCTTATATATTTGTACCGTATATTTGAAAATTATTTTATAATTTAGACTTAAATTTTATTATAATAGATTATGAGTTACAATATTCTAATTACAAATTATTTATTTTCATGTTCTTCCTCTGTAACATCAAAATTATGCTGCTTATCAATTTCGTCACCATTGTCATAGTATATATTATGGTTTAAAATGTTTATATTATGGTGTAAAAAGCGTGGGTGATATCGATCTACATTCTCATATTTTTTAGTTTAATTTAATCGAGCATTCAAGAGCTCAAGAAAACTTTATCCAGCTCCCCAAGCTTTTTTTTACATTTGAAAAATTGAATTGTCAATTATTTTTTACTTTTTAGTCCATGGGAAGTAAAGCGTGTTCTTTAGTTTTTTTAAACTATTATTTTTTTTACTAAAAAATCGAAATCTCCGACCCCGAAAACCATACCAATTTTGAATCGAATCTGACCATAATGACATCTTGCTGCCGCCATCTTTATTTTATGAATTTCGATAGAAAATTCGAAAATACGACCTAAAATATCCTCACATACCAATTTTGAATCGAATCTGACCATAATCACAAATATCGTCCGCCATCTTGGAGCCGCCATTTTGAATTCATGAATTTTGAATTAAAAAATCATAATCTCCGACTCTGAAAACCCTTATATACCAATTTTGAATGGAATCCGACCATTAACACAAATCTCGTCCGCCATCTTGGAGCCGCCATTTTGTTTTTTATAACAAAAAAATGTCATATTGTATTGCCATGCATATAAATTGCGAAGAAAATACATGTAAATGTAGCATTACTTCAAATTCTGCCTTGTATCGCGCTTTTAAGACGGTGAACTTCTTATAACAGTCGGAATGATAACCAATCTCACCAATTATTTTGGGAACATCAATTTCCCAATATTTGTGCTTCTTGATTTTTCGAAAACGACTCATACGAGTGCATTTTTCTAAAGTTTCTGCATCGAAAATATCAATAAACCCTTCAGATTTACCGCACAGAAAACACAACTTCATGGTGATATAATTTCCACAACACAACTTACACTAAAAAAATCACAATATATCTTTTCTTTAAGGTCTGCAAAGAAAGACTGATCAGTGTTGCCAGGAATATTTTAACGAATGTACCAACCTACGGAAACAAAATGTATCACATTGCGCATCTGCGCAGATATCTTGATCATGGATTCAAATATAATGTTCTTACAGAGTTTCTTATGGAGTACAGTTGTGTGCTTAATAAAGTCGTACACGGTACGACACTAATTGAGGCATTGCACTAATTGCACTAAGAAATGTTAAAAGCGCGTTACTGACAAAAATAGTTTGATTTTCGACGCAACTTGTCAAAGTCGATAAGAAGTTTAATAATTAAGATTGACGAGCCTGGCTCACAATATTCTATAACTGCTGTACGACTTCTTTATGCACACAACTGTACATTGTGTACACTCGAGTTGCCCGTCTCCAAAGTGGGCTTCCAAAATTTCTGACTGTCAGAGGTCTGGCAACCATTTTTTTTCTAAAACTAGAAACTTCAAGCTTTCATTTGATGCTAAAATCATGCTTTAACTAATGAGCTAAGCAACTACACCAAAATTTAAAAAATCAAAAAATGGTTGCCTAGTCAAGTGACTGGCTGGGGACTAAGGCTCCTATTTCATTGTTTTCATCTATTTGAATACTACCTTTTCCAATAATATATGTCCTTTAACCGATCAGGTGCCATTTTTAGCGGTCGGCTCTTCGCCTATATGCATTCTTCTCCTAATCCTCCTTTTCGTGACCTTTAATGGAGATCACGAATACAGCTACCCTTATTGAATCTTTGGTTTTACGACTTCCGTGTACAGCCAATGCATAATGTCTTGGTTGAATCCCCAACGTATTCTTACAACTCTCCTCAGTTGCCACAGGATTGGTACCGCCTTTTGTAGAACCCGATTTATATGAAGCCTTCATGAAAGTTTGGAGTCCAGGATCAGCCCCAGGTATTTGACCTGTTGGACTAACTCCAGCGCTTGGCTGAATACGGTGGGTTCATCCGTTTGGTAAACAGATTCATTTCTGCGTTTGTCAGATTTAGAGACTTTTTCGTCAGTTTTGTAAACAGAATCATCTCTGTTTCTGTCGGATTTAGAGTATTGCTTCATCACACATCTTTCAATTATTCTGCAGGAGACCTGTATACTGTTGCAGACGACTTTAATGAACCGTCCGCTGACTAGGACCGTCCGCATTTGTGCCTCAAACCTTCATTTGTCTGTTAACCCAAAAGTTCATCCATAACCAAGCATCAACAATGGGGAGAAATGTAGATTTCCTGAGGCGCCCAGAAAATATCCCCTCAGGATACCTCAACCCTTTTCCTGATTAGCGATGTAACAACCCAGCTGTCCATCGAGAGAGGCATTCCTCTGACCATTGATGCTGTATCGTCGCTGGCTTTCCTTGTCAAAAGAACTTTCCATGTCTAAGAAAAAAACACCTCTAGCGTCACCTCTGTGGATCTTACCGCCCGGTCAACTCTTCGAACTACAGAGTGGAGGGCCAATTCCGGTGAGATTCTTCTTCTGCAAGAGTGTTGATTTCTGTGAAAGTATCTTACTAGAGCAGGAATCTGTCCACCACCTTTCCCGACCCTTTAAGCGGGAATCGTGTTAGGCTGATGAGTCTTTGGACTTTGCTACTGTCATAGTCTTTTCTTCCCGCTTTGGGGATGGAGACTACTCTCACTAACTTCCAGACCATTGGAATGTACCACAGCTGACAAGGAATATTATCCTCGTTATTGCGATGAGAAATGCAAGGCCCCTCTGTAGCTTTACCAGTGGGTTGAACTCGTTCACTACCAAGCTATGGCGTCATGCGTATAATGATTCCGCCAGTTACCAGTCCCTTTGGGGGACTTGCTGTATGGCAAAGCTGTTGGTCGTCGTTGACACCGCCTGGGAAGTGGAGCAGATGTCTAAACGAATCTTTGAGGGATGTTATCCAAGTCCCATCTACTTTCTTAAGGTTGTTACGAAATTTTCACTACGTTCAGGATAATCATGAATCTGGCAGATTGATCAAGGTTGGTAAATCTGATTGATTCCATATTTAAACAATCGTAGTTCTCGATAAGCATAAAAATTGGGAAAACTTCAGGAAAAACTATTATTTTTGATAATAAATTGAATACTAACTTTGCTATTTGTTAAACTAATTGTTGAAACCGTATAATCGGGATCCGTTTCTACGGCGACAGTTTTTACTACGAATTGACCATAAACTACTTCATTATCCACTTCAGTTTCCCAATACTGGTGACATTTCAGTCTTCCTCTTTCCATAACTCTAGTTGTCATTACTATTATTAACGTATGTTGTTCCCATATCATTCGCCAAAAATCTGGCGTTGTTTTTGGTAACGGTCCTAAAAACATTGGATCAGTATAAAGAAGAGATGAAAACATCAAATTTTTCAAGTTATATAAATAAACGTTCACAAAGTCTCTAAAAGCATTTTGAAAAATTAAACCTTTTATTATAACAGTCTATTTTGTTCAACCACTTGTTAGCATCAGCCAATTTTTTTAGAACACACTCATATAGAAAATGCATGGATGATTCGCAAATAACATAGGTTTTAAACAGATGTGAAAAATAAGGTTTATTGATTCCTGTGATCTGTCTAAAATGAATTCATCACGCACTTTAAAAAGTTTGCTAGCAGTACGCAGAATCGAAATAACGAGTGACAGCTGTTTTTCTTTATATTCTCACCTTGTGTGTTGATGAATGCATTTTTTTGCTTATATCCATCGACAAAATTTGCGTGAATATAATCATTTTCGTATTCACTATCTACTTCAGATAAAATCACTCTACTATGGTCATAACAAAGTACGTCAGTGTACCTGTTTTTGGGCAGGTTATTTCTTGATTTGGCTACATTGAATGTACCATCAGGTGGTCTCAATCTGAAAACAAATTTTTATTGCAATAAATGGTTTTTGTTCAACATTTTAACACTCGGAAGTATATGGTACAAGACTTGCGTAGGGTTGTGTATGTTAGAATCACTGATATCAATAAGAGAAGGATAGCCCAACTTTTTAGAAAATTTTCAAAGTGTGGCAATAGTGCGTTAGCGTCAGAATGCTATGGTATAGCTATTATCTTCCTAGCAGAAGATGATTCAAAAATCAAAGTAAACTATACCGAAGAATCTGTAACCATAAATTATTGCAAAATATACATGGGGAACCAAGAAAAATCTACAGGGTCGAGTGCTTTTTTTTAATGGAATACCATGTATATTAGCACAATTTTCTCAAGCATTTTAGTGACCTTCATTCATACCTCCAATATTGACTATCTACCACCTACTTGAAAGTTATGATTTTTTTGACAAAGTAATGCCATCTGCAGATGCATGCATGCCTAAAAAATACTATCGTCACGATTATGGAATTTGAAAATAAATAATAGGGAATATGCAAGTGATTTAAATTTACTTGATTTTTTCACCTCATATACTTTATTGTCTAGAAATTACACCTGAACCAATAGTTTATCATTTAGTTTGTATTTAACTCCATAAAACTTCTATCAAAAAGTGCATAATAAGCGCGCGGAATTCAAATTTGCGAAACGCATCACCATTGGTCGAAACGAAGAATGACGTCACATGGCAGGTTATGAAATTTATCTGTGTTGATATTCATTCTGTGCTAGTCGTCTTTCATAGAAAATTTGTTTTTATTTATATATTTGTAGTGTTTTCCATTACATAGTTCGACTTTGGTCTAGTGACAATTGTAAATTCTCAAGAGCAATGACTGAAAGCGGTTTTGTCAAAACACAATCCGACAATACCTGAACTGATAAGTAGTAATAGTTTATCAAATGATCGTTTTCCTCTTGTAATTTAGGTGAGGCAGGTAAGTACAAAACATTTATGCATACAAAACTTACTTCTGATCAATTCACTTCATGTTAACTATCGAAATACAATGTACTCACATTGAAATGATCTTCACAACAATGTAAATGTGATATTGGAGATACTTCGCCTCTTCTCATAACCTCACACCATTGTTTACGTATTTTCGCATCTCTTGGAACAGAAAAAAATACTTTACTTGGTGTACTTATAATTGTGTTTTGGCATTCCGGTACTAGACAATATAGGTTTTTTAGCATTTTCCATTATCGTAATAGCGATTAAAACTGCAAATCCCTAACCTAATTAATAACTGTCAATAGTGTCAATGGCCATAACTATAGAAAGGCTTGTTCATTGAATACTGCCCTGGTTGATCGAGATCACTTTCACATATGTTCATCTCTTTCTAACACTTGTACTGCATTTGTCTTACTCTTTTATAAAATATCAACTTCAAGTAGGTAGAGCAATCAGAGTACGTCTCAACGAACGACACTGATAGCGCCATTTGACGTCATCCACAGCGCGCGAAAATGGAGGCTTTCAAATAGGTCAAATTCAATCGGTATTTTATATATTATTTTAAAAATTAATTCCAAGACTTTCAACCGTATTTATATTTTTTACTGTTGTAACGAAGTAAAAAATTGATTGAACAAATAAAAAAAAAATTATGCATATTCCCTATTATCATTTCATTTGATAGAAAAATGTGTGATATTTATGAGCCATTCTCATGCACTTGAATTTCTCAAGGTTGCTAAAAATTATTTTTCAATTCGCAACTTTTTTATTTGAATTATTCCACCATAATTATAATGTAGGATTCGCACACGAATATTTTTTATTTGTACTTACTTCCATGTGCATCCACTGCTATTATTCCTAGCCTTTTCAGATTTATTGAATTTTGAAAATTTATATTTGCTCATTTTCACTGAAACACGTTCTTTTAATTCGGGGTTGATTCAAAATGGAACAACAAATTTCAATAATAAAAAAAGGGGAAACCTACTACATTTGTAATTCAAAAGTTGATGTCACTTCCGGTAATACCAGAAGTCTATTAATTATAGATTAAGATACAATAATCGAAAAATATCTCTCGTAAAGCATATGTATAAAAACACAAATTTCTATCTCTGACAACAATCAGATGGCGTGACGTATCACCCGTTATAGAGTCCAAAATAAGGATGTCCACCTTGGGGATACCGGAAACGGTAATAGCTGCAGTTTTGATTAAATGGGAAAAAAGATGCAATGTGAAAAATTATGGATTTTCAAGTTATTTCGGAAAATATGGATTTTTCAATAACTTCTTTGATTTTTTCTGGAGTTATCGTTAGAGTTGGAACAAAATAAGATATACTTTACTTTACTGGCAGGCATTTCGATATCTATTATCCTGTTTTGATAAATAGTTTTTAAATTAGTTTTAATCAAAAATCACTTATGTTTAATTACGTTACAGATCATTTTTGGTCATCATCACGAATTTTTGATTAGATTTTCACAAATCATTTCAACTTGTCCGCCCAATCTTTTGATTCCCTTCAGCGCTCGGATACCCATTTTCACAATTTTCTATAAAATTCAGGTCCATACTCTAAAATCTCCTAAAAAGTTCTCTATTATTTGAAACGTAATGGAACCGTCATAAGTAATATGTGATACATCATTGAATTTAGACTGAAAAATACTTCAAGAAATTGTATCTATGAAAACAGGACCGTATTGAAAATAAAAGTTGGTAGTGGTTGATCAATAACGAATCGTTGGCAGTAACACTGATATAATCACAAGAAAGCTCATAGAGAGTTGATTGCTTTGAAGAAGTTTTGCTTAGTTTGTTCCAGCTTTCACAACACCAGACAAAAAATTAAAGAAGAATTTTAAAAAATCACATTTTTCGAATGTACTTGAAAGCACATTTTTTTTTAAATTTCATTGCCATATTAAGGTCCAAACTTTAATTTAGGCAACACTGTATCTAATGATATTTCCGATATCCTCATTATCTTGGACTCACTGTGTATATAGAGCAGTATTAAATTTATTAATTTCGACTTGTTTATAAATGACACAGAAATACGAAAAAAAGTTAAAATAGATACTCAAGTTCAAGATCAAAATAGAGAACCCAAAGGGTTTTTTATACAGTCCAGTAGTTTCCTGAAGCAGTTTCCTAAAAGTAGAACTTGAAACACTCACCTAATTTCTGCATATTCTTGCATTAATCCTGATCGCCCTCTATCCCTAACGTAATCAACTAGCTGAGTTGCCGTCAATGCAGCTCCATCTCCGTGTAACGAATCATCGTCCGAGAACCCACTGGAAGCACTACTCGGAGGATTCAAGTTACCTTCTTCCGCCCAACTGTCCACTCCGTTGCCAGATCCGGATATGTCGATGTCGCTGGGGGCTGAGGCCCGTTTTTGAGGTGATGGAGTTTTACCATCTGGAATTCAAAGTAAAAAAAAGTGTGATTAAGACATCAGAACTAAACCAAATGACACAATTTTTTATATTGATTTCATATTGAATGAAAACCCCTTTTTTCAGACTTGGTCTGAATCGGATTTATTTTCTTCACCCATGTTAATTCTCCTATCATTAGGTTTGTTCATTTGTAACAGCAATAAAGCTGGCAAAGAAAGCTGATATTCAAATATTTGATATTTGTTCATCTCTCTGAACCACTTGTAATTCACATTTGAAAAATAACTGCTCAGATCAGCTTTGTTGTTACAAATGAACAAACCTATTTACTGATCGCTAAAACCGGGTGTCCTACGGACTCGTGGTGTTTTCTCGAAGCAATTCAGTTTCGTTCAGAAATGAATCGACAGACTTTTCGCGAAAATTCAATCACTTGTGGTATTACTACTGAGTAGTCGTGCGGTCTAAACAGCAACTATTATTTTGAAAATAAGTACCAACAGTATTCCGTCGATTGAAATTATATAATTCACCTTTAAAACTAACAAGCACTTCGATTCACACGAGCCTATTATTCAACCTATTTTTATAATGCGACAAAAGATTTACGCAAAAAAGTGATGAACAGCTCATTTCGACGAAAATTCCTCCATGGTTGAACACTCCTTGTCATGGTTGAAACTCTGTGAAGGTCAGTATGTCAGTCCACTCGAATCGATTAGTTCCTCTTGTTAGAGTTTCAACTCCAAAGATTTCCAATCTTAATCTCCCATACGCCTCGCACCTTCCAGGAAAGTGAGATGAAGCTCCTCCGTCTTCTTCGCATTTTTAAACATCTTTAGTTCTTTCACATGCAAATCATGCAGATGTTGTATACGGACCAAATCTACTAAAGGTAGAAAAACTCAGGATTCAACTCTGCAGAATTCATGCGTGAGATTATAGGAGTCAACACAAGGCAACATATCTCGAATCACTTAACTAATCTTGGCTGGTTGAAAATTGAAATGCGCTGAACTCTTCATGTAGGTATGTGTTCTTTTTCATAAAATCACAACGGCCTGTCTACCTGCATCACAAAATTAATTTCGGGGCGACGTGCATAATCTCAATTTGAGATTCAAAGGTATGATATCTCCAAGATACAAAGGTTAATTCACTTATTACTATTATTGGCTGTATAACAGGCTTCCGACCTCTTATATAAAAATGTTTAGTAGAGTAATAAAAATGAAATTCAAGTCTGATCTCAACAACAAACTACCACAGCTTCTTCTTTCATGAATCATCAGCATAAACTCCCATGCCACTCACCTAACGAACAAAATATTGATCATACTTATAAAAAGTTTATGTAATCGAATGAATATTTTTATGATTTTATTGAAAATATGAACAGGATGTTCATAAAGTCAGTTGTGGAATCATCTGCGACTGAAAGTTGGAATTTAGTCGCTTTTTTTCATCGTACAGGATAACCTCTCTTGGAAGGGATTCATGTTGTAAAGAGAAACATTCTCAATTGAAAATTGAACCAATGGAACCTGGAAATGGAAAAAACCTACGATAAAATTGAAGTTACTTTTTTGTACGAGGATGTATTGATATCTAGTTAGCCTAGACCAATAACTTATTAGAAGTGTCAGTGTAAAGTTTGACGTCAAAAAAGTGAACCAGAGTTACGCAATAAATTAAAAGAAAAAAATATGTCCACCGAAATTGTGAGTATCGAGCCATCATCAAGTACCTGTATTTAAAAGGGTTAAGAGGTAAGCAGATTTACAATGATCAATGTCCCTTGGTGATCAATGTCCTTCGTATGCGATCGTGAAAAATTGGACTGCAAGCTTCAAAAGAGGTAAATTTTCCATTGATGATGATGACCGACCGGGAAGGCCAGTTTCTGTGTCAGTCCCCGAAAATATCGATGCAGTTCATGACATGATTTTAACAGACCGTCGAATTGGGCTAAAACGGATATCTGAAGCACTGAATATTTCATACGAACGCGTTCATCATATAGTTCACGTCAATTTGGACATGAGAAAAATTGCTGCAAAATGGATCCCCAAATGTTTTAATGTTGACCAAAAGCGTGCAAGGGTAGTAGCATCGCGTTAGATCTGTGCTCGATTTGAAAACGATGTAGACTTTTTAAACCGAATTGTTACTATGGATGAGACTTGGGTACATTTCTACGATCCAGAAACAAAGCAACAATCGATGGAATGGCGACACTCCGGTTCTCCAAGACCTAAGAAGTTTCGTGTCCAGAAATCTGCTGGAAAAGTTCTTGCTTCAGTTTCTTTGGGATTGCCATGGAGTAATCATGATTGATTTTTTGGATAAGGGTAGAATAATAACTGGAGATTACTATTCGATATTACTGACCACTTCTACGGGAAAAAATTAAAGAGAAAAGACGCGGAAAGCTTCCAAAGGTGTTTTGTTTTTGCAGGACAACGCCCCTGTACACAAATCTCATGTTGCCATGCAAGAAATTCGTGATTTAGGGTTTGAATTACTAGATTTGGCTCCGTCCGACTATGATCTCTGTCCTCAACTGAAAAGAAGTTTAAAAGGTCGTAAATTTTCTTCCAACGAGGAGGTGATAAAAGCTGTGGACGTCTGGTTTGAAGCAGGAAGAAACTTTTTTTAAGGTCTAGAGACGTTGCAGGTTCGCTGTAATAAATGTATCCAATTAAGAGGAGAATATGTTGAGTAATAAAATATTTTGACATTGAAATTTTGTTTGGTTCTATAGTAGGCTAAGAATTTTTCAATATATCTTCGTAATATCTAACAGAATACAACTACTTCCCCGGCTAAAGCCACGCTGGACATTGAACTACATCTGATAGATATTGAGAAAGATCCTATATAACTTGAGAGAAAAAATCTGAAAGTGAAAATTTGCATTTTCATTCAGATAGTTGATTATTTATTAAATGTCCAGTTTCCATTGGAGATTCTTATCTATAAATGAGATAAGGGAGAATGTTATTATTATTCTGAATAACGAACGGCCGACGAAGAATAGCAGCTTTCTAAAACTCTCTACACCTTTCGTGCATATAAGCATCGCGCCGAGAGTACAGGACAGTTAGGTACAGTGAAAAACGGAGTGCAGCATTAGCTGAATAGTTGAAATAAATGTACTTATGTGGAATTAGAAATTAGACTTATAGTTTATGTTCAAAATAAATTATTTAAAAGCGTTTAGACTATATTTATTACAATTTAATTTTCTGTCAATACAACATATTAATATAATTATTGGCGGCAAGTGGGGTTATCTTCTATGCCTATTAGTGATAGGTGTCTGTCTACTTTGTTATGCCCTGTAAGTAATCCTATAAGGAGGCGTAATGCTTGGCGGTTTCTGCCTAAGAGCCATGCAGTTCTCGACTTGCTGGAGCCGGCCACATAGTCTTTCGACTGCCTGCAACCGGGTTATCCCTCCAAAGTTCGTCAGTTATTCTTCTGCCCAATCCTTAAAAGCTGAAGAAGTTTGGCTTCAGCACACCCCTCTATGAGCAGGGACACTTACTAGCTGAACTTTCTTCGCTCAGCTAGTTTCACAATAGCATTGCATCCCTTTACATATGACATATAGCTCTGAGCGCTGCCTGACTATTCAGAAAGATATAAATTCCATGCACATGTCCTTCTTTCACCTCTTGCCTCATAGCTTCAGCTTGAAAAACTGTTGTGCATCTTCCCTAACCGCGGCTTTTCCGTACAACTATTCCTTCCTATTCCTGTACCCGAGGCATATTTGTCGGCTAATTTAGTATAGATACTTTAAAAACGTTTCAGTTAAGATAGTCACCATCATCACCACGAAATGATAAACATCAAAGCTCTGTATTAAATCACTTACCATAATGCGACAATGGTGATTCGGGCCCTGTGCTAGTCATTGACAGTATGCAGTGTGACAACCACTCATTATGGTCCAAGACTAGGGAGCCCCCCAGTTGAGTGGGCAACGATTCCCGAGGTATGTGACTTGGGAGCTGTGCCGCCGACACTGTGTATACCCGTTCTCTCAATTTTTCTCGTACGAACAGCCTGAGAATTTTAAATGGCGCTTTGAACCACAAGGGGGCGGTTACTATAAGGACTTTCTTCAGTTTTGCTGGATACCCACCCTGAAAAAAAAAAGATTAATTTTCAATTTGTTTTCCGAATATGCCAACAACTGTGATATCAAATACAGTTTCAAAACAACGCAAAGGAGAGTTTTCCCGAAATTCGAGATAGGTGTTGTAAATTTTTCAAATACAAAAGAAACAAAAACTTTTCCGTATATACCTCTCTTATTTCTACAAGAATCCGATTTCAATGTAAAATTGTGGTACTGTACATGTATGTAATAAAACCTCAGAGCCATTCTCTTCTCTAATTCTTCTTCTCAAAAATTGGTAGGTAGACGTTTTTTGTGAAAATTGGGAAGTATCGATCAGATATGATTTAGTTTGTTCTTGTTTCGTACACTCGCGTTTCATACACTTCAAAAAGTTTCATAAAATATTCTTGTTTCATACATTGAATTAATTAACCCATTTTCGACTTCTCCTATCTTATACCGACCCATTTTTCCTTGTGAAAATACATTTTGTGAATAGGGGAGATGGGCGCCAAAACTAGAATTTTCCAAAAATTTTGTAAGGTAACATTACCACTTCAACTTAAATATTTATAAAACGATTCTGATTAAATCAGTTGTGAGAAGCTACATTTCATGGAGTCATATCATTGCCTTGTATGGAAAACCGAAACATCGTTTTATTATTACCCGCTCCTTTTTCAACAGATTGATAAACTTAAGCTCAGTACCAGGAGGAAGATTTTTCGTTTTATTATTACCCGCTCCTTTTTCAACAGATTGATAAACTTAAGCTAAGTACCAGGAGGAAGATTTGTAAATAGAGTGAAGAGGCATGGCTCTATTCCATACCGATCATCACCAAGAAGCACAGTAGTTTATCTGCTTCTTAGTAGCAATCGAATCTGTGGATACAGGACAGCTATCGTCAAAACTAGTGAACTTTTTTTTAACGTCACACGAGTGTCTTGCACATTGAAAGTAAGTTTTCCTTTCTGGTTAATGTATTCATCTCCATAGTGGTTTGGTTTCAGTTCTACTAAATGGTTGCAGTCAACCACACCAACTGCTTCAATATTGGTAGTTAGAAACTTTATCCATTGGTTTGCTTAACTGCAATAACAGTGCGAGATACTGTAGCTTGGATGAAACTGAGTTTCTGTCCGATACAGTTTTGGTAGCCGATATTTGCTAGATTAGGCTCGTGCCAAAAACGAATTTTAAACGCTTAAAATAAGAAAAAAGGAACAGGCAAGGACCAGGTGGAGAACGTTGTTGAGGTTCCAACTTTAAGGAAACAAATATTTAAACACACGAAAACACTCAAAATGGTGAAATGGGGATGCAGTTTAGGGGTTGAAACCATATTTTGCGGCGAAACGTGACCTCTTAGCGGAAAATGTTCAATAGAAAAGTTGTAGATAATAAAGAATTCGAAAATTTAACAGATTTCGACATAACGTGAAATTAACCGTCAAAACGTCGAAAAACCGATTTTTCAGTATTTAATTTATTTTTCTCTTATAAATTATTAAATTTACATAAAAATTTGTAAGAATATGTCTTTTTTGGTGTCGAATGAGCGTGATTTTTTCGCAAATCAGAAGACGACTGGTTTTCGATTTATGTAGAAACATTGAAAAAAATACCCTTCCACGAACAATTGTCTTGGTGTTTCTTTTGTATTTCGAAGGTCTATAAGTGATCATTTTAAGTGTTGAAATGTCTAGTTTCCAAATGGTCTATGCAACTTGGTTTATTGATCATTAAACCGCTTAAAAGTGAGAAAAACCGACAAAAAGTCCCTCTAAATCATAATTTTCTCAATATTTTTAATGATTTTCAATAGCTCAAAATAATAAAAATGATATTAATAAATTAATTTTGTAGTATAATTGTATTCGAATATTTTTTTATAAATGATTTAATATAAACTACTTTTTGTTATAAAAATAATGAAGATAGTCGAAAATCATTAAAAATATTGAAAAAAATCATGATTCAGAGAGACTTTATCTTCTCAATTTTAGTCGGTTTAACGATCAATAAACCACCATATACCATTTGAAACTAGACATTTCAACAATTAAAATGATTACTTATAGTCTCGAGAACTAGTCGAAAAAATCATGCTCATTCGATACCAAAAAAGACATATTCTCACAAATTTTCATGTAAATTAAATCATGTATATGCGAGAAAAAAATTAAATACTGGAAAATCGGTTTTTCGCCATTTTGAGGGTTAATTCAAGGTTATGTCGAAAAGTGTTTAATAAAAAAGTTTTTGTTTTTGTTTATTATCTATTACTTTGCCATGAAACATTTTCCGCTCAGAGGTCACGTTTCGCCGCAAATCGCAAAAAACCGTTTTCAACCCATAAACTGCTTCCCCATTTCACCATTTTGAGTTTTTTCGTGTTTAAATATTTTTTCCTCAAAGTTGGAACCTCAACAACATTCTCCACCTGGCCCTTGTCTGTTACTCTTTCCTTTTTCACAAAAATTATATGAACGAATAACAACGCTCCTCCCATAGTTTCATCATTTGTACCAAAAAATCCTGTCGCAAGCCACTGGAAGTTGTCTTCTTCAAAACGATATAGATCTTTAAGATCACTTACAAATGTAGGTATGCGGGATTTGTACCGTTTAATATTTCTCACTTGCACAACATCTGCCATCACGTAACACAGGAAAAAACAACCTTTCACAATAAAGACGAGTCTACTACTTACTGACCACACTCAGTATTTTTGAACGATATGCTTTTTATCTAAAGTAACGGATGAAAATTATAATAAAGCATATGTCATACTCGAAAAGTATAAGGTTTTTCTTCAAATATTATTAATACTGATGATGGTAGATTCGGTCCCAGCACTCAGCAGATATCAGATTAAATTACAAATTTTTATACCCATTTATCGGTAGGTACATTCCCTCCCAGTAAATGAATAATATAAATACCTGACACCTGTCATTTCCGAAAATAGTTGTGCACGCCCTCAAATGTCTACGTAAGGTTAGTTCGTTCTGGTTAGATCAGACTAAACAAAATTTATGCGTTTTATCAACTGTTCTTTTTATCATGCAAAGGTGATTTCAGTATCAAGTAGTAGTATGTTTGTACGTGGATACGTATGCGTTATTTTAAATAATTTTTCAATAATACAATTTTATTTCTGTTACAGACTCCCTGAGTTACAACCACCCTGTAGTGGAGTATAGAGAAGTGACAAGAAAATTTGACATATAATTTTGACAAGAGGCATAAGATGTCCGGAGGACTGCTCACTGCTAATATCCTATACAATAGGAAAAGTTGGGTCGAAAATCCATCAGAAAACAACTACTTTCCTGGCTAATGCCACGACGAACATTGAATTACATCTGATGAAATTTCCGTGCAGAGTTCCTACAAGGTTATCTCTGCAATTGCTTGGTTGCATGGGAATGTTCATCGAAACATTCGGACCACCTATATATCGATTTCGGAGTGTGGCTCCTCATCAGTATAGAATGAATCGACAACCAAACCCATTTAAAGACCGAAACTGAGATCGCGCCCGCACAGTGGATTAACTCCAAACTGCGAGCGCCATCTCAGCGCCGGAAGCCCAACCAAACAATACCCATGACCACGATCGTCAAGACCGTATTAAAACGGAAAAGAAAACTGTAGGTCACAATGAGCTTATGACAAGAGGCATAAGATGTCCGGAGGACTGCTCACTGCTAATATCCTATACAATAGGCAGAGATAACCTTGTAGGAACTCTGCACGGAAATTTCATCAGATGTAATTCAATGTTCGTCGTGGCATTAGCCAGGAAAGTAGTTGTTTTCTGATGGATTTTCGACCCAACTTTTCCTATTGTATAGGATATTAGCAGTGAGCAGTCCTCCGGACATCTTATGCCTCTTGTCATAAGCTCATTGTGACCTACAGTTTTCTTTTCCGATATAATTTTGATAGAAAAACTGTAACAACTTTTTGATATATTTATTATTCAGTTGTAATTAGTTCATTTCTGCGACGAGTGATAACAATTTCACTGCTCCCTCCCCTACGAATATTTTGCACGGGACTGAATTTACCTATACAGTTTCTGGCACAAACAAAATTTGGGACCGAATTTTACCGTTATTTTTGACCATTTTCTCCTTGGAAGGGAATTTTTCTGTTCCCATTAATACAAACTAAATTCCCTTCATATTCTGCTAGTACAATCGTAGGTATCATTTTTTGTGAATACGGTTCAATACCTAATTAATAACAATTTTATCACTTCGTATCATAATCTTTTCTTGAACTCGCTTAATATTTAATAAGATAATCATTCATTAAACATGAATTACTCATGGGAAACTGAATTTTAGCTATGGTACCCCACTTCACCCAACCACATTTTCAGCGCATCGATGTATGCGGCGAAGTTTGGTTTCACGGTCGTAAGGTCCCCCAACCTTAGGACCCCTTCTTATAATAAAGGTTTGTAAATCACAAGTACATAACGATGCATTCACCTTGCCAGCATCAGGGATATTTCCCTTTGCACGAGGGGAGAGATCAATGGCATTGCATCTTTCGAGATGACTCAACTACGTGAAGACGAGAGGGAGCAACCCCAAAATAATATTTTCTACGTACAGTGTACGACTCAAAGGTCGGTTTCAGAGGCAAATAACGGTATGTCCTAATTTTATCCAATATGCTACTAAATAATTTTGAACATCGAGAACAATTTTCAAAATTTCCGGACTTTACATCATCAATTCTAATATGCATCAATATACACTTGTAAAGTAAACACTTTTACAATTGTAGGGAATTCCATTTCTATCACCCTACATGTGAATGGCAAACCGTTACCAGTTTCTTAAATTTGGCAGAATATTGTGTTTTTTTTTCTATAATCTCAATGGAAAATATGGTTTTCCATATTCAACATGCCTTCTGGACAATTAGCCGTTGCTTCGTGTCGGGTTTTGAAAAACACTCGAGTCGAAAATAATCTATTTTCTTCCCTTGAAGAACAAATAGCTATAATAAGTCAGTACCTACAAAAATTATTTTCCTCCCAATCTATCTCTTCCGAAAGGAGGTATCCTTGAGTAAAAAGGTTTTTCCTGACTAACAATTTAACAACAATTAAAATATTTTTAAAATTTAACAATAACAATTTAAAATAACAATCTGTACTATTGCATCAACCACTCAACGATACTGATTTTCGACGTCGCGTCGACAGGATTTTACAACTGGACAAGATTGCATACTGGAAGATCAAATGTTTTTCAATGTTTTATTTTCTATAATGAGGCAACTTTCTACAATAATGGATGTGCACGTCGGCATAATTTTCATTTTAATTCAATGGAAATGCCTATACTAAATAGAAAAAGACCACCAACACCGCATGCAATAGTCATTGAATTTAGGTGGTCGATTTATTGACAATTCCAGGATAGGACCTCCATTTTTTTAATGGGCACCTTAAAGAGCCCATGTACCACTTGGATTTTCTAATAAACATGGGTAATTTGTTGATTAACCCCAATATACTAGAATCATAATGTGGTTTCGTCAAGATGGAATATTTTTCATAGACTGTACGGAATCACCTCCAAGATAATTTTCCCGATAAATGGACTGGAAGAAATGAACCCACCAAGTGACATGTTTTACCAAACTCAACTTCATCGTGTATGGTCATGTAAAGCAAATTGTTCACAACGAACCACCAACAACTCCCATGCATACACAACAAAGAATTTTTTTGCCACCATTTCACAAAAAATCTGAGGAATGGAAATTTATTATCAAGAATGAATCGAGAAAGAACAGAAACAAATTTGTTACTGTTCCCGTTTTCCGGAAAATGGGCGTGGGCTAACTTATAAGTAAAGCTGCATAATTATTGGTGATCAAAAGTCTGCTAAAATTTCTTACACATTTATTACAAATCAATGACGTGTTAAAAATTCTGAAATGTTTAGGGAATTCCCTAATAGATATAGCTTTTTGAAATTTATACCAAATTCCTTAATAAATATAGATCCCAAACTTCTCAAAATTACTATTACATTATCTACCACATTGGACGTATTGCCAGAATTTTCCACAAAAATATTTAAAATTTATTAAAAACTATCAATGTGTTGAAAAATTCATAATGATGATTTCCATGGAGTGGAACACCCACACAGCGTCGATAGGTAGTTTGTAATGAATTTTATATTATTTTGTGGAAAATTCTGGTAATACGCACAATGTGATAGATAATGTAATAATAATAATGTAATTTGTAATAAATTTGTCCAAATTAAATAATATTTTTTTTTAGTGTCATAAGTAAATGCTGGCGTAGTTTTGAGTTCATGATTTCGGTCCTCAATTCAAACGACTTTTTGAATAGCGGTAAAAAAAATAAATTTAAAAAACCGAACCGGCTACAGCTTGGTGCTAATATTTCAGTAATAGGTAAGTTATTGTAGGGTGGATGTGAATATGGAAAGATGCAGGGTATTCTATTAAAAAAAAAACAATTTCGATTTGCCAGAATCTTTTGAAATACCCTGTATTTTTGTAAATATTTTTTGTAGTGTGGTCCACAGTTTGAGTATACACTTGAACGGAATGGGTAACTGGTATAGTGTGGGCGATTTGGATGGCTGACGCACTGTTGTAGGGCCCTGTATAATAATAATTCCGAATACTGTTTGTAAAAAATATGAGCAAACAAATGATGTGTCATTAATGTTGTTCGAGTGAATTGACTATTCATGCACCAGTTCAAAAGTAAGGAAACTATTATGCTAATAAAAGGAACGCTATACTTGTTTGATATGGAGGACTCCACTCGAATAATTACCGAACAAAAGAACGCTATCTTTTTTAGTAAAGAATGCCAATTTAGTGAACACAGTATATTTTATGAAAACAACGAATGCATATTAATACAGGATATATGCGGATATCTGATGGAAATCTGAAAGCGTGAACACCAAGTGAAGTATTTTGACCTCCAAAACGAATTAATTCATATAAATTGTATTATTTGCTTGGCAATACAGCCCACAGAGTCGCAATACAGCAAACAGAGTCACTCCTACACAAAGAAAATCCTCAAAATGTAATTTCAGCTAGTTCGGCCGAACATAATTTTTTTTTTCAATTTCTAATAAATCCAGTGTGCAGAGGAGTAGACAGCCTCAGACACGTCCATAAGAAACTATATGAGAGACATTAGAACCTCAAGATCACTGCTATATATAAGAGGCGAAAAATTATTCAGGAACAACATAGCATATACAGGGGAGGAAATTCTAGAACTCGAAGACCGAAATGAGATTAACAATACTCAAAAAGCAACAAGTGAACCTCAGACACCCTCTAGACGGAATTCTGTGTTCTCTGAAACAACAAATCCACAGGAATCTACAGAAATAAACAAGAACAAACAGAAGAAAGACCCGGCTGAGGAAAAAAAGAAGAAAGACGAAGAAACGAAAAACAAAATAAAAGAAAGAAAAATAGCTACAAATCACCCACAAAACAGAGACAGAAAACCATCCCTCAGGTCCCAAAACAAAAACTAGATGAATGGATTGAAATTGCGAAAATGGATCAATATATAAAAAACTATAAGAACAAACTCATACTATGGGCGTCCTTAGGGGGAGGACAGCATTTTCCGCCCCTGGAATTGCTCCTTTGAGTTCTTGGCCTGAACTATCTAACTATATGCTAGAAGGATTACAACATTATATGCTTTAATTTATGAACTATTTTTTCTTTGCTCCTCTTTGCTTCTGGAATATTGTTTATGGGTGCCGTTGGACAAGACTCTCTAAACGGAATCATCTCTCAGCAATAAACCAGACAGGGTTCCAGTCTTGGACCAATACCAATTTTTATTGATGACGACATATTCCAACTTACTGAACTAATTTATGACAGATAAGGAATTTGAAGCAGAACTCCACTCACAACTAGTAGAATACATAATTTGAAAATGAATAAAACCAAACATCATCATCTTGTCCAACAGAAATAATCTACTACTGCTAACGTCTTGGTGATATTTCTCGACCATAGCTCAACCACGTTCTTCAAATGAATAGGAGACACGAGGTATTGTCGGCAGTAATTACAAAATATGTCTATACTTTTTTTTGGGCAAAACTCAAATTTTTCGACAACTTTTCAATAATACTCGATATACGTTGATCCAGACGATACAGTTTGTCATAAGGCAAGGGGTACTAAAATAAGATTGGGTGTGGTCAAATATATGAGCAAATGATCTTTCGAAAATTGAATACTGGACGCTCAATGAAAACATATAGTATTTTTCCCTTTGACCACAAAACTATTTTCACTCCTAGATTGTCATTTCGACAACCAAGTTATCTGCATCAGTAAGAATACTGAATTATCAGTTAATAATCATAAATATCGTATTTATATAAATTAATGACTATTATTGTTGCGAGGTGTGATCATACCTGATGGGCGTGGTCAGGTATGATCACGAGACATTTTTTGGGGTTTTGGAGGAGGTGGTTATGGCTGGATATTCGATGCTTTCTGTCAATTTCAGGTTACTTCTTCATTTTGTATATTTCAAAGAATGCAATCCTAAAACCAAAATGAACGCCTACCAAACATATCCCGGGACATCCACAACATCTATAGACCGTTGGCCCATGACAGTAGAAGTGTAGTGTCGATTATCTACGAAGGGTTGCCCCTCAACGGATATGAAGATTAAGTAGGTAAAAAAGTGGTTTGTTAGATAGGTACCTGGTCACCTCCCTCCCTGTTCAATCAACTTCCGGTTGAAAGCAATGTTGAAAATGTTATTATAGAAGCAGCTGAAGAAATGTATTGAAATCGTCAGGTCTAGCTAAATTACCGGGTATTAGCCGATTTGCATACGTGTAGGTCGGTCCCCAAGAACGGCAAACGGACCGGAAGTTAACCTTCACCGACAGTTCCCTCAGAGTACTAACCTTTGGTTAAACCCTTCATTTTGATCCATCATTCAATGTTATAGCATTTGTATACAATTTGGGTTGGCGAATTTAGACGTATTCGAAGGAAAGGTGACGTCATTGACGTCAGGGAGGGAGGCGTCCGGGTATCGATCCAACAAACCACTTTTTTCCAGTTAATCCAACTAATCTCCATGTCAATTGAAGGACATACCTTCGTAGATAATCGTCCCCCTAGTGTCATGGGCCATCGGTCTACTACGAGGGAGGCATCGTAACGCAGTCCAATTCTAGTAGAGTGTTGTACTCCACAGCCTGGATGTCCATGGTTCTTGACTTTACCGTTATGGACTCATTATGATGAACGAATCGAAGCTTATTGTGGGCTATAAGCGGGAGAACCGAATCTTAAGAGGTCAGTAAAGTCGGCGTAGGTTGGCGGTTAGTGATCAGATATAATGTTTAATTCGGTGTCTTGTAATGAAAGTTGCTGGGTGTTATTATTTGAAGAACCTACGGAGAGTTTATAGCAATTTCCGAAAGGAATTTGATAGGTATACTTCAATTAAACTCGGGAAAGCTCTACAAAAGTTAATGTTTTGTATGTAATGATTTACTATAAATGAGAAATATCATTTTATTGCTAATAAACTTTACCGTTATGGACTCATTATGATGAACGAATCGAAGCTTATTGTGGGCTATAAGCGGGAGAACCGAATCTTAAGAGGTCAGTAAAGTCGGCGTAGGTTGGCGGTTAGTGATCAGATAGAATGTTTAATTCGGTGTCTTGTAATGAAAGTTGCTGGGTGTTATTATTTGAAGAACCTACGGAGAGTTTATAGCAATTTCCGAAAGGAATTTGATAGGTATACTTCAATTAAACTCGGGAAAGCTCTACAAAAGTTAATGTTTTGTATGTAATGATTTACTATAAATGAGAAATATCATTTTATTGCTAATAAACTTTATCGCTCTTCTTCAAAAATATTCGTTCACCTAGAACAAGAGATACAGATACTGAATGAATAGTACGTGTCACCTTAACGTAAACAAGGATGCTATTCATCTTAGGGCCAATTCAGGGTTATTGTCGTGACCATTGAAAAAAAAGCAACGTTGAAATATTGCAACTACACTTTAATTGATTCTCCGAACGTATACTTTTTCTGAAACAATGAAACAAGAACAAATATGATGACTATTCAATCACGATAATTACTCTCAGTCATAATAGTTTTAGTTCACCCAACTTCTCACTACTGATAACCTAACATGACCTGTCTGTTTTGTTTTAATTATTGACAAGTTGTGCATTACAATTTATAGAAATATGTGAATTTCTCTATTAAAAACCATTTCAGTCAGGTTTTGGTAAATCTCACGGTGATCTCCAATTGAAAGTCGAAACTAATTATTGCTATAAGATTTAAATTAAACAATGAAGTATTGTAAGCACCAACGAAGGCGATCCATTACATACAGTGGAAGTGAGATATAACTGGGTGGTTGAAATGCTTACAGTCTAACTCCACCAAAATAATCTTTATTGTTGTCCAGAGATACACAGACATATGTTTCGAAGGATTATTCCTCCATCTTCAGTGAATGAGAGGGGTAGGTTACAAAGAGATAATTTCATGGTGGAAAAGTTGTTTGGAAAATTAAAAAAGTATTAAAAGTAAAATTATAATCAGCAGGTACAAATTACGACCTGCTAATTATAATTTTACTTTTAATACTTTTGTAATTTTCCAAACATCTTTTCCACCATTAAAAGATCTCTATGTAACCTACCCCTCTCATTCATTAAAAATGAAGGATTAATCCTTCGAAACATATATATGTCTGTGTGTCTCTGGACAACAATAAACATTATTTTGTTGGAGTTAGAGTGTAAGTTTTTCACCCACCCAGTTATTGTAAACACTTTCCCAAGAATCTAACAGATATAATTCTACGTTCGTATTTCAATTGACTTTGGGGAATATTTACTAAATGCCAATGTTTCTAAATTTTATTTTTATCTTTTTCAAGGCTGAAATGTACAAATTTAAGGTTTGGTGGGGTTAGAACAAGTGTCAACAAAGTTACATTAAGTATACAGAGAAAGAAATAAAAATAAATTTGCATTGACAATAAGCAAATAATTTTTAACCATTGGTCTCCCAATTTTATTTGACTACTTTCTCTACTCCACGTTACTATTGTAGGTGGATACTTTTTCTCTGTTTGCTTTATTTTATTTGTTTTCAAGTCACAAAATACGAGTTCGTATTCAAGTACAACAATAATTTCAAAAATGTATCGCAGCGTAGAGTTCCAATTTCGAACAAAAATAATGTTTATAATTTGAATAGAAACATATATCGTTATATTTTTCATTCATTCTTTTCAAGAAACAATTTTTGTTCCACCGATGTTTCCACCGATGTTTCCACCGATTTGTAATATAAAGAGAAAAAAAATTATTTAAAATGTGAGGAATGGTTTCATAGCTCTGGACAGGTAATATAATATCGTCGAACGTTACGTCAGAATATCAGAAGAGGTAATAAGATGCGTAATAACGCTGGTGAGAGAGGACAAAACTAATGAAATAGTGGTGTGTTTCTGTAATCGGTTCCAGGTGGCGTCCTCATAGGATTTTAAAGGTGAATTTCCTCACTCATGCATTCAGTGAGTCGTATTTGAAGTGTGGTGATTGATTTTAGATGATTGCATTTTATCAAAAATTTAGAAAATAAATATATTCATGAATAGGTATTCACCATAAGAAAAAACCGACGTTAGCGATACACGTAAGTATCGCGGGATATTTGATAACAGCCCGCGATTTCATTTGTTTCTCTTCTTATATCTCTTCTGGATTGTTAATGTACAATCCACTTCTACCGAGGGGGAAACATCTCCTTTAAATCTCGTACAACTATAAATTTTGAGTCATTTAAGTCATTAAATCTTCGCTTCAGTCATCGGTTTCAGTCTTTTAAATATTTCAGTCTCGTACACATTTTCCCGATGTTTCACCCTCGACTCCAACAGATTGTCCCCAAATGGTGATATTTGTGTTTAGTATTGAGTAAACGAAAGAGTAATAAAAGTTCAGAAGAATAAAATTGTTTTTTAAGGCCATGAGAGCAAAGTATGTTTCATTTAATTTGGTGCACAAAAAGTTAATATTCTATAAAATCTAGTTTACTGTCCAGTTGTGTTCCTAAAAACTTTGCTTGGGTTGAAAATGATAGTATTGTTGGGACAATATTAATTTTGATACCATTTATTTCTCTTTAAGTATTTATTGATGAACTCTATAGACACAGCTTTTGCTAAATTGTTAATGGAGTAAAGGGCCAGGTAGCCGAGTGGTTAAAGCACCGCCGTTTCGATCACTTTGGCTGCCAGTCGAAGGTTCAAACCCTATCGACTGCAGAAATGTTTCTGATTGCCCGAGAAACTGCTAGGAATCGCACGTTAAGAGGTAAGACCTCTTAATCCTTAGCTCGCACAAGTTTCGATTTCTGAGGGCTGCCGTTTGTTAGGGGACGACAGCTGGTTGAAGGAAAAAACAATTTTAAATTTTTTTTTCGTTGTTGTCTTTTTTACGTGCGTATATGTGGATGATCTTTCAATGAAACATGGAAGATAATTCATTTACAGAAGGAAAAGTAGTGGTTCCGTTAGTTTTTCGTCTCAGTAAGTATCTTTTTTTACATAAATTTTTCTCAGTCATATATGACTGGATTCATCGATTTATGGAACCACGGATTCCAATTATTTCTAATTTTTCAAACGGGAACTGTTCTATTGAGGTCAAAAAATATCCCACAAAATAATTATCCTCCATGAACGTTTTCATGTATAAATTGGACCACGTCCATAGAAGCAGTTTCGATTGAGGATTTTTTTTGAAAGGTACCTACTAAATTTTCCAGATCGAAGGCAGGAATATTTTCTGTTGATACAAATGTGGTTGGGCCTTCAAAACTAAAACGAAAAAAAATTCGTGGTTTGAAAAGGGCCATTAATTCTTAACCTTCTGTGTCCATGAAAATACTTGCATACAAATGTACTGAACATTTGTAAGTATATTTCAGAAATCTGAAATGTCTGTTTGGCTGAAATAAAACTGCATGTCTGTAGATGAACTATATATAGTTACGCTTTTACTGTTTATCTCATAGATCAGACGCTCGGATGGAATAATTTTGAATAGAGTTCTGAAAATAAAGTATGAAAACATATTCACCTATCTTGGCAATATTTCTAAACTTATTAAATTAAGCTGAAATAAAAGCGTTTGGCATCGGCTTGTGACATATTTTTAAAGTTATAAGTAAGACTAAGAAGGAAAAAATCCTGATGATAAATGAACTGTTCGATAAGTTACAAACAAGGATATCAACAAAAAGATTGAGAACAATAAGGGGCCAGGTAGCCGAGTGGTTAAAGCGACATTGTTTTAGTCACTGGCTGCCGGTCGGCGGTGGTTCAAACCATGGCGACTGCAGAATTTTTTCTGATGGCCCGAGAAAGTGCTAGGAATCGCACGTAAAAAGGTAAGACCTCGTTAATCCTTAACTCGCACAAGTTTCGACTTTTGAGGGCTGCCGTTCGTAAGGGGACGACAGCTGGTTAACGGAAAAAACAATTTCAACAAAAAAAACAATTTAACTTAATATGAATTGGAGAAATATTTCATTGAATTGTCACTAACTATATCCATCGTAGGAGTTCAAAACATGTTCCAAAATTTTTATTATTATTGGTATGTCCTGTAGGTATACCTATTTTATATATTAAGTTATAATAATTATGGTTTTGTTACACTCTGTCAGTGAACCTGCAAAGAGAAAAACATAGGTATGGACGCTATTTCAGGTTCGACCATATGACAAACATTCATCAAAGGTAGAAAAGATCTAAAAGATCGATTCTATAATTTGCGTAATGCTAATGATCCAACCTATAGGTACGATTTCGTATATAAGAATCAAGTAATTTTTAACAGCTTTTCGTCACTATTGCTAGCATGAACCACTTATTTGTTAATTTTCGTAGGTATTCGAAAGCAAAATATCACCAGACAATGTTGAAACGCAATAGGTATAAACAGTTGCTTCTAGAAAGCGTTGAAAAATGTTCAATAAATATGTTGGTCATGTTGATACCTACCTAATTAAAAAATTCTAATTCGTTTTCAACGCTTACTTGAATAACCCTGATTACCTATTTATCAGCGAACAACTGTAGGTATCAGAAAAAAATGGGTTTTATTTTGAAAAATTTTGATTTTCAAAGACTGTTTGGAAGTTTCGCTAGTTCTTGATATTTTTAATTCGACCTATATACATCAACGTTAGTCAACACGAATTTGGCAGTCAAGCATTGTATACAACATATAAGTCATTCCATGTACCAAATTCATTTTGCCAAAAACTATTATAGGTATACGTACTCCTTCCTTAACACCATCAAAATGTACACATAACAAAACTAATCCCGACCCAACACAGAAATATAACACGAGCCGTTTTTAAATCATCACAACACGCGATTCGATTTTAAAATCAACCAAAAACAAAAACACGGAATCGCGTGCACGTAAACACATGACAAACGTATGACTAATAAAAACCGGCAGTGCTAAATTGGATAATCTGACCAGCAGTTGTTCATAAATATGTCGCGTTGCCAGATGTATAAGACTTTCCCTAAAATCCATTTTACTCGTAAAACTTATAAATAAAGCTGCGTGGTGAACCTACTGCAATAAATTTGCGGATCCTCCCTTTTCTTGTCAACTTATAACTATGGTTTGGATGAAGATGAATATATTATCAATATTTTGTTTCCTTGTTTTACAGTGAGTCTCACTTTAAGCAGCAACACCATCGTATTTCATTTAAATTTTTTTCAAGTAATTGTACTCAGAAACACCCACTTTTATGTTAATGAAACATTGGTACGTCCACTTTCTACGGCTAACTATGACCAATTGAAAATCCAAATTTTGTTTCAATTGCATTTGAATATACAAGGAGCCTTCTCAGTAGCTGGCAACATTAATAACTCTTTTCCATCGGTATTGTTAATATAATCAGCAAAATTTCTTGTCATGTTACAAAATTTCTAAAAATGTTCGATGAATAGCCAAATATTACTTTTCCATGGCTGAAAGTGAAAATTGGGAAATAGTGAAAGGAATAGGATTCTGGTTTAGAACAGTCTCAAAGCCCAAGACCTCAATTCCTGAGTCATGACATCTGGAAATGGCAAAAGTTGAATTTTTTCCTCTTCTGCAGCTATATATTCACATTCATTGATGATATTGGCATTTACATATGATTCGGGAATTTCAATCTAGGAGGTTTAGATTTTTTTAAAACCAGATTATACTTTTAGCTCAATAATAACCATAACATATTACCCCAATTTTTCAATTTTTAGCTGGTCCTGGTTAGCCATGGAAAAGTGATGCTTGTTTCATTTCTGCATTATTAATGGAATATGTTTCGGCAATCTGTGGCAAAAGAAGAGATTTTCGTAGGTAATACCACATGTGTATCGGTGATTATCGAAATAGCAATTCCTTTGAATTTGAGAATCAAATTATGTTGCTTGGCAACCACACTCAAGCTCGTGCTAAAGCAACATAATTTGATTCGAAACCGCGAAGGAATTAACGATAATCGCCGATAACACGAGTTGTACTTGTTAAGATTATTTCATGAATAAAATCAAAACCATTTTTATTTATTTACTATTCAATTTAACTAGGAACATTAATCCCGTATTTAGTTCTGAAATTATGCAACTAACAAAACATTTACTTGATATTTCAAACATCCCTCTATTTCAGTTACCAATGACAGAGCGCGTCATTCGTAGTTTCGTCATTGCATGTCTAGTCTACTGCTTCTCGCTCGAGGTTATGTTTTGATAACATTTTGATTTAGTGATTTAATTAATCAACGAGTATGCAAAATTTGTCGAAAATTGTGAAGTTGATATGAATTAATAGTGTGTGCTTATTTAGTTTTGGTCAAAGTTTGGTGTTGTGTCATTATAGCAGCTTGCTAGTGGTAAGTTTGTGTTTTGATAATAACCAATCAGGAATCGAACTACAAAATCGAAAACACATCATATACATATCCAGTAGCCAATCAAGAGCCAAACTACAAAATCGAAAACATGATGTTTTCATTTATCAACACAAAAATTTGAACCAATCATAACACGCTATTTTAGCATTAGTGAAATAATCGATATAATCCGAGCATTATGGATCAATGGGAGTTGTTGATACCTATTGCCAACACATGACACCCTGTATTTTTTAATGATTTAAGCATTGAGATCTGGAGTTTTGGGGTGATCCAAGGTAGGATTTGATGTACATTTTTTTATAAAAAAATCTAATATATATTTCACAATTCATCTGGTTATGGTTCGCCATGGAAAAGTAATATTTTGGTTATTTTCCGAAGTATTAATTGAATATTTTTGGGAATTTCATGTTAAGAGAAGAAATTTTGGAAGTAATCTCAATATTACCGATGAAAGAGTTGATAATCTTGCCAGTTACAGATGACACCCTGTATATTCAAATGATTCTAACATCGAGATCTGGGGATTTTAGGGAATTCTGAACCATAATTGGGTGTTCGTTTTGTGACAAATAATCCCTAATGTTCTTCCCAATTTTTCACTTTTCAATTGATCATATTTAGGTGTGGAAAATTGATATACGAATGATTTATCAATATAAAGATACGTATTTCTGAGACCTATAACTTGAAAAAAAGGTTTTCAAATTATTTTATTCTCAATGAAAAAAGTGGGACACACTGTATAAAACATCGTCTGCCAGAAAATGGATATGAAATATTTCATCAATATGAAGGTAGGTATTTCTGAGTTCTATCACTTAAAAAAATAGTTTAAGTTTATTTTATTCTCAATGAACGAGGGGGTTGCTTCTGAAAGTGCGACATGCTGTACACAATATTGCTATTATAAATGCTGGTTTTCCTCAGCAATCCATTCTATCGGGCGACACTTTTGTTCCATCACATTAATGAACAAGCTCACAGCTCACTGTATAATTTTGCTTCATGCCGATATCATATTAGAAGTTTTCACAAATTCATAAACTCAAGATCCAATACCTTAAAGTAAAATTCAACGCTGAAAACTAAGCCTTTTTTATCAATAGTGCTGGCTGCGTCATTATACCGGATGTATATTTACCCATTAAAATTGAACTCCTCCACCACATTACTATGCGGAAATACCGCCTTACACTGAGAAAAATAAAATTAATTAAAATTAATTAATTATTTTACTATGTTTTATATTTTTTAACCGACAATTTTTTATAACAGATTCGCGTTCAATTGGTGCAATTCTAATGGAAATGGTTATTGAAATTATTTCTAGACGAACAGGTGTGTATATAATGGTCTAAAAATATGAGAATCCATATTTCCTTCAAACGGAACTGTGTATTTTTCGTTTCAGAATCTCATTCAGTAGTCGAATTATTTCGGAAACGGTCATTGAAATAATTTGTCGCTTCGTCAGTGAGGAGTATTAGGGTGAAAATGCTTAGAGAAATTCATAATTCATTTAGCGGAAATTCAGAAGTGTTGAATTATATCCATTAGCAATTAGGTTCACTACTACTTCGTCTTTTATCACATTATCTTTTAGAGTCTGGCTTCCAACAAAGCTCTGGTTTATTTTCCTAAGTTCAGTTTCCCGTGTGTTCTGGGAAGCCAACAGTTCAGCTTTGTTTCATTAGACTGTACTTAGTCATGATATATTATTTCTAGTTCAAAGGAATGTTCCGCATGTTATCTAAGTTTTCTTTCACTTGCCCTTCTACATTTTCTGTATTCATCTCTATAGGGTTTGTTCTGTTTGTATGTAGTTTGAGTTTTGGTGTCTTGCTCAACGATACAGATTGTCTCATTCAACTCTGGATTTTTCTCTTTGTATATCACCCTGTATATGAGTTTTGCCTGGTGACTCAATGGGATCCAAAGTGTTAATATAAGCTCCTATGTCAAAAATTTATACCTAAAATAACACCCAAATTCAGAAATAATAAAACACGTGGAAATTATTTGAATCCCGATAAACATTTTGTTGATATCCAGTTTTTGCCTTTGAAATAGGCAAAAAAATCACTATTTTGAAAATAATACGCCTACTTGAATTATTTTCTTAAATGAACTTCTAAGAATCCAAATTGGGATCTCATCGAAACCTCAATTTCAACTTCAATTTTTTTCAAATATGAAATGGTATGGCTGGTATTTTGGTTACAAAAATAGTATATAAAAGTGGTCGTCAGGTGTTGATTGATAAGCATTCTTTTTTTCAGAGGTATCGATTCATTCCAATACTATACCTAGTATACAATAGGTGTTTTGAGTTACAAAATCGTGGTTATTTCGTAAATTTTGAAAATGAAAAAAAAAAAAAAATTAACAAAATGTTTATAGTCTCCCGGGTTCCAAAGAATATCCACATGTTTCACTGTATTTTTCATGTTTTAATTTAAATAAAATTAAATAATTTTAAATGAGGTATGCATTTTTGTCATGGGAGATTTACTGTAAAGAGTATTCTTTCTATTCAGGTCCGAGATAAGCAGGTATCCGTTAGTAAATGTTTGCGAACATTAAATTTGTATTCGAAATCCATTACAATATTAGGTCAGGTTCCATAAAAAAATGTTTATTGTTCAACTCAATTCGGTATATCTATAAACCACCATAGACGATCATTTATTTAACTTTTCTGCTCTGGCATGCATACAATATACGTAGAATAATCGAAGGAAAGATGAATACCCCGCTCTGTAGAATAACTCAAACTTTAAAAAAAGTAGGGCATCATAGTTGAAAGTTTTTCAGGCAACTGACAAAAATATTGAAAACAACGTAGTTAAAAAATGTATATAATAAATCATTCACCATAAATTTTGATATGTACATGATTTTATATACAGGGTACTTATTTTTTTGAACCTATAGAATTTTCATTTCACAATAATGTTATCACTGTTGATTGTGTATTGTACCGTATAGTGAAAGAAAATTTGAATCGTTATTGCAAAAAAAACAAGACGAAAAATCATAAACGCCAACGCAAACTGGTATTCCGTTTTTGTTTTGAGTAAAACAAATTGGGAGCACAGTCTAAACTACTACTACGTATCAAACGTGCTAGATATATTATTATTGGTTAAACTCTGGCAGAGCAGGGAAAAACTGACGACAAATTATTATCCGATTCGGCAACGTTGTGAAACTTGCCATTTTTAAAACACATTTGAATGAAAAGGATGGTTTGATAATCATCTTGGTAGTCGTGTGTGTCAAGGACTTTAAAGGTTAATTATTATCACAGATCGGCAAAACGAATAAAAAAATTGTACCTATGAAAAATTGTCAAATACAGACAAATACAGATAAAGTCATTCAAACCCAAAATAATTAATTTTTTCAGCATATTCGGCGAAAGTCATATAGAAAATGATTTTTATAGAAATGGAGAACACCGTGAGAGCAAAAGAGCTAAAAATCCGTGAAAGACATTCGTTGGGTTTTGAGCAAATTTTGTAGGAAAGGTTCCATAGACGATATTCTAGAGGATCTAGAAATAAAAAATACTTTCAAGAAGGATAACCAATACCTTAATTAAAATGTAAACTTAAAACTTTAGAGTATATATTAAGGTCACAGAAAACAAGATGGCTCAAAGTGAACATTTACCAAATGGAAGAAAGTATGATTCTTCTTGTCTATTTCCTCATACCCTTGCGATACTGGAAAAAACTCATTGCCTCCAATATAACGCCGGATCTATGTGACTTCCTGAATATAGGGTGGAATACCTTATGAGATTTACAATCTTTCACTTGAATCATTTGAAAAAGAAATGAGAAATTCTGCACCATATACAAGTTGTATGGTGTGAAAAGTTTGATTTTAGTTTTTGAATTTTGTCAGCCAGAGGCGTAATTAAAGCGGTCACAAAAGTCATGTTTTCAGTCATATTTCTACTGTTATGATAATTGTTGATTTTGTTGTTGAAATTGTCATTTCCATCAACCGGCTGCACCCTCACGCGAACGCCTCAGAAGTCTTCGAGAGACTTGTGCGAGCTAGGGAAGATGTGGCCCTTACCTCTTAACGTGTGATGCCATGAACGGGATGGTGACCGCGCTGGGATTCGAACCCATGCACTTACCGATGATTGGGTTAAGACGCCTACAACATTATTTTATATTTTAGAAGTAATTTTTTGTTGAAGTTTAATATTTGATGAGGGTAAAATAATGAAATAAAAAGAATACTCATAAACTAAATATTTCCCTACTAAAGAACATGTCGATCTGTAGTGTTAATTATTAGTTTCACTTTAGTTTTATAAGAAAAAGTATGATATTCAGAACATAAATCACCAAATTAAACTTTCAAAATTTTCCAAAAAACAGTCTTGACCTACGATTAAAAGAAAGAGGTAACAATTTCAATAATATACTGGAATTCGAAAGATATACTCGAGTACTGACATGATAAGCAAAAAAGCAAAAGCGTAACCGATAATCAATCAATATATTATCACATACAAGACTTGGATATAACCAAACCCATAAAACCAAAAGCGATGATCGCCTTTCGGTTTAATAACAGTAATGTACGAAATTGTATTTGGAACGAGAGTACCGGTAGCCGAATTCACGTGTGGAATTTTCAATTTTAAATTAGCACGTGCTATGAACGACTTGGAATAAATTATGCGCGCTCGAACAACTATATTTGATTCCGCACAAGCAGCCAAATTTAACTCTCGTTCGGAATAACAAACGTCTTCTGTACGAATGAGCTGATTGGCCAAGGTTTTTTTTTATAATCCCGACTTTAATCTCGGGTCCCGACTTTTATCTCGAGTTCCGACTTTAATCTCGGGTTCCGACTTTAATCTCAGGATCCCTACTTTAATCTCGGGATCCTGACTTCCATCTCGGGAGCCCGAGACTAAAGTCAGGATTTCAACAGTGCTCTCAGGTTTTAGAACTTTTACTCTGGAATCACGTCATAATGCGAGGGGGAAACATCTCGCTAAAATGTGTACGAGACTTAAAATATTGAAATAAAGAGTTTTAAAGGCCGGGACACAATTATCATTCACCATTCCGATCCGACTCCGATCCGACCCCAATCCGATGGTGGCCGAAGTTATCGGATCGGTGTGGTATCGGCATGTCATTGGTGTCGGCAGGGGTGGGCACACTTGTCCGACACCTCTCCGATCTTGTCAACTGTCAAGCACTCGCCACAAGTATTGATTCGAACGCTTTCTTACAGAGTTGGTTCTGTTTTCTCGTGTTCGGCAAAATGTGTACGAATTTCAATAACTGCGATAAAACAAGAAAAAGATGAGAAAACTCGGAGATTTGAAAGGGAGAAAAACCGGAGGAACATGGAAAGACTGTGGGTACACGCAGCTATAGAACGAGAAGATCTTGTCGTATGGAAATCTATATTAATAATCTCCCCGCGAATGATATGTCAACTTTATTGAAATAAACCTTTCACACGCATTTCTAAAAACTTCGACTATCTCATCCGTTTCTCGGCGCTGGTTTATGGCCACCCTAGCTAGAGAAAGTAGATACCGAGTACACGAAATGGGTTGCTTAGAAAAAGAAGAGATTAAGACATCTGTTAACTATTCTAGGCGGGCAAACAATACTTGAGTTGTTTTCGGACTAAAAGATGTTCTCAGCACAGGGGGTCTGAAATATTCTAAAGAATATTATTTTTACTGTTTGCCTCTTCAACGAATGTTGAAAATTTTAAGAAAAGTAATGTTTTTGAATGCAGTTCTGTGGAAAAGGAGACATATGGTATGCAGACACAAACGGTTTTTTTATGCCTTGCAGAAAGTTCTGGGAAATTAGCTTTCGAATAGGGCAGAGGAGAGTTTTGGAATAGTGAAAAAGGACACTTAGCTTCGAACGTCGCGTCGGTTCGAACAAGACGCGGGTATAGTAGACTTAGCTTCGAACGTTGGTTCGAACAAGACGCGGGTATAACACTTAGCTTCGAACGTCGGTTCGAACAAGACGCGGGTATAGTAGACTTAGCTTCGAACGTCGGTTCGAACAAGACGCGGGTATAGTAGACTTAGCGTCGAACGTCGGTTCGAACAAGACGCGGATATAATACACTTAGCGTCGGAAGTCGGTACGGACGAGACGCGGGCATAAGTCGGTATTTTTTTTTAAAAGTGATAATAAGTCAACGAGACAGAGTTCTTGCCACGGCTTAATTATTGTGCAGTGTAATTGCGGTTTGCGATTTGCTATTATTGCAGTGCAGTGTTGCGTTTCTCCTTGAGGGTTTTTATGGCACTATTGATTGTGCCACTAGTGTTTCTGAGTACAGGTCGTATAACATAACTTTACCTTTTATTTTCAGCAATTATTTGAGGGTATTTTTTATGTATATAAAGCGTTCCTGGCACTAGCGTTCCCGAGTGCAGAGCGGATAATATAACCATACCTTTATTTTCAGCATTTAATTGAGGGTACTATTTTTATATAGCGTTCCTGCATAAGTGCCTGTGTGCGAATTCCGCACAGGTGATATTCACCCATTTTTTTTTTCAGAGATTATTTGAATATAGGGTTTAGCATTGTACGCGTTGTTTAGTTCTGTCTTAGGGGAATTTACTAAGTATAAATCACGGCACGCGATTATTTTTTTCTTAGGAAGTAACTTCACTTTTGACATTCCCCTAATGTCCTACAATTTACGCCCGAGGACTCGCAGACAAACAAAAGTTCAACCAACTTCTTGTGTACTTCACCCCGCTGAAAATTTCACGAGTTTTATATCTAACCAAGCTCTTGATTGTTCTCTGTTTGAGAAACATCCGGCCTTACCGCCCATCCTAACTGCTCCTATAAGTGGTACATTTTCTGTTGAAAATAATTTTTCTTTTGGCTCTAGTTTGGAGAGCCCCACAATAAATAGAAACCCAAGGGTTTCACCAAGCGTGGCCGTCAAGGAAGGCGAGCCCCACGCATTTCTCCCAAAGCGCTCACAATTAGTTGTTGAATCGCGTCGCGTCGAAAATAACGCTACAGAATCTAGTTACCACCTGGATTCTCAAAAACCGGTTCATTTAAATTTATTTGCATCTCCTAGGTTAAACTCTGTGCATTGTAGTATGGATGATGTGAATGTGGATAAAAGTCACGTTGTGGGCTGTCCTGATGAAGACAATGATGATGAATCTCGATTCAATTTTTCTGTTGATCAGAATACAGGGCGTGATCTGAGTCTGAGGGAAATTTCAGCTAAAAATTTTGATAATAGGCCTTTGAGGGCCTCACCTAGTTTTTTGACTTTCGGCGGCCAACCTGCTGGGGAATTTCAAACCCCGAAAAATACCGGCACGCCACGCCGAATTTTGGAAGCATTCCAGAATTTAGAACGTAATACGTTACGTTCAGGGACCTCCAGTCCACTTAATATTTCTACAGACTCGCAAATAGAGTCGAGAATGAATGAAGTGAGAATGTTTGACCAAAACCGCCCCCGAACTCCTGACAATATTTCAGTAATTTCGGGTCTCAATGTCTCTCGAGCTAGCACAGGGAACAGCCTTGAAAGGGGTCCACTTGCACGCGGAAACGTTCATCAAACGGCCCGTACGAATAGCGAAATCCCTGCTTTTCGGCAAGTGATGTCTGAGGAGGAGAAAGAGGAATGGAAGTGGTTTGTTGAATTCAAACAGATGAGAAAAGCTCGGGAAAACCGCCAAACTCAAGTAGAGCTTCCATCCTCCCCTCCTCTTCAGTCTAATGCATGTTTGCCCAGACGTGACCCATATTTTTCAAAACATGGCGCGGAACGTGGGGCACAACAGACTTTTAATAACCCCTATTTTTCAAGACAATCTGCAGAAGGAGAGTTCTTCACACTTTTGCATCGTCTCATGGATGATGAAACCGAGTTTTATTAATATTTTAAAAGATCGATGTCATGCGACACCCGACACCCGTCCTCTACGATGAAAACAAATAGACTGAAAAATCGGAGACGGATCGTAGTGGGGTGGGTCACGTGCAGGAGAGATGTGAACTGCCGCATTCAAAGTCCAGCTTTCCCTCTCAGACACCTGTCCCACTGTATGATCGGAGTTGGATCGGAAGGGGGTCTGATAAGTGTGTCTCAGCCTTCATTTGTACACTATTGGTTAAAAAGATAGGTTATCTAGATAAACATTTCGATAACCGAGTTATCTTCATCAGGTAATAATAATAATAATAATAATAATAATAATAATAATAATAATAATAATAATAATAATAATAATAATAATAATAATAATAATAATAATAATACCTACCCACTGTTACAGAGTAAACCAACAGTCTGTAATGAAACGTTCTTCTTCTTCTTCTTGAAATAGATAAGATCAGATTTTGTTCTGCTGATCGCCAGTCAGCAGGTTGAGGAACCGCCAAATAAATGAATTTATTTGGCTTTAGACGAAGTGGACACCATTGTCGGAGTGCTCTTCGAATCTTGGGGTCAAGATATTTTTCGATTGCGTTGGGTGAGCTACCCTGCGCTGGGAATCATGAAACCGGTTCGTAGGTGTTCCCTCGTGTGGGTTGAGACATGTTTTGGCGTTGAGAGAACATTGCAAAGTAGTTCTTGTAGAACACTTTGCCAAGAATCTAACAGATATAATTCAATGGTCGTAGGGGGCAGTAGTTGTTTTCTGTTGGAGACCTGACGACGATTATACCTATTGTATAGGTTAAATGCAAAAGTCTGGATGGCACAATCCATTTTTATTATTAATATAATGGGCTTCTGCCAAGTAGTGTCATCAAATATTTTCTTCTGAATATATTTCATGTATTTATTTTATCAAAGAGTCTTTTGAAATCAATATAATGAAATTAATGCTGAAAATCTAGGTAGCAAACTGAAGTGAAAAGAAAAAATTATAAGAGCTCCAGTTCATTTTTAATAGTTATTTATCAAATAATCCTATTTTCTCCAATTTCATTCTTTCATCAGCAGAATAATATTTTTGATATCTGGTCCGGAGTAGGTATAGTAAATGAGTGGTGCCTACAGTTTTTATGTCCCAAATTATTTATTTACGCAAAAAAAATGTAAAAACCAACATTAGATGGCCATGAAAAAAACTAATTTTGGCACCTTGTATTTTTTTGAAACAGCAAACAGTTTCCGAGAAAATCACTGGTAAATGAAAGGGGAGTATTCATTATTAAATTATTAAACTAAAAACACTTTGTGAGCTATGGATTATTATTTTGTTTCTGCAAGAAGTTGCAGTCCGGTTTCGAAGTTTTGTTTCTCGTCGGTGCCACAGTGTCATCATAGACAAGATCCAAGCCGTCTAAATCAGCCAAACTATCCGGTATTAGAATTATCGGTAGGATTCAGATACGATCAATTTTCTCCAGAAGAAACGGATGTTACCACCTGGATGGCTGAAGGATGACAATGGACCAAGATAACACCGAAAACAGCTCCGAATGGTGAAACTTTGGCGTCAAACAAGACGTTGAAATGGCCCTACAATTCGTGAAGAACCGTGAACGGAGAAAGTAGTCTGAGGATTCAGTGATGTCACTACCAAATCTATAATCTTGAGAATACTTATATCTGTATTCTACAAAAATTAAAGTAATATATGCGAGAGTTCATTCAATAAGGTAAGAATCCATTAAAGACAACCTATTCCGTGCGTAGGATTTGTGAATAACAATGAGCGTTTTCGCAATACAAAGTAGCTTTTTGAATGAAAGGATCCTTGAAAAATCCAATTTAAGTAATCTGCTTCATAAATTTTACAGGGATCAGTCAATATTTAGTTCCAGCAAAACCAAGCAAAAACTGAGATTGAAGATCAAATACGAAAGTAGTAGAACCGATGAAGTGATGAAAGTAGCAGATTTATATTTTCGAATAATCCAAAATGCTGAATTCTCTGTGTGTGAGAGAGAGGGAGGGAGAGAAAGAAAACTGCATATTTTTCAGGTCTACAACAATATATAAATGACAAAATAGTTATTTATTGTTCAAATGTTGCCAAATTAATGAGGTGAAGCTGTCACTTTCAGGCAAACTGGTGTGAGTTTTTACCGCACAGATCACAGAGTTTCAAGACAATTTACAAGAATGTAATATAAGTCAGTATATACAGAGACTTTGAAAACTTAGTTTCCTACGTTGGATAAAACTATTTTTCTAGTACCTCACTAGAAAACTTAATTGTCGACCACTAAAGAAGGGGGGAAAATGGTACTTTTCCTCCCGCCGGGAGGAAAATAGTACTTTTCCTCTCGATTTATCAGGAAGAAGATGCATTGAAATCAATTTTGCCTCTTCAGCGAGATCTTTTGGCAGGTCGTCTTCGCTAGAACTAATTTTCAAAACTTAGAAGCAACTTAAAAGGGTAAACAACGTGACAGCTTATGACAACTGTTATGTTTGTATTACCAAACAACGCCATAACAACAAATCGTTGTCAACATGATGACGACGACGCAACGCTTACTTAATATTTTGTCATATAGCCGCATTATATAGTTCTACAACTTTCTGCAGTTGTTCTTATAAGTAGGCACGCATTATAATTTTTAGGACGTTATAAAAATGACGACCTTAAAGGTAGTAGAAAAAACTATATACATACCTCAGGGGGAAAATGCCTTTCCTCCCGCGGATATTAATGCCCTTCGCTTCGCGTCGGGAGGAAAAGCATGATTTTCCTCCCTTGGTATGTAAATAGCTAATTAGAAAAAACTATATACATACCTCAGGAGGAAAATGCTTTTCCTCCCGTGGATATTAATGCCCTCCGCTTCGCTTCGGACATCAAACTATCTGCGGGAGGAAAAGCATCATTTTCCTCCCTTGGTATGTAAATAGCTATTTCTCCACTCAAATGATGTTTTGAAAATGTCACTGTCCCTCATGCCGCGAGGTAGGCAGGCCTTCCACAATCTTCGGATGTGGTAAACACGAGAATCTATGTCCCCCATAGGGACTTTTTTTCACTTTTGATCCCGCTCACGAGATTTCTGTGAAGAATGTCACTTTTTCTTTTTCTACTTTTGTCCCCCGCACTTTTCACTTTTGATCCCGCTCACGAGATGTCTGTGAAGTATGTCACTTATTCCCTCTGTGGGAACAAGGGTACAAGCACATACATTTTGACCGAAAACAGTAAAGTTGTATTTTTCCCAAAATTTTAGTACTGCAATTGGTTACAAAAAGTGACAAATAGTTGTATGGTTGTATTAAAAATTTTATGTGGAGACAAAAGAGATGGAAATATACTGGGTGTCCAATTTAAAAATCGAAAGTTTGAGTCACTTCCGGTGAAAGCGGAAATTGCATAAAGGTGAGTTATTTGTCAAAAAATTCAGTTTTATGACTTATGCAGATCCTTCAAATTTTATTCCATTATCTTCAAAAACAAAAAAGTAATAGGGGCGAGCCACCTTCCGCGGACAGCCGGTATAATGATTGTGTGAAGCTTTATCTTTTTCCATATTTTAAAGTATTGAAAGAAGTGAATCACAGATCACAACATAAAAACAAAAATATAATATTTTTCTATTGATGAATAGTGAACACACATTTTAATAAGAAGAATAAAATAACTGCAATCAAATACTCTAAAACTCATTGTAATCTGACATCTAAAGAACGAAATTTATTTTTCTTTTTTGCTGGGTCGATGGCATTTTTAATCAATGTCTACAGTGACGTTCAAAAAGTACGCAACAAATTGAAAAACATATTTATTTGATATTTTGCTATCAAATATACTGAGTGATTTCCATGATTTTCAGTTTCTTGAAAAAACGCATTTTTCGAAATTAGCAAAATCTCAAAAGTTTTATTTTTCGAAAATTAACATTTGGATGAAATTTTTTGGGGAAATCTTTGTTGAAGCTTAATAAACAATGCGACGGTGAGAAAAATTCGAATTTTTGTGAAATTCTACAATAATCGATTTGTTCAATTTCTTTAATTAATTACAAATTTCGTATCTATATCAGGAATTGATTCAAAAACTCCATTTGATTTTAGGATGACCTCAGCGATGTTATATGATGGGCAATACCAGTAAAAACTGTAAAATATTCCTTTACATTTCATAGAATTAATTAATTCAGTCTTCTTTTCTTCAAGAGATCGCGGTAATTAATTTTGAATTGACTGCTTCCAAGTTGACGCTGTGTTTTACTTACAAGCTGTTATTTAACTTGCAATGTTTTTTGTTCGGAGGCAAGACAAGGAATTTTCAATTCAACAGCCAGTGTTCTCATTATCTTCTCAGCCTTCGTCAACATATCTACAAAACCTGAATTAACTTTCAATCTTCTTATCTTCAAGATATCGCGGTAATGAATTTTGAATTGACTACTTTCAAATTGACGTTGTTTTTTCTTGTAAGCTGTTATTAACAATGTTTGTGGTTGTTTAGAGGCAAGATGAGGAATTTTCAATTCAGCACCCAATGTTCTCATCATCTTCTCAGCTTTCGTCAAAATATCTTCAAAACTTGAGTAACTTCAGTATTCTTATCTTCAAGAGATTGCGGTAAGTAATACTCTGAGTTATGAATTGATTGCTTGCAAATCGAGGCTGTTTTTTAATTCCCAATTTTTTATTTAACTAATGTTTGTTCTCTGATAGTCAAGTGAAACAGGGTATAATGGACACAAATACAACAAAGAAGCCGAAGCTCTTACCAGCGAGGTGCTTCAAAGACACTCCGCAAGAGCCTGCATTAATCCAAATATAGATGATGTCTAAATTTCAAAAATTTCCCAAGAATGAGAAGGGTCCAAGATTGGACCATCACCACGCTCACAGGAAACCTGTTCAGCCACTACCGTAAGAAAGAAAGATTTAGAGTGAAACTGTTCATAGGACTTTGTCGACTCAATCGTCCATCGAGCATCACAGTCTTCGCAGAATAAACTCAGGAGCAAGTTCTAACCGTCTTGTGCTATTGTGGAGGGCTCTCACGGCTCTGCTTCAAGCAACACGAAGAAGACGTCATCGCGTCTGAAAAGAACACTGTGGAATAGTCAGAGCCAAAGCTTTACAAAAGAATCTGGATTTCTTCGGCGTACTGAATATCACCCTGTAAAATCTGAACTATAATTTTATTCAATATGAACTCTGCCTGTACATGAAAAAAACATCATTAATCAGATTGGTTCTGGCTACCGTAACTGTCGATAACATCTACGAATCATTTATTATGTCAGGGCACGAAATTACATAATACTGACCGGAGCGTTGTCGTAACAACGCTCTGAGTAATAAATCATTATTTATCGCCCTATGACACTGATTTAACGCTTCTGCTTAGGATGGGCATTTAATTGAATTCTGATGAAATTGTAATCTTCTCTAAGGTATCTGAACTTTTCGGTACACAAACTGAAAAGGGGGAAGAATTTGCCTCTGTGTTTCTATTTAATGAACGAAATTAGTTTCGCCTGATCTATAATTGCCGGTATCCCTCAGGGTTCCAATTTAACACCGACACTTTTCTTTATTGAACTCTTCATACCCCTTTATCCTCAAGAGCTCTGATGTGGAACAGCGAAACAAAAAATAAATGGGGGCGAAAATGAACATCATGAACAAAATCTGACAAAAAAATCTTAGATGAGGAAATCTTAAACCTGTAAGCCCCATAAAGTATCATCAACTTGATTCTCGGTATTCGTCAACTAGGTATTTATGATTTATAAGACACACATCCGCTCCGTATCAGAATCAGTGTTTTATCAATATCGAGAAATTGCATTTCTCGTCTCGATTTTCAAGATTCTGATTTTCGAGACAAGAAAGAGGTAACTCTTGATTTGACAAGTTTTTGATAACTTACGTCTTGTCTTAATTTTCGAAAGTCTCGAAATTTCTCGATCCTGATGCACATTTGGAACTGTTGCCGAACAAGATCTAGGTCTTCATATCATGTTTTCCTATCAGAACCAGATGATGATTTATAAAATGAACAGGAATGAGAAAATCATTTCACAATTACATGGGATGGATGATGATGATGTTACAGATGATTTTGATTTGAGTTTGAGTCGACTATTAGTATGGCAACTCCAGAGCCAGTGGCGAGACATTATTTGTCAATTATAGTTACTCCAGCATTGCACGAAAGATTTTTTTTTTACGTTTCTTTGATAATTAGAATACACAAAAACCATTTAGGTTCAGCTGTGTTTCAATTCCTTGTTGAGATATGAGTTATTGAAAAATTTCGAATAGAGTACTGTGTATGTGAAAATTAAATGCTTGTTATAAATATTACTTTGATTTTTATTATATTAATAATGCAGAATACTAAACGGATAATCTTATGAATTTTCATTTCTGTATAAAACTCATTCTGTCAAGAAATTTTGATTCTTGAAGATTGCACTCTCGTTTTGTCTTGATTTTTTCTTGAAGATCACGAGTCACTCTTGTCTGGTGAAACACTACTCAGAATCACTTTAATGAAATGAATGGAAAAACACTTTTGTCTAATTTTCACTAGTTATTGTATTTTTACGACCGGTTTCGGGTTTTACCCCATTATCAAGACTAACAAGTATAATACCTACTACTACTAATAGATTTGGATTATAAAAACGTGGTTATATAGGGAGTTTGTAGGTTAGCCGGATGGAGAGGTAATTAAATGAACAGGGGTGCCAACTATATGAATGTAACACTGAAGATTATAGAAATTACCAGGGTTGTCAACCTCATAATTCACGGTTGGAGATCTACAAACTTCATCCATCTCCACTCTTCAATTTATAAGGTTGACACCCTGGTAATTTCTATAATTTCCAGTGTTAAATTTATATAGTTGGCACCCCTGTTCATTTAATTACCTTTCCATCTAGCTTACCTACAAACACTACTTTTGATCAGGATAATGAAGAAAATAACATACTACAGTTTCAGCCAATTCCACCAGGACCCAGAAACACATAAGAATGGTACGGGTTCCTTTATATAGTTGGCACCCCTGTTTAATTAATTACCTCTCCATCCAGCTTACCTACAAACTTCCTATATAACCACGTTTTTAGATTCCAAATGTATTAGTTGGGTATCATACTTGATAATGGGATAAAAACCCGAAACCAGTCGTAAAAATAAAGTAGCTAGTGGAAATTAGACAGAAGTGTTTTTTCATTCATTTCATAAAAGTGATCATGATTTTCCACAGAATCAACAAGTCATCAATTACACAAACTACACAGAGTACACCTCTAAAACAAGCGAACTCGCTAACTTCTCAGGACTGTGTGCCTCAGGGAACACCTCCCGAGACAGTTAGTTCCTAAGCTCTGCCGTTCGTTAGAAAAACGAACCCTGGGAAAGAGATGTTCGGCATGTCTCTAGAGTGACGACAAAGGGATGTAAAGACTTTGTCCGACGGTGGTCAGTCTCGAGGGGATCGCTAACGATAGAACGATTAATGATATTACAGAAGAGCATCTTCCATGAAAATATCAGCAAAACAGAGAAATCATCAACATTTCTGCAGTGTTCCAAAGAAGTGAGTAAGCTTTTAAGATCAGCATCACCGAAGAGGCGAATGGCTCTTTTTTAGACTGAATCTAAAAGTTTGTGAAATAGCTGTTGGAACGAACCAGAAAAACAAGTTTTTGAGAGACACAATGAACCTCACATGACCTTCCCATGAAACGGTATTGCTGATGGTAATACCAAGCATCAAAATGGAAGACTTCATTGGTATGGATACTCCTGAAATAATTAAGAAGGCCGCCAATCTGATATCGGCATTTCTAGAGAAAAGACATGCTCGGATTTTATTCGAATTGGATTCTACGAAGCTATTGGATCCCCATTCTAGAATTTTTGAAAGGTCCATAATTTAATCGATCACGTTTCTTCCCCGTTCTTGGCTAGTTTCAATATATTTTCCAATTGAGTCACCAGTTGTCACCAGTTGAGTTCTGATGACAGAAACCATATTGTCGATCATTCAAAATTCCTGTGCGTTCTAGATATTTCATCACCGTGTTGACGGCTTTTTCCATGACCTTCGATAAAACAGATAGCAGTGCGATAGGTCTGTACTTGCTACGTAGGGTTGTTATCCCTTTTTTTGGACTGGTTGTACTCTTGAAATTTTCGAGTTTGACGGAAATACCCCAAATTATAAGTCTGGCTGAAAAAAATTTGAAATAAACTGGTGTTGGTCCGGGTGCACATTTCTTCAAAACGATTGGGAATTCCATCAGATCCACTAGCTTTATTGGTGTTGAGTTTCAGCAAAATGCGTCTGATAATTCGTTGGCGAAAGGTAACATCAGCCAAATGACTGTCAATGGGAGTGATGTACTGGGGTTGTTTTCCCTGTGAATCCAGAGTAGAATTTGCAGCAAATTTGTTGACAAAAAGATTGGCTTTTTCCTGGGCGTTCGTGGCTTGTGTTCCATTTTCTTTGGTTAGGGAAGGAAATGAGCTGGATGTGAAGTTTCTTCCCACAGCTTTGACAAAAGACCAAAACGAGCGGGACGCATCCGGACACTCGACGAGTTTTGACCGTATCTTGGCGTTGTGAGCCTATTTCGAAGATTATGTTTCTAGCTTCAACATCATCTGAACTGATGTCAGGGCTCTGATTTTTGTAAACATATTTTCATCAGGGATCATTCTTTCAACACCTATAAATTTTCAAACGGGTCCATGTGATATTTCCTACTACAGCTCATTAAATTCAACCTACTAACACCAAATATGTCTTCCTTATAATTCATTTTTTATATTTTAACACTTTGCTAGCGATCTAGTTTTATATCTCATGGTTCGTGTTTTATTGGATCCAACGGACGTGTAAAATTCATTCACAGAGATTTATTTTCCGCTCTTCCAATAAGTTTCAGATTGTTACAAAGATAAAAACTATGCGAATGTTTAATGAACAGCACATGTAACACAAATTACACTTTCCTGAAATAATATAGTTGGCTGAGTGAACCTATGCATAGAAAATATGAAATAAACATATTTTTGAACCCAGAAGTATATTTTTAGTTGCCTTCAGACAAAATTACCTATTTTTATTGTATGTAGATTAAACGACATTAACGTAATCACATTTCAATGGTTCCTCTATTTGTATGTGCGCCAAGAGAAATAGAATCGGACTCTTGGATGCATACTCCAATACATCCTCAATACATGTGCAGAAAGTTGTCTGAAACTGATTACGTGAATAACGCTGCAATCACTGGAGTTGAAATAATTATTGAAATATTTTATTTTCAAAACTACATTTTTAAATGGACCAAAAAAATGATTTCTCTTCGCTGCATATACAGATTTATAACCCCATATTCCTAACCCCATTCAGATTATTCTGAAAATTTGTGATTATGCATTTTTAGTAGCTATAAAAATACTTAAAATAAAAAATTTAGGGAGCAGGCAAATAGATGATGGTAAGGAGTGTAGGAAGAAGCTGTCATTGAGTCACACAACAGTTCATATCATTTGCAGTTCAATAAGATTGTATGACTTAGGTGAACTATTGATGCATTAATTATACAGGGTATAATCTAACCTCTTGCACTCCCGTGAAGGAGGAGTGTATAAGGGCAAGTTAGAACGGATGGCAAGTGTGAAAAATGCAAAAAAAAATTGATAGTTTTAAAATTTTGTGAAATGTGGTTGTCGACATTTTGGGAACCTCTGTCCGCCATCCTTCCAGACCAGAAAAGGCAATTGCCGGTGAAGGAAAGACACTGAATGTCGAACCGAATTAAGATTTCGTTCTAGAGAGAGACCCACATTTCATAAAATTTTAAAATTCTCAAGCATATTTGTCGCATTTTTCACACCTGCCATTCGTTCTAACATGACTTTATACACTCCTCCTTCACGGAAGTGCAAGAGGTTAGATTACACCCTGTACATATATTGGATGCTCCCCAATTTTTTCATTTACATAGATACTAAAAATTCACAATCACAAATGATTTGAACAATCGGTATGGGGTTAGGAATCTGTATGTAGGGTTTGAAAAAACTCAAAAATCACATTTTTTAAAATCAATAATGTATTGCTTTTTTCAACGCATTTTTGATTATTTCCCACCGTATTTCAAATTTTAATGAAGACAGTTCCTGCCGAAAAACACTCAGTCCTACAAATTCCTGTCAGATTGATATTTAAGGTAAAAATCATTGTACGCCAATATTTTTCAGAAATAATAGTTAAAAATACAAGTTTCCCATAAAAGAGAGATATTGCAATAACGCCAGGCAGTATTTAAGGCAACTTTATTTTGATAGTGACTGCCTCTTTCTCTATGTCTAATAAAGACAGGCGGTATTTTAATAAAGTTATCCTTATTCCAGATTCACACTGCGCGTGCGTACATGACAAAATAACGTCGACTTTATTAATGCCTGACGTTATTTTGTACTGCACTGCAATATCTCTCTAATGCCGTGAATTTGAATCAGCTAAACTTTATCGAATCAAAGTCAGTGTGGTAGAAATGGTTGTTATATACATGAATGATTTTTTTTTGATATTTTCTTGCAATTCTATTTAATTTCATACAAAAAGGTATAGTTAAGTTTGGATACGAACAGTTGACAACAATAGGCGAAGGAACACAACAAACAACCAGCCCACTACTACCTAAACTAATGAAAGGATTCAGTTATAAATAAATTCATTAATGCAATCAATCAATTGATAAAATATTGCTTCAAATTTACGGCACTGTATGACAGTTATTAAAGTTTGTTTGTGTGGAGGATATTCGTTTCTTGACATACCTTTTTGGGAATTTAAACCTTCCACAGTATGAAAATGAAAAAATGTTAATTCAAAGAAATCTGTACAAGTGTAGAGGGGCAATAATCTGATAAAAATATGAAACTTTAAGAAAAATAGTGGCATAGGTACAATGATTTTTACCATAAATACCAAGCAGTTCACCTTTGCTATTTGTAATTTGAAATCTAATTTCATGAAAATAAACCCCTTGTAACTGCTAACAAACACACTAGGTTTTGATGAAAATCGGCGAAAAGACTTTTGAGTAATTACTATATAACCGATTTTTAATTAAAACTTTGAAAACGAAACAAGTTAGGACATACGATTATGTGAAGTTTACTTCTAAAATATGATAAGGAACCACCATCTGAAATTAATAATATAATTTAGTATCCACCCTGTATAAATAAAAATGAAGCGTTACAGAGATACTTGGGAAGGCCAATTTTCCATAATTGGAGCTCATCTTGAGATTGAAAAAATAAGATTCGAATTTGTTGAAAAACGTGTCCTAGTGTAATAATTATAGTTTAGTTATACCTAATCACTAACTCTGAATTTTCAAATTATTTGATGATCAGTGTATTCGATCTCCATATGAGTACCCTATTTAACACGTTGATCCTTATCAGGCAATTAGGATAACTTGAAAAGTCACAACCTCAAATGAACCATACTGAGAATGAAAAGACCATCTTACCATTCCACTAAAAGAACCACATTCAGTTGATAATGAAAAAATGTTCAAATGTATATATATATATATATATATATATATATATATATATATATATATATATAGTAGAAGGGTAGTCTTTGCTGACTAGTTAGGATACAAAGCAGGAAATTTTTTTTTTTTGGGTATAGCAGCAAGCAAAACGTGTACTCTTTTAACACTATATTTCCGATATTTCAACAGTGAATACTGTCATCTTCAGGGAAGCTACAAGTAACAAGCAAAATTGTACGATTAATGGAAAGAAAACTTTGAAGAAGAACCACTTACTGTGTTGATGAGAATGATTGCTATGGATGTAATATTAAAAATTATAAACAACATGTCATGTAAGTCACATGTGACAAAGATGAACAAAACACATTAAAATACGTCAACCAATAAAAATATTAATATTAAGTCATTGTTATAAAATTTGTTTAAACATTTATTTGAATTATCTCCACACGTGGAGAGATTCAAATGTAACATAAGAAATTTGGTTAGGATTATTCGACAACAGACAGTTGACATTATTGACATTAGATGTCAGACACTTTTGAAGTGTGACACGAAACCACGAATTGGCCGCTGCTAGTGGGTGAAATTAACCAATTGTCTCAACTCAAAAGAGATGAAGTGTTCCCTAAGGGAGAATTATTTAAGTTATGTGTAATATTATTGTCGATGAGGAGTAAATATGAATAAATTTCACTTAAGTGATTAACGTCAGTTTTTTTATTTAAGCAAGAATCTGATTGAGAGATGAAAGCCATTTCCATGAAAAGTCTTTTAGTGGTATTGTTTTCTTTAGTCAAAATTTTTGTATTACTATAATTCATGTTATGACCAGTGCTATTAACATGTTCACTTAATGCACATCTTTCAGGATGGCATCTACAGTCACTTTTATGTGCAGTGATTCTATCTTTTAATGTCCTCGAAGTCTGACCTATGTAAGTTTTATCGCAATTCGAGCAAGGAATACAATACACCAACTGTGATTGTGAAGTTAAAGGTGTTTTATCTTTAACTTTGGTAAAAATGGAATTAATTGTTAATATTGTTTTATTTGCAATTTTTATGTTCTCAAAAACTTTGAAGATTCTAGCAAGCCTGGGTGAGACATCTGCGATATAAGGAAGAGAAGTGAAAAAATATTGGATTTGGATCCTATCTGCATCATTTGTAGTAGTGATATTATTTTGCGAAATGTTATTGATATTATTTAATGAATCATGTGTGTCTATGGTAGACGTACTGTATAAAATCTTTTTTAATAGTGAAGGAGGATATGAATTATCAATGAATAAATTATATAAGATTTTTAAATTTTGTTGATGAAAAGAGGAGTCAGAAATACAGAGTATTCGATGTTTCATTTGTTTAACCAAATTAACCTTCATGGATTGTTTATGGTATGAGTGATAGTTCATAAATCTTCCACTACTTATGGGTTTTCTATACCAGTCAATGACTAAGGTATTGTCCACTGTACGACGAAATTTTGTGTCCAAGAAGGGAACACTATGTTCTTCGTCTTCACGTTCTATGGTGAACTGTATATACGGGTCATAACTATTGAATACATCAACTACTTCTGTAGTTCCGTGATGTGGTAAGGCTATAATCAAGTCATCCACATATTTTTTAATGAAAAACAATTTGAAAGGTAAAACTTTTAGGACTGTATCCAGTATGTCATCCATGACATACATAGCAAGGATGGGACTAATTTTTGCCCCCATAGGGGTTCCAAAAGTCTGTTTGTAAAATTTATTATCAAATGAGAAATAAGTATTATTGAATAAGAAAGTAATAAGATCAAAGAAAGTTTCTTTATCAACACTACAATGATTACTGATACTATCCCATCTTTTATCAATGGCTCGTATACAAGCATCCAAGTAAACATTACTAAAAAGTGAGACTACATCCAAGCTCGCTATAACATAGCCCTCGGGGAGTTTCATTTTATTGAAAATTTTTTGAAACCTCAAAAGAGTCTTTAATATAATATTCATTATCAAAATCATACGAAGTGGTCAAAATATCAGTAAAAAAAGATGCCAAATATTCTGTTGGATTACCAATACTAGAAATAATTGGTCTTGCTGAAAGTGTAGGTTTGTGGATTTTAGGCAAAGCATAGAATTTTGGGCACACACCTTTATAATTGGTGAGTTTCTTTTTTTGAATTTCATCTATTTGTTTTAAATTGAACATATTTTTTATTAATTGGTTACATTTAACTTGTATTTGTGACGTAGGGTCTCTAGGAATTGACAAGTAGGATTGGCTATTTTCTATTAATTGATTGGAAAGATTCATGTATTCAGATTTTTCTAAAATGACAGTGACATTACCTTTGTCAGATTTAGTGACCACTAAGTTTGGATTATTTAATCCAAACTTAGTGGTCACTAAATCTGACAAAGGTAATGTCACTGTCATTTTAGAAAAATCTGAATACATGAATCTTTCCAATCAATTAATAGAAAATAGCCAATCCTACTTGTCAATTCCTAGAGACCCTACGTCACAAATACAAGTTAAATGTAACCAATTAATAAAAAATATGTTCAATTTAAAACAAATAGATGAAATTCAAAAAAAGAAACTCACCAATTATAAAGGTGTGTGCCCAAAATTCTATGCTTTGCCTAAAATCCACAAACCTACACTTTCAGCAAGACCAATTATTTCTAGTATTGGTAATCCAACAGAATATTTGGCATCTTTTTTGACTGATATTTTGACCACTTCGTATGATTTTGATAATGAATATTATATTAAAGACTCTTTTGAGGTTTCAAAAATTTTCAATAAAATGAAACTCCCCGAGGGCTATGTTATAGCGAGCTTGGATGTAGTCTCACTTTTTAGTAATGTTTACTTGGATGCTTGTATACGAGCCATTGATAAAAGATGGGATAGTATCAGTAATCATTGTAGTGTTGATAAAGAAACTTTCTTTGATCTTATTACTTTCTTATTCAATAATACTTATTTCTCATTTGATAATAAATTTTACAAACAGACTTTTGGAACCCCTATGGGGGCAAAAATTAGTCCCATCCTTGCTATGTATGTCATGGATGACATACTGGATACAGTCCTAAAAGTTTTACCTTTCAAATTGTTTTTCATTAAAAAATATGTGGATGACTTGATTATAGCCTTACCACATCACGGAACTACAGAAGTAGTTGATGTATTCAATAGTTATGACCCGTATATACAGTTCACCATAGAACGTGAAGACGAAGAACATAGTGTTCCCTTCTTGGACACAAAATTTCGTCGTACAGTGGACAATACCTTAGTCATTGACTGGTATAGAAAACCCATAAGTAGTGGAAGATTTATGAACTATCACTCATACCATAAACAATCCATGAAGGTTAATTTGGTTAAACAAATGAAACATCGAATACTCTGTATTTCTGACTCCTCTTTTCATCAACAAAATTTAAAAATCTTATATAATTTATTCATTGATAATTCATATCCTCCTTCACTATTAAAAAAGATTTTATACAGTACGTCTACCATAGACACACATGATTCATTAAATAATATCAATAACATTTCGCAAAATAATATCACTACTACAAATGATGCAGATAGGATCCAAATCCAATATTTTTTCACTTCTCTTCCTTATATCGCAGATGTCTCACCCAGGCTTGCTAGAATCTTCAAAGTTTTTGAGAACATAAAAATTGCAAATAAAACAATATTAACAATTAATTCCATTTTTACCAAAGTTAAAGATAAAACACCTTTAACTTCACAATCACAGTTGGTGTATTGTATTCCTTGCTCGAATTGCGATAAAACTTACATAGGTCAGACTTCGAGGACATTAAAAGATAGAATCACTGCACATAAAAGTGACTGTAGATGCCATCCTGAAAGATGTGCATTAAGTGAACATGTTAATAGCACTGGTCATAACATGAATTATAGTAATACAAAAATTTTGACTAAAGAAAACAATACCACTAAAAGACTTTTCATGGAAATGGCTTTCATCTCTCAATCAGATTCTTGCTTAAATAAAAAAACTGACGTTAATCACTTAAGTGAAATTTATTCATATTTACTCCTCATCGACAATAATATTACACATAACTTAAATAATTCTCCCTTAGGGAACACTTCATCTCTTTTGAGTTGAGACAATTGGTTAATTTCACCCACTAGCAGCGGCCAATTCGTGGTTTCGTGTCACACTTCAAAAGTGTCTGACATCTAATGTCAATAATGTCAACTGTCTGTTGTCGAATAATCCTAACCAAATTTCTTATGTTACATTTGAATCTCTCCACGTGTGGAGATAATTCAAATAAATGTTTAAACAAATTTTATAACAATGACTTAATATTAATATTTTTATTGTTTGACGTATTTTAATGTGTTTTGTTCATCTTTGTCACATGTGACTTACATGACATGTTGTTTATAATTTTTAATATTACATCCATAGCAATCATTCTCATCAACACAGTAAGTGGTTCTTCTTCAAAGTTTTCTTTCCATTAATCGTACAATTTTGCTTGTTACTTGTAGCTTCCCTGAAGATGACAGTATTCACTGTTGAAATATCGGAAATATAGTGTTAAAAGAGTACACGTTTTGCTTGCTGCTATACCCAAAAAAATAAAAAATTTCCTGCTATATATATATATATATATATATATATATATATCCAATGTAATCTAAATGGAACAAGGCTCACATCGGAATGTGGGTTTTAAAAGCTTGCATAACTATGTGACGCCGTGGCTATGTAAGCCAGGCAAGCCTACGGGTAGAAAAAAAGGGACTCGAAGAATTAGTTTTCAATCAAACACAAGATCGTTCTGCAACCAGTCATATTCAAATACATAAATTCTAGTCTATCCATATATGTGTATTTCGTTTGGAAAGTAGTACTTTCTGCTTTCACCATGAATGAATGTTTGCCGGTGTTCTTGTTTTAACTTGTTTTTAGGTTCACACAAACCAGTATAGGCTCATAGAACATTGTGAGATCCGATGGAATCATGAGAGGCAATTAAATTCCTAAGCTTTGCATTTTGTTGAATGAATGAGTGCCGATAGAGAGATTAGATTTGTCATCTGACTACAAAAAAGAGGTCTCAGTGAAGCTGTAGGTGGTAGATAATAGGTGACTTCAGAGGAACATTAACCAAGAAAATCTATATGTAGAAGTAAAACATATCGCAACTCTAACAGCCGTATGCATAGTCAATTCCAGCGACTCGCCAGAGTTTCGCCGCTCGCTGCACAAGAACTATAATGCACAGTCGAGCTCCAAAAAAGTGGTACATCGCCAGCGTTTCGCCAAAATGTGACTTATCGCGTAGTTGTCACTTTTTTGGAGCTCGACTGAGCATTTTAATCCTTGTGTAGCGAACGGCGAAACTCTGGCGAGTCGCTGGCGATTGACTATGCATACGGCTGTAAGTTGTTTCAGAAATTTCATAAGCGATTAGTGACTTTCGAAAAAAAGTGCTTCTTTATATGGAGAGAAGGGTACTTCGACTTTGTCGATTTTATTCTTATCATTTATTTGTACTCTCCGGCAAAACATTCGAACTTGTTCGAAATTTCGGAAAACCATATGTAATATTATTAAAATAAACTCTTGTGATTGTAATGGGTTAAATGTGAGGTTGATCAAACTTTGTTGTTCGAATATCAAATCATTGTCTGACAGAGTGTTTTTTCGTCGATGTGGTTATAGTGAAAGCATTATCGAACAAGTCAAATTCTATCGAATATAAAGACCTGTATTGATCGGTTTTTCAAAACGTATCTCTAATATTTTGGAAAGTGCGATTGAAACTCAACTTCTCCTCCTGTAGTACATTCAGATTTTGGAAAGGTTTTTGGCAGGAACAACTGATCTCCTACATGTCACTGATAATATTAGCACAGGATCGTGGATTATGTATTGTACAAATTCTTCAGCCGAGCATTCCATTCAATCATGATTTTTTACTGAATATTTTGCAATATATGGAACTTTCTGAAGCAGAAGTACAGTCATAACTATCTGAGAAATAGAGAATAAAATGTATGTATTGAGAAACTGCCATCTCATTATAGAAAACTGAGGTTGTAGACTACAAGCCCATGTAACGATTTTGGGGGGTCATTTTATACAGCATGAAACATATTCAGAACGATGCTGCTATATGAAAAAATAACTTCAGGCACTATGCCGTCAATTCTTGGTGGGACAAATGACTGTAATATTAATAATAGTAATTTTTCATCGGAAGATGTGCTCTTCCGACAAAATATTCTTGTACGGCATTCCTCACGTTGGTGGATTATGAAATAATAATCTCCTAGAACCTACTGCCGTACAAAAATAATGGTACCGAAAGCAAGGAAAATTTTTCAATTTCCTAAAAATTTAAAAAAATTCTGGATTTTGGTTTCATTAATTTTGTACGGCAGTAGGTTCTATGAGATTATTATTTCATAATCCACCAACGTGAGGAATGCCCTACAAGAATATTTTGTCGGTAGAGCACATCTTCAGATGAAAAATTACTATTATTATTATTACAGTCATTTGTCCCACCAAGAATTGACGGCATAGTGCCTAAAGTTATTTTTTCATATAGCAGCATCGTTCTGAATATGTTTCATGCTGTATAAAATGACCCCCCAAAATCGTTATATGGGCTATTGGCTATTGGGTCTATTGGGTGTACCACAAGGATCAATATTAAAGCCCTCGATGTTTACCATATATTCAGCGTGTCCTATAAACTCTCTTGGAAAATGTTTGGTTCATCTGAATGCAGATGACACGCACATTTACTATAGCTTTCTCTCAAGTGAAAAAGAAACTGCCAGCAACCTCATTGATGAGGAGCTTGGTGCATTCATCAAGCCGGCAACCGATCACTATGAGGCGCCGTTTGGGTAAACAGTGTTTTTGCAAATATATAAATTTTTTGTCAATATATTTATTAGTTGTGTCAATATTTTTTATTTTCCTTTCCGATATATTTATTTCTGATCAAACACAATATATTTACGTTTCATGCGTTCCAAATATATAAAAACGTGAGTTCCCATATATTTATAAATTCGATCTATTTTATGTTGTCAAGAGATGGCGCCACCTACGAGAATTTAGCGGCCTAATGATATCGCAGCCGCCAGAATATAGTTTCAGGATACTTTTTCATTAGTTTTTTTGAATAATCATTGGATTATTCAAAGTCAAATATAATACCTTAAAACTGAAAAAATTAAAGAGTGTATTGAATCGCGGTGGCTGCGCCATCTCTTGACGATGTAAAATAGATCGAATTTATAAATATATGGGCATTCACGTTTTAATATATTTGCAACGCTTGAAACGTAAATATATTGTGTTTGGTAGAAAATAAATATATAGGAAAGCAAAATAAAAAATAATGCTACAACTAATAAACATATTGACACAAAATTTTTCATATTTGAAAAAACACTTTTTACCCAAACGGCGCCTCATAGATCACTGTCTGAAAATAAAATCTAGTGAATCGAATACTATCAAATTTGGGCAGAAAAACCATCTTGATAGCTGCTCAAATATGGAGTATTAAAATAAATGATGAACTACTTATGTTCGTTGAAGAAGCTAAAACCCTTGGTATCTAGATAATTTGAAAATCATGTCAATTATTTCCTCCAGAGAGCTTATGCCGCACTGGAAATTATAGATACAGAAAAATTCATGTCGATATGCGGATTCTCTCAGATATCCCATGATCGTACCACGTTTAGATATTAATCGATCAGAAAACGAACTGCGAAGAAATTGTGTAACTGGTCGTGCATTGTGACTTGGACAACCATCCTGTTGAAACTAAATGTCCCCAACATTAATAGACTGTAGCTGAACTGTAGGAATAATTTGATCGATATAAAAGAGACCTAAGATATCTCCTAACAGTACAGTCCAAGCATTGAGTTTTTGTGGGTATTGAAGGTTGAGTGCAAGAAGTTTTGTGGCGATTTGTCTGCACAAAAATTGATCTCCGCCTTTTATTTTCGGGTTAACTTGTCATATTATTATGAAATATTTTGATTGCAATATTGAAAATAATAAAGCAGTTTATTATTATTACTATTATATACAATGCAATTTATGCGAAACCCAAGAATTTGCTTTCCATCTCATCCCCACTTTTTAGCCGCATCGGAAAATTTCGATATGCTATTGAATCTGCAAGTACCAAACGAAGTCGATAGTCCAGCCAAAAATCCTCAAAAAATGACCCTACCTCCTGAAAAATCCGAAAGTGTTGAAACTTTGATCATTGATTTATGGGTACCTAGGGATGAATATACCAAAAGTCCTCATGAATATGAGACGAGCTCTAGCGGCAATTAGCGGAAACATGGCACTCTTTTTGGTTTTTTGTTAATATCTCGAGAACCGTTCATCGGAGGTAAAAGTTCATTATATACATAATTGAAGGTTATTAAGTTTGCAACAAAAACTATCTTCAACATTTTTCTTGTATTCCAGATGGTTACCGAGTTATAGGGTGCTAAACGATAGCGTTTTTTCTAAAACCGTCGAGGATCGCAGGTTCCCGCTCTTCGCTCCACTGAGTCCGAGTGGCAGAGCAGCCGAGAGCACGGAGCGGTACCGTAGTAAAGTTCCAGCTCCAACCTGTTCGAGCGTGTTTAGAATAGACGCTCACCATCTGAACAAGTTCACTTCGGTTAGTTCCAGTCAGGATTCCCTGCTATCCGCGTCGTTGCATAAGTGTCTATAGTGTTTCACATAGTAGACGTAAGACGTGTTTACATAAGTGAGGTATAAAATGAAAGAAAACTGTTTGTTGTGCGACAAAATTCTTGGTTCACCTTCTAGTGTAACGACAGTTGGTTTGAAGGGAATCAGTTCGTTACTTTTAGCTAGTGAGCAACGAAAAGATAATTTGAGTACTAAGCTTAGTGGTATTGAGTACCGAGTGCCGAAAAGGGTGCACACGGCCTGAGTCTATAAAGGCTTTCCTGAAACAGCAGTCTGCTGCAAACCCCTCTTCATCAGCACAAGCTAGCTCTTTGCCCCAAACAAGGTTGTCGGTGAAATCATTATTTGAATTCGAAACAAAATGTTCTTTTAAAGAAACCTATTAAAGCCCGCAGAGTTGCATTCTATTGTCGAAGTAAGGAGATGATTACTACTGTATTGAATGCTGCAGGCAGGAGAAATGATGAAATGGCACAAGAAGTTAGGCTGTGTCTGTCTGGCATTAGCGATCTTGTCGCTGCTGGACTGCTACCAACAATTTGTGTCCCACAAGCCTCCAGAAGAGGGAAGAAAACGTGAATGACCTGAAAAAGCACCTGAAGCTGTCCTCAATCAACCTCATTTGTTGCAAATGTACAAGTGGATGTGGGAACAGATGTGGCTGTCGGAAGTCAGGAGTAATGTGTACAAGCATTTTTCACAACTGCCATGACGAATGCTTGAATGGTGTTACTTCCACCCTCGGAGAAGACTTTGATGACCCTGATGATCCCGATGTCATAAACCTTGAAGAAATCGAGTTTTCAGTGCAAAAAAACAAACACTGGACATTTGGTAGAAGAAGACCAAAACACTCTGCGTGCTGGACTCTTAACCAGAAGTCAGGTGAGATTGCACATTTGTATTTTTTTGTTATACGTTCCCTTAGTATACTTAAATAAATCGGTCGTCATGTTCATACGTTGTTTTACTGCTCGCTTACCTAATTTTTTTTAAATACATGTTCTTATTTATATAATGGTTCTCTCACATCATCACCTCTTGCATAGTTACCTCTTCTTACTTTGTTTCAGCCATCAAGTTCAAAAGCTGATCAAGATGAGCAGATTGCAGGGCCTTCTTTTGTATACAATTTTCCTTGGAATATCCTCAGCATTTTTTGTTCTTGTATTTCACTGTTTAATATACATCATATCTTTTTTTCATACAAAGCTGTGAAAAGTTTATCTCCTCAATCCCCAATGAAATTGGTAAATCATTGTCAAATTTTATTAGAAATGCCATATTGTACCGCCCTAGCGTGGTTTTTCCAAAAGCACCATCTTTAGCGCCATATAACTCTGTAACCATTGGGAATACAAGAAAAATGTATATGATTATTTTTGTTGCAAATTTGATAAGCATCAATTATGTATATGATGAACTTTTACTTCCGACCAACGGTTGTCGAGATATTAATAGAAAACCAAAAAAATGCCCTGTTTCCGCTAATTGCCGCTAGAGCTCGCCTCATATTCATGAGGACTTTTGGTATATTCATCCCTAGGTACCCTCAAATATGTGTGCAAAGTTTCAAAACTTTCGGATTTTTCAGGAGGTTAAATCTTGTTTTGACTGGACTACGATGCTTATGTTTTGTTTTCAGATACGAATCATCTCACTATTCTGACGTTTGAATAAAAAGTCATACATGCAGATTCAAGCTTTCTTCAACATTTTGTGAAGTTGCGGTACCAGCTTTCTTCGTCAAGACATGTTCGAAAACCTCTTCTAGCCCAAACTCATGTCCAGTGCCTTCGAGTGTATTCGCAGCTCTTCTATCAACAAGAAAAATATTAGCCTAGCTCCACATAAATAGGTGTTCCAATTCCGGATACATCCGCACAACTCTAATTATACACATGCAGGGTGAAGAACCTATAGGTCAATAGGTCAACTATCGATTCGATCATGCTGATCAAAAAATATGCAATAGCAGTGCTAAAACATACCCCAAAATTCAGGAATGTGCCTAAAAGATAAAACTTTGGTAATTTAACAACACGACCAGATTAGTTTACAATTGTCGCAAATAGCTTGCAATTTGAGAGTATTACAGAAGAAGAAACGCAAAAGAGATTATTATGACAGTACCTAACCGGCTCTTCTTATTTTTCATTTCATGAGTTGGCTTTGGCGTTATGAAATTACATAACCAAATATTTGCGTTTATGAAAAAATCTCACCTTTTATAGAAATATTTGGCACTTCATCACTTTATTCCGTACACCGCAAACTTGATGGACGAATTATTCAATTGTACTTCGTTAAATTATGGACGCTATATACCGAGCATTATTAGAATCGAGCAACATTTTCGGACGTTACTGCAACGACTAAATCGATGCCCCAACACCGGCGTCGTGACGCCACGCAATTGGCGTCGGCGCAATGCAATTGAGGCAGGTTTCGGCACAGACACTGCACGCAAGAGCTGATAACAACATATACGGGGCGTACGGAATCGTCTGGTTTCCCAACCTTAAAACTAGTAGACCGTCAGATAGTGACAGATTTAGGTGCCCCATTTTCACATAGGTACAAGCCTCGAATAGGGTTGAAAAGTACATCGATTTCGAGTAAAATGGAGGAAAATTTACGAGTGGCTCCTGGGGAGAACATATGGAAAATTCGATTTATTATGGAAAATTAGATTTTCCAAATTTTAACGCGAGCCGTTTTCACTTAATCATTAATTAATAGAACCTGGCTTAGGAATACCAAAGGCTTGAGATTTTCCCTCACAAGCCCACTGTAACTATGAAAACCTACATCGTAACTATACCGAAAATCATTTGAGTGGCGCGAATGGATAAGTAGATTCTGTCGTCGAAAAATTTAATGGAAATTCTTTTTGATTTTTCCATATTATGTTCTCCCCAGGAGCCACTCGTAAATTTCCCACCATTTTACTCAACATCTATGTACTTTTTAACCCTATTCGAGGCTTGTATGCGAAAATGGGGCACAAATCTGTCGCTATCTAACCGTCTATAGTATGTGATCATTTCCTTGCCGGAGTTCAGTAAAGCCACGTTTTTCGATATCAGTAAGAAGCAATCGAAAAATACCAAGAGACTATTTTAGAAAATTAAACGGGTATGCAAGTAGTGTCTGAATTTCATTAAATCCAATATTTTGGCCATCGTACATTTGAAAATCAACAAGAAACATCATCCGGATGTTACCTCAAGCTATAAAATCCTCCCCTCGTTCTTTTCATGAATGAAATTTCTATTTCGCGTTCACATTTCTAAAATACGACAGACAATGAATACAGCATTGATTTTCAAGTTGACAAACTTCGGGAGATGATTCTTTGAAAGTTTTCAGGACGAAAAGTTCATATAAACATATGTCCCAAACGGCTTGGTTTTCGAGATACAGATACATTTTTTTCAAGATTTTTTAGAGTTAACTTCGACATTTTCGACAATAATCAGTTCAAATTAGGCAAGTACAATCCATTCAATAGTACGCGCGATACAAAATAATGCATTTCTCAAATAATTCACAGGGTCCTCCTTTTTTCAGCGTCAAGCTTTGTTCAACCCTTCAGAATTTTTATTCCGCCGCCACTAACATATTATGAGAAAGGAATAATCAATGTTGTTTCATTTAACATCTTTTTGATTTCTTGAATTTTTTCATTTACTTGTACGGTTCAGCAGTTATAATGAAAATATTAATTTAAACATTTTCCAGTGTCGCATAACATTAGAAAATTAAACATTCTCAATTATTGTAAATTGATGGAAATATTTTTTCAGAATTTGAAAAATCTACGATGATAACGATGATAACTGATTATTGTCGAAAATGTCGAAGTTAACTCTAAAAAATCTTGAAAAAAATGTATTTTCATCACCCTGTATCTCGAAAACAAAGCCGTTTGGGAAATATGTTTATATGAACTTTTCGTCCTGAAAACCTTCAAAGAATCACGTTTGTCAACGTACTTAATCAACACCCTGTATATTATTATATTTTTATTTACGATGAAAATTAACATTAAATATGCAGTTTTTATTATTACTTATGTGTGTCGGAGATTAGTTGGGACTCAATCCCAACTAATCTAAGTTGAAGATAAAAATATTGTTTTCTTGCAAACGTTTCGAATTTAATTAAATTCATCTTCAGGGCTCTGTAAAAATGGTTTCTAATGAAATTGTTTTATTTTTTATGTTTACTTGCTACGATGTATTGTTATATGTGACGATTATGTTAAAATGTTTGGAAAGTACTCACCAAAACTAGTACATTTACCTCCAACAATCAGTATTTTTTCATCATTAGCTTCTTTCAGAAATTAATTAATTTACTCATGGGTTAAGACTGATTTTCTTTTCAGGAATTGTACTAATTTTGAAAACTTCCTGAAAGCTTCAAATGATGGCAAAACAAACACAACAAAAGCACTTAGTATGAGTAGCTTGTGGAAATGTATCTCATCTCTTATATGATATCAAAAACAAACTAAAATGCATCACAGTATGCAACACAGGGATACACTGCTGAAATCTAAAACAAAATATTTAAACAGGTATAATTAAACCTAACACACAGTCAAAAAAGAGAAACCGAATGTTTTGTTGTTGAAAATTCTTGATCTAGTGTTCCCTGAGGCATACAGTCTGCAGAAAATCAAGAACACCAAACCTACTCTCCCTTTGAACGTTACAGGATTTTCCTTTTCGTGGAATCCTAAACAAGAAAAAAATTTGAAAAATATCCATTGTGACGCAATTTCTTTGTATATGTTTTTGGTACCATGGTTGTATTGTCAACGTATTTCACAAAAATTAAGATTTAATATCTAGTGCGCAAAACCTGTTGGAAAGTTTGTCATATAGTAGGTACCTTAGGTTCGGTACTGAATTATCTAGGTCCTTTGTCCTTATTACTAATTTCAATTTATTTTTGTAGAAAGTACTGTTCAAATATGTTTCTCAAAAAAGGTAAAAATAATAATAAAATTAATAATTTTGTTTCCACCAGATATTCTTTTCAGTTTTGTTTTGATTAAATCACCAGGAAAGAACCGTTTCAATCAGTGTCCTGGGAGCTAATTTCCTGATGTCGACGTTAAGAATGCCCCCCTTTCCAGGAACTTCAGCCTCTTGCAGAAAAGCACTGGGCATGCATTGGCAAAGCAAACGTTCTTCAGTTTCAGCGAAGTTCTCGCTGTAGCGGCAACCATCACTCTCTGATTTGCCCATTTTTTTTTTGAGGTGATACCTCAGAGGGCAGTGTCCAGTGAAGAGTCCCGTTACCAATTTTAAGTCTTTCTTATCCAATTTGATAAGCTTTTAACTTTCCTGGGCGATAGGCTCATTAGCCTTTTCGCTTTTCCTTGGCTTGGCAAGTGAGATTTAATTTGTACGGTTACCCAGTGTCGGAATTCTTTTTTCAAGTGGGTTTTAGAGAGCCTATAGAAGGCTTCTGGACCCGGAAATTGTGTGGTTGCCTGTTCTTTGGTTAGGCTGTCTGCTTCCTCGCTGCCTCTAATACCTCTGTGACCTTGCACCCACATCAAAGTGACCTGGTTGTGTTCTACCAGTTGTCGCTATCTGACAGCATCTAGATATTTTCCCTACGGGTGTCCCTTTCGAGAAACGCGTGGGCACATTTCTCTATAGCATGAACTTTTGCTTGAAAGATGGTTGGGGTGTTCCTAACGGGGTTTGAGAGCCTGAAACTTGGCACTGCAACTCCCACTCCAGCCCTTTCATCCATCTTTCCAGTTGAGGTCCGGTCTCTGAGCAAATTTGGTGGTTGTTCATGACCACTTCAAACCATGGTTGCCAACAACTTTTTCTTTGTGAATTCCCTGACTTTTCCAGGTTTTCTCTGTATAAAGTTGTATCATTCCATGACTTAATACAAATGATTTGAGGAATCGGACGGTTATATGAATCATTTGAAGAAATAGAATACGAAAAAATATTCTATGATTAATTAATAATAAAAAGTAATATAAATTATAATCAATTTTAACACCATCATCAAGTTGATGAAGCTTAGTCTATAAGTTGGTTCAACTTCTTACGATAAGTATATTTTGACTTGACTGATACTACTTCATACAGTTGTACAAAAATATAGGGAACGAACGAAAGAACGAAACAGAAAATTAATGGTATTTACTAATATTTTTTTTTAAATCCCCACATTCCCTGACTACCAACGGAATACTGCAAATTTCCCTGACTAAATTTATCCCGAATTTCCTGACTTTATCCCGAATTCCCTGACTTTTCACTGACATTAAAAAAAAAAAAAATTCCTGACATTTCCAGGTTGGTGGCAACCCTGCTAACTGACAGGTTATCTGTCGGTTTAGAGAATGCTAGAGAAGTTTTGTTCATCGGCGGTTCAAATTTAAAGTTGATTTATCAGAAAATTAGAAAATGCAATTCCCTTTCAAGGGATGCTGTCGGTAACGTTTTTTTTTTATTATTTCACAGAAATCGATTCTGGTAACAATATGATCTTGTATGTTAGATATTTTATTAGGAAAAACACCTACAATATTAGATCAGGCAAATATAAAATTTTGAAAATGCTTTTATATAGATTCAACTTTCTCTTAACTCGTCAATAAAAATAAGTGTGTCTTAATAAAACTTAATTTGTTTCTTCTTCTTCTTTGTTCACTTTGCCCATTAATGCTCTATGCGGGGGAAGAAGTATTTGCTCGTTCAACTTTTGACCTGGCATCTCTGCTTTCAGTTATCATTAATTTTAAGGTTTCCATGCTTGTGCTGATTATAAGCCAAAAGTGGAGGTCATTGTAAATGAATCGACAGTAATTACGAACAGGAAATCAGAATCTTGGTCGTTATTAAAATCATTACTTTCAGGACTCAGAAATAATTTTCTATAACTGGGACTAATTACTGTTTTTATTTTGTCAATTAATCATCAATAGAGTTAATTACCGATGAAATGATTTATAACGTATGACCACCGCTAGGGTCTATACATACAAGGTGTACCAATCTATGTATAAATTTAGGAATCGAAAATTAGGATTATTTTTGAATTCAGGAACGATAGGCCATGTTGGTCGTGATGGTAGAGCGTTCGCTTCTCAAATCCCAGCAGGGTCACCCGTCTCGTGAAAGACATTACACGTTGAAAGATAAGGGCCTCGTCTATCCTAGTTCGCACAAGTCTCTCGAAGACTTTAAGGGTTGCTATGAGAGCGCAGCCGGTTGACGGAAAGAACAAGTTTCGAACAAACATTTGTATTTGTTACAGAATATAGACCAATTTGTATAAAAATTATCTTGATGAACGAAAGTTCGGATAAAGACTATGTTTATAAATGACTGAGTGTTTTCAAAACACATCTTTCATTAACTATAAGGAAGGACATGGAGTGTCTTAATCACCTAATTGTTGCATTTAAATGAAAATAATGATGGTATTTCAGGAACCACCCCGTACAGTACAAATCTCCACGGTTACTGTTATTATTTCTCTTTGAAAAAGACAAGTTTACAGTATTTTAATTAATCATTTTTAATTTTTCACTTCATGATAGGCTAGTACTCATTACACATGGCCATGCCCCGTATCAATAAAATATTCAACCTGTTATTTAATGCCTAACAATGAATTTTTATTGTTTATTTAATCAGTATCTGTAGATTTTCAGATAATATTAATGTGTAATGGAAACTTGTAATTGTAACCGGTTTCAATAAAACCTCATTTTTCATAACATTACTTGAAATACAGAGTGATTTACGTAGAGCGTGCATTAGGAGTTTTTCAACTTGAAGTTATGTTAGAATACAAAATTTGGTGAACAGTCTGAATCGATTGAAATCGTTCAACCTCAGTTACTGTTAAACCCCCATATCAGGGTGTACCAAAAGCAGTATTAATTTTTTTAAAATTTAAAATGAAACCCTAAAGTTTTTTCGTATGGTTTAATTGACCTTCCCATTTGTTATAGATTTGGTAATAAATATTTATGTGGCAGCACCCCCTATGTCGGGAAAGATGGCAGTTTTTGAAATTGTCACTTCGACAGATGGACTGAGCTGTCCATTGAATGAAGTCATGTTTGATATTTGTAGGAAATATAATTTTTCTGAAATCGTTCAAGAATGCCCACTTTCTCGGAGCAACTTCAGGCCTCAAAATACGCTAATCTAGTATTTTAGTCCGTTGCTAGGCAACGAACTTTCCCGGACCGTTTTCGGACCTAAACGGTACGGAAAAGTACTTTCCCGTACAGAAAACGATCCGAGAAAATTTTTGCCGGCTTGTTTACATTTTAGACAGTTATTGAATTCACGCAAACAATATGTAGAATTCCTTAGTTTTTGATAATGCTGATTGCGATTTCAGAAAAAATAGTATGTGTACCTCGTAGTAAAAGCACATTCCCAGACTTCAGTGCTTGTTGGCCTCGGCTTAACGCCTCGGCCAACAATTTACATTGTCGTCCGGGAATGTATTGCTTTTACTACTAGATACACAATATACTATTTCAAGAATCGAAGTCAAAACACAAAGTGTCGTATTGTCATTGATCGAATACATAACACTATTCTGAGTTCTACCCGAGTTATGTGAACTTATTTCTGACAGTTTCCTATAAGTATAATTTAAAAAATATCCAAATTGTATTTTACGAAAATAAAAAGTATTTTGCAAACCGTGTGGAATCAATGAATCAAATTTGTGGAGCACTGAAACTCCAGGCTGATTCTTGATCTATCAGTGGTGGTCTTATTACGTACCATATATATGGACAAGGGTGATTTTCAAATATTGTTGTACATTTTTTGTATGAGTCAATTTTTTTCGATTCGAAAGAAAATTGGTAAGCATTCCCCACATCAGATTTCTGCATATTGCCGAGTAATTTCTTGGTTTTTCAAGTATGCTTTGTAAACAAAAGACAAACGTAATTGAGTCAAAGGGAGAAGCTTGAACAATTCAGTTTATATTTACATGGACAATCTATGTGTTTTGTTGTAGTGCGTGTTAAAGCTAATAATCATTTATTCTATCTATCCCACGAACTATAAGGAACTTCAATTTGAAATACGCAAACGTACAATGAACTAAACAGAATCTTAAAAAATACAATCGAGACTGACGAGGAAAAGGCTAGTCAACAGATATTAATTGACAAAGGACAAGGAGAAAACTCCTACATATTAATTTTGAATAGAATCCGGCTATAGTCTCGCTGGCGATATTGGAGCATTTTGTTCTATAAACCATATAAACCAACTTTACTTATGATAGTACTAAAAGAAATATCTACACAAAAACTGAGGGGGCTAATAATAATGACGATGAAATCAACTAAGATTCCAATGTGGACACAAAAAGGAGAAACAAGAATTTACAATTAATAAAACAGTGAAACCCCGGAGACTCACTATCAACGACTTCATTTAACTTAACTTTAGAATATGTGGTGAGGAAAATTACTAAAAGAAATCTTAGGATAGGATTAGTTCAAATTATTGCGTACTCTGATGATCTAGCCATAATTTCCAAGGCCAGAAAACTAATGAAAGAACAAAGAGAAATAATAAGACTTAGAATCAACCAAGAATAAACAAAAATATTGAAAGTAGAAAGGGAACTAATACATGGAATGATTAAAATAGGAACAGGAGAGTTTGAAGAAGTCAAAGAATTCAAATATCGAGTGACGATAACTAAAACGTGGGAGAGACCAGAAATTGAAGAAAAAATAATAACGCAATTGCTTACTTCGCTAATAAAACATTGAAAATTGAAATATCAAAAAAGACAACTACAACAAGTATTTATAAAACGATAATTAGACCATTAGAGGGCAGATTGATGACAATGACATAAAAGGACGAGGAATACATGAGAAAAATCGAATGAAAAATTATGTGAACGACACTGGGGCAAATTGAAATCGAATTCACTTTTGTGAAGCATGTCCTACACCAATATCTCACCGTTCTGTAGATATGAATCATTTTGTATTTTTTGGTGACAAAACAAGATGAAGAAAAAATTTCATATCGCATTCAATTTACCAAAAATATAATATGCACGGTTATATGAATTCATCAGGCTGCAAACTTTACCAACAGATGATCCCACCTTAAAAAAAAAATTATTTGAGCCGATGAATCACAATTCTAACGTTAGAGAAAGGGAATATTCAATCGTCGGAATAAACATTTCTGAGCATACTTACTTGAAATTTTATACTTGCACAGACGTCAAAAATTATAAAAATATAAATATCTCATAAACCGTAGGAGATAGGTAGGACATAGCCAATAAAATTTATTCTAACTGGTTATTTGGATTCGAAAATCAGATAATACAAATTTGAAAAAAAAAATTATAACCGTTTATCAAAGATACGAACGGAGACGTATTTTTCAGATACTCTGTATGAAATAAGATCAAAGTTTCCTATGAAATAAAAACCACCAAACATTATGTGAACGATGAGATAAAAAAATACAAAATGATTAATATCTGAAGAAAGGTAAGAGATCGGAATAGGACGTGCTTCACAGTGATTTCGATTTTAAAGCAGAATTCAAAATTAATATAATATATAGAGTGTTCCATTTGAAATATCCAAGTTGATGTCTATAAAATGTAGATGTGGCAACAATGCGGAATGCGGAAAAGAGAATATTTTTGAAGGCTAGATCACAGCACTCTACGATACTTAACAAAATTTGGAATACAGGTTTTTTTTGTTCTCCAGTTAGCTGCATTTTCCCCGAAATATTTAGGGCTGTAATTAGTGATTTTAACATATCCAAAGCACCCTAGATTACAAAAGAAAATTCAAAATTTAAAAAGATATTGGTTACTGAAAGTGACAAATGATACGTGGTTGTATTCAGAATGTTATACGGAGACAAAATAGGTAAAAATTTACTGGTTGTCCCGTTTGGAAATCGAAACCAGGATTTGCAAGAGCTCGAGTTATTGGTCAAAAAACGCAGTTTATGTCTTATGCAGATCCTCCAAATTTTATTCCATTATCTTCAAAAACAAAAATGGTAGGGGCGAACCTTCCGCGGACACCCGGTATAATAAAATCATAACGCATTGTCACCAGAATGATGAACACCTACTGAATTTCAGTCGATTATATCATTAAATGGCTGAAAGTGTTTCGAAATTGTACAAAACTTGATCCAGACAGAAAAAAAAGAAAATATTCATAATCTGCGTTCGCATGCGACCTCTAAGTCCTCAAGACACCACATACTACATCCTTTCCCTTTTCTGAGAAAAAACCTGTCAAATCCACAAGCTTTCATCTCTTTCTGTTTTCTTTCGAACTATTTTTCAGAGCTTTTTGTCTATAATTCAAAGAAGAACATCAGCCGGCAAGTTCAACATTATTATCGCCCTGGATCTTTTTATTGACCATCATTCTATATATTACAAATTGAAATGAAATAAGTTTTCTTGCATTCCTCAATTACCAAAATTATTCCAGAGTGCTTTGTGCTCGAAATCTCTAAGGACTTTCTGAAAGTGCTCGCGAGCACTTTTTGTCAGTGATCGGTACAGCTCTAATAAAGATATGGTTAGATCCGGACAAAACAAAGCAATCGAGTGAAATAAAACGCCTCAAAGAAAAATCGAAATACTTCGAGATAAATATAAAATGAATTGAAATATAACGAAATCTACTATTGACGCTACTAATCGACTTTTGACCTGTGGTCAAATAAAAAAAATCGTTTAACAAACTGCAATTAGAAATTAGTTTTTTTTTGTAAAAAAAAATTAATGTTACCTACCCTATACTTAAGGAACAACTTATCAACTCACATTAGACTTTCCTGTTCAGATAAAATTACAAATGAAGGGTAGAATTCACTCCAAATAATCCAAAACTTTCAACGAACTAAATTATCCACTCGAGCACCGAATAATAAGAAAACAAATTCCAAAATCCCATCGGGCACAATATTAAAACAACCGAAACTCGACACTACTTATAAACAAATGAACTCGCAGAGCAGCGCATTTATGCGTCTTGAATCGACTGACTTCGCACCGTACATAAATTATTTTCGATAATTAAATATAATAGTAGTAATGAAGTTAATTTTATTGTTTGTAAGTGGAACAGCCGTCTTCACCACATCAGTGTAGGTGAGTTATTGAAGTTACGAGGAGATCAGAACAAATATGAGCGTCTTTCCTCTGTACAGTACCCCATTTATATTTCCAAATTCGAATTGGAAACGACGAAACTCTTCTTTTGTATTCTGAAAATAGCATATATTTTCTACAATCACCAACAGAAGTACAGAGCAACTTCTCTTTAACTAACAAAATCAGGTGAGGTCAAGTATCTTGGATATGTCGTAGCTTTTGAAGTTAATGGTGAGATACAACTTCAGTGTATTTCTTGACATAAATCTTGTTTTTGTATGCAGATGTGTATGAAAACATTCCAATTTCCCAATGCTTCACTTTATAACACCAAACCGCTTTCAATTTAAGCACAAATAGTGTACGATAGTTTAAAACATCCCACAGTGAATTCAAACAGTTAAAATAACGATTTTAACGATTATTAACATTCCATTCGAAAGATTTTATTCGAAACATAGCGAAGAAAACGATATTTATCAAAAAAGATAAGATTCTGCATGCCATCATGTATGGAATAAATTCATAATTTCTGAATATAAAGATATTTTGGAGAAATCCTCGGATAAGTTGATTTTTTTCCAGTTTTGAACTATACCAAAAAAATTATGGTTATCCGCATTTGCGTAAAAATTACTCTGGTGGTATTTTTCATTGGAACATCCAGTATATTTTTCCATATTTGGTTGGAGAACATCATTACGAATCCAGATTTGATTGGATTATGTCCAACGGTTGCGGAGATATGGGACAACAAATTTTCCATATACCCAGTGAGTGCGACAGAAACTTTTAACCTTCCCAATCGTGTGTTTCCCTATTTTCTAAGCCGTTTGACATAATCCGAGGGGGTAACAACTTCTTTCAGTAGGATTCTCTATATATATACTTAGATTACTACCATAACTACAATATATTTGAGGTGAAACTACTGATATTCCCGAGGATATCAATGAAGACACCTCCACCATAGAGGAGCAGAAGAAAAAGGGAAAACGGCCGACTTCTTTGTGTAAATTAGTACCAAAGGAAAAAAAATTGAAATAAAAAAAAGTACATTGTGTTGGATGTTGGATAAGAAAAACTCCAGGCTGAGTACGGATCGATTGGTTCGGGTCCAAAAATCAAAGAAACGGAAATTCCTGAACACTGACAATACGTCAAAAAAAAACGACTCCAAAATTCTTCCGAATTACTTTCACCTCCTGTTCCAGATCGGGGTGAGAACTGTAATATCGAATTAGTATGTGAAAATTACTATTCTGTTGCATACAACGAAGATATAGAAATAGATATGTCTGGCCATCTAATCTAGATATCAAATTTGTAGAAAAATTTTTCATTTTTGAGGGGCCAATATGTCTGCAAGGTTCGCACCCATTTAATATTCGCCAACAATATCAATAAGAAATATACATTTTATTAAAAATCCTTATTTTGATCCACAATTTAGTTAATTATTATTATATAAACAGTGAGGAGCAAAAGTCCGTCGCCCCCCACCCCCCCGTAACTTCTTCATTTTCCACATTACAAAAAAATGTTAAAAACATAAATTGTAGGATTTCATTCGATCTCTTTAATGGTTTCATCTCGGGTTTCATTCATACAGAGTGACTCAAAAAAGCACAGCGACTTAAAAGTAATTTTTTTTAAATGGGACACCCCGTATTTCATTGCATTATTAGATTCTACGTTGAATTCTGAACAAGTTTGGTGAATGGTTTTATATCACAGAAGTTGGTAGTTTTGGAATTAGGAAGACTTATAAATTATTATTTCGACTACTTTTGCGCCAGTTCAGTGAGAAAATCGTAACAAATGGATCACAATGTATTCCACTTTCCTGTCCTAACTTTTTGAAAGCTATACAATATTGCAATTTGCTGATGGGCACCTCGTCGTACTATTTACAATTGTTAGAGTTGTTGAAACATTTTATTAACAAATAAGGTAGTCCATAAATACAGATCAAGAATCATTAAAAACTGAAGAGATATTTTAATACATAACTAAAAACGGTGAGTGTTTATATATTCCAAAAGATGTTCAACATGTCCACCCTGCATTTCTTGACACATTTAATAGTCGGGTTGTAAACTCTTCCCTAACATTAAGCAAGTTTTGAGGTGTTATTTCTGAACACACTTCAATAATTCGACGATGCAGTTCATCTAACAGCCCACAAACTGTCTTAAAAACTTAGATTTCACATAGCCCTAGAGAAAGAAATCAAGCGGTATAAGGTCCGGTGAGCGAGCTGGCCACTCTGTTGTACCTCGACGTCCAATACGCCTACCTGGAAACCTTTCATCTATGTAATTTCTCACCTCCCGAAAGTAGTGTGGTGGCGCTCCATCTTGCTGAAATGTTACATCAAAGTAAAATTCTTGTGGGTTTTGCGCAACAATCTCATCGATACTTATTGTGTCTTGCAGCATTTGGAGAAATCTGGGACCATTTAAATTTTCTTCCAAGAATATGGGACCTACAATGTGGTCACCTAAAATACCAGCCCAAACATTAATTTTCTGGGGAAATTTAGTATGCCCCTCGCGGAATTCATGGGGATTCTGATCTACTACTCTGGGTATTCACATTTCCATTTAGGTACAAAGTGCTTTCATCACTAAAGCAAATGTGTTGCAAATAAAGTCGATTTGCAACAATTCTTTCTGCCATGGTCTCGCAAAATTCAAGTCACCGGTCCGGAACAACTTCAACCAATTGGTGCAAAATTTTTATTTTGTAAGGATGGATTTTTTTTAAACCCTCTTTACTGATGTTTGTAAACATCACATGTCTCAGCTACTTGCTTAGTTGATTGTTGCGGGTCATTTACCATTTCGGCTAGTACTTGAATTTCAACGTCTTCCGTAATTATTTTCGGCCTCCCAGATCTCGAAGCATCTTTCACGGTGCCAGTTTGGTTAAATTTTGCCACCAATTTCTGCAGATATTTTCGGCACATCGAACGTTCCGGAAACCGTTCATTGAAAATGCGAATAGCAGCGTAGTAATTTCGGGTAGCTTCACCAAATATAATAACGGATTCAACTTCGTCTGAGTCTGATAATGCAATGAAATACAGGGTGTTCCATTTAAAAAAATAAACTTCTAAGTCGCTGGGCTTTTTTGAGAGTATGGATGAAACTTAAACCATTAAATGAAACCCTACAACTTATGTATTTAACATTTTTTTGTAATGTAGAATGAATAAGTTACAGGGGGGAGCGACGGACCTTTTGTCCTCACTGTATATTTTTATTTCATTTGATGTATAACTGGTGATCTCTATAGTCTCATTTGTTTTTGTTACATCACAAATATGTATATCCAATAAATGGGTATTGTTTTTCAAAGTTTACCTTTTTTAACCTTCCACTAACCAATTTCACCATTATTTCGAAGTACCTACAGTGAGTAATGATATTTTCAAGCACCCAGTATATGTTTTGATGTTAAAAAGTAAACAGATTATATATGATTCCAGTACTGCAGAACCAATTTCAGTCTTTCAGTATTCACTTTAAGTCTTTCAGTACTCATTTCAGTATTTCTGTATACGTTTCAGTTTATCAGTACCTCATTCAGTTTTTCAGTACTTTATCAGTACCCCATTCAGTCTTTCAGTACTTTATAAGTACCGCACTCAGTGTTTCAGTACTTTTCAGTACCTCATTCAGTCTTTCAGTACTTTATCAGTACATGATATTTAATTATGGTGTACAAAATTCTGCCTAGTTGTAACCCCATCGACATAATCCCAATAAACCTGGTATAAGGTATTTGGATTCGTAATGACGATTCCTGACCAAACATCGAAAAACATACCTGCTTAATAACATTTCACCAATGTCATTTTTACTCAAATATGGATCACCCTATATACTTTGGATAGGGTTCAAAATCTGACCTGGGAAAAGAAACTAGACCTATCCCAGAATGTTTCCAAAATATCTTTGTTATTCAGAAATAATGAATTCATTATATACTTATAATGGGCGTAGTGTATAGAAAGTATTTTAATAGGAAGATAAAAATGAGTTTTTCCTACGAGCGTGCGGAAAAGTAACTTTTCCGCAAGATTTTTCGTTTTGAAAGTTCTACTTTTCCGCACGATTTTTACTTTTCCACACGATTTTTACTTTTACGCAAGATTTTCTCTTTAAAGCACAATATTTTAATTCAAGATTAGTATATTGTACAATGAGCATGAAATGACATACATTATGAAATTTTGTAGTACGAGCGAATTATTTTTTTCATAACAGATTCTATCAAAAACACTCATGTCGTCATTGAATATATAAATATTGAAAAATATAACGAAAATTGAACAGTAAGTACTCTCATCGACTTCAAAACAAAAACAAAAAAAAGTAACTTCCCCAGGATTCGAACCACCTACCCCATTAACCATTAACCAGCGTAGAACGACTGCTCCCTTACTTTTCCAACTGAGCTATTAATTTAATTGCTATAATACCATATCAAATCCTGTCAAATTTTAAATATCACTATTTATTTTGATAATGTCTTAATTACTTTATATTTTGAAATTAATTTTGTGAAAATTACGGAATATCGGAAAGTTATTATCAAACAGTCGTTAATAGACTAGATTCGAACGCATATTATAAATCTCGCGGAAAGATAAAATCATGCGGAAAAGTTACTTTTCCTCACTAGTGCTGAAAAGTTACTTTTCCGCACGATTTTTTTATTGTTGAAAATGAGGATATTTAGGACTAACTAAATGATCTATGTAACTATTCTGTCTTATGTGTCATTTTGTAGCATTATTATAAAATCTTGTTTAATAAAAACTTTTTTTTTTCGTAAATAAGATGCGGAAAAGTACTACTTTCCGCACTTGTTAGGTAAATAACTATTTCAACAACCGCATAACAAAGTAAGCCGTTGCCACGTTAAAATCTCAACGAAAAGTTGATGTTTTTCGAGGTATGTCATTAATTGACAGCATTCCCGCTCTAAAGCGGAAAAATCGAAACAATCATTTGTATGGTAGGTATGCATACTGTTGGAAATAAACAAGTATTCATGGAAAATAGTGATAGTGAATTATCTAACACATCTCCTGATGTAGCAGAATGTGCGAAGAATCTGACTTTGAATCTTCTTCCAGAGAAATTGAGACAAAAATATGAATTACAATATGATAAGTTCAGAACTTGGTGCCAATAGAAGAAAGTAAATAAGTATTCAGAAAACGTACTACTGGCTTATTTTGGAGAAAGATCCAAGACCCTGAAACCACCAACTCTTTGGTCTAAGTACATATTCGATGATACGGACATGTTTGAATGTTAAAAACAATAAAGACATTAACAAATATTCCAAACTTATCGCGTTTCTCAAGGAAAAATCTGTTGGATATCGAGCAAAATTATCCAAAATAATTACCACTGAAAATATACAATAATTTTTAAAAGAAGTCCCAGATGAAGATTATCTCCACAAAAAGGTACATTTCAATTATACTTTACACTTTTCAGAGTAGTTTTTAAATCAATTTTATTATTATTCATTTAATATTATTCTGACGTTTCCGATATGCCGTCGCGTATATTATTTATAAATGCATACGTATCAATAATAGTTATGAGCATAGACTGGTGGTTAGATGTTTTGGCTGTCACGCCGGCGACCGGATTTCAAACCTTAGATACGAATCTTTTTTTTATTGGAGATACGGTGGATTGCGAGAAATTTCGATAACGTCTTTAGCAAAAGTTATTTACACTTTTAATGTTTTATAGATAATTCTAATTATTGGTATTGCTAAGCCGACGATATGTTTTATTCTTAGGTAATTATAATTAATGTATGTTCAATAAAGTATCGACAGTTTTTTCTGTATCTGAGATCTGCGTTTGTCGAAAAAATATTGTGAGTAATTCGAGCACAAAGTGTAATTTTCGCTCTCGAAAGACTCTCTTTGTCGAGCGACAATCCATCACTTTGCGCTCTAAATACACAAATAGCTATTTCTGACGACCTACTTGAAAAACCATTTCACACTATAAACACTGAAAATTGCACATTTTGCACTAGTGTGAAATGAAATTGACCCTAAACAGAAAACACTAGTGCGAAATATTTCATTTACCATTTCATTTTAGTGTGAAATAAAATTGTAAATAAAGCACACTTCAACCCTACAACAAGGATTATCTGTAAAAATTATGAGTTGGTATAGGCATTGTTTATATAGCAGTGAGATAGTTAGTCAATGCCTGTGTAATTGGTGTTGACACAAACGCGAGTGTCATCTAGCGTGCGAGTGTCATCTAGCGTGATTAGTTACAAACATGAATATTTGACGTCATTTTAATGCAGGTTCCTTTAAAAAACCCTGATTTTAATGCTGTCCCATTGTTTCAATCAAGTTACGACATGACTTGGAGGCCAGATCACTTAAGTTACGACATGACTTGGAGGCCAGATCACTTAAGTTACGACATGACTTGGAGGCCAGATCACTGAAGTTACGACATGACTTGGATGCGAGATCACTGTCGCCATCTACATGTCGCATCCATTTTGATCCAATTATAATCCCATAAGGTTGACTATCTTCTATATAAACAATGTTATAGGTATAATAGAGAGACTCGGGATCTGAGTCGCGATGGCCCACAGCAGTAATCGCCAAGAAGATGTAAGTTATACTTGTAAACACCATAAGTTTTTTTAATTCTTCTAGCTCTTTCTCGACTGACATTACATTGGCATTCCATCGTATAACTGAAAAGCGGCGACACAGTTTTAAAACATCCTCCGTAAATTAAACGTATCCACCTGTTCACTTCTTGTGAAACTATGATTTTGGTTTTCAATTTCTACTAATTCTCGGAAGTTAACTCATTTTTCGATAGTTGAGATGAAAGACGACAGCGAAACACAATTAGTTTACATGATTCAGCATGTTGTTTTCCACAGCATACTACAAGTTGAAAAATGATTCGAACTGCAAGGAAACTGATGAACTAGTTATAGATTTTTGAATGTATACAATGTATTACTACACCGAAATATAAAAATGATGTGTAATTTTTTCCTGAATTGTACTTCTAAGTTGGAGTACAAATGTGCACTTGGATGAAAATATGCATTTTCAAATGTTACATTTCTTTATTGTACTTGAAATGAGCCCGGATGGGAATTGGTATTGGCGTATTGTTTCATGACAACAAAATTCAATCGGCCAAACAAAGCATTAATTTACAACTATGGACAAAATGCGAGAATACGAAAATTTCAAAATATTGTTAATGGGTTCTGCAGCTTGTGAAAAAAACTCTAATGACAATTTTCTTCATTTCCTTTTGTAATTTTTTAAATAAATTTAAAAAAAACTCAAAGTCGGCAAAATTCAAACGGCTCCTTTCTCGAGCCATTGCAAATTGTTGTGACGTATACTCTTCCGAGAATCCCGAGCAACCAAAAGCATTGCCGTTTCACGTAACAATCAACACGATTAGAATACGCTCTTTCGCTGATTGGGCTCGGAAGAATACGTCACAAAGAGCGCCTATCAAAGTACAAATAATAGTTATATGTGAGAATAGTTTTATATTAACTATTTTCTCAATGGGAAAACAACGCCATTCGCTACTATACCTACACCCATCTGCACAACTGGCCCACAAATGAGCCAAATTCAATTTTCGGTAGTTAATGTATGGAAACAGTTTTCTAAGTGTAGATGTCATAAGTAACTTTCTGAAACAGTTTTTTCTACACACAAAACTAACAACTTCCACAAACGAATAACTCTCCTTCAAAAACGGTTAAATAGGATGAAATGAAAATCGAAGGAATTATATTTTTGTGTCAAGAGAAATTATATTTTTGAGTCAAGAGGAATATATTTCTCAATGGGTTAATGTGAGTGTTCTCTAGGGTGAAGAGTATTTATGTAAAGAAGCAAACAGCTCAATCAGTGTGAACAGGGAGTATATTTATCAATAATCATTCTTTTCAAAAGGATATTATATTCAAGGGACATATATTTGATTGACGACATCCTTTTTATCTGCATATACCTACCATTGCCTGATTTACCACCAACTTCATTCGTAGTTACAACATACGAATGTTACAATAACTGAGCTGAGACAGTTGATTTTTAAACAACAAACAAAACAAACAAAAAGTTTTCATAAGATGAAATTGATTTTAAATTATTAAAAAGCATATTTGATGTTATTGGACATCCATTACTGCATTGCATAAATACATCCTTGAGTAATGGCTACTTTCCATCAAATTTGAAAATTTCAACAGTTATACCAATTCAGAAGATTCCAAATACAAACAAGATTGAAGAACATAGACCGATTAATACACTTTCTTGTCTAGAAAAAATATTGTGCCTATAACCAACTAGCTAATGGGATTTTTAGATGAACAAAATTTACTATGCTAAAATCAGTCAGGGTTTAGACACGACGGATTTGTGAAACTGCCTTGCAAAAAGTCATAAATGATTTCAACTATTCAATTGATTCAGGTAAATATATTGTTGTTCTAGATCTACGCCGAGTATTTGAGGTAGTGAATAGAGAGTAACTATTGAAAAACTCAGCCTTTACTTTGGTATTCGTGAAAATACGTTGAAGTGGTTTGAATCATATCTCACTCATAGACAACAACAAACCAAAGTCAATAAGGAGAAATCAAATATAAAGAAAAACGATAATGGAGTCCCACAGGGTAGTGTACTGGGTCCCATGCTTTTTATCTACTTTGTGAATGACCTACTACATCTGAACGAGGATGAACTACATCTATTTGCAGATGATACAGTTGTATACATTGCAAGTGAAAACATCAACACATTAATCTCTGAAATGAACAAAACTCTAATCAGGATTCAAAATTGGTTCCCTAATAATGAATTGGTAACCAACCCGCAGAAATATAAATATATGATATTGAAAAGGAAAAACATTGTCTGTATATTTAGCTCGATATTTAGTATATATTTATTTATAGTTCATATTATCAAACAAAATATTTCTTTCACTTCTACCACTTTAGTTTTAAGTTATGTGAATGTATTTTATACCCATGATTGTACTTTTTTTACTTAGCAACGCTAATAAACGAATATCAATAAAAGTTTCTGTAACATTTGAAACTTTACTGGAACGTTATATTAGACACAATCCTCTTTTTTTCCATAAACATTTCATAATATACAGAGTGGTCCAACGAAAAGTATGCACCTAGCTTTCCTCCTTTTTGTGGAATTGAAAGCAAAAATGCTCGGACACATGGAGTTTGCTTTCGAGGGGACACATTTAAGACATGTTTTTCAACCTGTTCCTCTGACCCCCTACGAGGGGGTGTCACTACCCTAAAATTATAAATGAAACGTAGGTTCGAAATTTAAGAACATTAACCCGATAATTTTAGTATTAATGAAAAATACAAATAAGTTTTGGTTTCTAGGAATCAAAACATTTACAATTAGTGGTACGTTTCAAAATTTGTTACATGTAACAGTGCTTTGTAAAAAAGTAAACAAGCTATTGAATTGATTCATTAAAACGTAACTTCGACATGTGTTCAAATTGTGACATATTTGCTTCCATACAACAATACATATTTTGTTCAAATCTATTTCTAACATTTTGTAGCATATCAGGTGTTATGCTTCTGCACTGTGCTGTAATCCGTTGGAGAACCTCCTCTATGAACTCGGGCTTCGTGCAAATTATTTATTTTTCAAGAGTCCCCATAGAAAAAAGTCCAAAGGCGATAAATCAGGTGACCTGGCAGGCCATTCAATGGGGCCTCTCCTTCAAATCCACTGTACGGGGAACCGGTTTTCTGAAAATTCTCTTACAGGAACAACATAGTGGGGAAGTGCTCCATCTTGCTGGAAATTAAGCCGATCAGCATCATGATTTTGGTCGTCTTCTATTATTTGTGTGATGAAAGGATCAATTGCTTCTTCAAGCATGTTTGGATAGACTTAACCATTTAAATTTCCAGAAATGAAAAGGGGTCCTATGATATGACTTCCTAATATGCCACACCAGAGGTTTATTTTTTGAGGGTACTGGGATAAACCTCACGGAATAAATGTGGGTTACTGTCATCCCTGTAACGACAATTATGCCTATTCTCAGCTCCATTCAAATAAAATGTACACTCATCGGTAAAACAAATGTTAAATAATAAGTGCGGATCTTCACTTAAACGCCGGCTCATTTTCACAAAATTGCAGCCTTCTATCAGGATAATCCTCATTTAGTTCGTGTACGAATTTAATTTTGTACGGATGAAATTTGTACGCTTTCAAAATCCGTATAATGGACGAACGGGAGACCCCTGAGGCTTCAGCTAGTTGACGGGTACTTTGAGTATGATCCAATTGAACATACCCCAAAACAGCGACTTTCACAGTTTCATTTCTGATGGGGTTCTGCGGCTGGTGTTTCACATTACAAACAGATCCGGTATCGACAAACTTTCTAACTAACTTGGCAACATACGAATCATTCACATTTGTCCTTAAATAAGCGAGCAGTAAGTCTAGCACAACTATTATTTTGAAAATAAAGTTTAACAATTTCAGATCGTTCTGGAATGGAATAATCCATTTTGTACATTGAAATGGAAATAACTTCAGAAACAACCACCCTGAATCAATGGAGGGATTAAAATGAACGTTTGCCAAAATTATTTTCCTACACTTATCTACAGTTTTTTTTTCCTACACGTAACTGCTTTTTTCGACAAAAAACCGCAAACGATGAATGGGAAATTTGGTTGTGATAAAAAATATCATTGATATGTTGCTTTCGATAAAATGAAATAATTTAGAAATTACTGTATTAATACCAACATTATTGGATTAATGTTCTTAAATCCGTTTTCGCATTAACTGTTTGAGTAAATTCCAACAAATAGGGTATCATTAGAAAGATAATTTTGAGCCCGTTCAAATGATATATCACTCGACTCCACGTTCCATTTAAAATTTTAGGATTGTGAAACCCCGTCGCTAGGGGGTTAAAGGCACAGGTTAAAAAATATGTCTAAAATGTGTCCCCCTCAGAAGCAAACTCCTCGTGTCCGAGCAATTTTGCTTTCAATTCAACAAAAAGTAGAAAAGCTAGGTGCATACTTTTTATTGGACCACTCTATATATCAGTTCGGTTGTTATAGCTGTCTCGCTTAATTGTATTACAAATTTAGGTTCATCACGCCACCCATTTCTAGAAAAAAATTTTAACCTGCCTATGTTTTCAGTTGTCAGACGAAACCGGATTCAGATGTTTGGGATGACCAATTTCTTTTTCATTACCGTATTGAATTCCACGAAAACTTCTCCCAGTGAATAATCACCTCTAGATTCAAATCGACTGTAGGTGAAAATTACTTTAATTTTGAAATAGAAATATTCATTAACTCATTTTTGAGTTACAGCCCATATACCCAAAACCCACTAAACACCACAATTATTTCAGATATAGGTATAATCAATTACAGTAAGGTACAATAAAATGCTAGGAAGTATATTGAATTATCATATAATAATAAAAACAGATCTTTATTTACCAAATCGTTTTCATTACAAAAAAAATTATAACCTCGATCAGGAAATCTCAGGAGAAGATCTAGGAAAACGCCGAAGATCACCGCCCCTGTTTTTCATCTTTATCTTGGTATCTAACAAATATATCGAAATACGAATCTCTTCAATCTTGAGAAACAAATTATATTTCGAAAAACAAGGAGTTTTTAATAATCTTCTATAAAACGAGTTGTATTTGTAAAATTGTAAAGATTGTTTCCCGAATGAAATAGTGACGGAAACGGTTCTTTTAATTCATTTTGACGCGACGTTTAATTTTGAATCAAAATTTTATGTTCTTTTCCGTAAATCACACCTTGCCATAGCCCACTACTCAATCCAACCTGAAACATATATTCATCGGTCATCTAATCAAAAATTATAAAACCACTGGTATGTCGGCAAATTGAAAAAAGAATACTATGAATGTTGTAAAACATCTAGCAAGTTTTTTTGTTCCAGTGTTAGCTTGACACGGTTTTCCTAAGTAGAAAATCCGTTTCCATCAAATGCTTTCAGATTCTGACGTTCTGACGACGCTATGTTTGTACTCAGTACCTGCCACTAGTAATTTCCAAAACGCTCAATTCGAACTGATATACTTAATTCCTTCTCTGTTATGGCGATCACGGGGCCCATAACCTGTTGTGTGCCCAGAAATTAAACCCTGTAATCAGCTTTTGCAAGTTGAGAATTAAAATCATTTTACATGTTAAACAACCATAAAAGAGACTTGGAGGGAGATGGGCAACGACTACGTATTGTTTTTTAAAATCTTTCTGACAGGATAATGTTACCAACATTTTATTTAAATATAATTGATATCACCAACAATGAAGAAGCCAAAAGTGGCTAAAGATTCAAGCAGAAAAGAAATTCGAAAAATTTGCTTAGAATTTAATTTGCAATTGTTTTATAGAGTTTGAAGCAAAAAATCAACCAATTGAAAATATCAATTTTTTTCTTCTTATTAGCTTGATTCTAGTGGATCTTTCGACGATCACTCATGCTAAAATACTCGTTTTCGATTGGTTGAAATTTTTGTATTGGAAATTGAAAACATCATGTTTTTGATTTTATAGTCCGCCTCTTGATTGGATATTGTATACCTAAATGATGTGCTTTCTTCTTGGTTGTTCCATCTTGGTTCATTGGTTGTTTAATAAAACAAACTTACCACCAGCTCACCAGCAAGCTGCTACAATAACACAACACCAAAATTTGACCAACACCATGACAAGCACTCACTATTAATTCATATTAACTTCACAACTTTCTATAATCATTAAAACGAAAACCGACCAAAACGAACGTAACCTAACCTAAAATGTTGGAAATTTTGATAGCGTGATAGCGGGACAAAAGTAAAATTCACGAAAGACGCGCTCTGTGATTGGTACTGTAATAGCAGGAAGTTTGAATCGATGCACGCAAACTAAGTTGAAAATACCGTTTTGGTGATTATTTCATTCGTGAAATAATCTTAACAAATTCTACTCGTTTTATCGATGATTATCAAAAATTCTTCATCTTTTTCGAGACAAATTATGTTTGTTTTTTAAAATCGAAGAAATTTGTATTTCGATAATCATCGATATACTTGTATCACATACGATAATGACAGAACTTTATCATTTTCTCCATACCAGATGACACTAAATTGAAATAATCAGTTTATGCCAGAACCCTCGCTGTTACATTGGTTCGTATCAGTTTTATCAGAATTCCACACATGTTATGATGATATTGCAAACTGAAAACATCGTGTTTCCGAATTATAATCAAGTTTTGATGATAATCGTGCCTCCCCTCTGCACATAAACTTGGAAATTTTAGGGCATCTTTAATTTGACGCACTATTTTCAAGTTCATTTGGGAAGTGAAACGTTCATGCACGATTATCATCGAAACTTTATTATTATTGGTGATGTAACTCTGATATACTGTTAGATACAAACCAATGTAACAGGGAGCGGCAAAAAAATATTTTTTTCAATTTAGAGTCATCTGGTGTGAAAGGAATGATAAAGTTCTGTATATATTGTATATGAGAATACAATTAAATTCTGAAGAACTTTTTCAAATTACTTTGCTCGATATCTTGCTCGAATATCCCACTTTTGGCCTCTCCATTTTTTTTCCATTTGCTGCCATACCAGTGGTCACGTGACATGTGCCAAAATCGATTTTCAGGTTGTCGGACATGCACAATCAATCACCCAAAAAATGTTTTCCAATACTCTAATAATAAACTCTTTTACCATTTCTTACTATTATGGCGGGTACTGTATATAAATCAGAATGTTATTGAAAATAATGCATTCAATGCAAATATTATTACTAGAAAATATTCGTGTTTTATTGAAAGAGATACTACGATAGTAAAGATTTAAAGTATTTCTCTCGCAATACCTTGTTAGTTAAAGTGGAGATGTTTGCATTTTTATCAATAAAAATTTGAAAATTTAACAAAAATATATCTGTATAAAATCCCTTGCGCCACCATATGAGGGCATCGCAAAATGTATCTTGCCCACATAAAATTTTGGTCTTGCGCCGCCACTGACAAAATTACTCACAGAAACCCGCGGAAATTTTACAGGTAGAAAATTCCCAGTAAACGAATGTTTTGATTGGGCCTAACATACATGAATGATTTGAATTATTGAAAGTTTCTATTGTTTCTAGAAACGCAAAAAAAATAATTATGTTCAGAAATACACTAGCTGGCCAACTAAGAATACCCAAAATAACAATACCAAGAAACTAATCTGAGCTGAGTTAGAATCGTAATTCTACGAATAAAGTGGAAGATTGAATGCCCAAGATCTTATCGTAAACAATTTTCAACACTCCGTCCTTGAATTTAAGAAAATTTAATAATTTGAGATGCCATTGATATTTTACACCGTAAAATCGCATCAACAAAGTTTCTTGGAAGTCGTAACAAAATAATATTTCCACTACAAGTGTTTCCCAAGAATCAAATTAGCTAACTTTCTCATGAAATAAACGTTATGAATAGGATGAGACTAAGCGTGCTCGTAGCGCTTACATGTGCATATTATGAATGTAGCAAGGGCGTTGATGGGGTGCATTTAGGATAATCAAGAATTTCAGACTTTCTAAGAAACGCGCGTTCAGTGAAATTTACGTAATTTTTCTATTTGGGTAGTTTTTTCAAGTTCTGAATTGTATTCACAATAAAAATCCCAATTATGTATATACAGTGTGGGTTATAGGGGCCGTGGTGGTAGAGCGTTCGCCTTTGGAGCGAAGGGTCGAGGGTTCAAAGCCTCGCATGGTCATCGGTCTCGTGCATGGCATCACACGTTAAAATTTAAGGGCTGCGTCTTCCCTAGCTCACCCAAGTCTTTCGAAGACTTCCGTAGGTTGCGCGTAGGGGTGCAATCGGTTGACGGAAATAACAATTTTATAACAATTTTTTTAACAATTTATATTGTTTGCAACAAATATATAGGAATAACTGTATTATCGGAGTTACAAAGAAACTTATAGGGGTTCGTGTCTGCAAGTCCAAAAACTTAAAAATCAATTTTAACATGTCTTGTTAACCACAATATGGTGACAAAAAAGTTGTATACAATTCAATTTTACGCCCATTTACGAAATTTGAAATATAAAACATAATGTAGCGGAAATAAAAGAAAAAAACAGTCCACCAATATTGAGGAAATAATAAAAATGAAGTACCTAGATGAAGTGGCAAAATATCAAGTATCCACATTGTAGTGCGGAATACATATGGAGGGTCCAATGAAAAAACGATGAGGTTCCACTTTTTAAAAAGTTGAGAAAAACGAAATCTAATGTGATAGTCTGATCGTTTTAACATTGCGCTGCCTACTTTCGACCGCAGTTTTTTATGGTTTTTTATGGTTTTTTGTCCCCCGTAAGGTTTGGTATGTTGATACTTCGTGCTATAAGCTAACAGATGCCACTAAAATGTCGATTTCAGAAAAAATGCAACCTCATCGTTTTTCCACTGGACCTTTCTTATTGCTTTCCCTCTTTTTACATAGGTGTGCTTTTCTGGGTCCCATGCTCCCGGTTATCAGATTTTGCACAGTTAGATCTATAAAAAATTAACAATTTTCCAAAATTTCAACTTTCAAATCATACCGGAACATCTTCAGATGAGTTCTTTTACAGCAGAGTTTGTGCGAAGGCAGAAAACACAACACAGAACACAGTTTATGTGCGTACTCTGGGTTTTGATGAAAAGCATAGGTATTTGTTACTGAATCGATGAAGTATAATTTTGTCACTAAAATAATTGAAAAGCAATGTTGCCACTTTGAATTTTTTGCGAATGATTGATAACTTATCCTAGATTGAAAAAAAATCAAAACTAATACAGTACTCATTTCTAAACAATTAAAGAGTTTTTTTAAGAACTGCTCAAATTTCCCTATCAAAAGGATATCCACCTTTTGCACTAGCGTTTGGAAACAAACCTAAAAAGTTTCATTTTATTCATAGAATAAGGTTATAATGATTCCTGAAACTCATTTAGGACCAAAAGACACCGATTTTTAAACCAACAAACAAAAATTTCGAAAAAAATTGCAATTTTTGATTATTTAGAAAAAAATTGCAATTTTTGATTATTAAAAAAAAAATTGTTATAAAATTGTTATTTCCGTCAACTGATTGCACCCCTACGCGCAACCCTCGGAAGTCTTCAAGAGACTTGTGTGAGCTAGGGAAGACGCAGCCCTTACCTTTTAACGCATGATGCCATGCACGATTTTAGATAGATATTTCAAATATTGCAAATGTGCCTCAAATTATTCGGTAAACAACTTTCAAGTTTTTTTTTTTAAATAACCACCCAATTTTCGTCCATTAGTAATAAATTTTACAAAATTTCGCCACATTGGTGGTCACCTGACATGTCAAAATCGATCTTTAGGTTTTCCGATATGCATAAACGATCATTCATAATACTCCAATCAATAGAGCATTAAAATAGTGTTTAAAAAAACACTAGCAGGAATCCGACTGTGCTATCACCTGAAAGACAGTCCGTAGTAATACTCTGTTGTTTTCGACTCGCGTCTGTCATTTATTAATTTGTTATAAACATTTGAATACAAAAAACGAGTTATTTTTTAGTTTTTTTTTTCATAAAATGAAGACTAAGGTGGGGTTGTACAATACAAGTTCACCAACAGTTCATCTAAACCAAGTTCAGTTGGCTAAGCCATAGCAACTGAAGCGAGTTTACTTGAACTGTTGGTGAACTTGTTTTGTACAACCCGCCCTATTACATCAATCGAACAGTCTGGTTGCTCCATTAGGAGAAAATGTAGAGAATTGAAATACAAACAATACGAGATTTTTTACGACCCAATCGTATCATTACTAACGGAGAAAACTGGAAAAACTGGAAAATTTTGAGATTTTTTTTTTAATTCATAACTCTGCTATTTTCCAAGTTGTAGGGATGGCCCTTCTCATAAAAGCATTGAATCATGTGTACTTTGTGTGTGCACAAAACAGGCGCTGTCGGACTACTGTACTGGTTTTGGCACAATTGCAATTTGATTTTTTTTGCGCTATTTTGTAGCGTGCCTGGATGCTCTAGTGATGGACCGATTTCAATTTCTCAAAGATTTTGAAAGTAGAAGTATAGTACCATAAAATAATTATTCTCATTTTGCGCTACAATGCTGCGAAATGGGTGAAAAATATGACTAAAAACGGCAGAGCCCTCAAAAGCGGTCGAGTAGTAGGAGAGACCGGGAGATTTCGCAGCATTGTAGCGTAAAATGAGGATATGTCTTGTCGTACTATACATCTACTTTCCAAATCTGTTTGAGAAATTGAAATCGTACTATCACTAGAGAATCCAGGCACGCTGCAAGATAGTGCAAAAAAAAATCAAATTGCAATTGTCCCAAAACTAATAGTCCAAGAAAATTTTTCCGGGTTTTCCCGTTTTTCTCCGTTACTAATGATCCGATCGGATCGAAAAAAACCTTATTTTGTTCGTATTTCAATTCTTTACAATTTCTCTCATTGGAGCAACCAGATTTCTGCATTAGTCTTCATTTTATAAGCAAAACATTAGAAAAACACGTTTTGTCTGTACTATTATTGTTACGAAGCAATCGTCTATTGATTGGCTTAATGATTTTTTTTGTAAATCTGAGAATAGATTTCTTCCCATATGTTGCAAAAATTATGGTCAACAATGTGAAAACTACCTAATCGAATTTAAAACACAGTCACTTCGACAAATTTCATAAATCTTAAGAATTTGGTATCTTTATTATGAGTTAAGTTGATCTCGTAAAAATGATCTTGTGGCGAACATATGGTAAAATATTCCAATGAAAAACGCGTCATTATCAACGTGAGTGATTCCATTGTTTTTCATCACCACATGTAAATGTGTATGCGCGGACTATTTCTCAATGTCAGCGGAACTTGAGAAGTGTGTCGGAGCACATACTCATTGTTTGATTTACGGCGTCATTGTTTCCAGTTACGATCTTTATACGAGGGAACGCAAAAGTTAACTCTAAAAAAACTGCCAAAACAGAGGTCAGTGCGGAAATTGATGTGGGAGTCACGTCTACGTTTCTGCTGCCATTAGCAGACAATCGCATTTTTCGAGAGAAAAAAATTACCGGGTACAGCGCAACAACTCAATAATTTAGCCTCGTACTTCATATTATTAACACAACCAACCACCATCAATCTTTCAATACGTGTCCTTTGAAATGAAGAGTTAGTTATAGAAATGAACCAAATTAGAGAAAATTAAATGTATGTCAGTCATAGACTGATTGATTCAAATATCGCATCCTCTTTTAGAGCTTCTACACATCAAGTCAAGGAAACAAATTGAAACGTATGAGAGGAGCGAAATAAGTTGTTATCACATAGTCTACAACCTTCAGACAAATGACAGATTTTATAGAATTTTCCGCATGACGGTCGATGTACACAGTGACCGGCAGATTTATGGCAACAAATGGAAAAAAAGTTTATTTCAAATTTCACAGAAAATTTTATTCTTCATAAAGGTACCAGCATCCTCCCAAACTCAAATTGCACTATCCATATTTCAATTATACCCTTTCGTATACGAGGGAGGTGGTGAAAAAAATTGAAAGTGGCCCAAGAGTAAAGTACCTTTATTTTTTAAAAAACACAAAAAAGTTATTCAAAGCAAAGACTTACAATTTAGAGAGTGTTCCAAATTTGAATTCACAGCCTCCTTTTCCGAAAACAAGTTTTCACTGATTTTCTCCTTTTTTATCTCACCCGCCCTATGTATTATGAGGATTTGTAATATCAGAGTAGACTCATCATTGAATATTATTTAGACGACCGAATAAACTTAAGTTTCGCCCAGTCATCTAGAAAATTGCATTATTCGTACTTGGTGCTGACAAAACCTCATTTATTGTGGCCATTCAGAAAAAAACAAGTATTTTTCGAAATCAGCTACAACAAACGACATCTGCAGTTCAAAATCAATTGAAAGCAATCTAAGTGTGTTGCAACCAACGTGAAAAGACAGGTCGTAACAATTGTAAATATGACTATACTATGATCTGTGAAGATTAGAAGGCAACTCCGAACAACTTCATTCTTAATTCACTTTTAATGAAGAAATATCCAGAAAGCAAACTCCATACTCTGAGCTCCTATTGTATCACTTGATGTGTCGTCCTTCATTTTGAATGCACCTGATGGTTCTTCTATTCATTTCGTAGTGTACGTTTCTGAGCATTAGACAACAATTTCTTATTATATCCTCCAAATGTTCGATATCCCTAAATGGCCGTTGTCTATAGACTTTCTCCTTGAGGTACCTCCACAAAAAAATCCATAAGAGTTAGGTCCGGGGATCTAGCAGGCCACGGAATGTTTGAGTATCGCCCTATCCACTTATTTGGGAATTCCGTATTCAGCCATGCTCTAACCTCTTGAGTTGAGTGGATAGATGCACCATCCTGTTGAAAAAACATGTTGGCTCTGACACGTAATGGGAGGATGTCAAGGTAATCGGATAAAAACGTGTTTAACATTTCCAAATACCTTTTTTCATTCAAATTTTGTCGAAAAAACACTGGACCCACAATGTTATCATCCAAAATTCCACACCAGACGTTCATTTTGAAATTAAATTGATCCTTACATTCGATTCTGAAATGTGGATTTTCATCTGCCCACCATCTACAATTTTGTGAACTTACTGTACCATTCGATGTGAAAGTTGCTTCATCAGAGTACATTATTTTTGTGGAGAAATTATTATCTTCTTCAACTTCGCCTTGGAACCAGAAAGCAAAATACAAACGTGCATCAAAGTCTCTTTCTTTGAGTGTATGATTGAATTTCGGCTTGTATTGTCTGAATTTGTTCGTTTTCAAGACTCTTCTAATTGACCGTTCGGAGAAGCCAATCTTTTTTTGCCTTTGAGATAACGGAAGTATCGGATCCTCCACAACAGATAAAACAATATTCAGGGCAGCATCTTCATCTACAATAACATTTCCTTGGTGTGGTATTTTATGTTTCGCGACAAGTTCGATAGTTGTCGCCGTGTATTAAAACTAATTCAATTATTTGTTGGAGATTAAGGTGTGCAGCCATTGTAACAACACGGAAATGAAATGTCAAGATAATGTTTACCTACTATTTTACCAATGTTTTTCAAAGCCAACTTTGCGTATTATACCAATTTTCTGTTCACTGTAGAGCTTCGTTTTGATAATAAACGATCATTTACGGTTACCATTCATTTGGGAGACATGTTTTCACGTTGGTTACAACACAGTTGGATTGCTTTCAATTGATTTTGAACTGCAGATGTCGTTTGTTGTAGCTGATTTCGAAAAATACTTGTTTTTTTCTGAATGGCCACAATAAATGAGGTTTTGTCAGCACAAAGTACGATTAATGCAATTTTCTAGAGTATTGAATTCCTCGTCACCTGCTCCCCTGTGAAATCTCTCAACTCGAACTTAACTTTCGTGTACAGCTTTAGAAAAGCTAACTACGAAGCTATTAATAGAGAGTTCGAAAATATAGCTTGGGTTGAGCTGTTTGGTAACAACCTGTTGGATGGTTGCGTTGATATATTCTATGAACAAATTAACTCAATTATTGACAAGTTAGTACCGAAAAAGAAAATTAATGGCAGTTTTCCACCATACTTCACACTAATGGTACAATTAAGTTAATTCAAGAGAAAAACAAGGCTAACAAAAAATGGAAAAACACTCTACGTAACAATAATTACATAATTTTCTCCGAGTTGAGGCGCAAAACCAAACGAGCCACCCAGACAGACTATGATAAATATATCAAGTCAATTGAGAACGAAGTTCCAAAAAATTCCAAGAAATTTTGGCAGCTTGTATCTTTGAGAAATTGTCATAATAAAATTCCAAATTCAGTTACACTTGATGATGAAATTGCGGAGGGTGAAAATGTTACAGAACTTTTCGCAAAATACTTCAGCAGTGTCTATCAACCGTACGATCAAAAATGTATTTCTCGAGTTTCAACTTCAGACGATAAAGATTGCCCTAGTAAACTGAAAGTTACTGAAATGCAGGTTCTTGAATCACTTTTAGAACTAGACGAAAATAAGGGAGCAGGTCCCGATGGTATTCCATCAATTTTTGTAAAAAACTGTGCAAAAACGTTATGCTCGCCTCTCTGCCATCTATTCAATTATTCCTTTCGTGAGTGCGAATGTCCAAATAAATGGAAAGTAGCCTTTGTTGTTCCGATCCCAAAATTAGGAGATAAAAATAATGTCAAAAATTATAGACCAATTTGTAAACTTAATATATTCAGTAAGGTACATGAACGTCTTGTACATACAGATATGATTAAGGCGGTGAAATCTTCCATAATATCAGAACAACACGGGTTTTTTTCCTAAGAGATCTACCGAATCTAATTTAATTATATATAGTGAGTACATCCTCTCAGCAATTGATTACCAAATTCAAGTTGATTCTGTTTATACCGATTTTAGTAAAGCCTTCGACAAAGTTGATCACAACATTTTAATTGCAAAGTTGTCTGAGATCGGTATACATGGTGATCTGCTTCGCTGGCTCTCCTCATATCTGTATAACAGAACCCAAATTGTTACTGTGAATGGTTTCAGATCAGTACCTTTTGTTGTGACTTCTGGCGTTCCCCAGGGTTCCATTTTGGGCCCACTACTTTTCATTATATTTTTGAATGACGTAGGCTCCCGCTTCAAATTCTGTAATTTCTTAGCTTATGCAGATGATATTAAAACTTTTTCCCAGATTTCAAGTATCAGTGACTGTTTATATTTCCAACAAGATCTAGATAGATTCTCAAAATATTGTGACGATAACAAACTTTTTTTAAATTTGGACAAATGCTGTTCCATCTCATTTAGTCGTAATAAAACAAGCTTCGCATATGCGTATAACTTTAATAATAAGAATATTAAACAAGTCAAAGAGGTAAAGGATCTTGGTGTCATCTACGAAATTAGTATGTCATTCACATCACATATTGAATCAGTTGTATCAAAAAGTAATCGTATGTTAGGATTTGTTTTGAGAACTTGCAAAAATTTCACATCACAACAAGCTCTGAAATCTTTATATTATGCCTATGTTTACAGTAGGGTGACTTATGCATCTGTGATATGGTGTCCTCAATATGATGTATACAAACATAAACTGGAAGTGATTCAGAACAAATTTTTGAGATTTCTCGATTACAAGGCTACAAATGTATATAATCATATGGCTACTACAGACCTTCTCAGACAGAAATATAATTTAAATTCATTAGAAAAATGCCGAGAACACTCTGATGTTATGTATTTGTACAAATTATTAAATGAATATATTGATTCACCCACCATTTTATCTAACATAAGCATTCACGTTCCAAATAGACTTATAAGGAATAACCCCCTCTTTGAGATAACATTTCACAGAACTAACTTGAAAAAATAAAATTCCCCCATCAACAGAATGGTATCATTATATAATAGTAACTATCTCGAAATAGACATTTTCAATTTTTCAATCAGTTCTTTCAAAAAAAAAGTGAAACAAGCCATTTAATGTGAATTTAGATGTATAGGTAAGATAATATTCTTAGTAAATATTTAAGCTAGGCTAACTCGCAATCTGTAACATTTTTGTATTTGTATTTGTGGATGTCGATTTAGGCATGTGCCTGTTGATATCCTATGTGACCATTAAATAAATAAAAAAATAAATAAAGACAGTTGGGCGAAACTTAAGTTTATCCGGTCGTCTAGATAATATTCAATGATGAGTCTACTCTGATATTACAAATCCTCATAATACATAGGGGCAGGGCCCCCGCAAGGGTTATCGGCGCCCGCGTGCCAGGAATATTTTGGCGCCCTTTGAATACTTGAGACGAGTTTTTAAATTCATCGATGGATAATGCGTATTCGAGCTGTAGATGTCCATTAGTTAAATAAGGATGATAGATGCAATGCTCATCGATGGATCCATCGATGAATTCAAAAACTTGCCCTTAGTATATAGCACTTTACGGTATAAAAAATTGCTAGTTGTTTAAACATGTGAGTTGAGAGTAAAAACGCATTTTAAGGAAATAACAGATATTTCAAAACTAAAACTTTATTCTTATTTAAATTAGATAAAAAGGCAAAAACACAAATTAAACAATAAACGAATAAAACAGAGTAACAAATATCATCAGATCCAATACAAAAATTAAATCAGTACTTTAACTTTTCTAGATTTGGCTACTGCAAATTCATTTATAATATTGTTAAAGTCAATTTTATCGAGGATCTCTTGCTCTATAGCCAAGATTGCCAAACCAGATAATCTTTCTTGTAACATTGTAGACCTCAAATAATTTTTAATTATTTTTAATTTTGAGAAGGATCTCTCACCAGAAGCAACAGATACAGGTAAAGTGAGGAGGATTCTTAATGAAATGCTAATATTCCGTAGAGTTGAAGTTAGATTGTTTTCAAATATATATTGTAGAATATCGAGGGGATTTGACGATTCAGGTAGGGAAAATAACCTTAGGGCTTTTATCTCGTTAAATAAATCATTTGCTTCCACGTCAGCCTCCTTCTTTTTCTAATCTGTTAGCCTTTGTTGTAGGGTATGACAACTTTTTAAAAGATCCTCGTCATTTAATTTGAAGATATTACAAAAAAAACCAAAAACGTTGTCGTAATCAAATATTATTATTATTTGAAGAACTTAGTGTTTGATCAATTATTTTTAAAAAGAAGTTTATTTTATATGCTGTTTTTGGATCTTGAGGTGCCTCATCCCTCTGTTCATAATCGAACAATTTTGGTTTATACTTTTTTCTAACAGTATTTAATGGAGGAAAACCTTGCTCTACCTCAAGTGTGGCTGCTAGTTTTCCAGCTTGAGCAAGTATTTCGTCGAAGACATTATCGTTTCTATAACTCTTGAAATGATCAACTAGATTCTTTAAATAGTTTTGACACACTTTAATGTCAATCACTACACTTTGCATTATTTTGCTCACAATATTAATCTGGTATAAAACATCGTACCAAATAATTATACTACAAATAAATTTAAAATTTTGAAGACTTGATAAAATAGAACTTGCTTTATGCCTAGTTTCTATGTTAAAATTATCGTTTTCTGCTATTTCTAGAAGGCTGTCACAAATTTGAATTAAGTGAAACTTTAGTGGTTTTACAGCATCAATCCTACTTGACCATCTAGTATCACTTAGGGGTTTTAGACGTAACTCAGGGACATGCTTTTTTATAATATCCCATCTTTTTGTTGATGAAGAGAAAAATACATACAATTCTAGTACAATATTGAAAAAGTTCACTGTTTCATTCGAAACCTTAGCAGCATCATTTATTGTTAAATTTAAGCTGTGTGCTGCACATGGCACAAAAAATGCCCTGGGATTAGAATCCAGAATGCGTTTTTGTAAACCGATATGTTTTCCGCGCATATTCGCCCCATTATCATACCCTTGCCCTCTCATGTCTTTAATATCTAAATTTAAATTTTTCAAAAGTTCCATTACAAAATTAAACAGCCCTTCTCCTGTAGAGTCGAATATTGGGTTGAACGTTATAAAACTTTCTTGTATTTGGACCTTTTTAGAACTGTCACTTAGAACGACATAACGCAAAACGAGGCTTATTTGCTCTGTATGACTTGTATCAGGTGTACAGTCTAAAATTATTGAATAGTATTTGGAACTATGAACCATATCCAAAATATTATTTTTTACTTTAGAAGACATTAATTCTATAATTTCATTTTGTATCTGGTGACCTAAATAATGGGTCATTCTTAAAGAATTAGTTTGTGAGTTATACACTCGACTAATATGCTCTCTCATTACAGGATCAAAAGAGGAAATCATCTCGACAGCTTTGAGAAAGTTTCCATTATCATATTCAAAAAGTATTTTAGACGAACCTTGGAATGCCAGACATTGTCTGGATAAAAATTTAACAACTGCAACAATTCTTTCTAAAACATCATGCCAATATTTTTTTTCAGTTTCTAAAACCCGTAAGTGATGATCATTAACAGTAGTGGATAATTTTAGCATTTTTTTTAAATTCATCCATGAATTCATATAAGTATTATGTAAAATTGATGTTTCATGTCTTTTTATGGCCAAGGACAAGTGTTGCCAATCAGAAAAACCATCGGCATTACAAAAACTGTTGAAAGTGTTACTGAAGAGTTTACAACAAAAACAAAATATCGAATTTTTGGAAACTGAGTATACGAGCCAAATTCTGTCTGCTTCTTCCCCATTCTTTAGTTTTCTGACAAAGTACTTACTTGAAAATTTTCTTTTCTCTTCATTAGCAGGAAATTGATAATTGTATGCTATCAAAGGAGGACCACGATCAACCAATATTCTGACTTCGTCATTGGTAATGCTTCTAGGCCATAAACCGGGATCTGATGGAAGAATACTAGTCATCTCAGGATATGCTCCAATAGAATCTTCATTCATGTCAGGATATGCTCTAATAGAAGTTTTATCGGTAGAAGTGTCACTTGTATCCGTCTTTGATGAAATGTTCGACTCTACAGAGACTAGATTTTCAATATCAACTGATGTCGATGGTTTACTGTACTTTTACCTACTTCTGTCGTTTCAGTGTTGGAAACTTGACTTATTTGCAAGAAGTGTTCCATACTTCCAGCCATCTTCTCCGTTTCTTGGACTTTATTTTTTTTTTGCTCTCTAAATTTTGCACCAGAAGGTCGTTTTCTCTTCTGTGGATTCTAGAATTTAAGAAAAATTAGATCAAAAATTGGAAAAGACATTTACCTCGACTTCCGGACCTCCCTTGCACAAACCCCATAATTTTTTATGTGTATGTATAAAAAGGAAATTGAGACCATTTTCAGCACACACCCTATTAATAATAAATAAAAGATAATGGTTACTCAAAGACGAAACGTCATCGTCATATTTGAAATTTAAAATATGAACAAATCTCACAATACATTTTTTACAATTAGGTAAATACATTACCGCCCTATTTGAGGGATGTAAAAATAATAAGTGTGGGCTAATTAGAATTTAGTACACAAAACACAAACTTTGACTCAAAAATAAAAAACTACTTTTTAAATCTAATAGGTATTTGGTAGATAGATACTTACCATTTCGTAAAATTTAATTAATTTACAACAAAAAACAATAAAACAACACAACACAACAATAGACGTTTTGACTCTTAAACGTAGCGGAACAAAATATCAATTACTTGGATTAAAACGCCTCTCGAAGTTTTATACGCGTAGACGTATTCGAGTCTGGACCTGTCTGTAAGTTTGAACAGGAAAAATGCGGTACTAAATCGACAAGCACCAACTTCGATCCAAATATTGAAATTGAAAATAAGATTTAACTTTAAAAATATGCTTTTGTCACAGTACAATGATGTCATAATACTCATATTATATTAATAAATACAAACTTCGATAATATGATTATTGTTTATCGGTAGGTGTGTAGGTACCTACCTCTATATCGAAAGTTCAGAATAAAAAAATTCGTCAGTGCGCTGCTCGTTAGAAATTGGTGAAAAAATAAAAACAATAGAAGTTCCAGCGTAAAAGTAAATATTCTATAAATTTTTTGTTAACGCAGCGCTACTTTACAAACTCTTGGTTTGGCGCCCCTTTGGAGTGGCGCACGCGTGCGCTGCACGCATTGCACTGATGGGTGCGGGGGCCCTGCATAGGGGGGGTGAGATAAAAAAAGGAGAAAATCAGTGAAAATTTGTTTTCGGAATAGGAGGCTGTGAATTCAAATTTGGAACACTCTCTAAATTTTAAGTCTTTGCTTTGAATAACTTTTTTGTGTTTTTTGAAAAATAAAGGTACTTTACTCTTGGGCCACTTTAAATTTTTTTCACCTCCCTCGTATACGAAAGGATATAATTGAAATGTGGATAGTGCAATTTGAGTTTGGGAGGATGCTGGTACCTTTATAAAGAATAAAATTTTCTGTGAAATTTGAAATAAACTTTTTTTCCATTTGTTGCCATAAATCTGCCGGTTACTGTATATCTATGAGACATCAAATTCAAATCAAATGCTAATATATTTCATATTAGGTAATACAAATGTAATTTAAATTGTATAAAATGTTCATTTAAGAATTATTGGAATTACCTGTATTATAAATTGAAAACAAGTGGGCCACCTAATCTACAGAAGCTTGTGTTGTGGAACTCGAATTATTTTTCTATATGTACTCAAAATCAGATAAAGTATAAAATATGACATCAATTTTAAATTACAAATAACAAAAAATATAACTGACATTTGATAGAGTAGGCGGGGAGGCACATCAATTTAAATATTTCTCAAACTTAGACAAACTAACCAGAGAAACACATAATACTTTGAGTATTATAGATAAAATGATCATCGAAAGACCAATGCGAGATATAATGGGCCGTGCTGGTAGAGCGTTCGCCTCTGAAGCGAAGGGTCGAGGGTTCAAATCCCCGTATGGTCATCGGTCTCGTCTATGGCCTCAACGTTAAAAGGTAAGGGCTGCGTCTTCACTATCTCACACAAGTCTCTCGAAAACTTTTGTGGGTTGCACGTAGGGAGGGGTGCAATCGGTTGACGGAAATAACAATTTTCCAGATCCGTTTTTATTTTCTTGCCATACTTTCTCAAGATACTTTGAGTAGTTTAGTTTCGTTCATTTGAGATGCTGATTCCAGTGCTCTTTAATTTCTTAAGTTCAGATCCCAATCTCTGCATGGTCTGTGACCATAAAAAACATGGATCGGAGCATTTCTTTTTAAGGCAGATGCCCGTGCATCCGATAAACTTGGTCTCGTGTTCGACACTGACACTGTCACCGAGTTGGAAACCGTTCAGAAAAAGCTCTCATCAAAGCTGCGGAGACTGAGGCACTCCTGCTTCATACGAATGAGCCAATGCATGGGGTCTACATCAAGAACATCGAAGACCTTGGCTTATCCAAAAATCTGACCTTTGCCTTCCACAGGTCAAGTGAGCTGAAGTCGGAGACCAAGGAATTTATAATGGCCTGGCAGGATGGTGTCTTCAACACCTTAGTGTATCGTAGTCGCGTGCAGCCTATATCCACAGACATAACGCGGTGCTCGAGTGTTGTACCACCACTTACGACTCTCGTATGGTATGGACGAGACAACGGTGTTGCCTTATGCTCCGGGGGATATTGAGTCCGTTGTGGAGAATGAGAAGTGTCCAATTTATTGAAACTACTGATTTCCCACCCTCGGGCAAATACAAGCCAATGGGTGAGGTGAATAAAATCTAGTAAATGCTCATACTATATAATTATCTCTTTCATTTATTAATGAAATGAAATAGTCTGTTTCAGGAAAGTATTAGCATTCACTTAAAATTTATTTTATTTACATCCACCACTAAGCCTGATGTATTCCTCCTCTACCATCAAAGTAGGACGATATTCGCCATAGAGGTTTCGGCTCCAGGCAAAACGAAAATCGTAAGAGCGGACTAAAGCGGACTAAATATCGAGATCTTCTCTTCGAATTCCGGCTTTACCCAAACCATTCTGTTGAAATGAAACACTGCTCTCGGGCCTAAAAATAATACCGGCTTGCCGCAATATGGCAGAAATCTTAGACGGATGGATGCAGAAGGTCGTCATCCTTGGTTCACTCTGTCTACTCAGGGCACACGGTTCTCGGACCCGATAGTCACTTACCCCAAAGACGTGAAGAATGGTTATTGCGAATAATTGACACAAGAACGCCCTCCGGAAGTATCGGGGCTCCGGAGACAGGGCATGACTGGGACATTCCTAACTAGGCCAATTAATAGAGCATTTTTTCCTAACAAAAGTACTAATAGAAAACCGACTGTGCCATCACATGAAAGACAGACAGTTCGTAGTTATATTCTGTTGTGTTTTCGACTCGCAACTGTCATTTATTAATTTGTTATAAACATTTAAATAACAAAAAACGTGTTTTTTTTAGTTGTTTTGCTTATAAAATGAAAACTTATTGAGCAATCAAGTTGTTCCAATCGAAAGAATTGTGGATGATTGAAATACAAACAAAGTGGAATATTTAACGACCCGATCAGATCATTAGTAACGGAGGAAAACCTGAAAAACCTTAAAATTTCACAATTTAAAAAAAAATTCATAACTCCGTCATTTTTCAAGAAATAGGGTTGACCCTCCTCACGAAAGTATTTAATCATGTGCACTTTATGTGTACACAAAACAGGCTCTGACGGTTCATTAGTTTTGCCACAATACAATTTGAATTTTTTTGCACTATCTTGCAGCGTGCCTGGATGCTCCAGTGATAGTCTGATTTCAATTTCTAAAACAGATTTTGAAAGTACAAGTTTAGTACCCCACAACGTATATTCTCATTTTGCGCTAAAATGCTGAGGAGTGGGTGAAAACGGCCGAGCTGGTGAAAGCGGTCGAGTGTTAGTAGAGAGCTGAGTTGAAGCGTATTCTCACCTAACCCATTCATTAAAAAAATTCCCCACATCTCCCGAATTCTTCTACCACTCGGCAGCTAATGCTGGCTAGGCCGTTTTCAGTCATGTTTGCATGCATTTTTCACCCATCTCGCACCATTGTAACGCAAAATGAGAATATACGTTTTGTAGTACTATACTTACGTGAGTGCACACAGAGTACACGTAGAGTACACATGATTCAATACTTTCATGAGAAAGGCCATTCCTACTTCTTGAAAAATGGCGGATGATGAATTTTTCAAAAAATCGCAAAATTTTCCGGTTTTCCCAGTTATTCTCCGTTACTAATAATCCGACCGGGTCGTCAAACATCCCATTTTGTTCGTATTTCAATTATCTACATAGGAGCAACCATATTGCTCTATTAGTTTTCATTTTATAGGCAGAACAATTTTTAAAAACACGTTTTTTGTTATTCAAATGTTTATAACAAATCAATAAATGACAGTTGCGAGTCGAAAATATACCAGAATATAACTACGGACTGTCTTTCATGTGATGGCAAGTCGGTTTCCTACTAGTATTTTTGTTAAAAACTCGCTCATTTTATGCTCTATTGCTTGGTGTAAACGGATGATAATGACCCTGCATAAATGAACAATTCTATAATTTTTGGCAACTCTTTTATCGATAAATAATATGCTCCATGTGGAACACTCAAGTCTTTTGTAATATAGTCTACGAATAACTTTTTCTAATCATATGCCAAAGGGCTTGTATGGGAAGATGATATTATTTTCTGGAATGTTTTTGTTAAATAAATCATGTATAATTAATATGATGACCCTGTCCGACACTCAAGCCTTTTGTTATTTAGTCTTAGAATCACTTTTTCTAAGCATATGCGAAACGGCTTGCGTGAGAAAATGGTGTCAATTTCCTTACAATTTTCCTGTAAGTTTTTCATGTTCTGAAAATTTGAAGGCCACGCTTTACACTCAAGCCATTATTTTAAGCGGACTCTTAAATTCATAAGATTTTCTTGCAAAAAATTTCATTTATGGGAAAATAACTGAAAAATCAAAAAGAATTTCCGTTAAATTTTCCGACGAGAAAATCTACTTATCCATTCGCGACACTCAAGCCATTATGTTTTTCGGTCTTGTGACGATGTAAGTTCTCATAGTTTCGATGGGCTTGTGTGGGAAAATCAGTGAAAATTTTGATTTTTCCTTACAAGATCACGCCCTCATTTTAACGCTTTAGCCACCTGCAACACTCAAGCCTTTGGTATTCCGAGGCCAGGTTCTATCAATCAGTAACTAGGTGAACACGGCTAGCGTGAAAATATGAGCAACTTACTCATTTTATTTCTGTTCTGGAAAATCGAATTTTCCATATCTTCTCCCCAGGAGCGACTCGTAAATTTCTCTCTATTTTACTCAACATCGATGTACTATTCAACCCTATTCGAGGCTTGTATGAGAAAATTGGGCACCTAAATCTGTCACTATCTGACGGTCTATTTGTTTCTTGTGGGTTTATTGGGATATCCCTCAGGTCAAAGGTGAATTTCTTCGAGGTATATTTTGGTTGGAAAAATGAGTGGATTAACCCAGTTTTGTTAACAATTTTTCACTCACTTGTAATTGTAAAATGTTGATATTTCATTCACGTTTTTTCACGGTATTGAATTTGATTTTGTTTTATTCTTATGTATTTGCCGAGGAGGAATATACGATAATTTTGCTATGTTGTCACCTAAGAAAATTAAATCATGGAAATATACAAGTATGAAAAATAATGTTTGTGTTTAATGACAAACTGTCAATGATCTTGATACAGATAATCTGTTGCGATTTCTCCGCAGCCTATGTAATTGCTATTAATAATCACACAGGTGGTCATTGCGGACAGTTACTATTCAATATTTGTATTGTTGATCTCATTACATACGAGCATGTTTTGATATCTAGTTAGCCTAGACCGGTTCCATGGATAAACAAAATATTGCGTTACCATAGCAACGACCAATAACTTATTAGTAGTGTCAGTGTAAAGTTTCACGTCAAAAAGTTAAACCAGTATCGAGTCATCAGTCATAAAATGTCTGAATGTTGACCAGAAGCGTGCAAGAGTAGAGCGTCGCATTCGTTCTGTGCTCGGTTTGAAAAAGATGCAAACTTCTTAAGTCGTGCTGTTACTATGGATGCAACTTGGGTAAATTTCTACGACCCAGAAACAAAGCAACAATCGATGGAATGGTGACACTGTGGTTCTCCCAGGCCAAAAAAGTTTCGTATTCAAAAACCTGCTGGAAAAGTTATTGCTTCAGTTTTTTTGGATTGCCATGGAGTAATCATGATTGATCATCTGGATAAATGGAGTAATCATGATTGATCATCTGGATAAATGGAGTAATCATGATTGATCATCTGGATAAGGGACAACAATAACTGGAAATTACTATTTGACGTTACTAACTACGAGAAAAAAATAAGGAGAAAATAGGTGGAAAGTTGTCCGTGTTTTATTTTTGCAGGAATGCCTCTGCACACAACTTGCATGTTGCCATGCAGACAATTCGTACTTTGGGGTTCGAATTTCTCGAACACCCCCTGGCTCCATCAGACTATCATCACTTTTCTCAACTGAAAAACAGTTCCAAAGGTCGTAAATTTTATTTCAAGGAAGAGGTTATAGAAGCTCTAGAGGCCTGGTTTGCAGAGCAAGATGAACATTTCTCTACTATTTTGACTTAAAAATGTTCTTTCTGTGTCACCCGGTAGTTCACAATTTTGTTTTGTTTTGAATTTTAATCTCAAATTTACCTGTGGACGAAAGCGTAGAATCTGCATACAAACAGGTGAAAGCATTAGGGGTTATTCATTGACATAAAATATAAACAGAATATGCCATAGCCTGGAACTGAGCCCTGCGTCTCCAATGCCGATTGGGAGTTCACTACAAAAATAAGCAGCTTTTTATTTTTGTCAACACGATTTAATTTAATTATCTGAAATTGTCCCTCAAGGTAGGAAGAGAACGATTCGTGAAGTTTTCCACGGATTTCGTATGTGTATAATTTATCAAGTGAAATGTCATTGTGGACACAGTCATAGGCACGGCAGAGATCGAAAAATACTCCTACCGCACCTTCGTAGACTTCACCTGTTTCCAGGGAACGATTGTTTTCGTAGAAGCTGTGAATAGCTCTGACATTGGAATGTGAAATTCAGAGACCATGCTGATTTGTCACCGTCATGTTATAACATATCAGCAATGAAAACAAATTTTTTAAATAAATCCTGTGTAGGTAAAACAAAATAATACATATTATTCAATCATATCCATCATTTTAAGGTTTTATTGATAGTTTAATATAATGTAAAGTATTTAGTGTTTTCAAGTTTTTCATACAGGGTGGTGATTGAAAAATCGGAGTAAACTAAACAACAGAGTCTATAACCAGAAATTATTTCCGTATATCGAGGAAAATCTAAAGGTTTTTTTTAAAGTGGAATAACATGTATTTTAGCACACGTTTTCAACCATTTTAGTGACCTTCATCCACCCATCCAATATTATGGACCATCTCCCAAAAAGTTATGATTTTTTGTAGAAAATATGCCATATGCAGATGCACATCGAAAGAATCACTGTAACTGTGAATTTAAGACGGTATGATTACAAAGCCATTTGCTAGACATATGTGTTATGATTTTAATCATAACTTCCTTTAAGTATGTACAATTGATTGAAACAAAATCGAAAACAAACAAAAACAATTTACATGCAAAACACTAAATGCTAAATCGAAAAACAACATGAAATAAGAAAATGAACGAACTATAATAAGTGTTCCATATGTCGCCCATAATAATGGTTGACGCACTACTCAATCCGTCTTTGAAATGAGTCTTCTACTGTTATTAGAATTGCGAGTGTTACACTTCTAAAAGCATTTATTACCCCTTCCTTCATATTTTGAATAGATGTTGACGTATGTCGATACACGATTTCTTATCCCCAAAGCAAGAATCTCTTTCAATGAGATCTGGGGATCTGGCAGTCCATCGAAACATCTTTTTTGTTGATAATCCCAAACCAAATATCACATAAACAAGTTTTTCTCTGTTGGAATTGATTTTAGCTAATTTTGAACGCTTTAAAATTGTTAACTGACGAAGGATTACTGCGATAAATGTAGGTTCAATTAATAGCACACTATTGCAAGATATAAAAACACGAAAGGAAGTCACACAAAAACTAAAGCTATTTTCATGGATCAAAAGAAAGTGTGAGCAACCAATATAAAAATTGCCGAAAGTTGGTGCATGTTCGATAATCATATTAGGCGCACTTAGATTGGTTGCAAATCAAACAGCATACAGGGTAGGTCAAAAAATATAAAAACTGTTTAAGGTAAAGTACTCTTACTTCAGAAAATTCAGCAAAATGTTTTTGAAAAAAGTTGATAACAATTAAAAGTAATGCATATACCTACATACCAATATTTGTATTTTGTCTCTGCAATTAATTAAGAAAATTCCCATATGTTGCACACTTAGATGATTACACTATATACAAACAAATAGTCGCGTCCTAATCCTACATCCAACGGTCAGAAAATATATTGTATTTAAATCAAGGGCATGAGAATGGATCAGAAATTACACATTTGTCTATCAAATCGAGACTACAGCGATTTTTTGGGTATACATCTGAAGATGGCATATTTCGACAAACAATAACTTTCCAGTAGTTGGGAGATAATCAATACTATTGGAGGGATGGGAGGAGGTTACTAAAATTCTTGAAAAAATATCCATGGAATTTCATTAAAAAAAAACACCAGACCCTGATGGAGATGTCTTCAGTTCGTCCTGTATATTTGGCAATAATTTCTGGTTACAGGCGCTGTCGTCTAGTTTACTATCGTTTTTGACTAATTTTCCTAGCTATCATATAACTCGATCAATAGGACTCTGACGCACTATTGCCCCACCATGTACATGTCGATCAAAAATATTCGTTACTGAGAATTCATATATTTCAATGAAGTAAATAAACATTTTCACCATAACTTCCTACACATTCATACTGAACATAGTAAAAAAGTCTCACTGTAGAAAAATACGCATGAAAAAGTTATTTAAAAGAATAATAATCCAAAAAAGTGCAGCCAATAATATCCTCCAACTGTACACCTTTTCAACAGCTCCTATATATCTGCAGGCAAATTTGACTTTGCTCATGTAGTTTTGATCACGTTTTTTTCGATCTACATATCTAGAGGTAAGTATACATTTCTAAGTCGACATTAGAGAAATAGAGTCAAACGTAAAAATTTCCTCCTGAGCCCATTTTTTTAAAGGATATTAAAATCTTATCGTTATTGATAAAAACAACAAAATGGACTTAGGATAATGTGCTTCACATATGCAGACTTATAGAGTCAGTTATTTATACCCGTGCGGATATGACTTTATTTCCTCAACATTTATCATTGAAACCGTGAGATATCAAAAGGCGTGCACAATCTACTGTGTGCACAGATAAATGATATATTTCAGTTATCGTAAAATACTTATTTGTTTTACTAGGCATAAATGCCAAACATTTAAAGCCAAGGATAGGAAACCTTCCAAGGCATTAAATCTGATTTTTTTCTCCAACATTGTTCCAATTTCCCGCTAAATCGTTTTTTGTATTTATTACTTGAGTTTCATTATCATTATCCAGATAATTAATAGTATATTTCATTACGAGTTTAGAAAATAGGCTTTTTCCGTGCGTGCGCGACATGTTCCCGTGGGAGGCGAAGCCGAACACGGGAAGTCGTGCAAGCACGGAAAAAGCATTTATGGACGAGTCATAAGTAAATTTCTGTTTTTCATTATATCTACCTAAAAACCACAGATTGTTAAGAAACATTTATTTTTAATGATGAAGGAACAAAAACATGTATTATTAATTGAAATATTTATGGTACAAAAATATCCTGAAATTGCCACAAAACAAGCGTTATTTACCCTGTTGGTAAGAAAATATTCAAACAATTTGCGATTCAACAACATATTATTTAATTTTGACATGTAAATAGGCAGCTATAATGACACAAGCGCACGGAAAATGTATCGGTGTAGGCGCACGGAAAACCCCTTTTTCAGTATACTAAATAAGCATGTAAATATAGTGTTTTCAGATAGGTGCGCCCGCACGGAAAAAAATTTCGTGCGCTGGTGTCATTATAGCTGCCTATTTACATGTCAAAATTAAATAATATGTTGTTGACAGTTCTCTAGAAATAGCAAATTGTTTGAATATTTCCTTACCAACAGGGTGAATAACGCTTGTTTTGTGGTAATTTCTGGAATTTTTGTACCATAAATATTTCAATTAATAAAACATGTTTTTGTTCCTTCATCATTAAAAATAAATGTTTCTTAACAATCTGAACTCGTAATGAACTATTTTCTGAACTCGTAATGAAATATTCTATTAACAAAGTTAACTGGCTCTTCGTTACTATGTTTACCGCTTATGACGTTTGTTGGATTGTTTGTTTTAATAACTACCTGGTAAGTAAATAGAGGTAACTTCATTTATCTGTTATCCAATCGGAATATATATATATATATATATATATATATATATATATATATATATATATATATATATATATATATATATATATATATATATCAGAAGATAGATAATTTACAGACCAATCATTTTAATATTTAAAATCAAAAATGGGGGAAAAATAGCAAAACAATGCATACTTTCACAAATCTTCTATTTTAGTGCGCAATGAAACTATAAAAATTTGCGCCATCGTGCAAGGTCTGCAACATTGTTAAAAATGTAAATTATAAACAATTCTAGTCATTTTGAAAAAGAGTCGCAAAATGACGAAACAAAGAAAATATCATCCCTTTATCGTTCCCCAATTTTGCGAACATTTCCTAGTTTGGCATTATAATAGTAAATAAATTATTCATTCATCCTTTTGTTAATAACTCGATCGAAAAATATCAAAGAGTGGCAAACGGAAAGAAACATTTTTCTCTATGTCTAGCCGAATAAGACTGATGTAGTCATCCTCGACTACCAAAGTAGGACGATTCTCATTCTCAAACTACTGTTAAATAATGATTTCAAAAACTATCTTCTTAAAAATACTGCACATTGTGTAATAAAGTGTAAATAGAAAGCCGCCCACGTCATCGACGTATAGAGTTAATAATCATAAAACATCGAAAATGTGCTTTATACACTAACAGAACAAAGCGGATACGGTTGATGAAAATCTCAATTGAAACGTCGGTTCACTAATTATTATCATTACAAGTATGAACGATGAAATTTTTCAAGGAAATGGAATAGCGAAGAAAGCTCTGTTATATAATAAAAATATTACATATTAGTTTATAGAAGTGTAATTAAGTGCCTCCAAACGGAACTTCATTAAAAAAAATACTGTTGACAAATATGGTATATCTATCTTTTTTGAACCAATAAGTTTGATTACATCTCATTTCAATAAACACAATTTCAAATGATTATTTTCATACATGCCAAAACCTAAGAAAAAATTCTTGGCAAAATACCAAGTTAGCTAAATAACTTTTTTCAAATCCAACTGGAGAGAATCAAATGAAGAGGTAATTATTAATATACAAAAATTTTAACAAACCAGGGGCTAAATTCTTACATACTGTAGATATTTTTCAAGCGAAATTTATAACAATATCCAACATAAATACGAAGGACACTATATATATTTTCAGTTCTCGATACTTTATTGAACTGAATTAATTATGGAAACAAACCCCTTAGCAGAAGGGATTTTCTTTATTTCATAAGTTATATGCGCGTCGAATATTTTTTTTACCAATAAATAATATTTCAAAATAAAAGAATAAAACATTTACACTATGTACGGTATGATTAATTCTAAATGGAACCAATAGTCGGCATAAATGTTACCAATAATCGGCATGAATCGGCGTTAACATATACCAGCCTCAAATATATTTTCTTTCTGCCAAGCTGCTGCTGCCAATTTTAACAGTTTGTCAATGAGAAATACTTTCTTCAGACAATAAATTATATTTTGATTTGATTTGAACCTTCAAAAGATTTCGGGATAATTTTGCAAGCTTAGGATGACGTGAAGAACAATTTGGTCAATAATTTTTACTGGAAATGTCTCTGAGGTATCTCAGCCAACCATCTTAAATTCAACAACGTAAACGATTGCTTGGCTTTGGAGTGACACAAACCGGCTTATCCACCACTAGATAAGTACGCAGCACAATGTCGGCTGATTTTATCGGTGACACTCTTGTTTATAGTTCGAGCTTTCAAAACTGTCACTAGCTTTATTAAATTGTTCCTAATCATTCAGGTAGGATATATACAACTGAGTGGCCTCCGCAATCTCCAAACTTGTCACCACTAGACTTTCTTATGGGTTCACCTCGAAAATAACTTTCGGGGGTAATACCACGAGTGCTCTCAATACTATCGATAGTAATTCTGTCAGAAATCAACGAGATCAAATTGCTTGGTCCTTCAGGACGAGTGGAGTTACCTCAAAACAATTTGATCGAGTTTAAGATTTCTGACAGAACTATCGATAGTATTATGAGCACGAGTAGTATTTATTGAGATAATTTCACGAACCAACAAAGTAAGAAAGTTCCATTGTTGTGAATTCTTCGATAGTTATAGATAATGCCTGATAGACAAGATTATATTAAGTTCTTCGTTGTTGTTTGGATACGTGGTTGCCATGACAAAGTAGTATTACCGGCTCGAAAGCTAGGAACTGCGTATTTTCGAGGCATACGTCCCTTATTGGTCCTAATATTGCAGGAAATGAGGGATTCATACGGCGAGTGAAATTATCATAGAAAAATCCTTGAAAATAACACTGACAAAGAAAACCTACAATTTTTCTGATTTTAAAAATTAAATAATATAGTCACAATACTTATGTCATTTGTTGTCAAACTGTAACTGACCATATTCATTGTCGCCATATTGTCGTGCGACAATACCAACTACCCAGTGCCACCAACGGTTGAAAATATAATTTATGTTATAAAAACGCGAAAATCAAGAATGTTAAGAAAGGAAGTTGTCACTTGTTCTATTAGATTTATGTTTCACATGCGTGATTTCGTTTCTGTTTTTGTTTCTGAAAAAATGAACTGAAGAGAAAATAGACTGATGCATGGGTAGATATCAGTATCAGCTTTAACCTGAGCTTTAATAATGACACCGTTGGCACTATAACTTTGCAAAACATTTTCAACTGTATTTGCCTTATACATGTTGTAGCCAAATATGTGATTTTCAACTCTGCTATCTGTAGACGTCTCTTTGTATTTCAAAATATCATCTTCTTTAAGTGTTTCTGGAAATTTCAAAAGGTTTTTTCCATGGGATATTAAAAAACTCTTTCCTTTCATATAAAAATGAAAATGAAATATACTCGATACTCAACTTATGGTGGATTTATGCAGCAGTCATAAGTCATAAGTTTTAAGTCATAAGAAAGAATATTCGTCAGTGATTGGTTGGAATATACGGACCAACCAATCACTGACGAATATTCTTCCTTATGACTTAAAATTTATGACTTATGATTGCTGCATAAATACACCATTACTACTACTCTCTTCTAAACATTTTTTGGGTTACAGATTTCGATTTCAAAAGAATGCGTTTTCGAAATTATCATTTCATACTTTGACGACCGTATGGAATGAGTGAATTTCGTTAGTCTTAGTTGAGAACCCTGAGTCGTTGGTACTTTTATTCAATTCGCTTCTTTAATAAATTATATACGTATTTTATTTCCCATAATGCTAGTATAATACAGATAGGAAAAAAGCAAGAAAACCTTGTGGAATCATCCGTTACGATTCTTTGGGGTATATTTTCATCCAGATGCATCAGACCCCATCTGGGTTGTCGTGCATAATGTTTTCGTCTGGGTATCACAGGGTTAAAGATTTATTTATTGATTAAATTAATTCGTTGTGCTGTATTTTACGATGCTCTACTTTTCAATGCTTTCGATTGAATACGTTATGAAAAAATAGCATTACGATTCTGCTCCTTTCTACATTATCATATTTACCGATTGCGTTTTATGCTGTATTTTGTTTTGTTTGGCGTTTTCTGTATTATCGTTTGACAATACTGACCCCATTTAATGATAAAATGTTGCCCAAATTCCAATGGGAGTCGTTTCAATATTGCCAGTGTGTATAAAAGAATATACTGAAAAAGTTGACTCACCTTCAGAAGAGTTAGAATTTTTTGTGATAAATCATAGTCAAAATTCGAATATTTGGAATTCGACATGTCGTATATGAACACTATCCCAGCTTTTTGTGTCACAATGTCCTGTAGAGCACAATCCAGTTGGAAGACGACACCCTGTAAGGTGATTTGATGTGTGCTGTTGGCGGGTATATGTTTGTGAGCGGTGAACACAGCTATGGCGGCATCTGTATTGTCTCTTTTTTGCTGGAAAAAGAAATAAATGTTTGAGGGTGAGTTTTAAAAATAAATTATTACAGATTACTGACGAGTCCAAATACGATACGAGACCACAACAGATATGATATAGGCCCTATAGGAGTAAATAGAAAAACTGATTTTAATTTTCATTTGCGTCATCTCATAGTGAAAAGCGTAATCGAAAATTTATTGGGAGTCAGGAATACAACTGAACCCTAATCAATTTACGATGAGTATTTAAGGGAACACAACAATAATTAAGATTATCTTCTCCACTTGAAGAAGCTGTTGTACAGTGAATCAAATGTGGTTTTGTATATACCTCTTTAGTGAAAATCATTTCAGTTATAGTTTTATTATAGAGATTCAGAAATTCAAAAAAAAAACACCAATTTCTCCTACCTTCTACTACTCCTCTAAATAATACAGTTTTTTTCTTATAGTGGAAATTAGAAAATAAAACAAATTTCCTCTTTACAACTCTTTGAAACGTACTACAGCAGTTTGAGCGAGCTGATCACAGAGTATAACCAGAAAAATCATAAACGGAATGATTACTGGCCAAATCGAAAAAGGCGACCAAAAATGCTGCAATTTATCTGTTATCGAGATACTCCAAGGTTTAATTAACAATCATGATTAATCCATCTTCATGTCGATCGCGTGAATATAGGCACGCTCTAGATGGATATGGGCGCGGATAAAGTAACTTTTTTTTTCTAATTATATTCTGTTTTTTGTCCACTTTTGTTGAGTTATACAAGGCAGCTTTTTTTAGCCTCCACCTGTTAGCTTTTGAACGGGTTAACATACAAACTCAACACTAAAATCATTTTGAATGGTATCACTGATACTATTTTTTGGGATAAAATACATTACGATTGTCCGATAGAGGGCGCGGGGGGCACATCAATTTGAAAATTTCAAATAGCATGGGAGGTCAAATAATACATCGTTGAAAAGAGAATTCAATTATCTTTCCAACCATATAATTATTTTTTGATTTTCGTTAATACGTATTTTCACAATTTTGATCTCTTTGCCTTTCGAAATTTTCAAGTTGATGTGCCCCCAGCGCCATTTGTCGAGTAATTGCAATGTTTCTCCTATCAAAAAGTAGTATCGGTAATATCATTCGAAATATTTTTGTCCCATTTCTCCAAATCAAGCCGTTCAAATTTATCGAGATAAGGGTACCATTCAGATCCGCACTAATACTTGATATTTCGAGTGCATTTGGTGAAATTATTTTCAACGAAACCAAAAAAAATGTAGATGGTTGAAAAGAGAATTGAATTCTCTTTTCAACAATGTGTCACTTGACCCCCAATGCCATTTGAAATTTTTAAATGAATGTGCCCCCTCCCCCCACCCCCCATCGAACAATCACAATGTTTTTAATTTCAAAAAGTAGTATCGGTTATACCATTCAAAATATTTTTTTTTCATATTTGTACGTCGAACCGTTCAAAATTTAGCAGGAGGGGGATGCCATCAAAAGCCACACTGCATAGGTTCCGTTTTAAATTCTTTTCGGTAATAATAAAGAGAGGTAAAACTGTAGTCCACGTAGATTCAATATCTTGATCACCGCGCACCTAGTGGTCATTACCAGACAATAGCGCACTTAACTGTGATTGGATGTATTGCCATGAAAAGCGCTCTCGTTCAAAGTCAACGAATGTCTTTCGTAAAACTATTTAATAGCCCGGGAGAAGAGAGAATAAATAGGCGGCGATCTGGGTCGATGATATGTGTGCGCCCAGCGCTCATGCGATATCTTTTCAACAGCAGCTGCCTTTCCACCCTCACAATGGTGGCTGACAGTTGTTTGCAGGTATATGCATTCGAATACTACAAGATATTGAAATATGAGCCATTAGCATAGCGTTATAAATGTTTTAATATGCGACAGTTGATCATAAGTAGCTGACGATGACTTATATTCTTTATGCGTAGAAAACTACTCATAATTTTTAGCCGGCTGAAAAACTTTTTTTTATATTTTTTTAGGAGATTTGCTATCCTCTTACAATCACCTCCAACCCAACCAGCATTTCTGACGTTAGGGTTCGCTTAGTGAAAGAATTTTCTAACGAATTCAAGTGAACCACATAGGCTCCCGAACTATTAGTATACACCAGACAAACAGAAAGGCTTACAATAATACTAGTGTCATGAATCTTTCTTCTTTGGTGTCTTCAGTTTTTGTCCACTATAAATTTTTGGCGTACGGTTGATAAAGGTGATAGGAGTATTATTTAAAGACCATTTGATGATTTGCTTTCAAACAATGATGATAATGAAACAGACTTTTTTGGAGTCCAATCGAGTAACAAAGCGAATCGACATTAAAGAGAGAATCCCGTATTTTTTAAGAATCGGCGACATTCGTTACCTGTCGAGACTGAACCAATTGTTCTTGGTATGTACAATGAATTACTTAGTGAAAATAATAAAATCAAAAGAGGTGTCGTCAAGAGGATACCTATTGAGCCGTTCCAGTGTTAGCAGCAAAGCCAACAGAGACGTAGTTACAAAACGAAAACTGCAAGTAAAAAATAACAATGAGAATAGTTAGCAATGCTAAAGGCGATTAGGATTAGGGAAATTTGTTTTTTTTTTTGTAAAATTTGTTTTTACGAAACTCCCAGGTTTTCGGAGAAAACCCCTGTTTTCGTCTGTTTTACAGTCACTGGAACATTTATTGCTCCTTGAAACAAGTATTCAGCATATACCATTTCGCATCCGAAATGTCCTTCTGGAGCGCTCTCTAATCTGTTGCCGTGGTGGATCCTGTAAGCGATTGCAGTGTTCATCCCGGCGAACGATGACGGGCACCTGGCCCCCGCGTGTATACAACCGTGATAACCTGGACTGCACTGATGAGGGACTTCATCCCGAAACCGGTCTGCAGTTGGTTCCTTGTTTGGATCAGGCGGTGTCCTGCTGTCTGTCTCTGAGAGCTCTTGCAAAGTTGTTCCTTCAAAGTAAGGATCTTTGCACATATGTCTGACAGATAAAATTCAATATCTGTCGAGGTATTAGCCAGAGAAGTAGTTGTTTTCTGTCGGACATATGCCATACAATCTATACAAAGGTATAGTGAGTTCCTATAGGATTGTTTTCGACTGTTTTACAGTCACTGGAACATATATATATATGTATATATATATATATATATACACATACATACTACTATCTTTAGCAACTCAGGAAACATACATCCACCATACATTAAAGACTCAGGCGAATTACAACCTCAGTATACTGACGCCACAATGTCATCCTGAATTTTTGCCTTTACTGAACACTTTTTTATTACCAATTTCCAACACTAGAAGCCTCTGATGCGAGTTGAACATGTTGGTTTGTCAGAAATCTGTAAATTGTTTGAGGTAAAGTAGAAATCTGAAGAAGAAGAAGAGTTTGCATGAGGCGGTAATGTTAGAACTATGATGAAACTTGTATATATTAGTTCAGCATTCTACCACGTGTGGCGTACACGTCATATACCTACGGAATATATTTTATCTGTTTCAGTAATGTTGCGAACTCACTGATATGGCAACATGGCAACGATTATTACTAATCTCATTATTGGACAGTTCAAAGCAGGTATGACTTCTTTACGCGGGGAAGTTGGGAATTCACAATAGACTGAAAATAAAGCCTGCATATTATGGATGTTGAAGAATTTTTTTTTCGGGCATTTATGAAGATACCGTACACGTACAGGGTCATTCATTAAAAATTAACTTCCATTTTAATTTTATTAATACATATAAAAAACATGTACAGCTGTTACTGATTTTTTTTTTAATAGTTATCAAGAACACAGAAAGTGTAAAATAGATATTTACCATACAAGATCATGAAGTAGGACTTTTTTGTATGAAAGTGAATTTTGTTGAATGAGGTAGAGCCGGAGTTCAACAAAGCACGCGAGTGCAAAGAGTTGTTTACAAAAATGTATCGTTAAATGTGTTTTCTACGACAGCTATTGTATAGGCAAATTGCAGCGATTATATCATTAATTTGAATGTTCAATCTGAAGTTTTGAATGTTCAATCTGAAGTTTTGAATATTCTTCATGTTATCAAATCACTTCCGAGTAAATTGTATGCAAAAACTTTTTTCAAAAATTGAATAATATATGAATAGTGTGTAAAAAATCTCTTCATGCACTGTTGATGTACTTACGCATAAGTGATTTTGTACGCACTTCTGCGAATAAATATAACTTTACGCCCTGTGGAAGGTGTGTGAAATCTTAGTTTACGCACTGTCGTAGGAAAATGAATGTTTTCACTTGAACACTCAACATTTGAAAAGTTTAATAATTACTAGTTAATAAAACACTTATTGTCAAATCGTTTATTAATATACAGGGTTAGTCAAATGTACGGACCCGCCCATTTTTCTCAGTTAAGTTCGGATGAAAGTTGAGAGGTATTTCGCTCTGAACCTTTCTATGGATTATGATATTTTTTAGATGTGCCATTGGTGGAGAATGGAATGGAACCTTATGTCATATTTTTAGTATCGACAGAAAGCCTGGTTTTCTCTCATTTTAGTAGTACTAATATTACTTTCACTATCTCGATAGGTACAGTATGTTTCGTATTTTTGTGTCCACCGCTGTAATTCACTTACCTATTGCTTAATTTGTTCAAAAATTGTATCAGTCGGGGAATGTAGCCAGTGGGATATTTTAGGCGATATGGTAATTTGATTCAGACAGTGGTGTACGTAAGTTTTTATTAAAAAATATTCTTTATGTGCTACATTGATAGTTGTTTCATTCAAAAATTTGTTTTCAGGACTAATAAATGATGGTATGTAATAGCAGCTCTACAAATGTTGTCCGGCAATCTTCTTTTTCATTCACAGAATACTAATTTTTTTGAACTATTGCAACAAATGATTATTTCTGTTTTTTTCTCTTACCTTCTATTTAGGAGAAATTCAGGATTATACGTACGTATACCTACGTACGCCTCTCTCTGAATCAAATTGCCATATCGCTTGAAATATTTAACTGGCTGCATTCCCCGATTGAGAAATTTTTACATCAAATTAAACAATAGATAAGTGAATTACCGAGGTGGACACAAAAATTGGAGAAACACTGCTCCTATGAAGAGAGTTAAAATAGTATTAGTACTACTGAAATGATAAAAAAACAAGCTTTCTAGAGATACTAAACATGGCATAATGGTTCATCAATGACCAATGGCACATCTAAAAATTATTTTAATTCATATTTTTGAAGAATTATTTCCTCCTGTAAAATAAGAAACGAAAGATAGGTACATATGGATCTTTATAGTGAAAGTCAAATATGTTTTCGATTTTTACGCATGAAGATGTTCAAAACGACGAATATAAAGTTTCTTTGAAAATACTTAGTTTATAAAACTAAATATTTTCTTCTTGCGAAAATCGAACACATTTTATTCATTTCATTCATTTCTACCCAAGACAACTTTATGTTTTCTGCATTAGCATTCAACGGTTTCGTAATATCTTTTCAAATAATTGCTTGAATGAAGCAATTAAATAAACCACGTTCTTAAAAACTAAAGAACACGCTTTACTCCTAACATTGTAAAGTAGAAAATAATTTCTAATATAATAATAACTAAAATGTAAAAAATCTTGGGTGTTCTTCACCTATATTCTTATATTATTAATATTTAGCGTTCAAGAACTATATACGTAAAAAGCACCCAAGCATTTTTTACATTTCGAAAATGATTAAAATTTATTTTCTACTTTTCAGTCAATGTTAGGAGTGAAGTGTCTTCTTTAGTTTTTTGAACTAGAATTTTACTTTTACTTTTTTTAGTTTTTATACATGTTCAAAATTTCAAGCTTAGGAGAAACACCCACTTAACAATTTGGACCGAATCTAACTATGATCACAAAACGGGTCCGCCATCTTGAATTTTTGAATTCTGACAAAAGAATCATAATTTCGAACCCTGAAAACTCCCAGATACCAATTTTGAATATAAAAGGACCATAATCGCAAAACTCATTTTGGAGTCGCCATCTTGAATTCTTCAGTTTTGACAAAATAATCATAATCCCCGACCCAAATATCCTCAGAAGACAATTTTGAATAGAATTGGCCCATAATCCCAAAACTTGTCTTCCATTTTGGAGCCACCATCTTGAATTTCTCAATTCTAACAATAAAATCATAATCTCCGACCTTGAAAACCCCCAGATATCAATTTCGAGTCGAATCGGACCATTATCACAAAACGGGTCCGCCATATTGAAGCCGCCATCTTGAATTTTAAATTTTGACAAAAAATCATAATCTCCTAAAACCCCTAGAAGCGGACAACAATCTCAAATCTCGTCCGCCATCTTGGAGACGCCATCTTGAATTTTTGAATTTTAACAAAAAAATTATAATCTCTGACCCCGAAAACCCTCAGATATCAATTCCGAATAGAATCAGACCATAATCGCAAAACTCGTCCGTCATTTGGAGCCACCATCGTGAATTTTTGAATATTGACTACAAATCATAATCTCCGACCCGGAAAACCTCCAGATACCAATTTTGAATAGAATTGGAACACAATCACAAATCACGTCCGCCATTTTGTAGCCGCCATATTGAATTTTTGAATTTCATCAAAAGAATCATAATCTCCGACCCAAAAATTCCCAGATACCAATTTTGAATATAAACGGACCATAATCGCAAACCTCTTTCGCCATTTTGGAGTCGTCATCTTAAATTTTTCAATTTTGACCAAAGAATCATAATCCCCGACCCAAATATCCTCAGATAACAATTTTGAATAGAATTGGCCCATAATCCCAAAACTTGTCTTCAATTTTGGAGCCACCATCTTGAATTCCTCAATTCTGACAATAACATCATAATCTCCGACCTTGAAAATCCCCTAATACCAATTTCGAGTCAAAACGGACCATTATCACAAAACGGATCCGCCATATTGAGGCCGCCATCTTGAATTTTTGAATTTTTACAAAAAATCGCAATCTCCCAAAACCCCTAGATACCAATTTTGAATTGAATCGGACAACAATCTCAAATCTCTTTCGCCATTTTGGAGACGCCATCGTGAATTTTTGAAAATTGACAAAATAATCATAATGTTAGACCGAAAACCCCCAGATAATCGCAAAACTCGACCGTCATTTGGGCCGTCATCTTGAGTTTTTTAATGGTGACAAAAGAATCATAATCCCCGAAATTCCTCAGCTTCCAATTTTGAATAGAATCGGCTTATAATTAAAACTAATAATCAAACCATTCACCCTCATTCTAATACTTCGACAGTAACAAATCTTTAGTCTTCGCGATAAAAATGAGTGAATTTTCCCGCCACTGAAGATTCTTTACTGTTTGTAGGTATACTGGGAATAATACCAGTAAGTTCTACATTAATAAAATACGATACTATTTCACTCACCTTTAAAACTCCTTGCGGTCAACATCATTTTGTAGGCTCTTGTTGATTTGTCCATTTTCAATTTCCACCAGTACCTCACACAAACAGACTTGAAATAATCATCCGTCAATTGAAAGTATTGGACGCTGGGTAGCTAGGGGATTCCCACAATAACACACTAGACATGGCAATAGACGTGGCAACAATGCCTGACGTTATAATGTATCGTATATGAGTTTTTAATGTTCACATTTCGGATAAAATATACAAAACTGACGTGATAATCACAGTGATTTGTGAAGAGGTGCCAAGGTACTATCAATAGTGAGAAAACGTATTTTATTATTCTCATATTAGTACCATCTGATCGGTTGAGGTGGGGATAGGGCTGTTCGTGATGAATATACATGAGCCAAACTCAGGCTATACTTGATTCTTCAACAAGACGCTGTAAGGTATGCGATCTGGTTTGACGTCTTAATGTTCATAGATGTAATATATATATATATATATATATATATATATATATATATATAGTGTAAAACTGTTTGTAGGGCCTGCAGCGATGTAAAAGGAAACTCTTTTAAGTTTTTTCCAAGCTTTCGGAATCTTTTATTCCATCATCAGGGAGACTACAATTGGAAATGTCATATAAGATTGTAAATTCAAAATTATAAGTACTCACATCTTATTTGAGGATGCTTACATATATGTTCATATATATATATATATATATATATATATATATATATATATATATATATATATATATATATATATATATATATATATATATATATATATATATATATATATATCTTACTACACAATACAGTCTGCAAAACAAAGAATACCAATTCAATTAACGAGAAAGGAAATAAAATATGTATAAATTCACATAATAGTGTGGTATGAATAAAAAAATGTATAAAATATAAATACTACGAACTCTTTATATTATTCATTCCATATAAATGGTTTCTAAAAATCAAAACTGAGAATTTGACACATGTTGTCCATATCACTTTCAGAACTTTTTTTTTAATTTTATGTATTTTACAAAAATTTTGAAACATGGGTGGGAATGTTCCTCGAGCTCCTACGAGTAATCCGATTACTTCAATTTTATTTACCTTATATTTTTCCTTGAAATATGGAATGGTAGGTTCATAAATAAGCCTCTTTTCTGCGTCGACCGCTTTATCCTGGTTAACGCCAGTTTCAAATCGGATAGTTGGATCCACTATAACAGCGTTCTTTTTCTCATCAAATGCAAAGATATTGACCCTTCTAGTAGACCCATCATCAGACAAACAAACAATTAAAAACTGTTTGCCCGCTCGGAATCTTGTGTTTTTGTGTCTAATTATGATTTTGACCTCGCGTATTAGTTATTGTGTATCAAAAAGTTTGCACCATATGGGAAACATTTTTATTATCGGTTTGTCAGAAAATATTTTCTTCAAAAAAGTTAGCTAGTGCATTGTGAAAAACACTCATTGGAGGCAACATATTTCTAAATTCCCAATCGGTAAACAGGGGAGAAGAGAATTAAAAAAGGAATTTTGATCACGAGTAAAGTAAACTTATTTGAAAATGTTTATCGAGAAGAGTTGTTTACAATGGGAAAACCCAATGCATCATAATGTACAGTACAGAAATCGTAATACACAGAAAAATACTCCATCATATCGTCAAAGGATAGAAATCGCAATAGATCATAAGTACAAGACAGAAAAGTACAGCGTCATATTGTAAAGTTTCAGAACGTATTCTATCACAATTTACACCTTCATAACGTACTTTTTCATAACGTACTCCATCATAACCATAAAATTTCATAAAATCGTTTTATCATAAAAACAAAGCATCATAATGTCAAACTATCACAACAGCAATGCATCATAACATCAAACGATCATAATCGTATTCGGTAGAATTCGTAACGCATCATAACGTATTTCATCACAACGTAATACTTCCGAACGTAAGTTTCAGAACGTACTTTTTCATAATCCTATAGTCCATGCGCTTGCTTACACTTTGAGGTGAAAGTTTCATACTAATTGAAGACCTAAGAAGAGATCAAGAAATTGAGGAGGCTTGAACTATCATTGAATAATTAGATTTACTCATCAATTGTTCGTAATAATAATAATAATAATAATAAAAGTACTTTATTGAACATAATTACAAAATGCTCGAATGTAGCATGTTTAGAATGAAGGTGTCTTGTTACAATGCATGGGGGAAAAACATCAATTGTTCTTAATTTTCCATAATTTTACATTATAATAATAACTGATATTTCAAGAACATTGGCTTCTTTGAGGTCCAGTTCACAACACAAAACCAATTGCAGGCGAGACTGAACCCTATCTCCTATCCGTCTTTTGTTTATTTTGTTTGTAGGTTATCGTAATTTCATTTCACATTCATTAGTTTTTCTCATTTTATGTTTGTAATTTAGAACAATGAGTAATAGTGGTGGAGATTTATTTTGTTTAATGAAAATGAAAGAGATAGCAAAATACAGATAACTCAATAATAATAATAATGGTTAAATAAACGATTTTGTTGATGCCAAAATCAAGAGACACAATATGTGTATGTATGTATTATTGGATTCATGTTATTCTTTCCCCAATTATTATGATCAAAATAAACTCAAATTATTCAAACTATCTGATGAATGTATCGAAACATTATTTTTCCGTTTCACCTACTAGCAAGCAGAAAGTTGTTTTATACAAGTTAGGTAAGACAAATAGTATATTAAAGTATAAGTGGATAGAAAGGTCTTCCAAACACGCGCGATTTTACGAGCACGACGGCGCAGCTGGAGTGCTCGAAATAGAGCAAGTGTTTGAAATACCAGTTATAAACGAATACTTTACGCAATTTTTTTTATCGGTGCAATTTGAAATTATAAATACTGGTATTATTTCTACAGAAATGTTGGTATGTACTAATAATGTGAAATGGTTGAATTCGTGATGAGACATCAGTATACCTATCGTTGTCAAACAGAGTTAAATTTGCAATTTGTCATCAAGGATTAATTGTTGCCACTGTAGCGCCTAAAAATCAATTCTTATATCGAGTCTTTGAATGGTCAATCAGAATCGCGGTTAATATGGCAAAAATCTATTGAGTCGCATAAAAAAGAAAATAACAAGTTCATCAGATGGATGAAAAAGCAAAAGGTAATAGATATAAATGAACGATTTGTTTATTTGACGTTATAAGTTATTGCTGATGTCAGATCAATAATCAAAAGTTGTCATTCAGACTTCACGTTTTTCCGAGTTGTTGATGTTACACCATGGTGACTTCAAAAAACGCGCTGAGGCGTGCTATAAATAGGTAAAAAGGGGCACCAATAAAAAAGTGTTAATTTCTAGTTAGTGCCCATATTTGAAGTAATGAATTTTTAATTAAAAAAAAATACATTTTTGTTGTATTTTAATATTTTTGTTCTGTGATTGATTAACCAGAAAAAACTACTTTGGCTGAAAATGCAGAATATTGCTTCTACCTGATATTTCTGTAACAAAATATGAAACAGTTTCAAAAAACGACGAATTCAAAACTGTTTCCTATCTTTTATACGATATCAAATGTCATAGTTTTTTGACATTTCTTTATTTTTACGAGGAATCACATATTTATACAGGTTTCTTGACAACTTCATACAAGAATAATGTAAGTGAAATAATACATGTTGAATGAAGGGGGCTCTTATATTTTTCTAAATTTGAGAAAAATTTGACCACTTACTGCAAATTTTAAATCAAAATAGTATTTAGCAAGTATCAAATATTCAACTCAGAATACAATTTCAGTACTGTATTGCATTCTCAGCTTGCCTTTTGATACATTTATTTATTGAATACCTTTTCTAACTCATCTTACGTGTACTTTCACAGTTTTTCTTCAATGGCTAAATCCCTCTATCAAAATAAAAATACATATAACGTTTTGTCTCTTTGGTACTATATGGCTCTGGAGGGCAAGTGCGAAAAAAAAATAAGTTGAAATTTCGACTTTTAACTCGAAATATTGTCTCACTAACCCGAAATTTCAACTTACAAAATTTCAAATTGACTAACGCGAAATTTCAACTTCATCAACTCAAAAAACTAAGTCGGAATTTGGAATTACTTACCCGAAATTTCGACTTAGTACTTTCGACTAAGAAAGTCGAATATTCGAGTTGGTTAAGTCGAAATTTCGACTTGGTTTTTTTTTCGCACTGGCCCTCCAGAGCCTTCGTAGTTTGGAGTAGCACTACGTAAATGAAATTTTAGAGAAAATGTCATACAGCTTCCGTGACGCGTGCTTTTCAATGCTATATAGAGTTATCACGAGTGAAACCGGAAATACTCGACAATGTCTCCTCTTAGCATGATCCAGGGTACGATGTAAATGGATAAAGCCCGATTTGCAGAAAACGCATATCTATATCTTTTATGGTGGATTTATGCAGCAAACATAAGTCTTAAGTCATAAGGAAGAATATTCGTTAATGATTGGTTGGAATATACGGACCAACCAATCATTGACGAATATTCTTCCTTATGACTTAAGACTTATGACTTATGATTGCCGCATAAATCCACCATTATTGCTCGGAAATGTGTTTCCAGCAAATTTGACTTCCGTTACGGACTAACAGATGACGAGGTGGAGGTCATATATTCTTTACTTTTAGCTTTAGGCTTTGATTTAGTGATACACCTTCAAAATAATAATTACTCAAACAAAATTGCAAGAAACTCACTGGTCCTAAAGAAAATACCACTTTCAAGTTTTAAATTTAGTTTACTTACTGTATCACCTAGCAAAGACGAAACAAAATTCGAATCACAAAATTTCTGTTACCTGTTAGTGTCTCACCTATGCCAAAAAAAGTAGTAGAAGAACAAAGAGACTAAACTAACAGGAGGGTTTAATAAGCTCTAGCCAATCAGAATTTGTAGCATCGACGCGTCATAGTGACGTACTTGGACATGAGTACAGATTAGAACTCGAACCAAGAAACAAAACTGTCACATGTAACTTTCATAAACCAAGAGTTAGTCCGTCACTGTCTATAGAGAACGGCGGCCATGACATGTCCAACTACGTCACATTTCGTCACAAATGTTCTTTAATCTCTTTCTATAGTGTCCCCATTGTCTTATGGGATTAAACTCTCCTTGTTAAATAACGTTTAGTCTCCTTGATGATAGTCGACATTTGAGAATTCAGCTGACCACATGAATATTGAATATTTTTCAGTAATGAATATTGTAACTTTTGTATTCACGTGCCAGGGTTCCTTGATAGGGGGGTTATGAAATGTCATAGATTTTGTCGGGCATATTGTTTTCGTCATTGGAGGGAAATTAGGGTGGCTATCCTGAAATTGGAGTCGCCAAATTTGAATTACACTAAAATATCCCATTTTGTTGGATTGAATTCGAAACCAATCGGTGGGAGTAAATTGAAAAACGTGCGTGTGATTGATATATATTTGTTATTAATATATTCCCTAGTTCGCACAAGTATCTCGAAGACTTCTGAGAGTTTCAAAGTTGACGAAAATAACAAATTTTTAACATTTTTTATATATTCTGAATGTTGGGCGTAGTTGATAATAATTATCAAATTGAAATGAACCGATGAGAAAGTAAATTCTATACAAAGTATTGAGCCTTTAAAAAAAAATAAAACATGGAAGAATCACATAATCTGAGATTTGAAATATATTCAAAGACTAATCTCAATATATCTGTTGTAACACTAGTTGAGTTAAATCGCACTCCTCAAAGAGAAATTCAATTCAAGTCTAATGAAATAAATCAAAACAACTCTCTGTGCAAGAAGAAAGTGTGATTTGTATATGCTTGATTTTATTCTACAATGTGTGAATGTGAAATGCGGTAAATGATTAAAATGATAAATAGATAAATATTTATTCATCCCTGAAGTTTACTCAAATACATATAAAAACTTATCAGACTAGTCAGTGTCATTCACTCTGCCTTGTTCACAAAACTAAAACTCACATTTCATCAACAACATTTATAATACTTTCAGAAATAATTTATGAGTAGGTAGTCAAATACTGTTATTTATGATATGAGTCAATGTCTTATTTTATAAATTTCGGTATCATTTATACATTGTTACATAAATATATCTACTTAAAATTCTAATTGGCGAGTAGTAAAATTGTGCGTATCTAAAATCTTAAATAAATCTGAACCATCTTGAGCTGAACATATCATTTGTTTTTGCAACGTTCCATGTTCCATAATAATTTTGATAGTTAATTTCGAGTTTGGATAGTTCTTACACTTGGTAATGGAAACTCTTCTTTTAATTTTATGTCTTCCTTCTGATAATTGTTGTACAATAGTGTTATTGCACAGAACTATTCAATGAGTTTTTCTCGTTCTTTGTAACGTTGTTGTAAACAACGGGTGGAAGGAGACAGTGAATCCTCATCCGAAATGGCATAAAGACCTATCATGCAATATCAATCATTTCATAGTACCAGGAATAGAATATAATGAAGAAACCATTATTTGATGGTAAACGATCGGCCATGGGTAAAGGTTCTAGCAAGCATCTCTCTATCTCCAATGGAACTCCAAGTGCTTCTTGAAATGTCATAGGTGAATTATCGATGACAGATTGATAGGATATCACAGTGGACAGACCTGGGTAGGGATCACGAGACTCGACTCGATCAAATCGACTCAACTCGTTATCGCGTCTATGAAGTTCTACACGAACGTCGATCAAATATGGAATCAAGTACTCGATTGTTCTTAACTCTCTAGTTAGGATAGCATATTCCATATTCGATCAACGTTCGTGAACAACTTCATAGACACGATAACGAGTTAAGTCGATTTGATCGAGTCGAGTCTCGTGATCCCTATGCAGATTTTTACCCAAGAAGACTAAAAACAAGGAGGGTTTAATAAGCTCTAGCCAATCAGAAACTTGTATCATCAACGCGTCATAGTGACGTACTTGGGTATGAGTACAGAGTCGAACTCGAATCAAGCAACAAAACTGTCAGCAGTAACTCTCATATACCAAGAGCTAGTCCGTCACTGTCTATAGAGAACGGCGGCCATGACATGTATAACTACGTCACATTTCGTCACAAATGTTCTTTCATCGCTTTCTACTAGTGTCCCCATTGTCTTATGGGAATCAAACACTCCTTGTTTTTAGTCTTCTTGATTTTTACCAACATGTCTTGGTAGGAATAACTAAAAAGAAACACCAACATTATATCCTAATGGCATAGCAAAAATATTGACTTTCAACAGTTTCTATCTAAAACCAAATCGAGTTCTGTTTCTCCTAAGCCTGTGTCTTGACTTCTCTTTTATTAAAATGGTTTGAACAAATCCTGGAAAAATCAATAGTTACCCATACTACCAAAATTGATTCCATAGCTGCTTTACTGTTTTATTCTTGGGGAATATCTGGAACGACAATGTATCATCATGGTATGATGTATGAGTATTGTTACAATATCAAACAAGTAATTAACAACTACAAAATACAAGAAATGCATATGATTTTATTGTGATTCATTCGAGCTACGGGCTTTAGTAACTTTATTTATTCGCAAATTGACGTAAATATAACCAAAATTACCAATTTCAGGATAACCACCTTAATTTCCCTCCATGACGTATTCTCTCCCTTTCCTCAGTCTTCCCCTTGTCCAAATGCTCACTTATTTCATAACCCCTTCCTATCATAAGAACCCTGTCACGTGCCACTATTGAAAGTCAAATTGTTGAATGTTGAAAAACTGTTATTGAAATAAGTTTTCAGACATGGCAACGATGGAAATTCGGTCAAATGATACTTTTTTGACAGATAAATGCGTTTATTGTTCAATGTTTGTTATTGTTGATAGTTGTTTGGATTGGGGAATTTATGAAATATTAATTTTTATTATTTGAATTATTTGAGAGAGAAAGAACTAAACACTAGAAACAAATATACAAATATTAAAGAACAGCTATTTAATTTGTTAGCAATAACCAACCTGGAAACGCATCGAAGTTAAAAACTCAACTTTTTCCTTATTTTTTTCTCCATCAGTTTGAAGAAAATGAACTTTATGTTCAAAGTGTTCAATTTAGGATGTCAGTTACTTGTCAATGCACCTGGTAACGAAATATCATCTCATGAGGCAGTTCATATACTGTCCAGTGGATTTTTGATATGTCTCTTGGACATTATTTGTTATTTGGGGATTTTTAATTCATTTCATTCTAAATGGTCCTATTTCATTCATTACGTATCATATAATTTCAGGAAGACTAGGGGGATCTGAATAAGTATAGGTAGTTATTATTTAATTTTTTTTCTTTGTGCTCTAATCTGAAAATATGTTATGTGAATACAGAAAAGTGCTCTAAATTTTCTCACTAAAAAAAGTTGACTAGTTGGGTAGGTAGTTGATTAAAAATACTCGGAGACAGTAATGCATAACCTGTATATATTTTCAAGAAAGTTTATAGTTCTTTAATCATCTGCTTATGATATATGAAACTTGGAAAATTGTTGTTGAAAGTTTTGGGTCATGAGAATAGGAAAAATTGAAAAATATCCAATAGTGAACAACTTTTCAAAAACCAACAAACAATAGGTTTTTCAAGTAGCACTAGAATAGAAATCCACCATACTTTTCAATATTCAATTCAATAAACAAGTTTCAAGGTGCACCTGAATAAGGCCCGTTATGTGTGAATTTCTGTCGTAATTAAAACGAACAAATTTAAAGTTATGTGTTATATGTTGTGATGTTCGCCGTCGATAGTACGTGCAATAAAGAATTTATAAGTGTTTGTGAAGTCCGCCATCATGCCATGGTATCGACGTCGTGGTTGCACGTGAAATCCATATAAAAATGAAGTGTATAAAAAATTTGGGTGGAGCAAGACCATAGATATATATTATATATAATTACTCTATATTATGATTTCTATGATCAAGACTCTCTCCACCCATCCAACGAAGCCCCTGGTAGGAACGAGACGGATTCTCGTTTACCAAAGGTGGAGAGCTGGACAAGTGCACCATTAGGAAGCATGGTCCAAGAAATACAGAGAGAGAAGTTGAAATTCAGTGTCCTTGATCATTCCTCTAACCTCAACAGTTGTATTGTAGCCCAGATATTATTCAAAACATTTTTGAACACCACTAATTTCCCGGATATTTCATTTCCCTCCCGAAGGCCTCAACGATTCCCGAAATTCTGGATATTTCCCGGAGATTGAGAACACTGCCAGAAAGATATTTGCCCTATTGGCGAAAGAAAATAAGATCGCAGCGCCACCTATAGCAAGACTTTGAACTACAAATCACGGACAAAGGTTTTTGACTTTACACGCGTTTATATGAGTTTTGACGATCTGTACTCCTATTTTCAAACAATTTGTGAAAATTTGTGATTTCTATAACTAAAAAGTGATTGTGTTTCTATTGAAAGACTCTAAAGAACGTTTCAGTCAGGTGATTTAAAGGAATTTCATCTCCGATTAGTTTTGAATGCTTCTGCAATTCAAGGTTGCATGGCGTTTTGATGATCTGTTCTCCTATTTTCAAACAATTAGTGAAGTGTTTCTATTAAAAGACTTGAACGATAGTTTCAGTGTAGTTTATAAATATTTTACGTGTTTTTTGAAGTCATGATTTGTGAGTTATTGATCTGATTCATTCTGTTGAATAAGGATATTTCCATACTCGATTTCTGTTTCGGTTCGTATTTTTTTGGTTTATACTGTTGATAGACTGCCAAATATGGGAAAATACAATCCTAGTTGTTCAGTCCTAGGATGCAGGACATATGGCAAGAAGGAAAATGTGGGATATCACAAATTTCCCCCAAAAATAAAAGCAAGGTTAAAAAATCACCAATTGGTTCTACCAGATTGAAGAAATTGACAAAGGAAAGCATGGATTTTGAAACTGAAAATTGGCAAGCTAAATAATATCGAAGTATATGCTTGTTTGACAAACAGACTGATGAATGAATCAGATCAATAATTGATCGCAAATCATGACCTCCAAAAACAAGTAAAATATTTGTAAACTACACTGAAATTATCGTTCAAGTCTTTTAATAGAAACACAATAACTTTTCAGTTAAAGAAATCACAAATTTTCACAAATTGTTTGAAAATAGTAGAACAGATCATCAAAACGCCATACAACCTTGAATTGCAGAAGCATTCAAAACTAATCGGAGATGAAATACCTTTGAATCACCTTACTGAAACGTTCTTTAGAGTCTTTCAATAGAAACACAATCACTTTTTAGTTATAGAAATCACAAATTTTCAAAAATTGTTTGAAAATAGGAGTACAGATCGTCACAACGCCATATAAACACGTGTAAAGTCAAAAACCTTTGTCCGTGATTCGTAGTTCAAAGTCTTGCTATAGGTGGCGCTGCGATCTTATTTTCTTTCGCCAATGCCTGCAAAGTTCGAATTTGAAAGATTCTCCTCATGAAGTGAAACTCACATTAGGGTCACAAGGAACATGTACAGACCAATGGATTTGTGTTTGTAGTTGTAAAGCTAGGCCATCCGGATATTGTAAACATGTGGTTGCTGTTTTATTACATGTGAATCAGTGAGTTGGTACAGAATTTGTTTTTCTCAAAATAACGCCTTTCATTTTCAGTATTGAAGAACTGGATCCATTGAGTTGCACAGTTATCAAACAAGTGTGGGGAAAGGAAAAAAGCTTCACCTCCTTAACTTTGGTTATTTTCTTTTGTTTCTTTTACTGTTCCGGCAACAGAAAGTGGTATGAATATGAAAGGAGTTGAAAACACTGTAATGGAAGACTCGACAGACGAATCAGAGATTTCAAAAATGTTAAAGGAGGAACTCAGAATTTATGACAAAGCTGAAAATAAAGGAAGAGTGGTACCCACAAAACAATTGTACAAATGTGTTATCAAAGCTAAGCCACGATGATGTGAATAAAGCTTTGAAATATAAACAGGGCTCAGAAGAATGGAAAGAGTTTGGACAGATACAACTAGGAATGGCCCTTTTAGGACTAAAATGCACATACTTCCTAATTTATTCGTCCTTTTCTGATAATTTTATAGAATTTGTAGTGGAATTCTATAATGTATTCACTAAAAATTTGATAGAAGTCAGTAGTGAGAAATATTTGAAGTATAAGGTCCACCAGTATTGTATGAATAGGGAATTATAATTATGTTTAAGTAATCTTGAGTTTTGTTTTTATCAAAATAAGTAAGTTGGCATTGAATTGTTAAAATTGTTAATTCAGTCAACCGATTGCACCCCTACGCGCAACCCTCAGAAGTATTCGTGAGACTTGTGTGAGCTAGGGAAGACGCAACCCTTACCTTTTAACGTGTGATGCCATGCACGAGACCGGTGAATCGGTGGATCGAACCCACGACCCCACGCATGCGAGGCGAACGCACTACCAGCCGACCACCACAGCCCATGAAATTATGTTTAAGTAATTTTGAGTTTTTATCAAAATAAGTAAGTTGGCATTGAATTGAACCACCTTTCATTTTTTTGTTGTTCTGGTCCTACATATTTAAAAAAAATTATGAAACCATTTTGTTCTACAGTGTACAGAATCAGAGGATATTTAACAATCTCTGTTCTTGTATAAAACAAACTTGTTGAAAACAACAGTGAACGCCAAATTGAATCAAACATAACTCAGAAAATCTAATTCTGAAATGTAAACTAAAGTTTTGGCGAATGGGATAAACATTTTATATAAATAACATAACTGAATTATCAATTAAACTCTTAATTTACAAAAACAGAATTTTCCAAGAGAAAATGTTTATGGTGGATTTATGCAGCAGTCATAAGTTTTAAGGCATAAGGAAGAGTATTTTGTCAATGATTGGTTGGTTCAATCACCAATTACTGACGAATATTCTTACTTATGACTTAAAACTTATGACTCCTGCATAAATCCACCATTAGTAATAAAATCATTAATTATTATGCTGACGTTGATTTTTTTATTATAAATTCTCGTAATTATGAACTCATTGTGCTTGTTGATTATAATAACGGATACCAAATAGTAAATATAAAAATCATAAAAATGTTTGGTGAATATTTTATTCAAAATTTCATGCTTATTGACATAATAGGAGACAAATTGACTAACCCTGCAATTACAATCATAACTTCATCCGTTTGAGTAGTTTGAGTCTCTGCAAAGCTCGCTCAACATGAATACGGGCTCTAGCTATATCTGCAGTTCGATTAGCTTCTTCTTTTGAAAATAGTTTTTTTAGAAACGGAGGTTGAATAAGTTTTATGAAGTAATCCTCACATTGTTTTTCAAACATAAAACCCTTGTCAACCATTACTGCATTCAATGGGTCTAATTTTTAAATCAAATTCTATTTATTGAAAATTCCCTCATCACCAGCTCTTTCTCCATATCCAGGACTGACATATGATATCAAGCCAGACAGTGTGATTCCTATTAAAACCTTGAAAGTCTGAGTTCCTTTGTAATGTGAATATCTATGTATTCTGATGGTAATCAAACATTTACTTTTTTGCACTGGGAATTGGGGGAATCCAATACCACCTTAGTGTTTTGAACTGCTCGAAACACTTTGGAATATTTGCAAGTATGCTCTCCCTACTGGGTCAGTGTACTAGGGGTTGCAGCACTTTGGCAAGCAATGCCAGAGTGGAATAAAAATATGTAGTACATGTTCTTGGCAAATTAAACAGAATTGCGGAGGGAATTACTACACCTTAATTTGGTGAGCACCAGCACTATCCTCATCCGAAGATTATCAGGAATGTCTTGTGAATTCACATTTAGAACATTAATGGAACACTCCACAAGAGCAGTTACGACTGGTGTGTCAACACCAGTAGAACACTTCATACTATAATCAGATTGCAGTGAATTTAACAGATTATATGTGGAAATATCAGCAAAAATTGTAATGGTTCTGCTATGATTGGCATATTGCAGGTGCCATACTGATTTCTAGATTTTGCAACAGGAAGCACTTCATCCACAGAAAATGCAGGTACCAGCTCAGATTCTACTTCGACGTCCATATAAGTGTCAGGTACAAGTTCAGTTTCTATGTTAACTACATTAATATAAACATCTCTTTTTTCGGTTCGTAACCTGAAAAATGTTTGATTGAATTATTTGAATTTCAATTGTTTGTAAATGTACCTATATACCTTGCCCTATCGGATCGATTAATCTTACGATCTGTCTTTGACATAGGAAGATTCTGAGATGGAATAACCCCTTTCTTCAGTCGTTTCAATTTCTTGTATCTGAAAACATTATTGGTTAGATTCTTGACAAAAACTTCCAAATAATATTACTCAATATGAAGTCTTCAGGAAGGAACTGTTCACTGAAAACACATATGTATTTACTGACTGGTTTGCCTATTTCAGTTTTATTATCCATTCCTTCGTCGATTTCAAATCTTTTGGGAACGATTGCATGGAAACATTTTCCGAAATATAGTTACTACACATAGGCACCGAACAAAACTTTTTCGACTCACTAGTCATAACGAAGAAATTGTCAACAATTTACTTGAACAAACGTTCACTTCGTATGACAAACAACAGTGTTGTTTGTCAGTGTTGTTACAACACTTAAATTTGTTTATTTATAACCACTGAAGAAAATGACAAATGTATTGTGTTCCCCCAGTTTTAGGTTATAGTAATAAAAAATAGATGTCGCCCACGCCGTGGTTTTGTCGAATTATGTAGGTATTTCAGATGCTTTTCTTCCACTACAGTTAATGCTGGAGTGTTGAATATGATAAATGAAAATTTAATTCACTGATCAGCCAAACGGTTCGTAGTTTTGAAAGCTTGGAAATGATTCTGTGATTTGTGTTTCCTGCGTAGTAATCACATCTTCAATTTCATCGAGAAGGATGCCAAGTGCATTTGTCCTAGTGGTAGTTAATTCGGTTCGAACATATTTAAGTTGGCCCGTCGACTATAATACGTTGAGACAGACATGATGCGCGCGCATCCAAATTATGATGGAATACGTTCTGAAACATTACGTATTCTACACAATACGAATATGATCCAGTACGTATTCTGTGCTGTAGCGATATGATACGTTGATGTTGTGATACAATGCGATTAAGAGGCGTTACGAATATGATCGGATGTCGTTTCTATAAGTACGTTATGAACATGTACGTTGTGAAAAAGTACGTTCTGGAGTTAAACGTTCAGAATTAATGCGATTATGACGGGGTGCATTTCTCTGCATTTCGATTTCTGTATATTTCGAATGTGATCCTGTACTTTATGATGCTTTGAAATGTATCTCCTTTGACGTTATGATGGAATACATTGTGATGAATTGCATGGACCCGTTTACAATAACTATGTTTAGTACTTCTTCCTAATTTAACTCTTTGAATTAAGAGAAAGTAAACTTGCAGATATGTATTATTCAATTGTTTAGTTTGTATAATTTATTTCATTACTCGTTTTCTTCAAATTAACCATAGCGGTGGTTATTATGTACATACAGAGTAAAGTATCACAAATTTCACAAATCAACCATTTCTAACAAACTTCGATAATATTGTCCAAAGAATAAATGAGAACAAATTCTGCTTTGAAATGTTATCAAAGTGATGGTCTTGAGACCCCTAAGGTGTATTTGTGCTGCTAGTATTCATTACATTACAAAAACATAAGAAATAGTACTGCGATTCTTAATCTGGATATTGTTTTCGATATAGTAATCAACTTTCCTAAATAAACTTTTTTGATATTATCGAAAGTAAGGGTACCTTTACTTCTGATTAAAATTCTCAGTTTTTGGTCTTCCCTATATACCGTTTGGCAATTTAGAAATCTGATATCTCCAATGATAGTTTTCTGCAATGTACCAACCTTCTTGAAGAATTATATTTTCTGACAGAAGAATAATAAAATTGTTACTGATATGGTGCGTTTTAAAATAATTATTCAAAATAGATGAAGTTGGTTCTCAGTCAGTCTTTAGTTCGATTTTCTAGTTTACATTTCAATAACATCAATATTTGTAATTGTAAGGAAAAATACTGTACATTACTCGTGCATACTCAACTAATTTTTCACACTTTTGTCGCACTCGGCATACGCCTTGTTCTACAATGTTGTCCACTCGTGTGAGAAATGTCACTTTCCGCACTCGTAATGTAAAATACTATATCTTGTCTCGTGAGTTAATCACAGATCTTGAAGTTTACTATCGGTGAATTCAATTCTCTTTTCAACCATCAATTTTTTTTTCAGACTTCTTTACGAAAATTTTTATCACTTGCACTCGAAATATCAAGTATAAGAGCTGGAATGGTACCTTTATCACGATAAATTTTACCGGTTTGATTTGGAGCAATGGGACAAAAATATTTTGAATATTACCGATACTACTTTTTGAGAGAACATACATTGCAATTACTCGACAGATGGCGCTGGGGGCACATCAAATAGAAAATTTCGAAAGTCAAAGAGATCAAAATTGTGAAAATACTTATTACAGAAAATCAAAAAAAAAAATGGTTAGAAAGAGAATTCAATTCTCTTTTCAACGATGTGTAATTTGCCCCCATGTCATTTGAAATTTTTAAATTGATTTGTTCCCTCGCGCCCTCTATTGGGCAATTGCAGTGTGTTTTATTTCAAAAATTAGTACCAGTGATACAATTCAATAGTATATTGTGCAACAAGTGCAGAAAAGTGCTAATTTCTCACGAGTTTGAAAAAGTTGCGGCACGAGCGCAAGCGAGTGCTGCAATTCAAACGAGTGAGAAATTGCATTTCTGCTCGTGTTACACACTATACTTTTTCTACAACACCCTTTTTGCTAAAAATAATACTATAGTATAAGACGGAATGAAATGTCAGTGACTCATTCTTAGCTTTATGATGCCCAAGAGAAGCAAGGGAAGAGGGAGAGGATTTTAAGCAGCTCTCATTCTTGTTTTTTCTGATATTTCTAATATTAATAGTCGATTTTAGCATTGAATATATTGACCAGAGAGTAGAGGCTTTTCTTGATTTGGATAGTTCTTCAAAATTATCAAAAAAACGTTGAATTTTGGTTTTTGTATTTGGAATTTTAATAATGAAGGATTTTTCTGTGTACTCAACATCTTCAACTTTCATATTTCTCAGTTCCTGTTTTCGGCATGCACCACTTATAAGAACAGTCTAAAAATAAAAATTACTGAAGTGTGGAAAATAGTGTGGCGAAACTGCGGGCGATGCCGGTCCTGATCAATCACGTAATCAGCGAATGACCTCGAATGACTGTCGATGCGCTTGCACCGAAAAGAATCTGGACGATTCGAGAATTACTCGAAATTTCTAGGAAGATGAATCGTGTATATAAACAGAACCACACAGACAGTCGGGAAGGGGGTGAAGTGAAAGTCGAATATAAATGCCTAGTTCCGTGATTGTTATGTAAATTAGAGTATTATGTTATTGAATCATTGTATTTCGTTAAATAAATTATTTTTGAGTGAAGTAGACTTTGAATATATAACAATGGTGATCAGAAGTGCGATTGTTAAAGATAAAATACAGAGTGTTCGTGTACTGATCGACAAGCATAAGGATGCTTCCGAGAATTGGTTGCGCAGTAGACAAAACCCTGGAGTGGGGCAGGAGCTCAATTGCTCTGCCTTATTAAACAGTAGTCGATCTTTATCGCACATCTACTCACGCTTTCTATCGTTTGCGCATCTCAGAGGCATCCTTACCCTTGTCGATCTGTAAGTAGACAGCTTGTGTATTTCGGACAATTGTTTTCGCGAAAATAGACAGTGACTGATGAACATTTTTCGTGAAGTGACACTTCTCGCGTGTGAAATAGACAATAATAATAATAATAATAGACTGGTGTCCGGGAAATAGACTGTGTGAAATAGACAATAATAATAATAATAGACTGGTGACCCGTGAAATAGACTGTGAGACATAGACTAAGACAAAATGTGTTCGAGGAAAGTTCGCCTGGTTGAATTGAAGGTTGCGGAATTGAAGCAAGAACTGGAGGAGAGGGAACTTGACACAAGTGGTAAAAAGGCCGTGCTTCAAACAAGACTTGCCGAGGGATTAGTTCAGGAGGGCGAGGACCCAGAAACATTTCTATTCGAAATTTCTGGAATGGATATGAGTTCCATAATGAGTAAACTCGACGGAATGGAAGACAAAATGCAGCAGAATTCGGTGAGTCTGGAAGAAAAACTTCAAGATAAACTTGTAGAAAACTCGAAAAATCTGGAAGAAAAGCTGCTAGAAAATTCGAATACTCTGAAGGAAGAACTTCAAGCAAAACTTCTAGAAAATTCGAATAATCTGGAAGAAAAACTTCAGGAAAAACTCCTAGAAAATTCGAATGGTCTGAAAGAAGAATTTCTAGGAAGTTCGAGGAATTTGAGAGAAGAGATTCTAGAAAATTCGAAAGGTTTGAGGGAAGAGCTTCTAGAAAATTCGAAGAACATGTAAGAAGAACTTTGTGGCGTGTCGAACCGGTTAGAAGAAAGAATAGGGACTGTCGAGGAAGAGATGGGAAAATTGAAGAAAACAATCAGCGATGAAATCAGAGGCGGAATCGAGGAAGAAATCAACAAATTGAAGGAGAAAAACAGTAAGTTGGAAAACCAGAATGACACTACCCAATCTGTCAATGAAAATTCAACGCTGGAACTGAGTTTGAACTTGGACGATGTTCAATAGGGTGTAAAAGATGTGAAGATCAGTTCGGAAACAGGAAAACTCTCTATGAAACCACCTCAGTTTGATGGAAAAACACCATGGGCAAACTACCGCCGACAATTTGAAGCTGCAGCAAAGGCAAATGGATGGAATGCAGGAGATAGAGCTGTGGCACTAACACTGGCGCTGCGTGGAGAAGCAACGAATATCTTACAAACCCTCACGGCTCAAGAACAAGAGGACTATGAGCAGCTGATCAAACATCTAGAATTACGGTATGGACAGACCCATCTAGAACATGTGTACCTTTCGCAGCTGAAAAACCGCTGCCAGAAATCAAACGAATCCTTACAGGAATTTGAAGCAGACATTGCACGCTTGGTTCGTCTTGCATACCCAGCTACACCGGAAAAAGTAATGGAGCGACTAGCAGTTCAGGCCTTCTTAGATGGACTTCGTGACCAGGAAACCAGACAAGCATTGACACTAGCACGTCCAACACATCTCGTAGATGCACTGGCACGCTCTTTGGAATTTGAGGCAGCGAAACAATCCTGCAGAAGCCAAAGTAAAGTCCGGATTATTGAGGAAGACCCACAGGAACCTGATAACCTGGAAGCTGCCATAAGAAAGGTCGTGAAGGAAATGTTGCCTGAGAGAAGACTAGTGAGATGCCGGAACTGTAGGAAACTTGGACACGTGCGTAGTCAATGTCCAACCCTCAAGAGGTCGAGACCAACGAAGGTTGTTGAGAGGGGGCAATCGTCGGCCTATACTCAGAAAGCCCCGGTGAGCAACGCATATGTCGCTGTCCTCCAACGACAGAACAAAGGAGCCTTCGTAGACGGTTTCATCAACAACAAGCCTAGCGCAATGCTGCTGGATACTGGTGCGACTAGGACAATCCTTGGACCTGCTTTTATTAAAACACCAGAGAGAATGGAACCATCATCCTGGAAGCTACGCACAGCAACAGGAGAGCCGGCCACTGTACATGGAGAGCTACCGATTGAACTGATTCTAGGCAGCACAAAAGTGAAACATCGGGCATTAGTAGCGGACATTGAGGACGACGCGATAATTGGAATGGACATCATGAATTCCAGAGGGTTTGAATTGAACTTCAAAGATGGCGTCCTACGTGTGAACGGAGAAGAGTTGGTGCTACATGGAAGAAGTGAAGAGATGATTCGTGTTCTGCTGACTGAAGATGTTAGTGTACCTGAGAGGGCTGAGACCATACTGAAGGCTCGCTTGGACGGAGGTGCGAGCGATGGAAGCGTGGTGATGTTCGAGCCCAAGCTTCATGATGAGAAAATTGGACGAGGAATTGCACTAGGCAAGACTTTGTTGCGTGCTGATAAATTTGTGCCAGTAAGGGTAATGAATGTCAATTATTACCCAGTAACCTTGAAGAAAGGAACTGTTTGGGGCACTGCTCGTCAATTTCCTCTGTGATCAGGAGTGTACACGGTACTGTTAGTCAAGACAACAACCTGACAGCGGAACTGGAAAATTTGGTTACCATCTCTTCCAAGGGCATTAAACCAGCTCAACAGCACAGATTGAGAGAATTAGTCAAGAAGTACCAAGACATCTTCGATACCGGACAAGGAAAAGGGGGTCGAACGAATGTAGTTCAACATAAAATTGATACTGGGGATGCCCGACCAATCCGACAATCAGCTAGAAGACTTCCTCTTGCTAAGAAAGAAGAGACTGACAAAATAGTCAGTGATATGGGGAAAGATGGAGTTATTGAACCATCCGACAGTCCATGGTCCTCTCCAGTCTTGCTGGTGAAGAAGATGGATCAACACGCTTTTGCGTAGACTATCGTCAACTGAACAACCTGACGATGAAAAACAGTTACCCTCTTCCGAGAATAGACAACACCCTAGACACGCCGGCTCCACGATTTTCTCAACCCTTGATCTGAAGAATGGATACTGGCAGGTAGAACTGGCTCCAGAAGATAGAGAAAAGACAGCCTTCACCATCGGCTCAGGACTGTGGCATTTTACCGTTATGCCATTCGGGCTTTGTAATGCTCCAGCCACATTCGAGAGATTAATGGAGACGGTTCTGAAAGGACTTTCATGGAGGACGTGTTTGGTATATCTCGACGACATTATTGTGGTTGGCAAATCGTTCGAAGACCATGTAAAAAACCTGGAGGAGGTATTCCTGCGACTGAGAAACTCTGGACTGAAGCTGAGCCCCAAGAAATGCCACCTGTTCCAAAAAGAAGTACATTACCTTGGCCATGTTGTCTCTGGGGACGGAGTAGCAGTAGATGACGAGAAGATCAAAGCAGTGAAGGAGTGGCCTATTCCGAAAGACATACACCAACTACGTAGTTTCCTTGGTTTGTGCACATACTATCGCCGATATGTGCAAGGGTTCGCCAACATCGCTAAACCACTGACCAGGCTCACGGAAGATCAAACAAAGTTCCAGTGGTCCGAAGAGTGCCAAGACTCGTTCAGAAAGCTGAAGGGGGCACTGATCAACGCACCGATTCTGAGTTATCCCCTTCCGAGTGGAAAATTCATTTTGGACACGGACTTGGAGCTGTCTTGTCCCAGATCCAGGATGGGCAAGAGAAGGTCATCGGATACTTCAGTAAAACTCTCAGTAAACCGGAGCGTGACTACTGTGTCACCAGACGAGAATTGTTGGCTGTTGTCAAGGAAGTAGCACACTTTTACAAATACGTGTACGGAAGAAGATTCCTGTTAAGGACCGACCACGCAGCCCTTAAATGGCTCCTACAGTTCAAAAACCCCGAGGGCCAAGTAGCACGTTGGATCGAAAGACTCCAAGAATTCGACTTCGAGATAGAACATCGAGCAGGTAGTGGCCACAAGAACGCAGATGCCCTGTCAAGGAGACCATGCCCAGACGACTGCTCACACTGCCGACGAGCAGAAGAGAAGGAAGCAGCGATTTGTAGAACCACGGCAGTTGACAACAACTGGAATGACAACGAGATCCAGAAAGACCAAGAAAGAGATCCAAATCTTGGTTTAGTCATCGGTTGGAAAAAGAGTAATCAAAGACCGACATGGCAGGAAATTGCAAGATATTCCCCAGCAGTCAAATCCTACTGGGCACAATAGAATTCCCTTACCCTGGACAATGGAGTCATGAAACGTGTATTGGAGTCCGAAGATGGTAGGGAGGATAGACGTCAGATAGTGGTGCCCTAGAACAGAAGACAGGAAGTACTCCGTGAGATCCATGATGGAGTTGCTGGAGGACATCTGGGTGTGACAAAGACCCTGCAGAAAGTAAGGCAACGGTTTTACTGGGTCAATTGTCAAGTTGATGTCAATGACTGGTGCAGAAAGTGTGCTGTTTGCGCTGCCAGCAATGGACCTAGGACACGACCCAAGGCCCCGATGCGTCAGTATAACGTAGGAAGTCCATTCGAGAGAATCGCCATTGACATCGCCGGCCCATTCCCCGTATCAGATCACGGAAATAAATACATCCTTGTGGCAATGGACTATTTCAGCAAGTGGGCCGAAGCCTATGCCCTGCCCAACCAGGAAGCCATCACCGTCGCGGATGTCTTGGTGAAAGAATGGATATGTCGATTCGGTGTCCCCTTGGAGTTGCATTCGGACCAAGGCAGAAATTTTGAATCCAACCTGTTCCAAGAAATGTGCCAAATGCTGAACATCCGAAAGACGAGAACCACAGCTCTACATCCACAGTCCGATGGAATGGTTGAGCGGATGAACAGGACTATCAATCGCCACTTGTCCAAGGTAGTCTCTGACCATCAAAGATTCTGGGACCAGTATCTCCATTTGTTCCTGATGGCCTATCGTTCCGCAGTACACGAGTCGACCGGCAAAACCCCTGCTAGTATCATAATGGGCCGAGAGCTGCGACTTCCCTGTGACCTAAAGTTTGGGATGCCACCAGGACAGGATACCGCGGGAGTGGACTACGTCAGCAAACTCCGGCAGCGAATGGAGGACATCCACGAACGAGTCCGTTTGAACATCCAGAGTGCCAGCGACCGAATGAAAGCGACTTATGACATCAAGGCCGATGCTGGAGGATTTCAGGTTGGTGAACTAGTTTGGCTGTACAACCCGATGCGTCGCCGGGGCCTGTCACCGAAATTACGGAATTCATGGGAAGGTCCGTACAAAATCGTCAAGAGGATAAATGACCTGCTTTACCGAATCCACAAGCCACCCGGAGGTAAACCCAGGGTCGTGCATTTCAACAGGTTGGCACCTTACGCTGGGAACCATGACCAAGTCCGCACCCTCAGACCACCAGAGAATGCGATGACGTTCCAGAAATTCATGTCCTTATACTCAAATGGACAGAAAGTGTCACACGGGGTAACTCGAGAGAAGCCACGGGACCTTTTCAAAGTGCCAGTCGATTACGCCCTAGCACACTGTGTCGCAGAAGACCTTCGAATGTCCAGGGGCATCGCTGTGGTGTTCTCCAAGAAATTTGGCCACCTCCAAACACTACGGAAACAGAATCCAGAAATTGGAGGTGTGCTACAGCTGAAGAAGGGCCAGAGGAACATCTACTACTTGATGACCAAGAAGCATTCCCAAGACAAACCGTCCTATGAAGATGTCTGGAGGAGCCTCACCCAACTGAGAGATACGATGGTGAACCAGAATCTGTTGGACCTGGCAATCCCAAAATTATCCTGTGGTATTGATGGGTTGGATTGGAGAGTTATAAGAAGTATGTTGGAGACGATATTCCGATCCAGCGGCATTCAAATTTTGGTTTGCTGTAATCCTATTCCACGACCTAACATGAAGACTGTGGAGTGTTACTTCCATCGAACCTCACGGTGCAGATATGGGGAATCCTGCAAATATCGACACACTCCAAGGATGACATTTCGGGACGAAATATCTATAAGAAGGGGGCAATGTGGCGAAACTGCGGGCGATGCCGGACCTGATCAATCACGTAATCAGCGAATGACCTCGAATGACTGTCGATGCGCTTGCACCGAAAAGAATCTGGACGATTCGAGAATTACTCGAAATTTCTAGGAAGATGAATCGTGTATATAAACAGAACCACACAGACAGTCGGGAAGGGGGTGAAGTGAAAGTCGAATATAAATGCCTAGTTCCGTGATTGTTATGTAAATTAGAGTATTATGTTATTGAATCATTGTATTTCGTTAAATAAATTATTTTTGAAAGAAGTAGACTTTGAATATATAACAGTGGTGATCAGAAGTGCGATTGTTAAAGATAAAATACAGAGTGTTCGTGTACTGATCGACAAGCATAAGGATGCCTCCGAGAATTGGTTGCGCAGTAGACAAAACCCTGGAGTGGGGCAGTGATTGTTATGTAAATTAAGAGTATTATGTTATTGTATCATTGTATTTCGTTAAATAAATTATTTTTGAGTGAAGTAGACATTGAATATATAACAATAGTATTAGTGGACATATTTTTCCTTCATAAACAAGTACTGATTGTCAGGAGCCGTTTCGAGGAAATCTTGAATATTTTTGGCCGTCAAAATTTTTGATTTTTTGCTTCTAAAGCAATCCGATTTTTTTCTGATATGTGTTGAAAATATGCTATCAAATCATTTTCGGAAAAAGAATTCACCTTGTGTTTCAGTCTCCAGTCGATGAATCTACTATAACAATTTTCATAGCGTTCGCGCGATTTACTTGGCAGTAAATCATTAGTTGCCATATCTGCCATTGCCATGACGTTGGGAGGAGTTAAATTTTCGTTTTCACTATCACTTGATATATTCTTTTTAGGATAATATGTATCTTATAATTATTAAAACCAAAAAACTTTGTTGTCTTTCATAAATTTTGTTTGTATCATTTTCATTTTGCTATGAGTACGGTGTTGGTGAGTGATTGTGCCATCATTACCTACTTCCAGAATTATTTCAAACTGTGCGTTTTGATTACGGAAACTGTGCGATTTGTTTACCGTGCGTAACGAGCTATTTACTGAGGTTGCGCGTCGTGTGTTTTCGCCTATTTTCTAGAGTGGCCGTAGGTAAAATCCAATTGATGTTATATAGTGTCTCAAATGAAATGTTTTGGTCCAAATTGTAGAAATAGATGGCGGAACGACAAAGATCCACAGGGTCGAATGTTTTTTTTTTTATGGAATGCCTTGTGGTGGCCGGTAGCTCAGCGGTTCGATGCATGGGACATATTATGCTCGAAGTGTCGACCGTTGAATCTTCCGCTAGGATCTGTACCGGTTCGAATCACGAGTATTAGGTAATTTTTCTCAAGTACATCGGTATCGATAGTGAGTTGCTTAGATGATTTATGCTGGAAGTGTGCAACCTACCACCAGGGGTGGTGCTATAGGTTTTTCTGCAGCTGAAAAGTTAATATGCCACCAAAAATCGATAAGTCGACCCGGAACGCCACGGCAAATAATAATATTAGCCTAGCCTCTACCCGCACATGCTATGCCTTTGGGTACACTCTTCGAGTGTTTATGAGGGAGTATTATTATTATTATATTAGCACATTTATTCAAGAATTTCAGTGACGTGCATCCTTCCCTCCGATATAATTGACTGTCTCCTAACCACTTAGAAGCTTAAAAGAGGTATTTTTTTGTCGCAATAATGCCATCTGCACATGCAACCGGAAAATCACGGTCATCACGATTATGGAATTTAAGAGAGGAAATAATTATAATGATATTTGATAGACAGATGTGTGGTATTTCTGATGCATTCTCAATTCTCATACCCTTAAATTATATATGGTGGATAGAAATCATTTTTCAATTCGGAACTTTTTGAATGAATTCTCGTGTTTTTCAGTTAGAACACCCCGTATGTTTGTCGACTATATGACATAGGATTAGGACACGACTATTTTTTGTGTGGCTATTTCTAGTCGTTTTAGATTTATTGAATTTTGAGAGTTTTCAGATTTCTCACGAAGAGGAATATCCTGTAATGTTCAAAGAACATCGTGAGAGCCGAGGGAAAGTGGGTAAGAATTGGCGTTCTTCTTGAATTTCTGAATCTGATCACCTCCCGAAGCAGTAAGTTCCAAAGCTTTTCCGTTGGTTGGAAGAACGAGCCCTGGGAAGGACATGTTCGGCATGTCTCCAAAGTGGTGACAAAAGGGTGTTAAGACTAAGCTCGACGGGTCAGTCTCGATGGGACCGCTACGATCGATGATATTTCAGAAGAGAATCTTCCATGAAAGTATCTGTAAATCAGAGACCGATCTCTAACCTTTCTGCGGTATTCCAGAGACGTCGGCGAGCTTGTAAGCTCAGCATCACCGACGAGATAAATGACTCTTTTTAGGACAGAATCTAAAAGTTTCAATTTGTGTTCAGGGGCTGCAGTCTTTATGTGGGAACAATATTCCAGGACAGGTCATATTTGTGCCTTATAAAAAATCATAACCAATTGACGGGAAGTGGAATAGCTCTTGGAACGAAACATAAAACCAAACTTCCTAGAGGCACTTTTGGTAATGAACCTCACATGGCTTTCCCATGGCAGGGTACTTCTGCATCGGAATGGAGGGCTTCATCGGTATGGATACTCCTGACATAATTACGTTGGCCACTGTGAGATCGGCGTTTCTAGAGCAAAGATCCGCTTGGGTTTATTCGCATTGAATTCTACTAAGTTGTTGGATTCCCATTCTAGAATTTTAGGTGGGTCCATATTTAAATCGTTCACGTCCCTTCCCCGTCCTCTTCTAGTTTCACGGGCTGATATTGGAAGTTGGAAATTTGGAGGAGAATACGGTATACTTTATCATCTGCAAAGCTGAGCAAGGAGAAACAGTGTTGGTGCTCTACACATGTAGAGTGCGGATGAAAATCAATCAACCACCACGTGGAGAGATTTGTGTGAGAGAAATCTAGATGGCAAATAATACAACTGGGGAGGGGGGTAGGCCATAAGATGGAAGCTTGGCGAGTAGTCCCTTGCGCCAAACACAATCAAACGCATTGGAGATATCTAATAAAAGAGCTAGAGTTTCACCATATTTTCAATGGACTGCCACACATTCCTTTGATCCATAAAAATAGTATGAATTTTTCAGTAACTCATTTCCTGTTTATATTTCTCGATATTGCATAATTGTTTTGTGAGAGTGTGTTACATGTACATTATTTTCGTTTGCTACAGTGTGCTATTAATTGAACGTACATTGAACGCAATAATCTTTCGTCTTCTACTTGCGTCAATTTTGAAGTGTTCGAAGTTAGCTAAAATTAATATCAACAAAGAACTTGTTGATATGATTTTTGTATTGGGAGTGTCTGAATGAAATTGTCTATATGGCCTTCTAGATCCCCAGATCTCATTGAAATGTATTTTTACTTTGGGGATACGTGACAGAAATCGTGTATAGAGATACACTAACAACCATTTGAAATATAAAGGATATGTTAACAATTATTGCTTTCAGAAGTAAATATAACACAGTGGCTCTGTATTACCATCAGCAGTACTCTAGTGGAAAATACATGTGAGTGATGGGAATGCGTTCTAGTGTCGGGATTCGAAGAACCTTAGGGTTGGGTTTTTATCGAAACTAGTGTTTCTTCTACAATTTATAATTAGCTGGTTTAAATACAACGAATAAATTGATGGGAAGTAATCAATGTTTACATTCTTTAGGGCCAGTTTCACCGGTTCCAGTTAAACTCCAGATAACAAACTAATAGTTTAGACTGTGAATGTCATTTTTCAAATGACGTGAAAGTTTCACATTCTAACCATCAGTTGATTGATCTGGAGCTTAACCAGTTAGAGTCCAGATTAATTAACTGATGGTTAGAATGTGAACCTTCAAACGCCATTTAAAGAATGTCATTCACCGTCTAAACTCTCACTTAGTCATTTGAAGGTTAACTGGGACCTGTGAAACTGGCCCTTAATCTCGTAGGAAAGCTGTTGTTTCCTAGTTAAATAGGAGAACTTCTGTTATTTATATTTATCAACTACTGGGTTATCAAAATCACAACAGTGAGGTTCATTGCCAAAAGTATTTCTTGAAAACTTGGTTTTCTGTTTCGTGCTAAGAGCTTATTCGTTTCCCGACAGTTGATTATGATTTATTAGACACAGATCCACCTGTCCTGGAATACGGTTCCCATTATAAAGTGCAGCCCCTAAACACACCCTGGAACATTCGTCTCGTTGTGATTCTGAGCTTACACGTTCGTTCACTTCTTTGGAACACCGCAGAAAAATTGACGATCTGACAATGTTTTACAGATTTTTCATGGACTATCAATCGTTTCACCGTTAGCGGTCTCGTCGGGACTGACCCGTCGAGCTCAGTATTCACATCCCTTTGTCGTTACTTTGGAGACATGCCGAACAACTATTTCCCAGGGCTCGTTCTTCCAACGAACGGCAAAGCTTTGGAACTCGCTGTCTCGGAAAGTGCTCCCTGAGGCATATAGTTTGCAAAAATTCAAGATGAACACCATCAGTTCCTACCTACTTTCCCCTGGCTCTCACGATGTTCTTTGCGCATAACTGGATTTTCCTCTTCGTGAAATCCAAAATATGAAAAATATTTCAAACTCAAATTTCTTTCCTTGAACATAACCAGATGGCGTGACGTAACAAATCTCGTAGCCACCCGGAATACATATATCCTAGACTATTTCAAATCCATTTTGGTTTTTTGATGCAGCCAGGGTTTGGCATTTTGGCTATTCTTTTCTGCAGTGCACAAGTAATCGAGAGGGTGGAGCACCGAAAACGAAACAGATCGAATATCTTCAAAATGCATGTGTTGTGAATAAAATGCAAAAACAGGTCGATTTTTAATGCAAAGGAGACATCTTCCTATCATAACCTCAACTGTCATACCTCTCCCCCCACCCCTTGGGCACTATCACCCAAACAATTTGAATAGGGAAAGTAGTAAGTGTGACACATCATTGAAAAGGTATTCAGCCATGTCAATTTTTGCCACCTAACTTTTTATTTTGGCGCCCTCTTGCGGGAAAAATAACTGTTCCGTATTCCAAATTATAATACTGCATTTGCAAGCTATTTTGACATAAATTCGGTGACAGTGCATTATGGAATTTTCTAAGAGAAAAAACAACATGGCGGCTCCAAAATGGCGGACATGATTTACAATTTAGGTCGGATTCGATTCAAAATTGATATGTGGTCGTTTTCAAGATCGGAAATTACGATTTGTTCGTCAATGCAAAAAAACAAGATGGTGGCTCCAAGATGGCGGACGAAATTTGTAATTCTGGTCCGATGTGAATCAAAATTAGTATGTGAAGATTTTCAAGGATTTTCAGGCGCGGTAAAATTCTGATTCTGTTACGCATAGAATAACCTACATCACACATCTAAATAAAATATTATTTCCTAATATGTATAAAATCTTTTTTTCATCAATTCAATTAATTCACTGTAGTCATACTAGAAACTTGTAAAACCTTCATATGCCAATTTTGAATCGAATCGAACCACAATTACCAATTTCGTCCGCCATATTGGCTTTTTGCATTGACAAAAATATCATAATTCTTCAACCTGAAAATCCCCACATTTCAATTTTGATTCGAATCGGACCAGAATTACAAATTTCGTCCGCCATCTTGGAGCCACCATCTTGTTTTTTTGCATTGACGAACAAATCATAATTTCCGATCTTGAAAACCGCCATATATCAATTTTGAATCGAATCGGACCTAAATTGAAAATCATGTCCACCATTTTGAAGCCGCCATTTTGTTTTTTCTCATAGAAAAATTCCATAATGTACTGTCACCGAATTTATGTCAAAATAGCTTGCAAATGCAGTATTATAATTTGGAATACGGAACAGTTATTTTTCCCGCAAGAATAGACATAGCTGAATTCCTTATAAAATCACCTTTTCAATAATGTGTCACACTTACTAGTTTCCCTATTCAAATTGTTTGGGTGATAGTGCCCAAGGGGTGGGGGGAGAGGTATGCCAGTTGAGGTTATGATAGGAAGATGTCCCCCTTGGATTAAAAATCGACCTGTTTTTGCATTTTATTCACAACACATGCGTTTTGAAGATATTTGATCTGTTTCGTATTCGGTGCCCCACCCTGTATGTAAAAAAACACAAAAAAGCTGTTTCTGATTTCTGTATTTTCAAAAGGTTTTCTATTTATCTTCTATTTTTTTAAACGTACTTTACACAATTACCCACAATTACAGTTTCATCTTTACTGTCCCGTTTTCATTTTATTACTTACATACTTAATTTTGGATATGTGTTTCTGTTTCTCTCGTACATTTTTATAAAATTCCATCTTTTTTCAATAGGGTTGAATTCGCATAATGTCACGCTTTTATTGGCTTGACCTGTAATGTATGTATGTAACGGAATCTTCCTACGTAATATTCACAAACTTCAAGACTTCCGATTTATAACCTAATTGAAATTTGACAGGGTTCATAATTCCGGTGACATGCATGTTGGGTTGGGACGAGATTTGTGATTATGGTCCAATTTGATTCAAAATTGGTATGAAGTGGTTTTCGGAGTCGGAGATTATGAATTTTTTTGTCAAAGTTCATAAATTCAATATGTCGGCTCCAAAATGGCGGTCGAATTTTGTGATCATGGTCCGATTCGATATAAAATTATTGTGTGGTGGTTTTCGGGGTCGGAGATTAGGAACTTTTCTTAAATTCATAACTTTAATATGGCGGCTCCAAGATGACGGACGAGTTTTGTCATCATGGTCTCAATCGATTGAAAATTGGTATGTGGTGGTTTTTGGGGTCGGAGATCATGACTTTTTTTTAATTCATAAATTCCACACGGCTCCAAGATGGCGGACAGTTTTGTGATCGTGGTCCGATTCGATTCAAAATTGGTATGTGGTGGTTTTCGGGGTTGGAGATTATAATTTGTTTTGTCAAAATCTATAAATTCAATTTGCCGGCTCCAAGATGGCAGGCGGGTTTTGTGATTAAGGTCAGATTCTACTCAAAATTAGTATGTGAGGGTTTTTGGGATTGAAGGCTTTACTTTTTTTGTCAAAATTCATAATATCAAGATGGTGGGCGAGTTTTGTGATTATAATAGTAATAATAGCAATAATGTTTATTGTTGTCATAGGACCTTATTGGACATTGACATGGTCTGTACATAAAATAAATTAATAAAATAAGATAACAGTTCAATATCACGTCAAATAAAGATACATAGGTACAATATGACACAAACACAAAAAACATTAGGTGAAGCTAAAGTACTCTTAACTTTATGTTTGAAATAATTTATACCATTCCGTGATTTGAGGTCGCAAGGTAAGGAATTGATAATTTTTATTTCACTATATATACACTCTCTTTCGAATAAGGCTGTTCTGTTTACAGGAATTCTTAAGTTATTGGATTAACTTAATATCCTAACAGTGGTAATATATTCATCTACATTCCCCATAAAGAAATTTTAGTTATTCTTGAAAGAAATTAGTATCCTATACTTGTATAGAGATAAGTTTTTTGAAAAGTGATTTGCAGGGTTCCAAAAAGTATGATTTCATTATACACATTTTACTAAGCATATGAATCTGCTTACCTCTTAACCCCTGTATAAACACGTACTTGATAATGGCTCGATACTTCAATATTCCTTTTTTCACAATTTCGGTCAATATCCCTTTTTTCTAATTTCATTGCGCAAAACTGAAACTACACTGACACTTCCAATAAGCTCGTTGCTATGGTAACGCATTTTTTTTCATAGTACTACTCTTGGCTAACTAGATATCAATACATTTCCGTATGAGGCGTGGTCTAAAATAATCACGGTGTTCGGGATAATCTCAGGTAACAACGAGTCGTTCAACTTTTTTTCCATTAATTGGTGTCGATGATGGTTAGGGATTTTCCTCTAGAACTAGACAACTTTTATACAGTTCTCAATGTCCCATCTGACATCACATTTTTTCGTATCACGTGTATCTAAGTCTCGTCCAGTCAGAGTAGTTTACAACAGCGAAGTGGTCGAGGTGTTAGAGCGTTTGGCTTCCACCCAGACGGTCCGGGTTCGATCCCTGGTCGTGTGTCACTGAGCTGAAGTGGTTCGGATTCCACTTTTATTGAAACTGTAGGTCCCGGATCTCCCTTGCTCGCACAAGCTCTGCTTTTGAGGGGTTTTCTCCGAAAACCTGGGAGTTTCGTAAAAACAATTTTACAAAAAAAAAAAACAAATTTCCCTAATCCTAATCGCCTTTAGCATTGCTAACTATTCTCATTGTTATTTTTTACTTGCAGATTTCGTTTTGTAACTACGTCTCTGTTGGCTGTGCTGCTAACACTGGAACGGCTCAATAGGCATCCTCTTGACGACACCTCTTTTGATTTTATTATTTTCACTAAGTAATTCATTGTAGATACCAAGAACAATTGGTTCAGTCTCGACAGGTAACGAATGTCGCCGATTCTTAAAAAATACGGGATTCTCTCTTTAATGTCGATTCGCTTTGTTACTCGATTGGACTCCAAAAAAGTCTGTTTCATTATCATCATTGTTTGAAAGCAAATCATCAAATGGTCTTTAAATAATACTCCTATCACCTTTATCAACCGTACGCCAAAAATTTATAGTGGACAAAAACTGAAGAAGAGTTTCCATTACCAAGTGTAAAAACTATCCAAACTCGAAATTAACTATCAAAATTATTATGGAACATGGAACGTTGCAAAAACAAATGATATGTTCAGCTCAAGATGGTTCAGATTTATTTAAGATTTTAGATACGAACAATTTTACTACTCGCCAATTAGAATTTTAGGTAGATATATTTATGTAACAATGTATAAATGATACCGAAATTTATAAAATAAGACATTGACTCATATCATAAATAACAGTATTTGACTACCTACTCATAAATTATTTCTGAAAGTATTATAAATGTTGTTGATGAAATGTGAGTTTTAGTTTTGTGAACAAGGCAGAGTGAATGACACTGACTAGTCTGATAAGTTTTTATATGTATTTGAGTAAACTTCAGGGATGAATAAATATTTATCTATTTATCATTTTAATCATTTACCGCATTTCACATTCACACATTGCAGAATAAAATCAAGCATATACAAATCACACTTTCTTCTTGCACAGAGAGTTGTTTTGATTTATTTCATTAGACTTGAATTGAATTTCTCTTTGAGGAGTGCGATTTAACTCAACTAGTGTTACAACAGATATATTGAGATTAGTCTTTGAATATATTTCAAATCTCAGATTATGTGATTCTTCCATGTTTTTTTTTTTTTTTAAGGCTCAATACTTTGTATAGAATTTACTTTCTCATCAGTTCATTTCAATTTGATAATTATTATCAACTACGCCCAACATTCAGAATCTATAAAAAATGTTAAAAATTTGTTATTTTCGTCAACTTTGAAACTCTCAGAAGTCTTCGAGATACTTGTGCGAACTAGGGAATATATTAATAACAAATATATATCAATCACTCGCACGTTTTTCAATTTACTCCCACCGATTGGTTTCGAATTCAATCCAACAAAATGGGATATTTTAGTGTAATTCAGATTTGGCGACTCCAATTTCAGGATAGCCACCCTAATTTCCCTCCAATGACGAAAACAATATGCCCGACAAAATCGATGACATTTCATAACCCCCCTATCAAGGAACCCTGGCACGTGAATACAAAAGTTACAATATTCATTACTGAAAAATATTCAATATTCATGTGGTCAGCTGAATTCTCCAATGTCGACTATCATCAAGGAGACTAAACGTTATTTAACAAGGAGAGTTTAATCCCATAAGACAATGGGGACACTATAGAAAGAGATTAAAGAACATTTGTGACGAAATGTGACGTAGTTGGACATGTCATGGCCGCCGTTCTCTATAGACAGTGACGGACTAACTCTTGGTTTATGAAAGTTACATGTGACAGTTTTGTTTCTTGGTTCGAGTTCTAATCTGTACTCATGTCCAAGTACGTCACTATGACGCGTCGATGCTACAAATTCTGATTGGCTAGAGCTTATTAAACCCTCCTGTTAGTTTAGTCTCTTTGTTCTTCTACTACTTTTTTTGGCATAGGTGAGACACTAACAGGTAACAGAAATTTTGTGATTCGAATTTTGTTTCGTCTTTGCTAGGTGATACAGTAAGTAAACTAAATTTAAAACTTGAAAGTGGTATTTTCTTTAGGACCAGTGAGTTTCTTGCAATCTTGTTTGAGTAATTACTATTTTGAAGGTGTATCACTAAATCAAAGCCTAAAGCTAAAAGTAAAGAATATATGACCTCCACCTCGTCATCTGTTAGTCCGTAACGGAAGTCAAATTTGCTGGAAACACATTTCCGAGCAATAATGGTGGATTTATGCGGCAATCATAAGTCATAAGTCTTAAGTCATAAGGAAGAATATTCGTCAATGATTGGTTGGTCCGTATATTCCAACCAATCATTAACGAATATTCTTCCTTATGACTTAAGACTTATGACTTATGATTGCTGCATAAATCCACCATAAAAGATATAGATATGCGTTTTCTGCAAATCGGGCTTTATCCATTTACATCGTACCCTGGATCATGCTAAGAGGAGACATTGTCGAGTATTTCCGGTTTCACTCGTGATAACTCTATATAGCATTGAAAAGCACGCGTAACGGAAGCTGTATGACATTTTCTCTAAAATTTCATTTACGTAGTGCTACTCCAAACTACGAAGGCTCTGGAGGGCCAGTGCGAAAAAAAAAACAAGTCGAAATTTCGACTTAACTAACTCGAATATTCGACTTTCTTAGTCGAAAGTACTAAGTCGAAATTTCGGGTAAGTAATTCCAAATTCCGACTTAGTTTTTTGAGTTGATGGAGTTGAAATTTCGCGTTAGTCAATTTGAAATTTTGTAAGTTGAAATTTCGGGTTAGTGAGACAATATTTCGAGTTAAAAGTCGAAATTTCAACTTATTTTTTTTTCGCACTTGCCCTCCAGAGCCATATCGTACCAAAGAGACAAAACGTTATATGTATTTTTATTTTGATAGAGGGATTTAGCCATTGAAGAAAAACTGTGAAAGTACACGTAAGATGAGTTAGAAAAGTTATTCAATAAATAAATGTATCAAAAGGCAAGCTGAGAATGCAATACAGTACTGAAATTGTATTCTGAGTTGAATATTTGATACTTGCTAAATACTATTTTGATTTAAAATTTGCAGTAAGTGGTCAAATTTTTCTCAAATTTAGAAAAATATAAGAGCCCCCTTCATTCAACATGTATTATTTCACTTACATTATTCTTGTATGAAGTTGTCAAGAAACCTGTATAAATATGTGATTCCTCGTAAAAATGAAGAAATGTCAAAAAACTATGACATTTGATATCGTATAAAAGATAGGAAACAGTTTTGAATTCGTTGTTTTTTGAAACAGTTTCATATTTTGTCACAGAAATATCAGGTAGAAGCAATATTCTGCATTTTCAGCAAAAGTAGTTTTTTTCTGGTTAATCACTCACAGAACAAAAATATTAAAATACAACAAAAATGTATTTTTTTTAATTAAAAATTCATTACTTTAAATATGGGCACTAACTAGAAATTAACACTTTTTTATTGGTGCCCCTTTTTACCTATTTATAGCACGCCTCAGCGCGTTTTTTGAAGTCACCATGGTAACATCAACAACTCGGAAAAACGTGAAGTCTGAATGACAACTTTTGATTATTGATCTGACATCAGCAATAACTTGTAACGTCAAATAAACAAATCGTTCATTTATATCTATTACCTTTTGCTTTTTCATCCATTTGATGAACTTGTTATTTTCTTTTTTATGCGACTCAATAGATTTTTGCCATATTAACCGCGATTCTGATTGACCATTCAAAGACTCGATATAAGAATTGATTTTTAGGCGCTACAGTGGCAACAATTAATCCTCGATGACAAATTGTAAATTTAACTCTGACAACGATAGGTATACTGATGTTTCATCACGAATTCAACCATTTCACATTATTAGTACATACCAACATTTCTGTAGAAATAATACCAGTATTTATAATTTCAAATTGCACCGATAAAAAAAAATTGCGTAAAGTATTCGTTTATAACTGGTATTTCAAACACTTGCTCTATTTCGAGCACTCCAGCTGCGCCGTCGTGCTCGTAAAATCGCGCGTGTTTGGAAAACCTTTCTATCCACTTATACTTTAATAAAAATTTGTCTTACCTAACTTGTATAAAACAACTTTCTGCTTGCTAGTAGGTGAAACGGAAAAATAATGTTTCGATACATTCATCAGATAGTTTGAATAATTTGAGTTTATTTTGATCATAATAATTGGGGAAAGAATAACATGAATCCAATAATACATACATACACATATTGTGTCTCTTGATTTTGGCATCAACAAAATCGTTTATTTAACCATTATTATTATTATTGAGTTATTTGTATTTTGCTATCTCTTTCATTTTCATTAAACACAATAAATCTCCACCACTATTACTCATTGTTCTAAATTACAAACATAAAATGAGAAAAACTAATGAATCTGAAATGAAATTACGATAACCTACAAACAAAATAAACAAAAGACGGATAGGAGATAGGGTTCAGTCTCGCCTGCAATTGGTTTTGTGTTGTGAACTGGACCTCAAAGAAGCCAATGTTCTTGAAATATCAGTTATTATTATAATGTAAAATTATGGAAAATTAAGAACAATTGATGTTTTTTCCCCCATGCATTGTAACAAGACACCTTCATTCTAAACATGCTACATTCGAGCATTTTGTAATTATGTTCAATAAAGTACTTTTATTATTATTATTATTATTACGAACAATTGATGAGTAAATCTAATTATTCAATGATAGTTTAAGCCTCCTCAATTTCTTGATCTCTTCTTAGGTCTTCAATTAGTATGAAACTTTCACCACAAAGTGTAAGCAAGCGCATGGACTATAGGATTATGAAAAAGTACGTTCTGAAACATTACGTTCGGAAGTATTACGTTGTGATGAAATACGTTATGATGCGTTACGAATTCTACCGAATACGATTATGATCGTTTGATGTTATGATGCATTGCTGTTGTGATAGTTTGACATTATGATGCTTTGTTTTAATGATACGATTTTATGAAATTTTATGGTTATGATGGAGTACGTTATGAAAAAGTACGTTATGAAGGTGTAAATTGTGATAGAATACGTTCTGAAACTTTACAATATGACGCTGTACTTCCAGTGACTGTAAAACAGTCGAAAACAATCCTATATGAACTCACTATACCTTTGTATAGATTGTATGGCATATGTCCGACAGAAAACAACTACTTCTCTGGCTAATACCTCGACAGATATTGAATTTTATCTGTCAGACATATGTGCAAAAATCCTTACTTTGAAGGAACAACTTTGCAAGAGCTCTCAGAGACAGACGGCAGGACACCGCCTGATCCAAACAAGGAACCAACTGCAGACCGGTTTCGGGATGAAGTCCCTCATCAGTGCAGTCCAGGTTATCACGGTTGTATACACGCGGGGGCCAGGTGCCCGTCATCGTTCGCCGGGATGAACACTACAATCGCTTACAGGATCCACCACGGCAACAGATTAGAGAGCGCTCCAGAAGGACATTTCGGATGCGAAATGGTATATGCTGAATACATGTTTCAAGGAGCAATAAATGTTCCAGTGACTGTAAAACAGTCGAAAACAATCCTTTAGGAACTCACTATACCTTTGTATAGATTGTATGGCATATGTCCTGGACTGCTCTGATGAGGGACTTCATCCCGAAACCGGTCTGCAGTTGGTTCCTTGTTTGGATCAGGCGGTGTCCTGCTGTCTGTCTCTGAGAGCTCTTGCAAAGTTGTTCCTTCAAAGTAAGGATCTTTGCACATATGTCTGACAGATATAATTCAATATCTATCGAGGTATTAGCCAGAGAAGTAGTTGTTTTCTGTCGGACATATGCCATACAATCTATACAAAGGTATAGTGAGTTCCTAAAGAATTGTTTTCGACTGTTTTACAGTCACTGGAACATTTATTGCTCCTTGAAACAAGTATTCAGCATATACCATTTCGCATCCGAAATGTCCTTCTGGAGCGCTCTCTAATCTGTTGCCGTGGTGGATCCTGTAAGCGATTGCAGTGTTCATCCCGGCGAACGATGACGGGCACCTGGCCCCCGCGTGTATACAACCGTGATAACCTGGACTGCACTGATGAGGGACTTCATCCCGAAACCGGCCTGCAGTTGTTTCCTTGTTTGGATCAGGCGGTGTCCTGCTGTCTGTCTATGAGAGCTCTTGCAAAGTTGTTCCTTCAAAGTAAGGATCTTTGCACATATGTCTGACAGATATAATTCAATATCTGTCGAGGTATTAGCCAGAGAAGTAGTTGTTTTCTGTCGGACATATGCCATGCAATCTATACAAAGGTATAGTGAGTTCCTAAAGGATTGTTTTCGACTGTTTTACAGTCACTGGAACATTTATTGCTCCTTGAAACAAGTATTCAGCATATACCATTTCGCATCCGAAATGTCCTTCTGGTGCGCTCTCTAATCTGTTGCCGTGGTGGACCCTGTAACCGATTGCAGTGTTCATCCCGGCGAACGATGACCGGCACCGGGCCCCCGCGTGTATCCAACCGTGATAACCTGGACTCCACTGATGAGGGACTACATCCCGAAACCGGTCTGCAGTTGGTTCCTTGTTTGGATCCTTGTATGCCATACAATCTATACAAAGGTATAGTGAGTTCCTAAAGGATTGTTTTCGACTGTTTTACAGTCACTGGAACATTTATTGCTCCTTGAAACAAGTATTCAGCATATATATATATATATATATATATATATATATATAAATATATATGAAATAAATTAAAATCAAATAGATTGTTTTTTCTGTGCTTCAAATGTAAATTCATAGTTAAATATAAATATATAAGCCACTTTCCGTGGGACTGTAGAGTGAGATATACGATAAGTTCCTATGTAGTCGTATGAAATAGCCATTTGTTCAACTAGGGGGGAAAGTGTCACTTTTCCTCCCGCATTCGAGGTTTAATGCCAGAGAGTCCGAATGGCCCGAGGGCAGTAAACGCAGTGAGGACAAGACACTTTACTTCAGTGTAAAATATATGATATTTTTCTAACATGTCCAGCACAAAACCACCAATTGATAACAATTAATATAGTGTTTCAAGTATATTGAGCGAACTTTTCTCAATATGAGGGAGGGGACATTTTAACATTAAAGAAACATGGTGGTTGGCGCTCGACAAGCGTGGCGGGAGGATATGTAGATCACTCCATTGTCTCACTACTACTACCACTACTACTGAGTCGTTATCAAATATTTCAGAAATTGCAACAACAAGAACAGAAGCGTGGACAATTTATCCCTCTACCATTTCTTTTAACTGCAGTACGAATAACATACCCACCGAATTCTCATTTTCAATAATTAACGTCAGCAATGTTACCAACTGTACATTTAATTTTTTTAATATGTCCAAAATTGTTAATTTTTGTTAATGTACTTGTTGGAAAATAAAATTTAATGAAAATATAAACTAAAAAAAGATCTGTATTTATGTGAAACTTTATTCAACTTTTAGGAAGGAAATGTAACATTTTCTCCACCCTAAAGCTAGGGAGGAACACTCAATTTTCAAAGGAGACATTAGAAAAATTATATTTACGTTGTAGGCAAATGAGATATGGGCTCATTTGCTGATTCCAGATGAATACTCTGCCATTCAGCTAAAACAATGAGCTAGCATAATTTTGCGTTCTGAAGAGAATAATAGAGCATATCTGGTTGGAAAAGTGTATCGCATAAATATAAAAGGGGCGAATATGGAGGAAAAAAAACGAAAAAGAGGAAGTTTACCTGTTTATAGCACTTTACTGAAAGTACCTAGATAACTGACACTGAGTAATTAATTCAAAATACGTGTATTACTTACCAAAACAGTGAATTTTCCCGTCAGCAACTCCGTTTTGAGGGGTTCGCTCAATGGGTCGAAATTGTTTAGGCCTTCTCGTTGTCTGGTTAGCTCGTGCTGTTCGAAAAGAGCTACAGCTCGGACTACATCGAACTTTCGTGCGTACAAAAAACGCACGGCCGTAGACCAAGGGATCGGTCCTATTTTCCGACGATATTTTGCGTTCACCTTCTCCAAAAAGTTCTTCGTTGCCTGGAAACACAAGAAACACGTTTCACCAGAAGTTCGGAAAATTTTTGAATTCATTGAGCGAATTTTAGTGCAAAATTCGCACCATGATTTTTTACAGGATTCACTCATTTGGCTGCTTCACGAAGAATGAAGTTATCTTTCTAACTGTCGCGTTATCAGCTGCGAAAAATACCACTTCCACGGGAATTGAAATAATACCAATGTACAAATGGGAGATTTGTGTGGTTAGATATCATGTGAAAAACGCTAAAGAGAGTTTCAGCTTTAGAACAATTCATAGCGTGGTGATTCATTTGAATTGAATGATTCATTTGAATCGTAACCATCCCGAACACTTCCGAAACTTTTTATTGATAAAAATATCAATAGGAAAGACTGTTGTACCTTGATCATAATTCATAGTTGGATCATCATTCAGTTTTTTGACAAGTGCTGCAATGTACGAGACAGCAACTCTACTAAGACAAAGTTCACATAGAGTGCAGCAAGTAGGAAGTACCTATTTTGTATAATATACAGTGTCACCGTTAAATTTAAATTATGACCAGTTTAAGCTTTGACAATAATGAAAAATGACGTTTTTTACAATTTTTTTCTATCGATCGGCTTCACCTATCAAACTTGACATTTATTCTAAAAAGTTACTAAAAAAATGTTAGTTTATTTCTCAATATTTCGATATACCTATATGAAAAAGTGGTTTATTTTGTTGTTTTCTACCCACCAAATTTGAACAACTTTTCGTATAATTTAAAGTTGGTGAGATCTGAAAAGACTAGTTTAGTTATAATACACTCATCTGCTGAAATGATTATTTTCTGTATAATTGTAAATTTCCAAAAATACAAATATGCTAAAAATTGTATCATAGGCTTGATGCAAAGTGGTTCTAGTTTTGAATTCTTGAATCTATTTCCAAATCAATAGACCTACAGATTTTGCTGTTTCACTTTTGTATTGTGATAAAAATTAATAAAACAAATGTTGCTACTGAATATTGAAACTAGAGTCACTTTGCATCAAATATGACATACTTTTTTAACATCAAATTTTTTTGAAAAAATGCAATTAGAAATATCGTTAAACAGAAAAAATTCACCCAACAGATGAGTGTATTCTCAATAGACCGTCAGATAGTGACAGATTTAGGTGCCCCATTTTCACATACAAGCCTCGAATAGGGTTGAGAAGTACATCGATGTTGAGTAAAATGGAGGGAAATTTACGAGTGGCTCCTGAGGATAACATATGGAAAATTCGATTTTCCATGGAAAATTCGATTTTCCATATTTTAACGCGAGCCGTGTTCACCTAATCATTAATTAATAGAACCTGGCTTCAGAAGATCAAAGGCTTGAGTGTTGAAGGTGGCTAAAGGGTTAAAATGAGGCTGTAATCGAGATTTTAACAGGTTTTCCCGCGCAAGCCCATCGAAACTTTGAAAATCTACATCGTCACTACACCGAAAAACATAATGGCTTGAGTGGCGTGAATGGAAAAGTAGATTTTGTCGTCGGAAAATTTAATGGAAATTCTTTTTGATTTTTCCATGTTTTCCCCACTCGTAAATTTCCCTTAATTTTACTCAACATCGACTTACTTTTCAACCCTATTCGAGGCTTGTATGTGAAATTGGGGCACCTAAATCTGTCACTATCTGACGGTCTACAACTGGTCTTTTCAGATTTTACCAAATTTGAATTAGCCGAAAAATTTTAAGGTTTAGAAAACGAGACAAAAATCAAAGTACATACTAGTTCAAATTTGGGTGGTGGGTAGAAAACCGAAAAATCAATATCATTTTCATATATTTTTCGAAATATTGAGAAATTACATTCAGTATTTTTTTAGAAAACATGTCAAATTCGATAGATAGTAAAATATCAACATTTTCCATTATTTTCAAAGCACAAACTGAACTCTGAATTTACAATAACAGCAAAATAAAAAAACCAATTCAATACCGTACAATAAAAATTTTTGAGTGCAAAAAACAAACAATTTTTAGTTTTACTGTTTATTTTTTAGCATGATGAGTATTAATTGTGTATTGTGTTTAAAAACAAATTCCACCTGAATCATTGCTTTTTGGTGGGTAATTAGACATGGTGGCGCATTCGTCTAGGAGATCAAATAACTAAAATTATTGAAAAACTGATTCATTCGAGAATGACCCAATTTTGAGCTCCAACAACCAACAACCAGCAATACGGTTTTCAGAGAAACAAAAACACAGGAGATGCAATCCTATCTCTATTATATAAAGTATATTCGGAAATTAAAATAGCAGCTGCTGTATTTTGTGATTTTACCAAATCTTTTGACTATGTGAATCATAAAACAATTTTGCTTAAACTACAAAAATATGGATTTAGAGGAATCACCTTCATTTGGTTCAATTCTTATTTAACTGAACGAAATCGGATGAGAAATTCGTCATATTCGGAAGTGAAGAGTTTTAATTGTGGAGTTCCTCAGGGTACTATACTTGGACCAATTTTACTTTTACTGTATATCGAGGGGGAAGTAACTCTTTCATTAGGTGTACATCATAACATTTTCATTACTTCATTAATCATTTCATATTCAACTTAAAATCGAAATGTATGTTTCTGGGGATCCGTGATATGATTTTTTTCGGTTCCAAGTTGGCAAATTTATGCCGTCTGACAATCGGTAAGTGATCGCCTCGGTGATCGCTGAGCAGACGCGGATTTTAATCAGTGATTTTCCGATGAATAGTATAACATCATTAATGGTAATTATTTTTCATTAGAGTTAATTACTGCATTATTTTCATTAGGTGTACAAAAAATTGCTAGTTACTTCCCCCTCGCTGTATATTAATGACCTATTGAATATCTGGATATTCAGGTTCAGGTGGAATTCTATTTAAAAAGCTCTCTTCTGGTTGTTATGCATTGAAAATTGCATCGGCGGTATAGAATAGCATTTTGGGAAGTTTGTTGTGGTTATCGACTTCAAAATGTTCTAATATTTATGCAAAGCAAAGTATAGGAATTCATATCAACCTCTGTTTTTAAAACATAAAATTTTAACGGTTGTTGCAATTTTCATACTTAAAACTGTACTGTTTAATATGAGAGCTTGAAACAAAATTCACTATTGGTATTTCTTCTGATCATATTACAATACAAAATAATGAATTGAAATTGCCAAAATTGGTAAAAGTACTCTTATCAAAAATTCAATAATTTATATGGGATTTAACATGTTTAACTACCTTCCTTCAAACATTAGAAGTATCAAATCACTTTTTCGGTTGAGAAAGGATGTAAAGTGTTTGTTGTCTGAAAGATTATATTACAGTTTACAAGAGTTCTATAATGATGGGTTTTGAAACTCATAATTAAGCACAAATTGAACATGGTTGAATTCAAATATAAGTATTTTATTGCTTCCTTCTTAATCAATTTTTGAGTTAGTACTTTTGAGCTATGATTTCGTGTGCATGCTCATCACTGATGAACGAACGTTTTCACTAAGTGCTGCGGCTGGATTAGCAGAATGTGGCAGAAATGAAGGGGTCAATAGTGTAATAATGAGCGTCAGTGTTTGTATTTTTATTCTTGTATAGTTGCATGCGCTCATTCTCGCCTCAGTAACTAACTGTAGGTTTTTTCGGGTTTTTCCTGCAGTTGGAATAGCAAATGCGCCACCTTTTTTGTCGCCCCGGAGCGCATATGGTGGTGGTACTGGAATTATGTTTAGATGGTAGATGCGCTACCCTTGTCCTGACAAGGATGGCTACCTCGCCTCCTCTCGCTGCATTAGGGCGATTTGCCCTAATGGTAGAAAATCCCCTCAGGTTCTGTCTATGATCCTGTCGGAGTTTGGTTTCTGATAAAAACATAAGGTCAATCTTATGATAGAGTCAATAAAAAGTGGTAGGTTATTATTAACCCCATAAGCATTCAGCCTGCATGCCTTTACTGGCATTTAAGGATCGCAAAGCTCTGAATTTTCCAGGATATTTGGGGCAGCAGTGACCTCTAGGGGTGATCATGCCTTCCTAAGGGCATCGATAAAGTCGTCCAGAACTCTGCATAGCCCATTGATATTGATAGGCCCGCTGACTTCTTGGATTCTTTCCGTCACCGTACCTAGTTTCGCGAGTCCAGTGCTTTGACTAGGAGGATACGTGGTCGTTTCTTGTGGTGGCTATGACTAGGGGAGCCGAAGGAGATGGAAGGGTCTGAGATTCACCTGGATTCTTCTTGTTGGTCGGCTTCATGCTTCATGCTTTGTCCTTGGCTTCAGTTTTATTGACTGTTCTTCGGATTTGTCATGGGTGGGGGAGCTGGTACATACTTTTTGGGATTTGGTTTTTTTGTGAGGGTTTCAACAAACTCCACCCTGTATTTGTATACAGCGCCATCCACGCTATTTTGCGGGGTGTTGTCATTAGTAATATCCCGAGAAAATGCTGAATTTTCAAAAAATACTTTCACCTTCCTGTCACAAAAACTGTGATGCTTTGAAACACAACGAGAGATTGCTCGAGTGGTGTTTTGTACAGCAACACAGTTTGAGCGAATGGCAAGGTGAAAGTATTTCGAAAGTTCTGTATTTTGAAGGAATATTCGATCAGACAATTTCACGAATACAGATAACAACAAGAATTATATTATTACGGGTGCAGGAACGATTCATCTTGTATGTGTCATTGATGTCAGTTGAAGAGTTGAACCGTCAAACTGACGTTTCTAAATTTACAGTGATTGTTGTAACAATGGAAACGTATAAATAAAGAGGCGAAACACCGATTTGAAAATACCACGGGCTGGAGACAGTGTTTACGAAAAGTCCTTTTCTCATTGGTTTAAAAAATGATGGCATTTGATTGGTTTATATAATATGAGGGATATTGTTCTTCAGAGTTTGCGCATTTTGCGGGGGAATTATTAGACTTATTGTATATGGAAAATGATCCCCATACTGCTGGGACCTAAAACTCTCGAACACCAGTTAATTGTGTACCAGAGACTTATTAATCTCTTATTCTTGATTGGGGAAATATATGCATTTGTGTTGAACTCTGTTTCTTTATTTTTACAAAAATTTCAAAAAGTTCAGTCTAGTTGTTTGGCATAACATTTGATTCCGCAAAATCCTTAATCGTGTTCACAAGCGACCGTAACTATAATTTTCTCGAAATGGATTATCTAAAAATAGCGACAACATTCGATAGCAGATTTTAATGATTGAAACAGGCGACGTTAGCAAAAGAAGCGTCGAGAATTACCGGAAGCTTCTATTTACAGGTTCGTTAGGCCTTGTAAAAATAAGCATCACCTTCAAATTGGAATTACTACAGCGGAGCGTATACAAGACGAGGGACGAATTACGAGGAGGATTCAAAAAGAAAAATTCGCTTCCGAATAGTTCCTGACTTTGCGTAAGTATATCCAACCAGGCCCGGTTGGTTAAATATATATAAATCTTTAATACTACACACTACGAGTTGTATCTTTGACCAAGCAAATGAAGTGCTACGTTTGCCAAAGTGATTCGAGTTCACAACAAAGATCTTTAGCTTCGATATCTTCAATTTTCATTGTGTGTTTTAATGATTTTTTATGCTGTATGTAGAGCTCCTCACAGATATCGTATATAGAACCTTCAATAACAGACATGCACAGACAAAAATTGCACAGCATCAGAGAAATCATAGCAATACTACTAAATTGTTTGAGGGCTTCAGACACAGTTCGGGTTTTTTGGACTTTACCTTTGGAGTCAAAGAAATTATTAAAATTTGGAAATTTGAAAGCAACTGTGATTTGTAGGAGTTTTTAAAATCAACAATTATTGAATGAAGTAGTGTCAAAGTTGACGTCTAATTTCAAATTTAAATGGAATAACATTCACAGGGTTTTGGGAAATGACAGAAGCTTTGAATGTATTGTTTTTTTCTATAAATGAGATAAAAATATTTTTCTAAGACAGTGCGTAACCAAGCTTTTACGCACTGCTGACAGTGCGTAAAGTAATACTTTTTTCGCACACGTGCGTAAAATCATCAACTGTGCGTAATAGTATATTACGTAACAAGAGTTGTAAGTAACCCATTATACGCACGAAATGAAAAAGTTTATGCATGAAGCCGCGTAGCGGCAAGTGCATAAATTTCATGAATGCGTAATGGGCTTACAACTCGTGTAACGTACTATACTTTTTCTACGCCCATTCATTTTAACGTTATGCTTGTGTCGCCAATCCATACATTTTTGATAGGTAATTTCGTACCTTTCTTTGGATTTTAGCGGTTACAAATTATGTGTGGCAGCTTGAACTTTTTCTAAAATCTTCGGTGGAGTGCTCATAATTTCATCACTTTCACTACTATCAGACATATTCGTAGATAAAGTTGAGAAAATGTTCGGATACAATTATATTCTGTTCAAGAAATTGACAATATAAATGACATGACATTTATTTTCTTAGCATGCTACTTAAGAAAACGTGTCCTATTTTTAAAGAAATTGCATAACGTGCTGTCTACATTTAGGGGCATCACTCTTTCAATCCTAAATAAATCTCGCTAATGCTAAAAGTTATGTTTTTTAATTGACTAAATTTGTGTAAATAGACCAAATAAAGTCTTACGTAAATGAAAATTTTATTGTAATTTAATTAAACCAAGAAGTTTAAGTTTTCTTCTCAAAACGCACGTGTATGTTATGAGATCTCATTACGTGCATGTTATTGTTATATGTCATTTACAAGGAATGTTGACAGTGCGATTTTTGACGTTTTCACACATGGGCGTAGAAAAAGTAATTTTTTACACATTGTTCCTACATTTTTATGCATTTTTGAAAAATACAGTATTTTGTCAAATATAATTCGGAAGTCTTTATTTGATGATACGACGACAGTTCATATTATTAAACATTCAAATTAATGATATATTTGGCAAAATAATAACTGTCCAAGAAAAAACTTTATATGAAACACTTTCGTAAAGGGATTTTTTATACTCACGTGTTTGTTGAACTCGGCTGCGCCTCATTCAACAAACTTCACGCTCATACGAAAAAGTCCTACTTTGCGAAATTGTATCTTAAATAGCTATGATGATACAAGTTCGTTAGGTAAGACTTTTTTGAGTTCTTTACGAAAATGTATAACACAAAATGTGAATTTTGATGCCTATTTTATGAGAAAACTAACCATAAAATTGACAGATGCACTTTTTTCCAACAGTTGGATATGGATGGGAATGGGCGACAAAAATATAAAGTGTGTTCAGGTTCTCGTTATCAGGCTAGAAAGTGTGTGTAAATTAAACAACTGGAGCAAATTTCATAATGATACTTCAAAAATGGGATACTGGACGCCTGTGGTGTCATTAATGAGAACAAATCGTATATTTACCACACAAGTATTTGCACTCCTACACTGTGTAGTATTCCTACTGATGAAGGTAACTTGGTTATCGAAATACGCATCTAGGAGTGAAAATACTTGTGTGGTAAAGGGGAAAATAACTTTTGTTTTTAATGAATAAGTTCGTATAGATTTTACAAATGTAACTAGAGCAGATATCTCGGAAGTTCAAGAGGTACACCAACATACAATTAATAGAAGAAGGTTTTACTAAGAGTGGCTCCTGTGGTGATAAAGAGTCATTTATTTAAAGGTGATATTCACACATTTGCGCTGTTCTTCTGTCACTTTAGTCGACATGAAACTGGTAGGTGTTACAGGACCAAAAGACCCGTTGACACTACGCTGGCAAACTCTGTGACCAAACCAAGAGGGTATATTTTCGAATTCAAGGGGGGAATTAAACCAAAAATCACTGGATAAAGAACGCTCGGATAGTAAGTAATCTGAATCATTGTTTATATAGAAGATAGTTAGTCAACCTTATGGGATTATAATTGGATCAAAATGGATGCGACATGTAGATGGCGATAGTGAGCTCGCATCCAAGTCATGTCGTAACTTCAGTGATCTGGCCTCAAAGTCATGTCGTAACTTGATTAAAACAATGGAAAAGCATTAAAATCAGGGTTTTTTTGAAGAAACCTGCATTAAAATGACGTCAAATATTCATGTTTGTAACTAATCACGCTAGATGACACTCGCGTTTGTGTCCAATACCTTTTCCACAGGCATTGACTAACTAACTATGTTCTATTTAAACAATGTCTGAATCTACCTTCTCAGACTATAAATTCAAAAAGTTTGGCAAAAAATAGAAATACTCAGCTTCGGTGAATGTTGCATTGATGTCGAATGTTGCTCATTAGTCAAGACAATATCGATTTGATCACTGCACATGAAATCAGGAAATAAGGAAACGTAGTCCTGTTTTATCTCCTACTAAGTCAAATTGGATAATTTTTAGTAAGACTGTCTGTTTCCGAGGACGATTTTATATTCCATATACCATGTTGATGATCTTCATGATTTGGTGAAGCAATCTTTTTTCCAGTGAAGATGTGGTAAGGCATTTATTCTCCACACAAGCCATGGTTGATAATCGACATGAATAGGTAAAGTTTTCATTCAAGCTGGATAACCAGTGAAGATCTACGACGAAAAAATTAAGAGATGAAGGCTGTAAGACCTAAGGAAGAAACTGCGAGAAGGATGGAGAATGGCAGATGGGAGATAGGACTTCTTTGGAAAGATGAGGTAATATTTTTCGAATCAAAAGCAAAAAGGCCGGTAAGATCGGTAAGATCATGAAATCCGTAAAGAGAAAAATGTCGAAAGATGATGAACTCATACAAAGTTATTTGAAAATTAGATGGTTCTTCCTCAAACGGTTATGAAGAGAATATCCGCAATGATAATAAAGATTACCAATCTAAAGAAAAGAGGAAAAGGCAGATTTTCTTGATGCCGTTGCAGGGGTGAATGAAGAACAGAAAAACAGTAAAGAAATAGCATAATCTGGGTAGAAACAACTCACTCTTCAAATATAGCCTTGCTGTGGCCGTTCGCGCGGACCAATTAAAACTTTTAACACCAAAAAGATTAGATAAGTACTACCTTGGAAATCCACAATGGCAGAGAAGAGATCAAATGGACTCTTGAGACAATTGGGACTCTTCAAGTTTCAAGATTCAGATTGGAAAATATTTTCAACTAGACTGAAATAATGTTTCATAGCAATATGGAAGATGAAAATTAGAAGTCAATTTTATTATTAATAGTACAGCTCCCAGAGTAAAAAAATTACTAAAACTTCAAATTAAATTGAAAGTTCCTGAAATTTGGTATGGGATTAGTTTAATAACAGACTTTGTGAAAAACTAAAGAAAATCCGGTTCAAAGAATTTTCTGATGCTTTTCCGGCCGTAACTCGAAAAAAACTTGAAACTTGAAAAAATATCAAGATACCAAAAATGAAGCTAGGAAAATTGGAAACAAAAAAACTTCCATGCAATTTTTTCGAAAAACCTCAGGTTTGATCGAAATATTAAAGAGAAGGAAAAAAAAATTACCCAGTCCGACTTTTGATCGAAAAAGATGAAAAATTATTTCGAAAATGTATTATTTTCCTCGCATTTTTATGTTTTCGAAGGAAAATACACAAGAGAGACCATTTTGGTTTGCATTGAGAAACTCAATAGATTTATTTTAAATTATTTTTCATCGCTAGTTGTCTCGGGATGTATATTATCAATATCGTCTAGCTCTTCTTCAATATCTTCATCCAAATTATCTTCAGCGTCTCAAATAGTAGGCATATTACTGAAACCATCATTACCTTATTCACAATATTATTACCTTATTCACAATAATTTTGGTGATATGAATTTGAGATCATACAGAAATCCACTTTTAAAGTTCTTTTATTATAGATCTGCTCACAATACTGCCAAAACTAAAATATATACATTATATACATATACATTATATCTTGGTTGAGAAGAACCTAAAAACCCACTTTGGAACTGACTTTTCACGCGTGTTGGGAACAGACAACTGCAACCGGGAAGGGCATGCGCAGAACGCGTCAGTCCGACCTATTCAAGAACGTGGTTCCAGTCCGCCCCAATACTCCCTGAACGACACAAAAGAAACCCCTGGCCTTTGAAAACCAGTGCACGAAAAGATATATCACTATATGGGATTTGAAGAGTGAGACTTTCATTTTCAGCTTTCATTTTCCACCGAGAACGTATTCAGAATAGTTGAATACAAAAATATCCAGGAGAAAAAGTAAAAATATAGAATTTCGGCTAAATGTTCAAATAAATTAATTATTTGATTTTTTCCTGCTATTAATTCACAGGGTGAAAATCACAAATGGTACTTGATGGATTTCGGATCATTCTGTAATTTTCGCAAGAATCATTCATTTCTAAAAAACACTTGAAAAGTAGGAAAATTGTAACCTCAAAAAAGAGATCAGTAGGGCAGAGTTTCGTTAGCTGAAATAAAATTACCTAAATATTATGAGCTTCAAAACTGTTAAGGGACTGCATGAGATACTGGGTGAATTTTCTGTAGGTCCTTCAAACAATTGTACTAGAAAACCCAATAGTTGAGGAAATTCATAGAAGTTTCAGGGTAATGGAAAAATGTATTCCATATTTTATACCCAGGATTCTGAAAGTTCAAGTCTTACCCTTCAATCCCCCGTTTGATTTATCAAAATCCGTTCAGCAGAGCCTGAGTAATGCCAGTTTAAACTTTGAAAACATTCTCTCTTATTTAAAAGCGGGAGCGTTTCCGACACGATCGTTGTTATGACGTTCCAAAGTAATTTCAGAGAAAGCCTTTGATTTTTGGTAAAAATAAATAGAACCTTTTTGTTCAAAATTTTCACACCTTTATTTTTGATTCCTTGATATTTTTTAAATTTCCACGTTTTTTCAAGTTACAGCCGGAGAAGCATCGGAAAATTCTTTACACCGGATTTTCTTTAGATTTTCACAAAGTAGAGCCCGGAACTTACTGGAAACCTTTTCCTCTATTGTTAACCTAAGCTCACAGCTTTCATGGACTTCCAATTTTTTAAGCAAAAGAAATCTCTGGTTACTGTACTATAATTCATGACGAGGAAACGTACAAATTACATGAAAATTTTGAGTATTCCCAAGTCTGCAGAAGAAAAGACGTTCGAGGATCTTGTTAATTTATTTGATGAACATTTCACTTCGTTCAAATGCAGTTTTGCCGAAAGACAACGTTTCTACAGCACATCAGAAAATCGGGATGAATAAGTTCGGAACTGGTTACCACTACTACTCATGAGTTTAGCACTCAAATGTGACTTTCAAAGCGAACTTCAGATTTTGTTGAACGACCTATTCGTGATAGGTTTCAAAGAATGTAAAAATCATCGATGAACTTTTTGAAGAAAACCCAGATATTTCATTGGGCAAATCTGTTGAGATTGCCTGTAGTCACGAAGTTGGAATGGTGGAAGAGTGGTGGTCGATATGGTATAGCGTACGCCTCTCATTCATTCCACAATGCCACACTTATCGGATTTAAATTACTTTTTAAAAATAGACTGTTCCACGAATGCATTCAGTAGATTTCATGTGATATATTGACTCTCCATTCTTTTTACTTACCCGAGGCAGTGTTGGAATATTTGAAAATAATTCAACCAGAGAGGCAAAAAAAATTTAATCCCGTTACTGAAAACTTTCTGCATTCATTGACCACGTTTTGTTTACTAATTGAAGTTATAGGTTATGTAATTTCTAACATTGTTGTAACAACAAAGTATAGTAACTTTTAAAATCGGAATAAGTTTTGGATACTACGTTGAAGATGGCATAAGTAGCTTTGGTAATGGTAATGGGTGGGGAACGCAAGCGTCAGCGACTAGGCCCTAGTGGGTCCTTTTCGCAATCCCCGGCATCTTCACTCATCCCATGTCGGATACCTGCTCGAACCTCTTCGACCTTCTTATGAAAGTCGAAATGTCCTTCCATTGCAACGAGTGCAATTCTTCCTCCTTAATAGTGGCAGCTCCGAAGACGTTTTGTCTGAGCCCGCCATAAATACCACATTCGCACAGGAAGTGGAAAGAGTCCTCCTCTTCCCCACATTCCGTGCATAGTGGGTCTGCCCCAACCCTGATGAGAGCCAGGTGCCTCCTAAGGCCGTAGTGGCCGGTTAGAACTCCCACCAACAGTCGGAGTTTTCTTTGCGGCTTAGCTTCAGTATCTTGGCCGTCCTTGCCATGTCGGGCCCCGATATCATCTGCTTTGACTGCCTGCATCCGTCCATACTTCTCCACTCTTTTCCTAATGTATCAACGGCCCACTCATTAAGTGCCGTTGTTACTTGTCTCCTTGTTATGCCGAGTACGGGTTCGGGCCCGTAGTAGGGTTGTCCGGCTCCTTGCTTGGCTAGCTGGTCTGGCTGCTCGTTGTCTTCAATCCCTACATGGCCCGGGACCCACATCAGCGTTATTTCCTTTTCAGTCGCAAGACTCTCCAGGGCATCTCTGCACTCCTGAACCAATACTGATCTGGTTCTGGTTGCATATAGCATATAGGATTCTGGGTCTGATTACCGCCGTGTAGATCCAGTGAAGGATGTGAGGTTTGAGTCCCCACCTCCCTCCCACTGCCCGGCGCAGACTCCATATAGCGACCACCGCCTTCTCGGCTGCTCTATCGACATGTGGCCCCCAAGTTAGCTTCGAGTCCAGAATCACCCCAAGGTATTTTACCTCTCTAGCCAGCTCTAGGGGGTTTAATAATATAGCTAATCCACATTACCGAACCTATTCCACATTCACCGCTTTTACTGTACCATTTTTGTTTTGCGGAAATGCTCTGTTGTCAAGTTGGTCACATCGGATTACTGGAAATCTGATATGGAGATGAATTGAAGTGGACATTATTCTATTCTATCAGGTGGTTTCTACTATGATATTTTGACTTTGCGGAAATGCGCTGTTGCCAAGTTATGGATGCGGGAAATCATTCAGAGAAGCTTTATAGAAATTTTCAATAGAGTTGTTTTGAGGAAATGCGCTGTTGCCAAGGTAGTCACTTACGATTACCAGATACCTCGAAATGTGGATTGTAATGGATAAGTGGACAATATCCTTCGGACTGACCATGGATTCGGCTATGGAGCGAATTTCTAAACGTAAGGGACAGTACCTAACCTAAATAACCTAGCTATCCAAGTTGCTGGTAATTCGATCACTAATTAGTTTGAGTAGGTGAAATCACAGCAGATGGCCCGCATTTTATAAATTACCAGAAGAAAGAGACACGTTTTCGGCAATGGACCGAATTTTTAAAAGTAAAAAAAAAGGACACAACCTTACCTAATATTTTGAGAAACGTTGCACAAGTATCTGTAAGATTTAATTCAATACCCGTCGTGGTCTTAGCCAGGGGAGTAGTTGTTTTCTGTCAGGTACTTGTCTTAATAAGCCTACTTAGTAGGTGTTCGTTATTGAACGATCTCCCAAAGAATTCTGTTTTCTTACCTAATTAACTTAGCAATCCAAGTTGTGGGTAATTCAATCACTAATTATTATGAAAAGGTAAAATCACAGCAGATGCTCGCTGCGCTCGCCATTTATATTCAGCATTCTGTGTTTCCCACGATTTGGAAGCAATCTCAAATAGTACCCCTAGCAAAGATAGCAAATCCGCAAAATTTTAACGATCTTCGCCCCATAAGCATTCTTTGTGGAATCTCAAAAGTCTTTGAAAAAATCATCAACTCACAGATGCGGGTTCATAATGACAATTTCGAAATGATACCTTCTTGTCAGTCAGGTTTCAGGTCGCAACATAGCTGCACGACTGCCTTATTGAAAGTCATCGACGACATCCACACCTCAGTAGATAACAAATTATGTATCCTGGCACTGATAGACTATTCAAAGGCTTTTGACACCATCAGTCACCAACTTCTTCTGGTTCATCTAAAATACTTGGGGTTTTCCACTCAGGCTGTCGGGCTCTTGGAAAATTATCTGCTTGGCCGGTCGCATTGTGTGGCAATGATCAAGATTAAGTCAGGTTATCTTGAAACTCTCTCTGGTGTACAGGGCTCTATTCTTGGTCCCCTGTTATTTGTAATTTATATTTCCCAATTTCTGAATTGCCTCAAATATACAAACATGCATGGTTACGCCGATGATACACAAATCTACTTGCAGTTTGATGCAAATTCTGCTGCTATGGCTTGCCAAAAAGTCAACGAAGACCTCGAATCTCTGAGTAATCTTTCAAGAAAATACTGTCTTTCTATGAACCCCTCTAAATCAATCGTTATGCTCTTTGGTAGACCAGCAACAAGAAAACGCTGCCTGTGTTATTTCACAAAATAATAACTCAAAACAAACCAAATTATCTTTACAACAAGATTAAATTCCGTACAGATATCCATAATTTAAACTTAAGATTCAGAAATATGCTTACGCCTCCTCGCCACCTAACCTCTCATTATCGTGGATCATTTTCGTATTACATAACTTGGCTATATAATAGGTTACCGTATTCGCTGAAAGATTTATCCCCCTCGTTGTTTAAAGTAAAACTGAAAAATTTGCTTCTCACGAACAAAATTCCAAATATTCTGGGCTTCAAAAGCTGAAATAAAATTGTTCTCCACAATTCCTTCAACACTAATAGTTGTTATTAACTTATTTTTTATTTAATATTTACTTAGATTAAACAAAAAGTTTGAATTTGGTGTATGTGCTCAATTGTTATAAGTCGTTGCATGTTTTAGTATAGTTGTGAATATATTTATTTAATAGTGTGTACTCATAAATGCATATATTTATGCGTGCACACTTTTTTTGGTTGTATGGAAGAGCAAGGTCTGACTGTAACACTTGTGGTATGGTCAGAAATTGAATCCTGCCATTTGACGGGGTGATGAATGTAACTTTGTAATTTCCTGTCAATAAAATCTATTATTATTATTATTATAACTTCTGCTTCCATGGAAGTGAAGTTATGTAAACTCCTATTATAGTCCGTGAGCTGTAGGATGATAATTTGTGACTGATAATCCATAACTTGAGCATTTCAAAGTTGTTTCGCATCATTTAGTTATTTCAAGAATTTCTAACGTATACAGGGTGTCCGGTAAACCATGGATCATACTTTAGCTGGTGATTAACAAGTTCATTACCTATCAGAAAAACACAACTTGACCTCAGTAAAACCTCACGGTTTTCGAGATATTGGAACTTTTATAAAAAAAAAATGATTCCTATCTCAGATCATTCTTTTATGTTCTAAGCAAATAAGGAGCGTTTCATGTTAATTCTTATTTTAGATAAATATTGCTGAATAGTTGTTGTAACTATCGCAGAAGGCAGATTTTCAATAGCAGTCATTACGGTCTACAAAAAAAAAATTATCCTCCGATTTGGATCTCTCAAGATGTCTATTATGAAACTTTGAACTCTTTTTGTGACAAATTATTCTCCATCGAAAACCAGAACATTGGCCTTGAAAACTTGCTCGTTTTGTCCATAGTCCAAAAATGTATAGAAGTTGCCATGATTCTTTTTTGAAAAATAGATATTGCTAATAGAGTACGAAAGGGGGTATTTTACGATGGATCACAAGGATTGCAGTTTCGTTCAAAATGGGTTTATTTTCTATTTTATCGAAGTGTGAGCTGCAATTATTTTATCACAGCGACTGATGAGCTGATAAATCTTACACAGGTACTTGGACTGATATAACAGTTAAATGAACTTTAATGAAAAAAAATTATATGAGAATAGGTTGATTCTTATGAAAACAACACAACAATGTACACCTCAATATTCCTCTTGTATATGATTAAGAGAGTACAACAAATGTTCGAATTGTTTTCCTTCTGCTCTGATACAAGCGCGACATCTCCTTAAAAACGACCTTTTCAACAAACGCAGAGTTCTTGGGTTATTGTTGATTTCTTCGGCTGCATGTCGCATTTGGTTCCGTAGTTCCCCTTCGCTAGTGATTGGGTTGTGGTAAACCTTTTCCTTCAAACATCCCCAATAAAAAAAATCTAACGGGTTCAAGTTCGGTGAACGTGGCGGCCATAGTATTGGCCCAAGTCGCCCAATCCATCTCTGAGCATATGTCCTATCTAAATATTCTCTTACTTGTCTGCCGTAGTGAGCAGGACACCCATCATGTTGAAACCACATGGTCTGTCTGACTTCCAGCGGCACATCTTCCATTAGATGGGTTAATTGGATTTGCAAAAATTCCAAATAATTTTCGGAGTTCAATGTCTGCGGAAACTCGAACGGACCAATCACGTGGCCATTCAGTATGCCGGTCCAAAAATTTATTTTAAATTGATGTTGGTACCTGTCTGGTCTCATTATACGAGGATTTTCAAAGTGCCAACTGTGGAGGTTGTGGAAATTGAAAACACCCCGAGGGTGGCATGATGATTCATCTGTCCATAATATTTTATTGAAGAAATCTGGGTCCTCTCGGTGTTTTCTCAACATACGGCGACAAAAAGTTATTCGTTTTGGGTAATCTGTTGGCAACAAAGATTGAACACGCTGTACGTGGAAGGGGTGCAGTTGATATCTTTTCAAGATATCATGAACGGTTGATTTTTTTATGCCAGTTCTTCTCTCGATACTACGAACGCTAGTGGACGGATCATTCTCAATTTCTTCAAGGACCTCATCTTCAAGGTCATCACGACGTGGTCTGCCTGATCCACCTTGAGCACCAGGAATCTTGCCCTCCGTATAAGAGTTATGTACTCTTATGAACACACGATAATCAGGATGTATATTCCTATTGGGATACCTTTCACGGTATAATGCAGCAGCTCTCCTTGCGTTGCCTCTACATTCACCATAAATACAATGCATTTCGGCATACTCACGTGGACTGTACGGCATTTTGATACTGTTGCAAATAGATTTTGCCAAGTTATCAAATCCTATCCACAAAGCACACTAACAGTCTAAAGAGAAAACAATACACGATAACGTTCAATAAGGAATTATGTGGTAAATACTGCAACTCACGAAAACACGGTGTACTCTCTGACGACCTGTCATTCAACTGACAGATCAGCCTAGATAAAAGAGCAACGAATTGCAGCTCACACTTCGATAAAATAGAAAATAAACCCATTTTGAACGAAGCTTCAATCCTTGTGATCCACCGTAAAATACCCCCTTTCGTACTCTATTAGCAATATCTTTTTTTCAAAAAAGAATCATGGCAACTTCTATACATTTTTGGACTATGAACAAAACGAGCAAGTTTTCAAGGCCAATGTTCAGGTTTTCGTTGGAGAATAATTTGTCACAAAAAGAGTTCAAAGTTTCATAATAAAAATCTTGAGGGATCCAAATCGGAGGATAATTTTTTTTGTAGACCGTAATGACTGCTATTGAAAATCTGCCTTCTGCGATAGTTAAAACTACTATTAAGTAATATCTATCGAAAATAAGAATTAACATGAAACTCTCCTTATTTGCTTGGAACATAAAAGAATGATCTGAGATAGGAATAATTTTTTTTTTATAAAAGTTCCAATATCTCGAAAACCGTGAGGTTTTTACTGAGGTCAAGTTGTGATTTTCTGATAGGTTATAAACTTGTTGATCACCAGCTAAAGTATGATCCATGGTTTACTGGACACCCTGTATAATTTGAACCTAAAGTGAGATTAACTAAGTGAAATTAAAATGTTTTTTAGACTATGCACTATCAGACATCCAAAAGTATTTTCAGATTATTATTTATACAAATTAATTAAAATAATATTTATATTGATATTCTTTGACCAAAACTTCCATAAATCTTTTTTTAAATAATTTCCAGCGCCCACAACTTGGCGACATTGGCGCTTTTTCTGCACGACGTTTCAACAGTTAACATCTACTGTCGTTATCAAGTGTGTGAATGTCGTGACTCAAACACATGCAAAGAATTTATTTTCTTTGTTTCTAGACAATGGAAGTACATTTTTTTTCATATCAGATTTCCAGTAATTCGAAATAACCAACTTGGCAAAAATGCATTTCAGCAAAAGAAAAATGGTACTATTACAATTGGCTGAAGGCACACAACGTTAAATTTTTTTTCTCCATATGAGATTTACAGTAACCCAAAGTTCAGCCGTTAGGAGTTCACCTTTTATTCATTAGAGAACACTATCGTGAGAACACTATCGTTATCTCTGTGATGGGGTAACAATTATTGTCCAACTGTCTTTTCTAAATATTTCTAAAATACATCACAGACATCCGAATATTTTTCGATATTCGGTTAAGGATCATATCATTACCACACCAGTGACAAGAGATTTTATGAGATGTCAAACAGCTGGAAAGGTATGAGACAAAAACTTTGCCCAACGAGTGCAACAGAGACTACCGACATTTCGAATCGTGTGTAGTCGCAGTCATAATCATTGGTCATAGGATGAAGTTTTTTGACCATATTTCCGCAGCCGTTAGACATAATCCCATCAAATCTGGAATCACTGGATTCGTAATGACGATCCATAACCGAATATAATGGAAGTCTCATTTTAAAATGTCACCAAAGTAATTTTTACTAGAATGGTAACCATATATATTTTGGGTATGGTTCAAAAACTGACCCCTAGGAAAATAAAATCGATCTATCCGAGGAAATAATAAATTTATTCCATTCCTCGTGGGAGCATTGTATACTGGGCAAGTAGAATAACGTTATTTTTACCATTCATTGATTATGTTGTATGGATCGACACCCTAATAAATTCACTAAGTCATTGATGTGTTTCAATCGATCGAAATTATGCTCACTTAATTTCCAGTAGGCAGCCAAACCGAGGCTCCTAGAATTGTATGCTAAAAATAATAAATCAATAGATAGAATTAGATCTACGGCGCCAAACTAATATTTCGGATTGGATGAGTTGTTGGTTGTTCTATATAGACACTAAAGGTGTTTGCTGAAAATGTTAAGATTCATGCGGTAATTTCTAAGAAGACGAGGTTCCTGAACCAGTCGCTAGGATAATTCAAAAGCCAGAATTTCTAACTTTTCAACAATTACCTGAAGATTTCAAAACTCAGTTTCACAAGTCGAAAAATTACCATATAATCCAACCAACTCCTCTATGAAAATGAAAATATAAGGGTTCATTGCCATATCTCACTTATATAGCTCAATTGTGCAGAAAAAATCAACTGAAAAATATTAAAATCGTCTACGAAATAAAAAAATTCAAACTTGAAAATTTTCATTATTTTTACTCTCTTTCTCTAATACAAGCAAAATCACCTGATGAGAAACTCACCGATACGTAGATTCACCTTTAGTTTAAAAAAGTTTCCAGAATGGGTTTCAATGTAAGTGTTCATATACATAACACAGTTTTACTTTTAGTTTCAACCTAACAAAAGTTCGTAAGACTTAGCTTTTATAAGGAAATAAGGAATTGTTAAAGTAGAATTATCTTGTTCTACGTAAGTCAACTGAAAATGTAACCTTATAGTTACTAAAACAGTTTTTCTGCTTACCAAAGTAGCTTTTGACGCTTTCAGATATCAACGCAAAGTTGACGTTTCCTGTGAAAGGTCATTGTGTGACATATTTTTCGCTAGAGAGCGGGAATATTGAAAAGACGCTCGATCACCACCGCTTTTGCGTAAAATGAACCTATTCTTGCTTGATGGAAAGTATTGAAAATTACTTAAAAGCACTCTAAGTAACTAGGTATAGCTATTTGTGTGTTTCGAGCGCAAAGTGATTGATTGCCGCTCGACAAAGAGAGTTACCGCGGTAATCTTTGGAGAGCGGCAATGACACTTTGTGCTCGAAAAAACACACATGATTTTTTCTGCAAACGCAGCTCTTAGACATAAAAACGATAGAAACTTCATTAAACATAGGCACATATTACCTATGAGAAAATTTACATTCAATAGTAATCCAAAATGTATAAGCTAACCATATATCCAATAATTTACATCTCTAACAAAAAAAAAAGAAAAAAATTTGACTAAAAAAAAATACCGAGTCCCGAGATCGAATTCACGCCAAGATCGAAAACCCAGATTAGTAGGAAGCATCTCTTACACCACCGCAGTTCCTTAGAATGCTTTGAATTTCTTTTGTTCACTTTTCATCATGCAAGAATAGGTTCGTTTTCAACAAAAGCTAGGGAGATCGAGCGTTTTTTCAATATTCTCGCTATAGAGCGTAAAAGCTGTCACAAAATGACATTCCTCGAAAAACGTCAACTTTGCGTTGAAATCTGAAAACGTCAAGGGCTACTTTGGGAAGCGGTAGTAGAAAAAATGTTTTGTTCTTTCAGTCAACCAGCTACATGCCCACCCTTACGACAACCCTCAGAAGTCTTCGAGAGACTTATGCAAACTTAACGTGTGATGCCAAGCACGAGACCGGTAACCATCCCTATAGATGAGAAGCGAACGCTCTACTATCACGACCACCAGGCCCACTTTGGTGCTGAAGTAGTTTGGGGCAAAACCGATTTTTTCGGGTAAGATATAGAATTCTCCACCAACTGATAATCTGTTAAAAATAAATCCTTTTTGGCCCTATCGAAGCTTCAGATAAACCCTACATAAGCTGCCGCAGGATGTAGGGTCCAAACTTGGCCCCTGTAAGCATCGGGCGGCTGCCAATCTTCTCCTTCCCCACACCTGAAATGGAACCCTGTTGGCAGGTGCCATATCTGTCTATTTATTTTTAAACTGTAAAATTTATTCACAATGACCTATTTACAATAAATCCTTTTTTTATTGTTGTTGGAACAAAACCTATCGAGTTCGATCTCGGCGGACTTTTTTTTCTTAGGCATGCACTATTTTCCCCTTTTTTTGTTAGGGCTGATGTGAATTATTGGATAATTGGATAGCTTTTACATTCACAATAGCTACTGAATGTGGATTTTCTTGTAGACAATATTATGTACCTATGTTGAATGAAGCATCTAGCGTTTTTTTGTCTAAGAGCTGCGTTTATAGAAAAAATCTGTGTGTATTTCGATCAAAAAGTGTGATTACCGCTTCCAAGATTCTCTTTGTCGAGCGGCAAATATCACTTTGCGCTGTGAATACACAAATAGCTATTTCCATTTTCGAACAAAATGTAGAGTAAAGTAAAAACACACAGTGAAACAAATGATTTTCATTAACAACGCGACACAATACATAGAATCCCGGGGTGGACATAAACTAAATCGTTCATGTTTCTATAATTTGCTTAATAATGATTGTCCTTTGTTTATGAGGCGTACTAGAAAATGCAAGAAATTAAATAAAAATCTCATTGAATGCATAATAACAAAAAATTGGTCGTCAATAAGTGTGAAGTATGTGGAATAACTTCCATTGGAAAGTTACCAAATATTATTCACTAAATGAAAATCCAGCAACAGTACAATACGGGGTGGCCCAACGAAATCTTGACATGGAATGTATGTGTTAATCGCGTAGATTTAAAAAATGCTCGTACTGGTCGATTTTAGTTTGCAGGAGGGTACCTTTTCTCCCTATTTGCATCATCGACAATTCAACCATCTAGCAGGGGGCGAAAAACTCTTCAATAATACAAAAATCTCAGGGGTTATTTTACCTGGGTTCTTGCCGCGTTGGAGTTCCAAGGAAGCAAGGAAAACTCAAAATTGCAACAATCCACCAGGGCGTTTAATTGAGGGCACGATATAAAGCGTGATTTTCTGTCGTCTACAAAACTGAAAGTTGACCAAGTAAATATTTTGTCACACAGTGACTTCACTTGAGTTACTTGAGAAATTCGCAATGAGCAATATTTTCTCAAAAAATGTTCTCACCAGCATTCAGTAAAAACTACGGCGTTTTTATCGTTATTCAAATCCTATGGTGAAATGGCGCAAAAAACACAAATTACTCGGTGGACAGAAATTATACCGGCGGGATATGCAACAAACGTTACTTCAACTCTACAAGGTATAACTTATAGGTTGGGCCGGTATATGACCATAGTGGTCGCGCAACAACCCCTATAATTTGAATAAGGAATGGGGTCGAGTCGTACATTAAAAAAACACTTCTAATTCTTTGAACAGCAATAAGACGAAAAAACTAACATATTTCTAAGAGAAAATGAATTCGAAAATAAATCTAGCTACATACCTCGTCATCTTATAGCCCAATTACATTGTACTTTTGTATTTTTGTAAATATCATAAAATCTTTTAAATTTGTCTTTACTACATTTTATGTATTCAATTATAAACATGACATTCTTTGTCAACAAAATGTATTACATTTTAGACAATGAAGCTATATATACATCTAACGGGAAAAAATATTATCTAATCGTTGAGACTGCGTATAGGTATCTGTTCTTCATAACGATTTGCAAAAATTCTCGGTGGCGCGGCGGGGCGTTTTTTTTCTTGGGTCCCCGCAACCTTATGAGGCCGCCCGACAACTAGAAAGTCACAAAAATTATGTCAGACAATATTACTACTGAATTTTCTCTATTTTAATTGGTATTCTGGAAAAATCATCCATGCCAATCGGCAAGTTTATGACGTCATAAAATTTTGCACCTCTCTGCTAAATCGATGAATAAAAATGAATAAAATTCAGTGGTCATTGTCTGACAAAATTTTCGGGACATTCTGGAGCATTTCTGGTGTGTTGAACGATATTCGACGAAGTCTGAAGGAGTGAGATCTGATGATCAGGATGTCCACTCTATGGAACCTCTCCTCCCAACTCAGTAACTAGAAAATGTTGATACAAATACTGAGGAACAGGCAAAGCATCGGTGCGGAGGAGCGCCATCTTGTTTTTTGTCAATACATATTTCATAAAAAATGAGAATAAAAAATTATAAAAACTTGATATACTATAATTGAAATTGAATTTATAGATACAGGGTGGCCCATCGAAAACTTGACATGGGGGTTTTGGGTACTAATATCGTAGATCTGGAAAAACGCTCGGACAGGTCGATTTTAGTTTCGAGGGGGACATTGTGCCCTCCTACAGGCAGCACCGTCAGGTCAACCCTCGAGCAGTGGGGTGAACAACCCTTGAAATTTGCGATATTATCACCCAAAACCCCGATGTCAAATTTTCGATGGGCCACCCTGTATATGCGTTAATACTGCTCAGCATCAGTGTATTTCTATAGATTTTTTTTTTTTTTAATTATTTAACAATTACGGTAACACATCAAATAAATCGTACATACTAGACTGTGAGTGACAGAGCCAAGATACTTTTCAAACATATAGCCAGACATTGTTAAATTACCGTTCTATCAATAGAGTTTCAAAAATGGTACTGTGGAGAATTATCCCTCTTATATATTTCATACATTTAAATTTCAATTACCAATTACATCAATCCTTCATGCATGTTATCTCGATAATTACGAGGACTTTTTAAAAACAATATACGAGGTGGTTTGTACCACCGTTACAAAAATGCGACTTGATATAGTAACGAGCTTTATTGAACTGAACTAGCGAACTCGTGTTCTGTCTTTTATAGCAATACAGAGTGTTGATTCAGCATCAGCAGTTCCCATCGTGGAACTCTGCGGATGCTGATAACAAAGATCAGCTTTTCCGAGAGAATTGTTATCGCTTGTAACCTGATACTTATGAGAAGGCCATACTGCCATAATATCGCATATAACAACTCCCCCTTATAATAAAAAGTTGGTGCAAAAGCGACAACTTTTGAAAATGAAATTTGAAAATAAAAAGAAAATTTTTAAATTTGAAAACATTGAAAATTGAAGTTGGATTTAGAATCCTTTGTTGCTGGATGAAGTCAGCTCTAGTTGTTCTTCTATTGGTTCTTCGAGATGGACGCTTGGACGTCTTCGAGGGATAAATCTGCTAAAGGGACTTCTTGTTCTTGATGGTCTGGGTGAAGGTGGAGGTTGACTGTCCGGTGCCATGATACTGATTCTTGTGGATTTTCTGCGTCTACATTTGCAGAACAGGTACAGCAGAATCAATGAGATGATTGATGCAATTGTGAGATATGTGAACCATGAGATGTGTTTGTTCACATAGGGTTGATTGATTAGATTGTCCAAATCTTCGGAGTATTGGTTCAACTTATGCTGGGCTATGCTGAGGTCCTCCGTATCGATTTTGTTGAGTTTCAGCGGTTTCAGGTCTGGAAGACGGTGTTTTTCAGGTAAATGTTCGCAGCATTGGAATGGTATCAATACAGGTTGGTTTCTGTATGTGATGTTCTTGAAGTTGTGTGCGAAGTGCTTGGAATGGACTCGTGTACTTCCTATGAATGCGTTGCATTCTGGCTGAAGTTTGAGAAGAGAGTTTTTGTTGATGATTTGGGTGACTGCCTCTCTGTTGATGCATTTGATGGTAACTGGTAGTGGATCGGACAATGATATTAGCCACAGGTTTGATGCTAATTCGTAGGCGTTGTAATCTTTGGCGAAGATGACTGATGATTGGCATGTCTTCGGTACATCGACTAGTTGCCGAAGGAGCTGTGCTTCGCATATGGCATTGTTGTCGATTGGGTATGGCAGAACATCGGAACAAATCAATGAAGTGGTGTCCAAGTTCTTGCATTTGTCCAAATTTGAGAGTGAAACGTATAACATTGAATCGTCGTCTCTCGCGATATATTTTCGTGAGTTTGTCAACATGTGATGGAATCCTGTTCGGTTATCCAGTATAGGAATTGGAAAAAGGCGGTATAGGGTATAAGTTTCGGGTTCTACGAGAGGAATTTTGAGAAAGAACACTATTTTTGTATCAGTTTGATAAGCATGGAGTTCAATGATTTCCAAATATTTGGCAACATTTGACAAATAGGTTGGAAGTGGTAAATTGTTTTTCGATAATGACTGAGATATCTCTTGAAGAGAATTAACTAACGTTCTTGGAGATACGATCGATGTGTGAATGATTTTAAGACGAGCAAACGTGATTGAATTCAAAATGTCTTCAAGAGTTGATTCAAGAAACACATAACTTTCCATTAGTGCTTCACACAGTTCTGAAATTTGTAGTTGTGTCTGAATAAAAGCTAAATCATCAGCAAGATTGTATATTGAACGTTCGATTTCTTTTAAATCATTATTGAATGTTTCTTCGTCAATTTGTAACTTTGTCTATACATTCATTGAAATATTCCCCATCGGAAGCATCTAAGTTGCCCGTGATGGCTTTCCAAAACGTTCCTACACCGTTAATCAATCCGCGTTTCATTCTATTGTAGAATTGAGTGTCAGCAAATACTTCACGGTATTTTAGATCAAGTGATTGGGAAATTTGGGAAATGAGGCTAGTGTGGGTGTTGAATTTGGCTCTAATAGACCGTCAGATAGTGACAGATTTAGGTTCCCCATTTTCACATACAAGCCTCGAATAGGGTTGAGAAGTACATCGATGTTGAGTAAAATGGAGGGAAATTTACGAGTGGCTCCTGGGGATAACATATGGAAAATTCGATTTTCCATGGAAAATTCGATTTTCCATGGAAAATTCGATTTTCCATATTTTAACGCGAGCCGTGTTCACCTAATCATTAATTAATAGAACCTGGCTTCAGAAGATCAAAGGCTTGAGTGTTGAAGGTGGCTAAAGGGTTAAAATGAGGCTCTAATCTTGTAAAGAAAAATCGAGATTTCAACAGGTTTTCCCACGCAAGCCCATCGAAACTATGAAAATCTACATCGTCACTAGACCGAAAAACATAATGGCTTGAGTGGCGTGAATGGAAAAGTAGATTTTGTCGTCGGAAAATTTAATGGAAATTCTTTTTGATTTTTCCATATGTTTTCCCCACGAGCCACTCGTAAATTTCCCTTAATTTTACTCAACGTCGACTTACTTTTCAACCCTATTCGAGGCTTGTATGTGAAAATGGGGAACCTAAATCTGTCACTATCTGACGGTCTATAAAGGCTTCCATTCTAGGGTCGTCTGTTTCAAGAAGATCCATCGTGCTTTGTAGAATTTTGTTGTTTTTGTCCAAGGCTAGTTTGATTTGTTCTAAGTCTTTATAAATCAATAAGGTCCATTTATCGTTAGAAAGTTTGACAGAGGATTCTTCATGATACAAGGTGCCGATTGTATTATTGATTGGTTCAAGCTTGTACTTGCAACTGACTGCCGAGATCAGCAGGATGAACCTGTAATTAAATTAATCGTCTTCAAAATAGGGTTTAAGCCTATCGAAATTTACTTTAGTTTTTTGTCTTGTTTTCCAATTTACCAAAATAGCGGAATTTTTTAATATTTCCAAAATTTCAAATGGGCCATTGAATTTATTTTGCAGTTTGTCCTTTATTTGCGAATCTTTTACATACACTTTGTCACCTACTTTGTACTCATGTATTTTGTCTGAAACGTGTTTGTCAAATCGAATTTTGGCTTTTTCTTTTTGAGTTTGAGTTCTTTCGCGTGCAATTTTATAGTAGTGAGATATTCTGTTATTTAGATCTCGCACATATTTGGATATGAGGTCTTTTTGATTGTACAGTGTCTCCGGTGGTCTACTAGAAGTGTGTCCAAATACGAGTTCATATGGGGTGAAACCGTGAGTCTTATTCTTGGTATAGTTGTAACAGATGACTGTATAGGGTAGTATATTGAAGGGATGTTCGTCAGGGTTTTCAGTTTTTTGTGCCCTAATCATTTCCATTAATGTAGAGTGGAATCTTTCTAGTGATCCATTGGATTATATAAATTAGAGTATTGTGTTATTGAATCATTGTATTTCGTTAAATAAATTATTTAAGAGTGAATTAGAGTTTAAATATACGACAGTGGTGATCAGAACTGCGATTGTTAAAGATAAAATACAGAGTGTTCGTGTAAGTAGACAGCTTGTGTATTTCGGACAATTGTTTTCGCGAAAATAGACAGTGACTGATGAACATTTTTCGTGAAGTGACAGTTGTGTGCATTAACGGAGTATAAACTGATACACTTCTCGCGTGTGAAATAGACAATAATAATAATATTAGACTGTTGGCCGGGAAATAGACTGTGTGAAATAGACAATAATAATAATAATAATAATAAACTAGTGACCCGTGAAATAGACTGTGAGACATAGACTAAGACAAAATGTGTTCAAGGAAAGTTCGCCTTGTTGAATTGAAGGTTGCGGAATTGAAGCAAGAACTGGAGGAGAGGGAACTTGACACAAGTGGTAAAAAGGCCGTGCTTCAAACAAGACTTGCCGAGGGATTAGTTCAGGAGGGCGATGAGCCAGAAACATTTCTATTCGAAGTTTCTGGAATAGATATGAGTTCCATAATGAGTAAACTCGACGGAATGGATGACAAAATGCAACAGAATTCGGTGAGTTTAGAAGAAAAACTTCAAGAAAATTCGAAAAATCTGGAAGAAAAGCTGCTAGTATATATAGTCTGAAAGAAGAATTTCAAGAAAGTTCGAGAAATTTGGAAGAAAAACTTCAAGAAAGACTTCTGGAAAATTCGAATAGTCTGAAAGAAGAATTTCAAGAAAGTTCGAGGACCATGAAAGAAGAACTTTGTGGCGTGGCGAGCCGATTAGGAGAAAGAATGGGAACTGTCGAGACAGAGATGGAGAAAATCAAAGATGAAATTGAGGAAGAGATGGGAAAATTGAAGGAAACAATCAGTGATGAAAGCAGAGGCGGAATCGAGGAAGAAATCAGCAAAATGAAAGAAACAATCAGTGAGTTGAAAAAGCAAATTGACACTACCCACACCACAGAATCTGTTAATGAAAATTCAATGCTGGAACTGAGTTTGAACTTGGATGATGTTCAAAAGGGTCTGAAAGATGTAAAGATCAGTTCGGAACCAGGAAAACTCTCTATGAAACCACCTCAGTTTGATGGAAAAACACCATGGGCAAACTACCGCCGACAATTTGAAGCTGCAGCAAAGGCGAATGGATGGAATGCAGGAGATAGAGCTGTGGCACTAACACTGGCGTTGCGTGGAGAAGCAACGAATATCTTACAAACCCTCACGGCTCAAGAACAAGAGGACTACGAGCAGCTGATTCAACATCTCGAATTACGGTATGGACAGACCCATCTAGAACATGTATACCACTCACAGCTCAAAAACCGCTACAGGAGTTTGAAGCAGACATTGCACGCTTGGTTCGCCTTGCATACCCAGCCACACCGGAAAAGGTAATGGAGCGACTAGCAGTTCAGGCATTCTTAGATGGACTTCGTGACCAGGAAACCAGACAAGCATTGACACTAGCTCGTCCAACACATCTCGTGGATGTACTGGCACGCGCTTTGGAATTTGAGGCGGCGAAGCAATCCTGCAGAAGCCAAAGTAAAGTCCGAGTTATTGAAGAAGACCCACAGGAGCCTGCTAACCTGGAAGCTGCCATAAGTAAGGTGGTGAAGGAAATGTTGCCTGAGAGAAGACAGATAAGATGCTGGAATTGTGGCAAAATTGGGCATTCGCGTAACAAATGTCCAAAATTCACAGAATCGGCACCGATGCAGGAAAACTAAAGAAGGTCGATGAGGAGGGGCAATCGTCGACCTGTATCCAGCAAGCCCCCGTTAACAATGCATATGTCGCTATCCTGCAACGTCAAAACAATGGTGTCTTTGTAGACGGTATCATCAACAACGAGCCTTGCACCATGCTGCTAGATACAGGTGCGACTAGGACAATCCTTGGACCTGCGTTTATTAAAACACCAGAGAGAATGGAACCATCATCCTGGAAGCTACGCACAGCAACAGGAGAGTCGGCCACTGTACATGGTGAGCTACCGATTGAACTGATTTTAGGCAGCACAAAAGTGAAACATCGGGCATTAGTAGCGGACATTGAGGACGACGCAATTATATGAATGGACATCATGAATTCCAGAGGGTTCGAACGTGTATTGGAGTCCGAAGATGGTGGGGAGGACAGACGTCAGATAGTGGTGCCCAAGAACAGAAGACAGGAAGTACTCCGAGAGATCCATGATGAAGTTGCTGGAGGACATCCTGGGTGTGACGAAGACCCTGCAGAAAGTAAGGCAACGGTTTTACTGGGTCAATTGTCAAGTTTATGTCAATGACTGGTGCAGAAAGTGTGCTGTTTGCGCTGCCAGCAATGGACCTAGGACACGACCCAAGGCCCCGATGCGTCAGTATAACGTAGGTAGTCCATTCGAGAGAATCGCCATTGACATCGCCGGCCCGTTTCCCGTATCAGATCACGGAAATAAATACATCCTTGTGGCAATGGGCTATTTCAGCAAGTGGGCCGAAGCCTAAGACTTGCCCAACCAGGAAGCCATCACCGTCGCGGATGTCTTGGTGAAAGAGTGGATATGTCGATTCGGTGTCCCCTTGGAGCTGCACTCGGACCAAGGCAGAAATTTCGAATCCAACCTGTTCCAAGAAATCTGCCAACTGCTGAAGATCCGCAAGACGAGAACCACAGCTCTACATCCAAGGTCTGATGGAATGGTTGAGCGAATGAACAGGACTATCAATCGCCACTTGTCCAAGGTAGTCTCTGACCATCAAAGAGACTGGGACCAGTATCTCCATTTGTTCCTGATGGCCTACCGTTCCGCAGTACACGAGTCGACCGGCCAAACCCCTGCTAGTATCATAATGGACCGAGAGCTGCGACTTCCCTGTGACCTAAAGTTTGGGACGCCACCAGGACAGGATACCGCGGGAGAGGACTACATCAGCAAACTCCGTCAGCGAATGGAAGACATCCACGAACGAGTCCGTTTGAATATCCAGAGTGCCAGCGACCGAATGAAAGCGGCTTATGACATCAATGCCGAGGCTGGAGGATTTCAGGTTGGTGATCTAGTTTGGCTGTACAACCCGAAGCGTCGCCGGGGCCTGTCACCGAAACTACGGAATTCATGGGAAGGTCCGTACAAGATGGTCAAGAGGATAAACGACCTGCTTTACCGAATCCACAAGCCACACAGAGGTAAACCCAGGGTCGTTCATTTCAACAGGTTGGCCCCTTACGCTGGAAACCATGACCAAGTCCGCACCCTCAGACCACCAGAGGATGCGATGACGTTCCAGAAATTCATGTCCTTATACTCAAATGGACAGAAAGTGTCACACGGGGTAACTCGAGAGGAGCCACGGGACCTTTTCAAAATGTCAGTCGATTACGCCCTAGCACACTGCGTCGCAGAAGATCTTCGAATGTCCAGGGGCATCGCTGTGGTGTTCTCCAAGAAATTTGGCCAACTCCAAACACTACGAAAACAGAAATCAGAAATTGGAGGTGTGCTACAGCTGAAGAAGGGCCAGAGGAACATCTACTACCTGGTGACCAAGAAGCATTCCCAAGATAAACCGTCCTATGAAGATGTCTGGAGGAGCCTCACCCAACTGAGAGATACGATGGTGGACCAGAATCTGGTGGACTTGGCAATCCCAAAATTATCTTGTGGTATTGATGGGCTGGATTGGAGAGTTATAAGAAGTATGTTGGAGACGATATTCCGATCCACCGGCATCCAGATTTTGGTTTGCTGTAATCCTATTCCACGACCTAACATGAAGACTGCGAAGTGTTATTTCAATCGAACTTCACGATACAGATATGGGGAATCCTGCAAATATCGACACACTCCAAGGATGACATTTCGGGACGAAATATCTCTAAGAAGGGAGCAATGTGGCGAAGCTGCGGGCGATGCCGGGCCTGAACGATCACGCAGGCCGCATTTGACCTTCGAGAAGACTCTGGACGATTCGAGGGCTTACGCGAAATTTCCACGAAATGAACAGTAAATAGAGGGACAGTCAGAGACAGTGAAGTGAAAGTCGAATATAAATACCTAGTTCCGTGATTGTTATATAAATTAGAGTATTGTGTTATTGAATCATTGTATTTCGTTAAATAAATTATTTTAGAGTGAATTAGAGTTTAAATATACGACAATAGCTTGATACTCCAATTTTTCGATTTTCACAATTTCGGTGGGCATATTTTTTCTTTTAATTTATTGCGTAACTCTGGTTTACTTTTTTATTTTTTAATTTCCTATGTGCAATAATCGCATAATTCTAATTTCTTACAACATATCGAAATATTTGTCAACCTCCTGAACTTTTTTTTCGAGGAATCGAAACCATAGTACGGGTGAGTCAGAATGAGACCGAAAACTCCATTTTTTCATTCATCATATTATTTGATCGAATCGATGTCGTGGATTCACTGGTATGTTGCCATACTTTCTTGAATATGATTGTTTTGACAGATCAACTGACAAATACAAACCCAACCTCAAAATAATAGTACTCCACAAAATACACAAGGAGGGTTTAATAAGCTCTAGATAATCAGAATCTTGTAGCATCAACGCGTCATAGTGACGTACTTGGATATGAGTACAGAGTCGAACTCGAACCAAGCAACAAAACTGTCAGCAGTAACTCTCATATACCAAGAGCTGGTCCGTCACTGTCTATAGAGAACGGTGGCCATGACACCTCCAACTACGACACATTTCGTCACAAATGTTCTTTCATCTCTTTCTACTAGTGTCTCCATTATCTTATGGAGATTAAACTCTCCTTGTTAAATTTTAGTCTCCTTGGTAAAAACCGAAAGAGAGGCTGTTGTTGTTTCTGTTAGAGACACCGATGTGATTTCATTATTCATCTATCACTTTGAAAAAATGAAATGAAAGGAATGCTGAGTGATGTGTGGTACTTCCCGAGACAGAAAGTATATTCCAATTCACGAACTACGTAAGAAGCTCACACCACAACAGATCAAAAACCTGATGGCTTTCCACGCAGTCACCAGATGTGATACTACATCTAAGTTAGCGTCAGTCACAAAAACAGGACGGTGGAAGCAGTACATAGAAGAAAATTACTGTAAAGTCAGCTTGGAAAGACTCCTGATCTGGCCACCGAGGTCTCCGTTTAGTGGAACAGTTTGTGGTGCATGCTTTATACAAGGTTTGTTGCGTCCCTTTTCTAAGACACTTGGTGAATGAAACTGTTAGCCGTTTTAATACTAATACCATTTTTATTTTAGGTTGGACCCATTACATCGGCAGAAGCAGCCTGTGTTGCAATTTTTGGGACAGTGCGAATGCTACAGTTTTTGACACCTACCACTGATGCCCTCCGTCAACACATTCTTCGGTGCCACTTCCAGGTAAAATTAACAAGAAAAAAACAAGAAAATAGAAAAAATCGAGGGATTTTAATTTTTTTCTGTTTTCTTTTTAGGTACTAGTGTGGATTAACGCCCATGATCAGTATCCTGATTTAACAGACCCGATTAATTGCGGCTGGAAAATTGTTGATGGACGGTATGTCCCAATCTTGATGACTTTGCCACCTATTCCCAAGTCATGTCCCGATTTTGGAGCTTGTGGCTGCAAGGGGCTCTGCGGCACGAAGCAGTGTGGCTACAGGAAGCCGCCGAGGGTGCCGTGCACCAAGATGTGCAAGTGCAAGGCAAAGTGCATGAATGGAGTAGAAGAAGACTTACTAAAAGTAAATTATTTTCTTTCAAAATGCAAGAAATAAAGGCTTGGACAATGTTTAATTGCTCTTTCGAGCTCATAAACGTATTAAGCGCCCTCGAAAACGTATGCAAGCATATAAAACACGATTTCACAAGTTTTTTATAATTTTGGCCCATTTCGTCAAAAGTTAATTATTTAATGAACTTTTAATGGTCCAAATTAATTTTTAAGTGTCTTATCGTGTTCTACACCCCCGAAAACATATACATCGACACCTTAGTCGTGTGGGTGACCAAAAGTAGAAAATAATAGGATTTTAGGGGTATTTTGGACGCCATCTTGAATATCCCACATCCGGTTGGAATTTCGACTTGATAAACGGTATTTTCGGATTCAGCGGGGTCGAAATAGGGGGTTACCGTCATTTATCCAATTGTTACATGAAATGCTTCTAGGATTTGGCTTTTCGCAAAACAAGCCCCGACTAAAATAGCATGTTAATATCTTCAAATGATTTAAATTAAATGCAGTTGCGTATTTTGACATGAATCGTTCTAGAAAAAAAAACTCGTGTTTCCAAGCATCCAATTTTCTAAATCCAATTTGAGTTAAAATTATTCATGATATTAGCTGAAATAAATTTTCATAGTTTTTTTGAGGTACTTTCAATTTATTTTCCAATCCAGTGCTTCCTTGAAATTCGCACCGACGATTTGGGGTGGTTCCGTGTAGGTTTTTGTTGGTTAACCACATCAGCTGAAAAGTGAATGCGATACCAAAAATCAGTCGCTTCGGAGCGGTGAATAATAATAATAACAGTACTCTACTTTCTTATGTATTCAAATCGAATAAATACAAATAGGTATAAATACAATGAGGTTTCCAACCTTATTCTCCGAGATTCTGAATTAACGTTTGTTAATCTTCACAAGTACCATAATATTTTACTAAAACCGGGCCTGTTACAAAAATCACTGATGACGCGCATGCGCATTGCCGGCTAGCCTGAACTTTTTACAACACTTTTGACATGGGGATTGGCATTCTAGAGTAAGTATATAATATACATTTCTATGGTATCGATGAGTCTAGCTGATGTCAAACACTCATTTGTCCATTCACTTGTCAAAAGAAAATATGAAGGAAAGTTTGGCCACATACCAGCGTAACTACGCCGCTGGTTAACGAAAATTATAAATTAAAACTTCAAATTATCACATTGATAAGGCTAGGTTGGTGTACCCGGTATAATTTTTTTCCTTAGGGGGTTTTAAAGAAAAAATAAAAAAATCAAATCTTTATTTGTTTTGTACTTTAGGCACGCTGTATCTCAGAGAGAATGCATTCTAGGGCATACATTGATAGAAACTTTTCAAATCGAAATGAGGGGAGGAATCTGTATATCTTTATCTTTAATAATTATCAATTTACAAAAAAAAATAATAGTCCTATTTAGAAAACGGTTAAGTAATCTTTTCCAAAGAATTTATTGAATAAAGTGAATCTAGAATTTGATGAAGAATTCAAACATGAAATAAATTACAGAGCATTCCATCGAAATAGGGAAGTTTAATTACATCTACTTCCGGCATAATAGGAAATTATGGAAAGTCGGCACTATTTTAGTTGGAAAGGCCTCTGCCAAAAACCTAGTCTCACAAATGTTCAACTCCTCATAAATAATAATTCTCTTTGGTTCTCGATAGGTACTTGATTCTAAAATCCACCATAACAAATCTAGTCAGTCATAAATACCTCCTAGTAATAGTAAGTCATTACCTAATTGACAGGAAGTAAAAAGAACAATAATTCTTGATTGACAAAAGAATATAGTAAGTTCATGAAAATATAATTTTTTTTAACTTGGTAAGTACTTAGGTAGGTAGTTTCCTCGGAAAGTATTCCTATACTAAGGTTGTTAAGTTATCAGGACCTTACCTATAATGATCTCAGGAATTTCTGGTTAGGGATGATTTGGTAACTCAATTCCAAACTACGGTGTAGGTAGATATGGCTCAAGTGAACTACATTTTGAACTAGTTGGCTGTAAGGATTGTCTGGTAGGTATACGAAGGGATAATATGGGTACCTAGGTACCTACTTTTGGAACAATTTGAAAGCACAGGTGACACCCAGAAGCAATTATTAATCATGTTATTGCTATCAAAACAACGAAATAAAGGAAAGCATGTATAGGTAAACAGTAGGAGCTGCAAAATCAACTACTGTAACTGTCAAATGACATTTAAATCACATTTAAGATGAAGAATTCACCCTTACAAAATTCACAGTGAAGTAAGTACAGTCTTTCACAAAAAATGTACAAAAAACTTCACAAGTTCATCACAATTTGTAGTCTGAAGTTTCAACGAATTTTTTATCAGTTGGATTCGGGGATTTAGCACAACATTTATTGTGTGGATGGGAGCAAAAACGAGGCATAAATAATATCTTTCTTGATTTTGGTTTGTTTATTCCTACGCAAAACTTTTCCTAAAGTTGTAATCACGTTGAAACTCCAATTTCGAAGCACTTCAGACAGAGATACAAAAATAAACACCTTTTCTTATCCGAAAGTACACGGAAGCAAACAAAATAACGCTTGGAAACTGTAGAAATAAACAAAAACTCACAATTTCCTGTTCGTTTGATAAATTGGCAGCCATGTTTGCAGGGTCACACATATGCACTCGCGCATACACTCCTCGGAGAACTGGACTGGACATAAATAAATCTTCTCTCCCAGTTCCAATCACGAACGCAGCAGCCTACAGCTCACAAATCGAAACAGAAGCGTAGCCTATTAAGAAGTATAGGGTTTAAACACCCACCAAAGAAACGTAGACAATGCGAAAGAGATAATTCATCAGAGACCGAAATTTTTGAATGGGTAATAATTTTTTTACTTCTATCTGAATTCTCATTCTCCTTGGTTAACTTATTGAAAAAGAAACTTATGCAAATACGTCAGATTAGAATTATTAGATCCAAGCGGTAATTTTATACTCCATGAAAATGTATCCTCTGAACTTGAATTTTTATTGGGAAATATTAAAGCAGCTCCAATAATTGAAATACTTAATTGTAACTTACATAATAGGTACGCAAAATGTTATTGGGAGAAGAAACTCGTAAAAGAATGAGGATATATCAAATATGGGATTGAATCAAAATTATTTTCGATTTTAAATTTTTGGTTAGAAATCCCTGCAGCACTACATCATCTGAAAACCTAGAATTATATTTATTTGTAAAACTTTTATTTCGTAAAAGAGGATACAAGGATTTTTCCAGAGACTTAAGCGTATCCAAGACATCTGATCTTGTCACACAACTATCACCAAAGTTTAACCAGGTTATCACCCAGCAAACACACATCTGTGAAATAGCATCTGAGATGTCGCAATGAGGTAACATTGGGATATCACAAACGTTGCATCGCTGCGATGTTTAATATCAAATGAATCTGTGACATGACGTCTCTGAGATGTTGAAATGAGGAACACTGCGATATCACATACGCTGCATCGCTGCGATATAAGAATCAAATATATCTATGATTTGTCATATCTAAGATGTCGCAGTTGCGATTTCAAAAATTTCACATCACCAGCGTGATGATGTTATCGTCACAAAAGTGTTTTTTGCGATATCAACAGTAAACGCCATTGCACATGCGCTTGAGATTCATTTTTTGTTTTTATTATTTGATTTTGGTTATGGATGATTTGCCAATGCATGTTTGAAAATAACAAAATATCCCAATCTATGCAGGAAAATATAATCAAAATTCGAATGGTTCAATGATTCATAACGAATACTTTTTCTATATATATTTTAAATTTTGAACTCACTCAAGGGTCTTCATCCCTGAAAAAAGGAAAGAAAGAAACGTTTTTTTTTCTAAGTGGTGAAGGGTTGTATGATTGTATGAAGATAAAAATAATGAAAAAAATATTTGAGTTTTAAATGAATGAAAAGGATATTTTCCCCCATTTTTGGGCATTTCACCATCAATACGAACGAATATTTTGGTGTTGTTTTATTTCAGTATCGAAGTCTATCATTCACAGTTAAACAACTTTTTCATTTTTCTCCTAGATATTTCCTTTTTTTGTGAATAATTTTACAAAAATGTGTTATTTTAGCGAAATGGGTTTCCTTGATTTATTCTATTTGAAATAGGAAATATCCAGCTTTATCAAAGTCAACTAATAAAGGTTTGGTTCAGCCGTCGACCAGTGAAAAGTAATTATTACTCACAATTCTGGTTTCAGAAATGGAACTGAATTTCTTTTAAATGACACTTCCCTCAGGTTTCTCCTCCCACACTCGATTTGGATATGTATATACGAGTAATAATTTTTGTTTTGGGGTGGAGGGAAATTAGCGGATCCTGGACCCCTTTTTATCTGATATGATTTCTTCAAAATATGGTGTTAGTTACTTGATGGGATAGGAGCCGAAACCGATCGTAACAATAGACGAAGAAAGTGTGTCATCACAAATGTCATCCTTGTCAAAAACTGATTCCAAACAAAGAATTTTAGGTGACATTATTTGTTGATTATTTGCTGCTTTGCTTGCAAGTTTGTGTTTGGTTGTTTGGATTTAGTTTTCTCAAGCAAAAGAAGTTGAAAAACTTCAACGGAAAAAATATCGAACAAGCTGATTTAAATTCGATGGAAGTTTGTTTGGAATCAGTTCCTGACAAGAAAGACATTTGTGACGTCATCACTTTTCTCGTCTATTGAATAAACCAAGACTCTAAAAACTAACTATTATTAGGATAGATATCAGAATCTGTTAAAAAATATAGAACAAACCTTTTTGTTTCAGTCTTCTTCTAGACGTTCGTGGAAAATATCATAAGGCTAGAAATATGACCTCTTCAAATTTTCGGGGGTCATTGTATAAGACATTTATCAGTGTATCAGTTAGGGCCAGTTGTATAGGTGCAGTTAAACTGCGGATTGACTTACCGATGTTTTTAGATTGTGAACGGTATTCATTCAATGATACTTCAAGAGATCACATTTTAAGCATTAGTAGTCGATTTGGAGATAACTTCCTCCGGAGGTTCCTCAGGGGAACTGACAGAACTCAAAGTGAGTTCTGTGGCTTTGATCACCGATCTATAATATAACTGGATTAGCAGAGCCCGTTTCGTTCCATGAAAAAAATACGCCAAATTGAACCCTCTCAGATTGCAAGTGCGCATGTGCATCATTTTTACCAGTGGCGTGTGTTTATTCGTTAACTGTTAGTGTTTGTACTGTTTGATTGTTTGTGTATATTATAGTTCAAGTATTTCCAGCGTCTTTTTTGTGTTTTCAGTGATTTTTGATTTCGTTCCAAAACAGACAATAAACTTTGAAGACAAAAATTTTTTGATATATTTGTGTTGATGTGTTGAGATGTTACCTAAACTTCGTAGCTGATGGAAAACCAGTATTCACAAAAATGCAATCTTTTTTTAAAAACAGCTTCCTCACTGAACATTGCTATTATTCATTTGATGAATACTTCACATCTCAATGAATGAAGGTCCCCCAAATGTTATATTGTATGTATTGTAGCGAATTTTATTGATATCCTTATTTTTTTTATTCATATACTTATTTATATTTAGACTTTCATCTATTTTTATGTACTCATTGGTACCATTCTGTGGTGACCAACTGTCTAACTTAATCCTATACTTTTATTGTAGTCTACAGGAAAATAAAACTTTTGATTTTAATGTATATAAATTTTACCAATTCTTGGAGTACATTTATTGTTAAGAAATATGAATAAAAATATAAAATAAATTACTGTTTTTTTTTAATAATCACCGGTAAATAATTATTTTTATACAAGCTTTATTATTGATTTCAAATCCAGGTTGTTACTGATTGGTTTCAAGTCCGTTACTTGGGAGGTATTTTATACTGATTTTACTCCTATTTTAGTCTATCAGGTTATCCACTTGATTGATGAAAGTATATACTTTTGGTATTATGTGGAAACATTACTTCCCAAATACTTTTGACTAAAATACTAATCAGCATTTATAATTGAAACTTGTCTGGCAATAGACGAAGAAAGTAATGACGTCACATATGTCATTCTTGTCAAAAACTGATTCCAAACAAACCTCTGTCGAATTTAAATCAGCTTGTCCGCCGATAACTCCGATATTGTTTCCGTTAAGGTTTTTCAACTTCTTTTGTCTGAGAAAACAAAATCCAAACAAATAAAAACAGTAAAGCAGCAAATCATCAACATAATGTCACCTGAAATTCTTTGTTTGGAATCAGTTTTTGACAAGTATGACATTTGTGACGACACACTTTCCTCGTCTATTAGAGTTGTAGTGACTGAATACCTATAAGGTATTTCATATTCATTCGTAGGTTCATGTTTTCTGGTCATAAATTAGGTAAAAATCAACCATTCACTTGATCTATTTTATGATTACACAAGTTTTTGTTTTGTGCTAACTATTAATGGTATTTCAGTTTTGGATTCATCTGGTATCAGCAAAGTCTATCCTTCTGTTCACAATTCCTATGAAATGCATCAAAACTGAAATATTAACTCATTCAAAACGAGTCTAATTTGTGAGTCCACGTTGTAAATAATTTTTTTTAAAGTACTCACTTCACAATAATTTTCAATGAGAATAAAAAAATCCCTTAACTCAACCTTTAGGCGACGCCGCTGTTTGACTCGTCATCAACGCGCATGTGTATTGCTCCAAAATGTCATACACTAGTTCAAGACACCAATCTGTAATATAACTACAGATCGGTGGTTCAAGAAGACTAAAAACAAGGAGGGTTTAATAAGCTCTAGCCAATCAGAAACTTGTATCATCGCGTCATAGTGACGTACTTGGGTATGAGTACAGAGTCGAACTCGAATCAAGCAACAAAACTGTCAGTAGTAACTCTCATATACCAAGAGCTAGTCCGTCACTGTCTATAGAGAACGGCGGCCATGACATGTATAACTGTATAACTACGTCACATTTCGTCACAAATGTTCTTTCATCTCTTTCTACTAGTGTCCCCATTGTCTTATAGGAACACTCCTTGTTTTTAGTCTTCTTGACACTAGTTGGCGTAATTTTATTATATGGGAATGCTCATCCAGTTATATTACAGTTACAGATCGGTGGATTTGATGGATTCTGTGGATTATATGATAGTTTTTAGACATCTTATATGATAATTATAATTTCATTTCAGTGATCGAAATACTCCGGGCGCGTTGTGCTTTGGGAGCTGCCTTATATTGTGTCTCTGACATCCTCGTATTTGTAAGGACCTTCAAGAAGGGCTACGATGAACGAAATGAAAAATTGCATTTTAATTTTCAAGGTCAAAAACGAGTGGACATAAAATATAAAATGACAGAAGACAGAATGACATTGTTATAATTTCATGTTGGCAGTTGACAATGTTGACAGTGACATCAAAAATTCAACAAAAAAATGTTTGACAAGTTAAATACAAATACGCAGAAATATTTTTAAAAACATTTCAAATTTCAAGTAATATTTTGAATTTACATTCCATTTACTCCATTTATAGAAATTTTCTCTTTGAGAAATGGCTGAAGCAGAATCCGTCGAGTTGAGAACGGTGGAACACTCTATTCCCATTGATGTTTTGGACGATATTTTAACGTAAATTTTCATAATATTTCTATAAGATAATTTCAGTTCTTAACTTGTATTCATTACATATTGATAAGTTTTTCAAATATGTTTTCTAAGCAATTGTGTTCCAAGTTTATTTTTTATTTATTTTTTGCAGGAGGTTCTTGATATTTGTGCCAGAATCTGCTAAGCAGAATTTAATAAGGATTTGTTTTCAAATCGAATTGGCCCATTGGTACTATTTGGATTTTTTCGTGGGTAATGATAGTCGTTTAAAGTCTTGTACTATCTATGAATTTGCTGCGCATGTGTTTCAGGTTAGTTCTGCAATTATTTTTTCATTTTCAAAGTATCTGGATTCACGTTAACGTTGATATATAACTTTTACACACTTACATCATTACATAGATGTAATTTTTTGTTCAGCAATTTTATTACTTTTTGTATTGTTGCCGGGTTTGTACAAATCACCTCAACTAGTACCTTAAGCTCATTGCTTTTATTAAGTAAAGGGTTCCATAGGATTGCAAAGACTTATTTTCACAAGGTGAAGGTAAAGTTGACAATCTACAGAGCAATTCTGGAAGAGTTTTGACAGTTATCAGTCAGAAACAACAAAGTAGATACTGTAGAAATTAATTTTCTTAAAATACCGAGTAAAGTGTAACATATTCCTGACGAAGAATTTATATAACAGGCCAAGTAGAAACTAGACAACTTCTATGTTGTTAGTTATTTACAATGTGAACTGTACTGTCGTAGCTTTATGTGTACTCTGACGATTCCAATACATGTAATCTGTGTCTAATGGAAAATAAATATTATTATTATTATTATGGCAATGTTATTTGGTGATGATGAAAATGAGCTTTCATGTATACACTTAAATAGGGAAGATCTTCTATGACATAGATGGGTATAATTAGAAATATATTTTGGAAAGGAAGAATGGACAGCTAAAAAACAGTGGCATATGAAATACTGTATGAGATAGAACATTTTAGATATCATGTTGTTGACTCCAATTTTTAGTCTTTTGTCTGAAAATGCTTGTGCTTAGCTTCACTGTATTTGATTTCCTTTTTCATTTGAATGCTCACATAATATATCACTTATTGTGTCTATGTTTTCCATCAAGAGTTTTTGAGATGATTTGGCTCTTCAAACAATTCTACTGTGGAAGACAGTAACTTGCTACAGTATTATTGAAGGGTGTTCTAACCTACAATAATCTTTTGATTTTTCTTCACATAAGTTTCCCTAGAGTCCCTAGCAAAGTTTAGTTTGTTTCATTTCTAAATCAATCAATGGCTTATCAAATTCAGCATTCCTCTCTGCACCAGGAGACAGCAGCTTTTGTTTTGGGTTGACTTCCGCTCTTCTAAGATAATAAAACCAATAAACATATTTCAAAATTATACTAAAGGTGATATGTATTTTAATACAACCTCCCTACATACTCAGCTCACACAAGTCTCCCAAATACTTCTGAGGATTTTTCTTAAGGGTGCAACCGGATGAGGGTAAGAACAAATTTTGAAGTGATATCTTCAGATTCAGTAGGAAATTAGTTTTTTCTATGACTACTTGTTCAGTCTACTCCACTGATTTAAATATAAGTTAGATAGTAAAAGCATAATATAGGTGTTTTATCCGTCAGCAAAGAGGAAACTTATTTAGGCGCTAATTCTAATGTCAAAATTATATCTATTTCACGCGTATTTTGAGTTGAAGTACGCACATTTTATGGAGCATGCTGATAACGTGAAATCGCCGTATTCTGTTTACGCATAAAAACAAAGTGACAGATCGGCGTCAAAAATTGGAACCGAATGTCAGTGTGACGTTCAGAAAACGAGTCGATCGCCAGCCGCTTTATAAACCGCAATACAGTCTGCACAAGAGTTGAAGAAGTTACCTACTCATTAATTCGTCTCTGGAAGGATTTGGTGAGTGCTATTTCAACTTCAACCGCTATTAATTACATCCGCATTTCGCTTATATTCAACATTTGGTCCTATTCGAGCCAAGGATTATTCCAGTCGCGTTTTTTCAACCAAACTAAATAAGTTTCCTCAAGTGGTGATTTTTTCACGAGAAATCATTATTTGATATACCATACGTTCAATTTTCTATGAAATAATAAATCTTTTCATGAAAAATTTGAATAAGGCCATTCGATAAAGTATATTGAAGGTGTTTTTGCTGAAGCCATCAAGCCTTCAGACAGTGTCCAACTGATTCGATTAAATCTAAAAATTTCTTGATCTGCTCATTGTTTATTCATAATGTCAAACGCAAATAAGTTAAAACAGTATAGGGCTCTTCGTCAAATAAGCGTTAGTCAAATAAAAGAAATCAAAGAACTTGCTGACAGAGCAAAAACTGAAGAATCAGAACGTATAATATTCAAAATGCGCTATCAAGGCCTTCAACAGTGTTGCGATGATTTCAAAAAAAATTATGTCAGTTTAGTATCTTTAGCTTCAGTTACTGATGAGGATTTAACCGATGATGAAATTGTTCGCAAAAACTTTGAATACGATTGTTCATATATCGAAGCAATCAATTACACGCTATTCGATATCAAATCTGATCCAACTGTGGCCAGTTCATCAGCAAATTATTCTGGTAGTAACGTAAAATTACCCAAAATTGAAATCCCTAAATTTTCGGGAGATATAAAATCTTTCAAACCGTTTTTGGATATGTTTCAGAGCCTTATTCATGATAACGCAACCCTAACAAATGTTGAAAAATTCAATTACCTTATTTCATCCCTACGTGGACCACCACTCACGTTGGTTCAAACAACTCCCATGTCTAGTGCCAACTATGACATCGCTTACGATGCGCTGTTACAGCGCTACGACAATAAAAGATTAATCGCTTTTGCACATCTACAAGAAATCGATCATGCACCGATTGTCACTAATTCAAAAAATACGCGATCACTTCGATTACTTTTAGATACCTTTACGGAAAACTTAGCTGCCTTGCAAAATATGAAATTTCCGGTAACAGAGTGGGATTTTCTCTTATATTACTTATTTTCGAAGCATCTCGATCAAGAAACCGTTACTCGATTCGAATTAGAAAACCCTATCGCTAATGATGCTACACCAACATTTGAATCTTTAAAAAAATTCGTACTAGATCGATGCAACGCATTGGATGCAGTTGAATTTTCGATGCCGCAAAATACATTACTTTCAGGAAAAAATAAATATTTTCAAAATGCTTCGATAACAAAACCCAAACAAACTTCATCATATTTGTCAAATACCAATTCAAATAAGATTTCGAGTCCAAATCCATCTTGTATGTTTTGTAAACGGAATCATTCAATATACCGATGTTCCGAATACTTCAATAAACAGCCTCAAGAAAGATTAAATTTTGTCAAGCAAAAACAATTATGTTATAATTGCTTGAGTTCTCAGCATTCAACAAAAAATTGTCAATCGACGTCAACTTGCCGTTTTTGTGGAGGTTTGCATCATTCGACTATACATGTTAATAAAGTTTGGACGTCCAATAATGACTCACTTCACACTATAACCTCAAAACCCCAAGAAAGTTTACAGGGTCCTTCCACTGCTCAAGATCAAAATACCTTTGTCGGTATCGTATCATCTTCCAGCAATGTTTTATTATCAACGGCCATTATTGAAGTATTAGATGCACGCAATAACTATCAAAAGGTTAGAGTTTTACTTGACAGTGGTTCGCAGACCAGTTATATTTCACAAAAGTGTTACCATAAACTAGGTTTAACTCGCTTCAATTTTTCCATGTCTATCCAAGGTTTGGGGTCAATGAATGAAATAACTTCTAGTGGCGGAGTAACCTGCACATTAAAACCTGTTGGCAAGAATAATCCAGAACTAACAGTTGATGCCATTATTCTTCCTAAGTTATGCGCTAACATGCCAAGTTCATCCCTTGATGTTTCAAATTGGTCACACATCAGAAATCTCAAACTAGCCGATGAAAATTTCCACAAATCAACATCTATTGATATGCTTCTTGGCGCTGAAGTTTTTCCCCATATCTTAGAACAGGGGCGTATTGTAGGAAATGATGATGAACCTGTAGCCATAAACACAATTTTCGGATATATACTTATGGGGAAGGTAGCGTTCAATAAACCAGAAGCATTTTCGAATAGTTCCGCATTTTTCAGTACTGTTCAAACTGACACTTTCGCTATAGAGAATTTTCTAAAACGATTCTGGGAACTCGAAGAAATCCCAAAAATAAAGGCAATATCGCCTGAAGATGCTTTGTGTGATGAAATATATTCCAGTACACATTCTAGAAATGAAACTGGTCGTTATGTTGTCAATCTTCCATTCAAAAATTCAGAACCAATTTTCAATATCAACGATACTCGTCCGCTCGCTTTACGCCGCTTCTATTCTATTGAAAGACGCCTTTTGCGTTCACCGGAATTACATAAATTATATTCTGACTTTCTACAAGAATATTTAGACTGTGGGTACATGGAAGAGGTAGATAATAATTGTTATGACACAGAACACTGCTTTTATCTTCCACACCACTGTGTATTAAAAAACAGTACAACAACTAAACTGCGCGTTGTTTTCGACGCTTCCGCAAAATCCACACAGGGTATTTCACTGAATGAAACCCTGTTAGTGGGTGAAAAATTACAAAAAGATATTTTCTTGGTTTTATTGGATTTTCGAATTTACCCTATAGTTTTTACGGCAGATATAAAGAAGATGTTCTTGCAAATTTTAGTTCATCCTAAACACCAAGACTATCAGCGAATATTATGGAGATTCTCCAGTAGTGAGAGTGTAAAAGACTATCGCTTAAAAACTGTAACTTTCGGTCTTTCTAGTAGTCCATATTTAGCCAATAAATTAATTAGCTCACGATGAGAGAGAATATTTTCCATTGGCAGCTAGTGTCTTAGAAAACAGTGTATATATTGATGATATATGTACAGGGTGCTCGTCATTAGACGATGCAAAATTAATTCGAGATCAATTAATTGAAATTTGTAAAAGAGGAAATTTCGAACTACGCAAATGGACGAGCAATAATCAAGCATTTCTAGCTGATCTACCAGAATCTCACCTCTATAACAAATTAATTTCTTTTGATAAAGAAGTATCATCAGTTCTTAAAATTTTGGGCTTACAGTGGGAGCCATGTTCAGATATATTCACTTATAATATTGATTTATCAGTTAGTAGCTGCACAAAACGTCAAATATTATCTGATATCGCCCGCGTTTTTGATCCATTGGGTTTTTTAACTCCAGTCACTTTATTCGCTAAACTACTTATGCAGCACCTATGGAGTCTCGGAATTCAGTGGGATGAGGTCCCACCTAAGGAAATCATCAACAAATGGACTCAGTTCAGAACAGAATTTTCTTTATTAACAACTTTACAAATTCCTCGCCACATGTTACTGAACGATTTACAGTGTCAAGTACATGCATTTTGTGATGCCTCGAAAAGGGCTTACTCTTGCGTGATATATTTCAGAGTTCAGCAAAGTGAAGATTCATTCCAAACCTATTTCGTTTGTGGCAAATCTAAGGTTGCACCAATGAAATGATATCTGTCGCCCGCCTTGAACTATGTGCTGCAGTTCTTCTTGCAAAGTTGCTTTCAACTGTTATGAAATCATTCAAAGATAAAATAAAGTTCCTTCAAACATACGCTTACACAGACAGTTCAATAACATTAAGTTGGATTCAGTCTTCACCACACAGATGGAAAACTTTCGTTAGTTATCGCGCATTCAAAAAAGAATTCCTCCTTCTCTATGGCGACACGTATCGTCCAAAGACAATCCAGCTGATTGCGCATCACGTGGCTTACTCCCTTCAGAATTAATCAGAGATGTGATGTGGTTTTCGGGACCTCCGTGGTTGCAACTTAAGAAAGAGCTTTGGCCAACTTCATTTAAAACGGAAGAAGGTTCATCACCTGACGCACTCTCAGAAGAAATTAATTTAACGCTTTCCACTTTTCCGGTAGAAAATATTATCCATGACGTTCTGAATAAATATTCTTCCTTGTCGAAAATTAAAAGAATTTTGGCATTCATTCTTCGGTTTTCGTATAACTGCCGTAATCCTGAGAACAGAAGAAGCGGTAACTTGTCGCTCTCAGAGCTTCAGAATGCAATGATTTTAGCTGTGAAATGCACTCAGATTTCACACTTCCCTATCGATATTGAAAACTTGAAAAATGGAAGAAACGCATCAAAACCTTTAAGAAAACTCAATTCTTTCCTAGATGAAAGTGATGTTTTGCGAGTGGGTGGACGTATTCGAAATTCCTCCTTATCGTACAATAAGAAATTTCCTGCCCTATTACCTAGAAATTCTCGACTGACTGAATTGATCATTTCCAATTTTCATAAAATATATTATCATCCAGGTAGACAAACCCTACTGTTTTTAATAAATGAACAGTTTTGGATCATGTTCCCCAAACGAGCTATTAATAAAATAATTTCAAATTGCAAAAACTGTTGGCGTTTGTCCCCTAAATCTTATCAACCTCCAATGGCTGATGTTCCAAGTTTAAGAGTTTCGCAACTCAAAACATTTTCTTGTGTTGGTCTAGATTACGCAGGCCCCTTTTCTATAACTATGGGTAAATTACGACGTGCTAAAACATACAAGGGATATATCTGTCTGTTTGTGTGTTTCGCAACAAAGTGTATTCACCTTGATTTAGCATCCGATTTAACCAGTGAAGCTTTCATTGCTGCGCTCCGAAGATTTATCGCTCGTAGGGGGCGCTGTTCTACCATAACATCAGATTGCGGAACAAATTTTATCGGAGCAAACCGACAAATTTTAGAAATGGTGAAACAAGCAGCAGAAAGTCAATCAATAAACTTTAAATTCAATCCTGGTGGATCACCCCATTTTGCAGGTCTAGCCGAGGCAGGAGTGAAGTCTGTTAAGACTCATTTGTATCGCATTGTGGGTGAACAAATTATGACATATGAGGAGTTCTATACTCTTTTAACGCAAATTGAATCATTATTGAATTCTCGTCCTTTGTATCCACTTAGTTCGGATCCAAACGATTTTTCGGTGTTAACGCCAGGACATTTTCTGACGCTTGAGCCACTCAGTTCAATTCCTGATACTCAATAAGCTTAATCGATGGCAATTGATACAACGGCTCCATCAACATTTTTGGAAAAGATGGAGTAGTGAGTATTTGCATACTCTTCAACAGAGAGGCAAATGGCTTGATGCCTCACGTCCTGTATCAGAAGGAACAATGGTCCTAGTGAAGAATGAGGCAACGTCACCACTGAAATGGCCTCTTGGTCGAATAGAAAAACTTTATTATGGTAAGGATGGTATAGTACGTGTTGCAGATGTCCGAACCAAACAATGTACTATCAAAAGAGCATTGGTGAAATTGTGCCCATTACCAAATGCTCATAGTTCTGATTAAAAATTATAATATAATTTTTAGTGGGGGGAGAATGTTCAGTCTACTCCACTGATTTAAATATAAGTTAGATAGTAAAAGCATAATATAGGTGTTTTATCCGTCAGCAAAGAGGAAACTTATTTAGGCGCTAATTCTAATGTCAAAATTATATCTATTTCACGCGTATTTTGAGTTGAAGTACGCACATTTTATGGAGCATGCTGATAACGTGAAATCGCCGTATTCTGTTTACGCATAAAAACAAAGTGACAGATCGGCGTCAAAAATTGGAACCGAATGTCAGTGTGACGTTCAGAAAACGAGTCGATCGCCAGCCGCTTTATAAACCGCAATACAGTCTGCACAAGAGTTGAAGAAGTTACCTACTCATTAATTCGTCTCTGGAAGGATTTGGTGAGTGCTATTTCAACTTCAACCGCTATTAATTACATCCGCATTTCGCTTATATTCAACACTACTAACAAAAATGTACAATCCAAGTGCATCTTCGATTAAGAAACCTACAATTTTTTAATACAGATTTTCATATCCTACGGGCTAGCTCTATTGAAATGTTCATTTTCCACGACTTTCATGAGCTACTAGACTCATTATGTTAACAAATTTCATGATGATAAATAATATGAGATTGAATCAAGTTTATTAACATCTGTTTGATCACAATTTTTTGACATTCCATAGTTTTCATAAAATTCATTTCAAAACAAAGTAATCAAGACATTATCAAAATGAATAGCGAAATTCAAAATTTGACAACACCTGATATATTGTTATTGTAGCAGTTAATTTCAGCTTTTTTTTCTCAAGTCGGTTTAACCATGGTAAAAGATATTGATACATCTTTAAAAACTAATGAAAATATTGAAATAAATCTCAATTCCATGTTTCTCAATCCAATAACAGAAAACGAATTAATACAGCATATATCCACATTGAAAAATAACACTTCGTAGATGGAATAACTACTAAAATAATTAAACAGAACCACCAATATATTTTGCAACCTCTTAAACATTTATATAATTTGATCATTGAAAAAGGGCATGTCCCCACAAAGCTTAAATCTTCTATAATTACACCAATTTATAAAGCTGGCGACAAGACTAAAATTAGTTATCACAGACCTATCAGTGTTATAAATAACTTTGGTAAAATCTTTGAAAAATGTTTAAAAACTCGTTTAGTTCAATTTTTTGATGAAATAAGATTTTCCATGAATGCCAATATGGGTTTCGTGCTGGTATGTCTACCACTGATGCTATGTACGTTGTTATCAGAAATATTACACAGGGACTAAACAAAAAATGCATTGCAGTGTTTTTAGATTTGGCAAAGGCATTTGACACTGTTATCATGCAATGCTTATTAACGTACTGGGGCTTTATGGCATTAGTGGTACAGTGTTAGATGTCTTTTGTAGTTATTTGACTGATCAGGAACAATGTGTTAAAATAAACATCAAGGGACCGTTCTTGGTCCAATACTTTTTCAAGCTTATATAAATGAATTGCTCTGCTTGAAAGTAAAAGCAAAAATTATATCATACGCTGATGACACGGTTGTAATTGTCGATGGAGATACATGGTCTGAAACTAAAAGTGATGTCCAGTTAAACATGGAAGTAATTAATAAGTGGTTAAGTATGTATCGTCTTTCATTAAATGTTAGTAAGACCCACTATCTTGCTTTCTCTATAACTGCAACAAATAGACCAATTTTTTTAAGTATCAAAGTTCCAGGCATCCAGGTGAAATTAAAGAAATGAACGAGGTCAAATATTTGGGCATAATTATCAACAAAAATTTAAGATGGAACAATCATGTTGATTATTTAACAAAAAAGGTGAGAAAGCTAATTTATATATTTTACCAGCTAGGGCAGTTTATATCAAGAAAGCTACTTATATTAATTTACAAGTCTCTAGCTGAATCACTTTTTCAAAATGGTATTTTGATGTGGGGAGCAATGTATAAGAATTCATTGCAAAAACTAAACATTATACAAAACTATATCCTGAAAATCATTTTCAAGAAACAAAGATCTTTTCATACTAACCTTCTATACACAGAAGATATTTGTAATATCCGATCATTATATTTTCATAGCCTTTGTATGTATGCGTTCAAAAATAAAATATTGCAAAATTCTATTCCCACAGTTTATGCTACTAGAAGCACAATAAATGAATGGCTACCCATTCCCAAATTTCATAAAAATGTTTGTCATCGATTTATACATTACCAAAAATTTGTAATATACTATTTACCATTAAGAATAAAACATAAGAAATCATAAAGCCATCTCAAGATAAGCAAAAAAAAAATTATATTCGAAAATTACTTTTGAGTTTATCAAAATATTAGAACATCAGCAGTTACACTGAAACTTTGTTGTACCACTATTTTGCTCTCCTACCTTCTGTACACAATAATTGTAATTTAATTTTAGTGTTTTTCTTTAAGATTATTCAGTATTACTCCACAGCGCAACACAAGTGTTAAGTCACTTAGGTACTATCTCTGTACACAATCTGTACGTCTTTATATTGTATTTAAACTGTTATTCCGATCCGCTATCCTTCTGTTATTTTGTAAATTTGTGTACCTAATAAATGAAAAATAAAAAAATATCCCCATTCCATACAAACCAAACGATATTTTGGAATTACAGCAATGCCTTGAAATGCTGAGAGGAGACTGTCCATTATGTCCGATTTGTGGAACAAATAGAGTATTCAAGACGAGTATTCATATACAAAAATTGCCACAAAATTTATTTATACATTTGAAATGTGTTTCTTCAACCAGAGGTACCAGAGTGGACAATGTGATTAACTTCCCAATTATACAGTGAAGCTTTTTTAGTTCCCTACCTGTTAACTTTTGATTGGTTTGACTTACAGACATGGATCAAAAACCGTTTTGAATGGAATCACTGATATTACTTTCTGGAATAAAAGAGATTGTAATTACTTGATAGGGGGGCACATCAATTCAAAAATTTCAAGTGGCATGGGGGTCATGTGACTCATCGTTGAAAAGATAATTCAATTCTCTTATCAACCTTCAATTTTTTTTTTTTCTATAATATTTTTTTTTTACCAAATGCACTCGAAATATCAAGTATAAGTGTGGATATGAATGGTACCCTTACCTCGATCGATGTGAATGGTTTGATGTAGAGCAATGGGACAAAAATATTTTGAATGATATTCCGATACTACTTTTTGAGAGAAGATACTTTGCAATTACTCGACAGATGGCGCTGGGGGCACATCAACTTGAAAATTTTGAAATGCAAAGATATCGAAATTGTGAAAGTACGTATTGACGAAAATTAAAAAAAAAAATGGATGGTTGAAAAGTGAATTAAATTATCGTTTCAACAATGTGTAATTTTACCCCTCGTAATTTAAATATTTTCAATTGATGTGCAATCGAATGTCTTTTATTTCAAAAAGTAGTATCATAATGGTTTTTGTTCCATGTTTTTACGTCAAACCGGTCAAAAGTTAACAGCCACACTGTATAATCTGAATTTGGACCAATGTGCAGCTCATCATGGAATGAATTTTGAAAAAGGTTTATCATACCTAGGAATCACTGTTTTCGAGATTTCAACATTTTTCAAAAATTCAAGGTTATTATCAAAGTAGAAAACATGCCGAATGACTTAATTTTGCATTTTGCAAAGTTAATCCATATTCCTACCATCTTTCAATATAGGTTGCTCAAAAACCCAACGTACACTTCTCCTAAGTTTAAACATTAGTAACTTCCTTATTTCAAATGAGACACCCAGTATATCTTCACGGCGGGGTATTTTAAATTCAATCAATAAATTTTTGCTAATTATGTCGTTGGATTGTAATATGATCAAATCCGAATTGGTTGCTTATACATATAACTGTACCAACTTTTAGAAAAATCCGTTCACGAATGCAGAAGTTACAGGGTTGGCCCGATACCGTGTGTCAACCAGTATAGTGTGGAATTCCAATATGTTAAATACATAATACTAGCAATTCGTAACTGGTGGACACCTCTTGAAGTCAATAAGTTTAAGACTTGCATGAATCTACGATGTAAGATGGATTAAAATATAAAAATGTGGGCAAAAGGACCTCGGTCGATTGAATTGAATGTAATTCTGATCCAATAAACAACATTTATTATTATTTTAAAAAATGTGTTATTCTTGCAGAATCGAAGGTAGAATGGAACTTGAATACATTTGCTTGAATTGATATGTTTTGTTGATGATGTTGTATTAGCAATGGTTGAAATTTTTGCTTTGGTTGGTAGGTTTATATTTGTAAGTAGTTAGTATTTGAAATTTCAAAAATATAGAGAATTTTCTAAAATAGATTTCATATACAATTATTTTTTCAGCTATGATTTTCAAGGCTAATGAACATTTTAAGTTATTAGTATTTTCATTAAGAAACACCCAACAATTACATTCTTGGCATAACAATAGTATATCCATGGCGGATATACAGCTTGTAACAAGCCTACCCAGAACACATGAGGTTACAGGAAACTGTACGTAAATAAGGGAAACTAGAAGAAGCAAGGACCAGAGAGAGATGTACTTTTGGTCATGTCTATAATGGACTGGTGTCTATAATTTTTGTGAAAAAAAAGTAACAGGCAAGGGCCAGGTGGAAAATGTTTCTGATGTTCCAACTTCAAGGTAAAAAATATTTAAACTCTACACCACACAAAATGGTGAATAGGGGATGCAGTTTAGGGGTTCAAAACTTTTTTTGTTGTTTGCGGCGAAATGTAACCTACCAAAATATGTTCAATAAAAAAGTTGTAGATAATAAAAAAATCTAAAACTTCTTTTCTCAACTCTTTTTGACATAACCTCAAATTGACCGTCAAAATGGCAAAAACCCGATTTTTCAGTTTTTGTTTTCGCTCGCGTATAGAGGACTTAGGATATACGACATTGTCTGAATTTTTAGTATATTGTAGTAATTGATGTACTGATTGAACGTGCAGAATAGCAAAGTTCGTTGATGGATAGATTTGAAATTTTCAGATTTTGTTCAAGTTAAAAGTCAGTAATTTTTATTTAATTATTTTCTCGGGATTTGAAAGTGCCAACTGCATTTTTTTCGTTCTTATCATCAACGTACCTTCGTATTACCAAATATCATTCAGATGGTGCAGATTATATCATTATAGACAGAGGGAAAAATGAAAACATTTTAGTAATGTCTGAAAATTCGATGTAATAATGAAATATTTATAAAATTATTTTGGCAAGTAATATACTATTTTTATTCCATCATTAATCACAATTTATACATTTCGTACAGGGTGATTTGAAAAATTGGTGAAATATACCGGGTGGCAACGAGATCACTTTCGGGCTGCCATTTTTTTATTATTTCACCCTGTAAAACAAAACTTGGCAGAGTTAATATTCGAACTGAATATCATTTGACTGATGTAACGACAAATTTTTGCAACTTCCAGTTTCCCTGGAAATGACCTTAACTTTCGAAATTTAAATGGGATACCCTGTATATCGTTCGTTTTTAGGATTCTTTAAATAATTCTACAACCGAATTAATAATTTTCCAATTGATTTTGACATAAATTATATTTCTAAATAAAATATCAATTTTCAATCTAGAGTGCTATGATCATCCTAAAATTTCTCTACGTCCACTCTCTATTTTCAGAAAAATCTAAAAAGATTATTATCTTTGTTAGCCTAGAAAAAGGCTGAAAAGTTGTATAATTTTTTTTTTGTATTAATTCAAAAAACTTAAAGGTAACCATATCACTTTCATAACACTATTAAATGCATTATTTCAAGACAAATCCAATAATGTATAACACATACTACCATATTTCATCCCAACTTACTTTTATTTAATATCTGGAAGAAGTCCATTTCATTATTAAATTAAATTTTGCCGAATAGTTATTAAAGTCATAGTTGCCGTTGCCATGGAAAACAATTGAATTGTTTCTGGGCTAACAAACAAAGATATTATTTTTAGATTTTTCTGTAAATAGAGAGTATAAGTAGAGAAATTTTAGGATGGTCATGGCACTCTAGATTGAAAATTAAAATTTGATTTAACAATATAATTTATGTCAAACCCAATTAAGAAATTATGAATTCGGATGAAGAATGATTTAAAGAATCCTAAAAAAACAATATACAGGGTGTCCCATTTAAATTTCGAAAGTTAGGGTCATTTCCAGGGAAACCGGAAGTTGTAAAAATTTGTCGTTACACCAGTCAATTGACATTTAGTTCGAATCATAACTCTGACAAGTTTCGTTATACTAGGTGAAAAAAAAAATCGCAGCCCGAAAGTGATATTGTTGTCACCCGGTATATAAAAAGTGCGGGGTCCTTTGTAGATATATGTCTTTTTTTTGTGTCGAGTAAGCATTATTTTTTCGCAAATCTGAAGACTACTAGTTTTCGAGTTATTTACATTTTTCGAATAATATACCCTCATCTTCCACGAACAATTGTCTTAATATTTTTTTATATTTCGAAGGTATATAAGTGACCATTTTAATTATTGAAATGTCCACTTCAAAATGGTCTATGTAATTAGGCGGTTTATTGATTAAACCGCTCAAAATTGAGAAAAAAGAATCTCTGAATCATGATTTTCACAATATTTTCAATGATTTTCGACTTTCTTCATTATTTTTATAACAAGAAGTAGTTTGTATTAAATTCTTTATAATAAAATATTTAAATTCATGAGTACACTACAAAATAAATTTATTCATATTATAATATTCAATAATTAATTTATTATATTCTTTTTTAAAACTATTGAAAAATCATTGAAAATATTGAGATAATTATGATTCAGAGAGACACGTCGGTTTTTCTCAATTTTAACGATCCATAAACCACTAAGTTACATAGACCATTTGAAAGAAGATATTTCAACAATTAAAATGATCACTTATTGGCCTCCGAAATACAAAAAAACACCAGAACAATTGTTAGTGGAAGATAAGGATATTTTTTCGAAAAATATACATAACTCGAAAACTAGTCGTCTTCTGAATTGCGAAAAAATCATGCTTATTCGACACCAAAAAAGACATGCTTGAAAACGTTCTTGTAAATTAAATCAATTATACGCGAGAAACAAATTAAAAACTGAAAAATCGGTTTTTCCCCATTTTGACGGTTGGTTTGAGGTTATGTCAAAAAGTGTTGATTACAATATTCTTGGATTTTTTTTATTGTCTACAACTTTGCCATTGAACATTTTCCGCTAAGGGGACAAGTTTCGCCGCAAATCACAAAGAATCGTTTTCAACCCCCAAACTGCATCCACATTTCCCCATTTTGAGTGTTTTCCTGTTTAATTCTTTTTTTTCCTTGAAGTTGGAACCTCAACAAAATTTTCCACCTGGTCCTTGCTTGTTACTTTTTTCTTATTTTAAATGTTTTAAATTTGTTTTGGCACCAGTCTATAAGTCCAACAACAAATATCTGAGAAATTAGTTTTTATAGAGCAGACTTTTTGAAAAATATAATGAATAATGGTACTGCTATCTTAATAAACAACTGTACAGAAACAAGTTTTGTCCAAAAAAAAATTGAATTACTTTACAAATCTAACAAGGCTTGTTTTTGTTAAAAAAATATATTGTGGAATAGAATTAAAAGTGATTATATACTGTTTAAGTGATTGTTTAAGTTTACATAATACATGACAAGCAGTTAATTTCAATCTTCGTTAGGATAGATCTAGATTTGGCCAATTTTTAATTGCAGCATATACCGTTTTTAAAAAACGAAAGTCACAAACTAAACGAAATACTTAAGGAATGGAAAGAGTACAAACAAAGTGTACCTACCTACGGAGCCATTATCTTATCTGAAAATATGTCCCACGTCCTTCTAGTTCAAAGCTACTGGGCCAAATCATCCTGGGGGTTTCCTAAGGGCAAAGTTAATGAAGAGGAAGATCCGGCGCATTGTGCAATAAGAGAGGTATTGGAAGAAACTGGATTTGATATTAGTGAATATTTAGACCCCGAAGATTATTTGGAGTCTACCATTAATGATCAGCAAGTCCGGTAAGTATGCATACAGGATGTTAGGTGTAAGACTGCGGTAATCTCTAACAAAAAAGTTATATAGAACAAGGGTCCAATATCCAACCGTTTTTAGGGGATGACATTCCTGATAAAGAAAACATTTTTATCAATGTGCAACAGTGCTTGTGTTATTCATTACTGCTATATCAACTCACAGTCACAGTTTTATGACTATGTAGGTAGACCCCCAAGTGGCACATTTTTTTTTTTTTAACGCTAAAATCATTTATCCAGCATTTCTTATACAACTGGCTCTATAAATTGGAATTGACAACAATATTTCAGCATCAATGAAATATATTTACGCTCAAAATAGGCACAAATAATACAGCCTTGGTAAGATCTGTAACGGTCACATCAATGCTTAGTAGTAATATGAAAACTGCTTTGCTTTGTTTCAGTTTCTATAAATCTCGTTATCACTTTTCTAAGAAGCTGTCGTGTAACGACTGTAAGTGAACTTTTATAAAACAACCGTATTGTGTTCGCAGCTGATTCAATACATAGTTACTTTTTAGTTGTTTCCAAACAGAGATAAATGAGTTTTCGGGAGAGATTATATTACCAAAATATCATTTTATTATTTTATAACAATGGCCTTGCTGTCACATGTTCTTTTTGAGTTCTCAACATGGTTTCCTATAAGAAATTGAAGGTTTGCACGAAACCAGTGATATATCTTTAAAAAAGCACTTTGACCATAAAGAACATTAACATGCCCTCTTATAAAGCGACTATAAACTAATATAAAGTATCAAAAGAGCAATCTTTGAAGAGGGTATAAATAGCTGACCTCTATCGGATCTTTCTAGCAACTCGAATTGACTTCACTATTTTTACCACATTACAGTTATGTTTTGCGTTTGCCTATTCTTATTTAGAGTAAACAGCTGTATCCCACCTGAAGCCCGAACGTTTTAATTTCGACAAGAAGACTGGCGAGTGGCGACTCTGTCGATGGTGTATAAGTAGCTATTTATGAGGGACTGCTTGATGTTCTTCGTGTCGTTATTGCTAAATAATTGAGTAACCAAAGTTACTTTACTTTTAGAACATAACTCTCTATTTTGTGAAAAATTAGACGCACTGAACAATAGGGTGTAATAAATTTAAATATAAAAAATAATGCATATAGGTATATAAATTTAAGTAGAAAACTCAATCATGTAACTAAACTTGCACTGCACTGTTTGGAACCTTTGGTGTGGTAATGAATATACTGGACTTTTATCCCGATAAAAATCCAGTATATTCATGTAACTAAACGATTGTAGAGGTTAGGGAATTCTGATTCTGTTTACGTTTAGTCGTTCAACTATAGATAAGTTCTGTTGACGCAGAAGACTCCAGCTATACAGTGCTGTTTTTTTTAGCCCCCCCCCCCCCTTCCCCCCCAAACCCCTGTTCAGTTTTGAACAGTTTGACTAACAAACATGAAACAAAAACCATTTTGAATGGTATCACCGATACTACTTTTTGAAGTAAAAATCATTGTTGTTGCCTGATGAAGGGGGTGAGGGCGGGGCACATCAATAGAAAAATTTTAAATGGCGTGTTGGATCAAATTACATATCTTTGAGAAGATAATTCAAGTCTCTGTTCAACCATACACTTTTCTTTGATTTTCGTTTGTACGTATTTTTACAATTATTTCGATCTCTTTGCCTTTCGAAATCTGCAAGTTGATGTGCCCCCAGCGCCATCTGTCTTGTACCATTCAAAATATTTTTCTTTTATTTGGAGTCTAAAATGAAGTCATTATGAAACCCAAATGCGTATCGAAATGGCTTCTATTTCGATACGCATTTTAAATTTTTTCGAGATTGGTAACAATGGTAACATCAACTGTCAGATGAACGTCAGACAAGAGGGATGGGATTTTCAGATATTAAACAAGGAAGAAGAAATAATGTTGTGGTGATATTTGTTGCCTTGGGTGGTGCAGTTATTATAAACTTAAATTGTTACATGACTGGTTTTTCGGGCGTTTATAATTAAATTAGCTGGTGTAGTTTGGACTGAGTTTAGAAAATTATGTTCAGTGGTCTGATTGTTTGAAAAGTTATTTTGACTGCAGTGGGAGTGTGGTGAGACATCGGATACTTCGAAATTGTGAAATTCCTTTTCGTAAACTGAACAAGATTTTTTGGGCAACAGATCATTCATAGCCGTTTCAGCAATTACTCTCAATTCAGGTGGGGTGCAACTTGAGTTTTCTTCATCAGTCATTTTAAAAAAGGGAATTTACTGATATTTGCATTCAAAATTTAAATAATTTATGTGAACAAATAAATTACCTGACAGCATTCTTCATATTTTAAATATTTTATCAATGTTACCAACCCGATATCTCTGATATTATTTATTAATATTAAATCCTATTTTTTACAATAAAAAACTTACTACAAAAAAATATCGCACTTGTTCTCTTGGAGCACTCCTCGCTTCGCTCGTCGTACTCCAAACAACGCTTGCGACAAATTGGTGTCTAAATAAAACTTTATCATAATATACTATTGTCCCATTGTTCCTATCAAACAGTTCAAATTTATTGAGATAAGGGTGCCATTCAGATTCGCCCTTATACTTGATATTTCTAGTGCATATGGCAAACAAAAAATATTAACGAAATGAAAAAAATGTATATGGTTGGAAAGAGAATTGACAGATTGATAGATAGATATCCTTTATTAGTTCATTTGAAGAAAACACTTTTTCAGGTGTAGAATATGTCAACATTATAAATATCACAACAAAAAATAGAATAAAATGTCACAAAATAACATTTTTGTCATGTGAGGAAAATAAAATAAGAAATAAAATTAGGTTTAAAATATAAAACGTCAAATCATAAATATTAAAAACAATTATTAAAATCATATTACAATAATAATGATAAAATGGTATATATACCACAAAGTAAAATAACATGGTTATCAAAGTCAAATATTCATATATACACAAAGACATGTATACATATACATACATATTATAAATAAATACACACATACATCAATATAATACACTCATAAATATAAATATCACAAGATAAAACAGTAATGAAAATCACAAAATACCGAGCAAAATACCTCATACACCGTCAAAAATTAAATATGAAAATATAGTTTGTTTTGTTCGCCATTGGATTTCTGTTTGATGATTTTACTCACTACTTTTGTATCTTATTTTCAAGATTATACGTTATCAGAAATGTCCCTATGTCGACTAAGTTTAGTCCAAAGACACGCTGTGAAATAAAGTGTTGTTCTTGGTTTTCCGTATCTGACTTGCCCAACAATAAGAAAGACACAACCCCTAAAGTGAAGATGGGCATGAATCCCAACGCATTCTTCATGGTTTTGCCTTTTGTTAAGAGGGTGAAGAACATTTGCAGTGGTGGAACAGGAACAAAAAGGAACAGACACAAATCCTCCAGTTTTTGTGAAGGAGATTTAATAAATACGAGACCAAGGTGGGTTGAAATTTTCATAGAATTTACTATACAGTGTGTTTATTTGAAGTGTCCCTCTCAAATATTTCAGATGCTGAAAGAAATTCACCGAGATACTTTTATATTTAAAGGGTGGCTTTTTGGGAGATAACTCATTATTTTGCTGTCTCGCTCACTCTAGCTATTTTAGTATATCTAATGGAACTACATTACAAATACAATTATTTACTTATCACAATCGAAATCAAATTAAGTTTTGTGGAAGCTATGAGCTAAAAACTACTTGAATAATGATAATCTTGGAAGAAATACTGTTTCCTCGTGGTTTAACACAACAGCCACCCTTATTTGAAAAGTCAATAGTAAATACAGGTTGAAAACAAAATTTGCTTCCTTTGAAAAAGATTTTTTTTTATTTTGGAAATGAAAAAAAATCCAATTTCGTGTTCGATCTACATTATAATTATGTTTGATAATAAATTATGCCCTTGATCAATATTACACTAAATTTTGGAACACGTACCATAGTAAAAAACTGGCTGTCCCGTTGTCAGCTATTTTCATGAAAATGTCGCACACAATTCAAATCCTGAATGCATCAGTAAAAATAAGTTTTATTTTATTTTGATATTTTGATAAACTTATTCTAATATAAAAGTCATCTTACCAATTTACATTACAACATAATGTTGGACTGGTGAGTAGAAAAATTCAGATGACCCCTCGAAGTAGTATGAATGTATAGTTTGTGCGACAATAAGACAATGTCTTGTGCCAACCAGTACGTGAGAAAACAAAATTATGAATGATGTAACATTCTGTAGCCGGACCTGTCGCTCGTACTCGTAAACAAGTCTACATTCCAAGAGTATTAGATCATCCTAACCCTACTGTTGTCAACGCTTCTAGAAATAAGCCATCTAGCATTCGAACAGCCTGCAAAGAATCTCAGCTGTCGAGAACTATCTCGAAAAATTACCGTCTTTGATATAAATAGCCAGCCGACATCATAGAGGGCATATATACTGAGAGACAGTTAGAGTTCAGCATAGACAGTCTGGTTCAAAATAAATCAATGTGATATTAATTAGATAAATTGTGATATTATGAACTAGAAGTTGGATTTTATGTGTACAAATAAATTAGTTAACACTGTTAAGACTATATTTATTACAATTCTTAGTTCATAATTGAATTAATTTTTATATTGTGATTTGTCATTGTATTTGCGATGGAATTTCCATCACAATGATGTGTTACAGGTGAGAAAATGCAATTCAAGATTTTTTTAGTAAACCGTTCTAGGGATGAGACCGTAATAACGACATCTGCCAAAAATCGATGCCTTCCGATGATTTTCTATTATTCCTGATCCTAAACCTCAGTAAACAATTACTCGTAAAAGAATGAATGATTTTCGATTATTTCAATTAAATATCTTTTTTTTTTTCAGGACAAAGTCCATCCAAAAATCTGACAATGTTGAAGTAAAACATATCAAAAAGAAACAAGACAAGAAACATTCTAAGAGGCAATTATTTGCTGACGAGGATAATGATTTCCAATTTTGTGCCCCTTCTTGGCTGAATTTCAAATTTGATATAAAGGCTATTATGGAGTGTATGCCGTGAATCCACACCTCTGTTGGTTCTTGCAAGTACATTCATTGTAATGTTTTTAAAGCTACCGAGAGAAAATCCATGTATTTCAAGTGAAATATGGAGTATTGAAGAAGAATTGAAGAAATATTTCGATGGAATGAATGTGTGGGTGTGAATTTTTCTCAACATTTTTAAACAAATTCTCGGACTTATTTTATGCCCCTGCTAATTGATAAGGATCAATCTAAACATTTTTCGTCCATTTTACCTATTCAAAATTGCGTATTGTCAATTTCTCAAATATGGATTTGATCATTTTATTAAGGTACTCCCTGTGCACAGTACTCAAGTAGAATATTTGTTTCTTTGATAACTTGAGTTAAACGTGATTAAATTCAATTGTTTTTATGTTGTAATGTTTCTTATCGTTGCTTTACAAGATTTTGCACTTTTTCAGTTAAGAACTTTTTAGTTTTTCCAAATGCTTTCTCAAATTATAGAAACTGAAATGGCATTTGAGTCTATTGACATTTGAGCCTATTTTCAAATAAATTTCATTCATTTATAGAAATGATCAATAAATGTGAAAAAGGGAGTTCTTTTTTGTATTAAAAAAATTCTTTACTTGAGATTCATTTCATAGGCAAATAACATTTTCTAGAAATATAGAGCATTTTATACCGCTAATTCTTCAAATGCTGCTACTAGTCTAAGCTATTATTTATTTTTCACATGACCAATGGACGTTTTTCGAGATCGTGATTTTTTTTATTGCTTGAAGATTGATAGGAATCTGGTGATTCATTTGTTTCAATGGAAGATTTTGATAATTTGAGATGCATTTTTTCATTTATCATTACCATAACACAACACATAATTATGAAAATGAATTTATGAAAAATTACGTTTCTATTAGTGTTTAGAAGATATCAGTGCAGTGCAGTTTACCAGACATCCATGCAAAAATACAAATACACTTTGTTTGAAAATATGCCAATCGAACAAATGATTTATGATCCAACCATTTTATATAACATGTTAAAATACAATTATCTGAATCGGTTTGAGATTAGATCTCGAAAGTTTATTTGGGATGAATCTTATTGACTTCATGAGTTGAAGATGAATTCTTGCCTGCAAGTACCATAGTTGTCTAACCAGAAACTTGTGCGCGTGCACAAAAAAATACCTGCATCTACTTAGTTTCCATAGCAAAAGTGTTTTTGCATCCACAACGAAATTATGTGCTTAATCTAATAGTCTGAAGATAGGCTTATAACTAATTTGGAAAAATGGTTTATTTGTGAATAGGGTGAGACATTAAAATTCTCTGGATCAATAAATGTTTTCATTTATAATTTTATTTTGGTATAAGAGCACACCATGAAGTATTAACATACGGGAAGGAAGTTTATAATTAGAACATTGAGTAAAAAATCTAGGTGAAATATTGTGCATGTCCGATAACCTGAAAATCAGTTTTGACACATGTCAGGTGATCTCAGCAGAGTTTCAAGTAAATATTTAAGAAAATTGAAAACTAATTTTTCAGAGTAATTTCCGATCTCTTAACAAATATCCAATTGTTTTATTCTTTATAGCTTCACTATAAAGGAACGTTTGTATTTAGACGATAATGACAAAAATTTACCCTTTTCTTCTCACCAAATGCCACTAAATTGATGTGCGAAGTGAAACGCTCTGGAACGGTTATCATAATCAGGAAAAAACATGTTTTTGAATTGTCATGTCACACAATATCGAGGAGTTCTGATTTAACTGTTAGATACTGATTTAACTGTTAGATGTAACAGCTGCGTAAAAGAAAAAAATTGTATATTTTCTAGAATTTTCACTTGAAATTCAGTGCATGAGTATAAATTCTGAGCAAGTGTTTCAAATTACTTTTTTCGATACCTTTCCATCTTGCCCTAATTTTGCCACTTCATAGCATTTTTTTTAAATTTCCCGCCATAGCAAGTGTCAAGAATCAAGATTGATTTTCAGGTTGTCGGACAAGCTCAAGCGATCACCTGACATTTTTTTACAATACTCTGATAATAAACTTTTTTCCAATATGTTACATTCTGTATGGCAGGCACTGTATATATTATTTTCATTGAAGCATGGCAAACCGAAGCTAGTTTTTTCATTGAATGTTTAAAATTCGAATCTTCATAAAAATATTTACATTTTGTGAAACCAAAAATAAGCTATAATCTGAGTGGGTTATTAAAATATGGAAATAGCTCAAGAGTTAAAGGCGGATTCATGCAACGTTAATTATAACTACATTTCCATTACATTATAATTAACACTGCATCACATTTTTACTAACGAATGGTACTGTTCATAGAAATATTTAATTTATAAACCTGCTCATGCGTAGTGAGTCTATGCCTTTTATCATATAGATGTGTGTATTGTTGTACCAAATCTATCAGTACACCTTGATCCATTTTAAAACACATTCAACGACATTCATCAAAAACTGAAGTAGAATAGTCAAAATCGTTTCTTCGAATAGCTTTCCAAATAAAAGAAACCTCATGAATCATGACGATGTCACAGTTTATATGAGGTATACTGTGACGATGTGCGAATGACAAGTCTTGCTCATGCGATTTGGTTGTTTTCACTAAGATCACAATACAGTAGTTATCATTCTTAGTTGATAGTTGGCCAACTTCTTAATGAATCAGTGTAAATGTAATTCAATAATGTATTTGCATGAAGGCCTCCTATCAAGTGCAAGTGCTTAAATTTTCTTAATGTTAATGTAGTGAAAATGTAATTATAATGAACAGTGCATGAATCCGCCTTAAGTTTCCTTAATTTTCGAAATTACTTATAAATGAAAGATCTTACCAAATACAATGTCATAGCTTCAAATAAAGATTTTCTAGAAATGCGAAAAGAGCATCATTTGTATTTTTAGAATTCGGAGAACCAAATTAGCATGATGCTAAAATATTATGTTTGCTTAGAAAGCTACAGATTTGTTTTTTCACTAATTTTTCAATTATTTTTGACAGTGTGGATAAAATAGAAATTGGGCGAAAGTTTGCCGGATTGGTTGGGTCTCCTCCTTTAAATAATGGAATCACAACAGACAACTTCAAACTAAAGGGAAAACTGCCCGTAGCAAATGAAATGTTTATTGCCTCTGATAGGGTGTCAAGAGTCTCATCTGAGAGATTTATTAGTATATTTAGTGATAGTTCATCCTCACCACAAGATTTTTTCTTTCTGATTTCTTTGAACGTATCATTTAAATCATACCTATTTATCGGCAGAAAGCGAAAAATCTCTGGAATGAACATTCCTGACATATACGACATTGGATCATTTTGTGGTTCTAGAGTAGATGTTATTTTTTCAGCTACTGAGCAATAGTAATCATTTAGTAGATTTGGATCAGCAAGTAGCTGAGTAGAAGTATGGCCAGATTTGCCTCTCAGACTATTTATAATTTCCCAGTTTTCTCTACTCTGATTTTTTGCTTCTGAAAGCCTTTTTCTAAAATATGTTTTTTAGAAAGTTTTATTACATTTCCATAAGTTGTTCTATACTTGTTAACATAGTTTAGAAATGATTCATTTTCTACAAATTTTTTTAGGATTAGTAAAGATCTTAGATTTTTTGCTGAATTATTTATACCTTTTGTGATTTTTTAGGTTTAAGGTTTTTTTTTAGGTTTTAATTCTGCAAATTGGGAAGCTTGCATTGAGGGTGTCTATCAACTTTTCATGAAATGAGCACAGCGGATTGTCAGAACTCAACACTGTACTCCATCTAACTTCATCAGACAACTGATTCTTCCATTCACATTTTCACACTTTACGTTCTCATTAAAATCATATCATAAGACCTCGTTAATCCTTGGTTCGCACAAGTTTCGACTTCTGAGGGCTGCCATTCGTAAGAGGACGACAACTGGTTAACGGAAAAAACAATTTTAATTTTTTTTTAAAGTTAGCTTTCCTTTTTAAATCGATATCACAATAGAACTTGAGAAATCGAACTTTGATGCACTATTGCCCACCATGCATAAAATTGTTACAGTCCAGATTTGTTTTAAAACTTGTTTGAGTATTTTCGAAATTGTGGGGTACGTACTGGATAATATGAAAACATTGTATCCCTTTAATGTAGAAAAAAAAACATGTTTCTGTAGATGGCTTTGGAAACGATGTCAAAGTTTCGAGAATTATTAGGGTCATTCAATAGGTACGTTAAATGTAACAATTAATATATTGAGTTATGGCCCATTATTTTCTCCATATTATACTTATACTAAAGGTGCGAATGGAGGCTTGGTTGACCCGCCAGGAGGAGTTTCTCCGCCACACTTCCTGGGCTCCAATGAAATAATCAGATATAGTTACATACTCATTCGACACAACCCTATCGAAATGAAATAGACCACTTGAAGTATTAATTTGACCAAACTAGCTGGAACATACTGTATAATTGATCACCTGTAATGACACCAATGAACAATACTTTTAATAGTATCTCATATTAATGATTACTCAGAATAGTGAAAATTATTCAGGAAAACGTTTTGAGTTGTTTAACAATGGAGAAAAAATAAGAGTTTTCAGCGGCCTCTAGCGTCAAAACTAGCCTATAGAAAAAATTATGCTCATTGGACTTTTTGTTTGGAATGATTTAGACTATAACCTATCAAAAATTCATGTAAATTGACTTTCCCTATTAAAGTTTGCGGTATCCTTTGTGTTACTATTTTTTTTATAAATGACAACTCGTCAAGTTAGGAAAATTCATTTTATTACGCATACTATTAGGTTTGAAACAATCTTTCGTTAAAAAACTTGAAAATATCTTTCTTAAAATGAAGCATCGAATAACCTGTAACCAACACAACTGATAAAACAAATTCATTAGTGTGTATTGTACTTGTCGAAATCTTATTTTACCTCGCTTGTGTGTTGATCACAGGTTACTTGGTGCATTTAAATCTTATTTTAATCATAAAAGATGCTTCATTTCGAGAAAGATCTAACGTAATCTTTTTAGGTTTTTAACTGAAGTTTGTTTGACACCTAATAGTGTGCGGTACCAAATTAATCGTAATAAAATAATCTTTTTTCCTAACCAGATGATCCTACATGTTGGCATTTGAAAAAAAGTTGTAATACAGATTTAGAAACTAAATTTTACATACCAGAAACAATTTGAACGAAATCGGTGAAGTTGGATCTATACTAAAATTTTAGGACTGAAATTAGTTATTAATTAGAACGTATCCATAGCCATCAGGATTAAGAACATTAATTTCAAGATAAAATTTAAAATGGTGGAACGGGAAGTTGCTTGAAGCTGAGTCACTTGTCAAAAATGCAGTTTTGTGTTTTGTGAGATCTTCAAAATCAAAAAAGTTATAGGTGCGAGCCACCTTCCGCGAACACCCAGTATTTATTATAAATTATTTACATACCATATGTACTGATCGTACACCAGTGGCAAAAAATATTTTTTTCCTCGAATATTCCATCATTTTAACAGAGTAGTTTGGGTAGAGCCTGCTGAGTTCGAATTTAGAAGGTTTTTTCTCCTCGGACGGTGTTCGTTCGTTTCGCCAAGAGCCGAAAACTCCATGACGAAAATTGTCTTACTTTGATGGTCGAGGACTACATCATGCTTATTGGCTTGTACTTGCCTGAGGGTGTGAATGAGTAGTTCCAGTAGATTCGGCACTTCTCATTCTCCACAAAGGATTCAATATCCCACGGAGCATAAGACAACAGTCTATATCGTCGTATATGGAAGTACAACACTGATAGTGCCGCGTTATGCTGAGACCGCTTAAGCTGGACAAGCTGAAAGCAAATCTCTCAGGTCTCAGGTGTCCCACGACACGCTCTGCATCTAGTGTCAGGACTGTCAGGGTCTTCTGTACCCATCACGCGACTACGGTAGACCAGGATGTTGAACACCATCCTTTCAGGCCATTATGAATCCCTAGGTTTTCGACTCCATCCCACTTAACCTGAGAAATGAAAAGGTCAAAATTTTGAATAAGCCAAGGTCTTCAATGTTCTTGAAGAAGGTCTTCTTGCATTGGCTTATCCTTATATAGCTAGCTACAGGAGGAACTTGGTCTTTGCAGCTTTGATGTGAGCTTTTTGCCAAACAGGTTCCAACTGGGTGACATTTGGGTTCGCATGTTCCGTGTCGAATCGGCTGCACGGGCTGCTGCCCAAAGAGACTAAACTAACTAGGAGGGTTTAATAAGCTCTAGCCACTCAGAATCTTGTAGCATCAACGCGTCATAGTGACGTACTTGGATATGAGTACAGAGTCGAACTCGAACCAAGCAACAAAACTGTCAGGGGCCCAATTTTTGAATTGTCGGAATTGATTCTCTAGAGAAATATGACGTCATTTTCTATCTATTTCGAGCAATAGGTAGGTAGGTGCCTATTAAATGACGTCATATTTCTCCTGAGAATCTTGAGAATTAATTCCGGCAATTCAAAAATTGGGTTACAGCAGTAACTCTCATATACCAAGAGCTAGTCCGTCACTTTATATAGAGAACGGCGGCCATGACACGTCCAACTACGTCACATTTCATCACAAATGTTCTTTCATTTCTTTCTATCAATGTCCCCATTGTCTTATGGGGATTAGACTCTCCTGTTAAATAATGTTTTGTCTCCTTGGATCTAAATTCCTGATGACTTTACCCAGTACCATTATGTAATTTATTTATTTATACTGCATACAAACAGATAGACCTTTTACATGTTTAGATATATGAGTATGAATATTGTAGATGATAAAATATTATAATATAATATAACATAATTTAAAATTAAATTTAGATATGGTCAACTTATAAAACTTATAAAACTAGACATAAAATACAATTAGTACAATTAGATTTTAAACAACCCTGGAGTATAGATTATAGTTCTCAAATCAGAATATCACAATTCATAGTCAACTTATATAAAGAAATAAATGAATGACTGAGTGACTATTCTCTTAATATTGCTAGTATTTGAGTTTTCTTCATATTGAAGAAATCTATGTCATTGTCACTGTTTTTTATCAACTTATTTGCAGCAATCATGCAGTATTTAATTGGTGAACCTGTATTAAATATTTTAAAAGTGGTTTCTCTACGTCGCAGTCTTATGTCGGGTACGTTTATATTGATTTTGTTTAGGATATCAGGTATAGAAATTTCACCTTGTAAAACATTGGAGATAAAAATAATTTGTGCATTTTCTCTTCGTCTGCTCAAACAGGTCATGGTAAAGTAAACACTCATCTCACATCTCGGCCTCTCTGGCAAATAAATTATTATTTTTACTGTAAAACGACTTGAATGATCTGTTATTTTTCTTCTACGTCCATTCCACATTGCTCAGCAGACCTTCAATCATTTTTGTCCAAAATGAATTAGTTGTCGTGAAGAAACGGCTTGGGGTAATCTTTTCATCTCTTTTTAAAATCATTTTATGGAAAAGTCCACAGGGCAACTTGTTATTAACTAATATTACTCACACTATTTTGAAAGTGTTGACTATTTGATATAAAAGTTTTGTCAACTTTGTCTCTGTATGTTGCGTTTCTAAGATATGCATTTTTTAAGTTTACGGTATTACGAAATATGGGGTTGTTACTATCGATTATGATTTTGAGAATTTTATGAAATTCATAAGACATTTTTCGTGTATTTATGGGAAGCTCGAACACTTAGGTAAAAACTGTGAAAATTTAATTACGTTATGAGTGAAAGTTATAGAACTTCATTTTGTATATCAAAAAGTGTCGTTACTACTTCACTTGTGTACGACTCAGTAATAATCATACTAGTGTTATCAATAGCAAAAAGCTCTCAAAATCGATACCAAGTCAAATATTACACTTAAAACCCCGAAAATAAACACACTGTTTGGATAATGAATCCTGACTTAAATCAACCACACACTAATATGGTCAGTTGGTTAATGTTATACACAACAACATAAAAAATAGTGGAACTTAAAAAAAAAAAACAATAAACACCGACTTTAAACCTTAAACTCAAAACCTTAAACTCAATACTTAATTTTGAGCATATTGTTATTGATAGGGCAATCTAAACCTTTGCCTAAAAATAAGTAAATCTTTCGTCGGTTCTCGATGACGAGCGTATCGGGGGAACAAAAGTACGCTGCAAATATACGAACAGCACCCTGCTGCCTAAAACATGCTCATCTGCAGAATAGTACTAGATGAAACCCACAGTTGATACTTTATAGCATCCCTAAATCCAATCGATATGCGTCAGCGTAATAGTCTAGGTTTCAATGTTGTTGTTGAGTGTAGGGTTTATTTATATTATCAAACAATCGATTTAGAAAAGTTATGAAATAGAATTTAAATATCAAAAAGGTTCTCTAAAGTTTTTTTTAATCGATAGTACCAACTCCATATATCGTAATACCGTAAATTATAAAAATGCATATCTTAGGAACTCAACATACAACTTTGACAAAACTTTCATATAAAACACTCAACATTTTCAAAATAGTGTGAATAAAATTAGCTCCAAATTATCGTAACAGTAACAACACATGTTAACAGACTGAAACTGTGATATAACTTGTTGGAATAGGGCATGAAAAAAAAAAACGAAAAATGACTTTTTTTACTATGCTCCGTATACACCCGAATGTACTATCATTAATAAGGTTATTATCGGAACTGTAACCAAGTTCCGATAAATACTTTTTCATCCTGAATTTGTCTTATTACTACTAACAAAACAGTATTTTTCTTTGTTAATCATACCCAACTTTGGTCGCTTATATCTCAGAAACGACACATCATTTAAACTTAACTATAACACAATAAAATTTCAGACAATTTGACCGAGAGCCAATTTCCCAAATGTTTTCGTGCTGGGTCCTTTGCTATTTTTACATAAATAATTATGTCCGTTATTTCACTAATTCATACTGAATCATGTAGTGGAATGAATGTTTTTACTTAATTGATATGTTTGGGAAATAATTTGATCAAAAATAACTAGACCATCGTTGATCAAATTGAATAAATTTTGCAATTTTTACTAGAACAGTTTTGTTTTGTTTTGTTGATCCCGTAGAATTCTAAGATTTACTTTCAGAGAATACCATCTAGCTTAAAAGCTCTTGGGTTTTATTCAAAATGTGACTCTACGAATTCAACCCGTTTAACGTTTTCTTTTTCTTCATGGAAAATGAAAAATGTATTTGATGTTAAACCTTGCCCGACATATTTTTGGAAAATTCTAGTTGTCGGATGCACTAAAAGAGTTTGCCAAAAGAAAACGCCCCCCTTCCGAGAATTTTCGTAAATAAAAAAGTTGCCAGACAAGACATGAACATATATACGAAGCCTCTACGTTAATGTTTTCATACATTTTTCCGTTACCATCAGGTGTTCTGTTTGAAAACTCCTACTTGTGGTTTGATTAGCTCCAATGAAATATCTATATATTGGAGCAACAGACTGAGAATTTTGTTGACTCACCTTTTATATGGGAACGGATAAAATTGATAATGAAAATACTAAAATTGAGTTTTAAATAATTTTTCGACACATTGCCTATATGTATTATGTTTTTCAAAATTGGAAGTTGAGTTTTATTGTGTAATATCAATTGAGATACTTTTCTAAGTTGATAATAAATAACCAAAAAATGTGAAAATCGAAATTCTGCTTTGTTCTTAGATGCCATTTCGTAATTCACCTGAAGTTATGATTGTTGCGCAGTTTGAAACAATTTTGTACTTGAGTCTGAACATAGCAATGATTTATTTCGAGGGGATTGCAGATACATGTCTTCCTTTGCATCATTATGACAGTATTCCTTATTTTAATTTTATGACCTGTTTATTATTTGTTGTTTGTTTTTTGACAGGAATAGTCGGTAACTATAGTATAGTTTCAAGAAAGGCTGACTAATTTAAGTAATCTCTAACCTTCCTGTTCTGTTGAAATTTACAGTCATTACTTGAAATAAAATATATTTTATGTAGATTATTATGGTTTTTGATTTTGAACTAGTTTTTAAAATGAGTCCATTGGGTGTAACCTTTTGGAGAGTTAGCATTAGATCACGACCCTATAACGGGAAATAATTGAAACTGTGTATCAAGTAGGTACAGTGACGTTTTTCACCAGAGTCTAGAGAAAGGCCGGTTACCAATGTATTCGGCACTATTCGCCCGTCGCGAACTGACAAACGTGCTTATATCGTGTGGCTCAAATAAAAGCGTAAAATTTCCACAAATTTGAACCTCTACAAATGAATGTGGGAATGAAAAAATAATATAAGACAATCAATGATCTGATATTGGGAACTTGCATTCTCTTTCAGACTCAGAATAAATTATTCGGTATATCCAACTGAAAGAACTACTTTTCTGGCCGAATATTGAATTACATCTCTATTGAATACCTTACTTGTTTTCTATTAGATTTCACAACAATAAGTATTATTCGAATATATTTGTTGAATATGGGAGAATTACTCAAGAAAAATGCTTATTTTTGAAGACTTTTACTTTGAAAGGTGATTATAAAATTGACAGTTTTACAACAGTTACTATTAACATTTTTTATAAACAGATACGTAATATACTCTCTTGATAATTCAAGTCAAACGGAACATAATATACAGAGTCCTAACATACTCCCACCTTTACAATTTACATGGGAAAATTGTAAACAACAATAACGCAAGTATAAATAATATTTAAGGAATAAACTTTTCTGTTTTTTTTCACTTTTCTTCCGGATCTTGTTCTTCTTTCTATATTTTCCTCCTTTTCTTTGTCTTCATACCCAACGCATTCTCGCAACTCTTGATACCTTGTCGTGTCCGGGGAAAATATTTAAAACTTTTCCTATCGGCCAATCAACTCGTTTCACGTTGTCAGATCCAATGAGAACTATATCTCCAATCTGGAGCCGATGTCCATTGCGTCGACCAGTGTTGACCAGTTCTGCCAAATATTCATTTTTGAATCGTTTTCGTAAATCTTCTCGCACTTTTTGTAAAAATCGGAATCGACGAACCAAACGACTTCCATCATTTCTATCAATATCTGGAACCTCTGCATTTCCTATGTCCTGTAGAAACATGATTGGGGTTAAAGGAATCATGTCATTCGAATCTTCCGAAATATAAGTTAGAGGTCGAGAGTTTATTGTAGCTTCACAATCACAGATTAAAGTTAACAATTCTTCATAATGTACTGAAGCCCTTCCTAAGTTCCGACGCAGTAGGTTTAGGTTTGAACGTGAGTGGGCCCGTATCAGGCCCTCCACTGCGGCCAATGGCCTATTGTGGCTCACCCTATGGTTATATTTCTACCAGTATATTCAATCTCTTGACGAAATTGAGGAATGTATTGGGAGAACAATTTACCAGGTTTTCTGGCCTTACTGTCGTATCGCCAAATATTGAGAATCTGGTTCTGGCCGCTGCAGGGCATGTACACAGAATGTGTTCAGCCGTTTCATCATCCTCCATGCATAGCCGGCACTCTGCATCTTGTGCAAGTCCGATTTTATGCATGTGATGTTTGAGTTTGCAGTCGCCAGTAAACAAACCTACTGTAACTCTGAGATGCGCTCTGCTGAGTTCTAGCAGTTTGTCAGAGTCCTGTTTTTTCCTTGTACAAGCAATAAATGCTTTGGAATGGGCTAGGCCCGGTAGACTACGCCAATACTCGAGTCTTTTATTGTCTGCCCAAGCTGTTATGACATTCTTGGCAGTGCTATATGCTAAACCGATTACCGGTTCAGGTCCAGTGAACGTTGTTTCGGCCCCCCTTTTGCTAGGGCGTCCGCTATTTCGTTTCCTTCTAGGCCTGTGTGACCTGGTATCCAGACTAGGATAACGTTGTTGCGTTGCGCCAGTCGGTTTAAGGTGTCTCTGCAGTTCCATACTGCCCTAGATTTAAAGCAGTTGGATTCAAGCGCTTTAAGTGCTGCTTGACTATCTGAAAATATTTTTATTGTTTTTCGTGTGTGGTGTCGATTTTCCAGCTCCCTGGCACACATTTCAATGGCATATACCTCTGCCTGAAATATCGTAGCTAGTTTGCCCATACTGAACGAGCGTTTCACTACTGGGTTCATCCCATATATTCCGGCTCCGACGCCTTCCTGAGTTTTGGAACCATCGGTGAACCAACGTTCATTTGCCCTACATAGGTTGGTTTCATTCCGGACCCAGTCTTCTCTTTCGGGAAAGACCACAGTGTAGGACGTGTGAAGGCATGATGTCTGAGGGCATTCCTAGAATGTTACCCATCTTGCCTCTCTCTCCAGAACTATGTGGAGAGGAAGTAATCCAAGGAGGACTTCCATTGCTGCCGTTGGCGTGGAGCGAATGTTTCCAGTAATCCCAGGCACGCTTGTCTCTGTAGTCCGTTAAGTTTAGCAATGGCCATTTTTTTATGTCCCTTGCTCCACCAGACTATAGAGCCATACGTTATCATTGGACGTATGATGGTCACGTACAACCAGTATACGTGTTTTGGTGACATGCCCCATGTTTTGCCACATATTCTGCGGCATGTCCATAATGAAAGACTAGCCTTCCGGATAGTCTTTTCCAAGTGCGAGTTCCAATTAAGTTTTTTCCCCAGGGTTATTCCCAGATATTTTGCTTCACTCGCAAAAGGAATTGTTACACCATTGATGGAAGGAGGTATTAAATGTTCCTGGTGAATGGTACTATGACCATTTTGTGGGGGTTAATGGACACTTCCTCCCTCTCACACCATTTATACAGTGCTAGTCAAAAGTCCCCTCCCCCCCTCGTATCTTTTGAACGGTTATACTTATAATAATGAAATTTGGAGGGTGGAAATAAACGGAGGTAGGCTTCTCAACTTGTCATAACAGGTGAAGCAATAGTCATAAATGACGTCAGAAGGCCACTGTGACCAATAATTTTAAATGGGACCCTATGGCAAGTGACAGCTCGTTTGAAAGGTATTGAAAATACCTATTCAGTCATACCAATTTTGTTTGGGTTTCGGCTGATTTTGATTGATAAATTGAATAAATACTAAAATTATAGTTTCGCAGTTAATTAATAAAGATTTTAAAGTACGCCTCTGGTTATTTGTCAAAAAGGTTGACGTTTTTGAATTCTCTACTTGTCAAAAGTGTTTATACCTTGGAAATTTACTTAAGCTATTGTTTAACGAGACGTTTAAGTGTTTACATAGGCAAAATGGTACGTACTGTAGCCGACAAAGTAGCAGCTATCTTAATAATTGGTGAATGTAGAAACAATGTCCATGCAGCGGAACGACTGTTTAATGAGAGGTACCCCGATCGCCCTATATCGAGAGTTTATTTGAGGGAGCTTCTTCGGAAGTTTGAAGCATCAGGTAGTGTTCAAGATGCCAAACGATCTGGTCGACCAACAATTAGTGATGACAAAAAAATTGACATAATTGGAGAAATGGTAGTAAACCCTACTTCTTCCACAGCCCAAGTTGCGTCTATCTGTGAAGTCAGTCAAAGGACAGTACATAGGGTGTTGGCTAAAAACAAATTTCATCCATATAAATTAAAAATGGTGCACCAACTTTCAGATGATGACCCCGACCGAAGACTAGAATTCTGTGAAACTATGTCCAATAAAATGAACCAACAACCAGGCTACATACAGACAATTTGTTTTAGTGACGAAAGTACTTTCTTTCTCAATGGAAATGTTAACACTCAAAATGTGAGGTATTGGAGTGACACAAATCCTCACATCTTTCGTGAAAAACATACTCAATTTCCAGAAAAAGTAAATGTTTGGGCAGGTATTTTGGGAAACCACATAGTTGGGCATCTTTTTCTCAATGCTAATTTAACCGGTGAATTCTATCTGGAGATGTTACAAAATGATATTGAGTCGTTAATTCTTGAAATTCTAGAAGATAATCCAGATGAATTCGACAACTTGGAAATAACGTTTCAACAAGATGGTGCTCCTGCACACTATTACGGTGCAGTAAGACGTTACCTAGATGAAGAATATCGTGGTAGATGGATTGGACGACGAGGTTCGATAGAATGGCCAGCTCGGTCACTGGACCTTACACCATTAGATTTTTTTCTAGGGGGGTACTTGAAATCTAAGGTTTACGCTACAGCACCTGACAGTATTGCCATTCTGAAACAACGAATTGTTGAAGAATGTAGGGCAATTTCCGCTGACACACTGGGACGAGTACGACAAGAGTTTAGCAATAGGATTACTGCCAGGAAGTAGATGGAGCACATTTTGAACACTTATTATAAGAACTGGTTCTTAAATCTTTATTAATTAAATGCGAAACTATAATTTTAGTATTTATTCAATTTATCAATCAAAATCAGCCGAAACCCAAACAAAATTGGTATGATTGAATAGGTATTTTCAATACCTTTCAAACGAGCTGTCACTTGCCATAGGGTCCCATTTAAAATTATTGGTCACAGTGGCCTTGTGACGTCATTTATGACTATTGCTTCACCTGTTATGACAAGTTGAGAAGCCTACATACGTTTATTTCCACCCTCCAAATTTCATTATTATAAGTATAACCGTTCAAAAGATACGAGGGGGGGAGGGGACTTTTGACTAGCACTGTATATGGTATCCAATATATTCTGAAGGACGTAGGAGATCGTCTCTTCGGTTTTATCGTTTATTACTAGGACCAGATCGTCAGCATATGCTTGCAGATCAACCTCCCAAAGCGAGAGAATGGCCAGCAGATCATCAACCAGCAGTGACCATAACAGCGGGGAGAGGACCCCCCCTGGGGACAGCCGCTGGCTGGCTTGAAGCGGACACTTTCCCCCTGTAGAGAGGTCGTTATAGTTCTGTTGTGAAGCATAGTTCTTATCCAGTCACATAGTATTGGTTCAATCCCTCTAGAGACAGTGGCCTCATATAGGAAGTGAGGTAGTGCATTGTTAAATGCTCCTTCTATGTCCAAGAATGCAGCGACTGCTATTTCCTGGCGTTCCAGGGCGTCGCTTATTCCTGAGACAAGGTTATTGAGGGCAAGTTCTGTTGATTTGCCAGCCTGGTAGGCATACTGGTGAACATTGAGGGGGTGCTTTGTTAGTGCCCCACACCTTATGTGCCCATTCAGTATTTTCTCCATGCTTTTCAACAGAAAGGATGTCAGACTAATGGGTCTGAGCGATTTTGGGTGTGGGTATAGATCACCCCAGTCGCGGTCCAGTTAGACGGAATATGGTTCCATGCTAAACTGGCTCTAAAGAGTCTTATAATGATAGGTATTATATGTTCCAGTCCGATTTGTAACAGAACTGGAGCTATGCCATCCTCTCCTGGCGATTTGTATGGGTGGAATGAGTTAACCGTCCATCTTATCGCCTGTGGTGTAATTATTTTGTTGGCAACCACCCAGTCATCTGAGGTCGTTTTATCCGGCCTATATTTGTGACTAGAAGTTGATTGTCCAGAATCAGGCTGCCTGGGAAGTGGTTATTAGCTAATAGCTCTAGTGTTTCTTTCCTGGAGGCCGTAAAGGAGCCGTCTGGACGCTTTAACGACCCCAGCTCCTGTGTCGGCTCTCTGGATAGAATCTTGTGGATACGGTTTCCGCTTGATGTGTTGGACACATTTTCGCAGAATTGTTCCCATGATTCTCGTTTTGCTTTCCGGATATCTTTGTTGTAAGTAGTTAGAGCAGACCTGTAATTTTCCCATTCACCTGATACCTTAGCTCGGTTAAATAACCTTCGAACTTCTTTTCGTGTTTTATCCAGATTTTTATTCCACCAGGAAGCATTTCGGTTATCCGTTTTCTCCCTCAGTGGACAGTTTTCGTGATAAGCTGAGATAAGTGCAGTTTGTAGATGTTCCGCAGCAATATCTATTTGATCACGACTATTTATTGTGGACAATCCGTTTTGGAGATGGTTCTTCAGGGAGGTCTTGTATCCTTCCCTGTCCATGCTCCGTATGTTTCGGTATTGTACCACTGGTCTGGGGCCTATTTCAATGTTGAATTGAATATGCCTGTGGTCTGAGCTTGATGGCTCAGAGGACACCCTCCAGTTGGATATCTTGTTGCTTAGAAATTCTGAGCTGATCGTAAGATCTAGTACCTCTTTCCTAATACTAGTGACAAAGGTTGGCTCGGAGCCGACATTGTTAATTGTAAGCTCCTCCCCTATCAGGTAATTGAAAAGAGACTCACCCCTCATGTTGATGTTTGTGCTGCCCCACGCTTCATGGTGCGCATTGGCGTCACATCCTATAAGTAGATGGGTGTTGTTCCTCCTGCAGAAGGCAATTAGTTCTCGCACGGCCGCTGGAGGAGGCTGTTCCGCACCCACTTCTCCAGGATCCGACGCAGTAACTCCTTAACAATTCGAACAATCCTCTCCCACCATCCTTCCCACCAGGCAGCTGTTGGTGGAATGAAGTTCCATTTGATTTTCTTCACATTGGTAAAAATTGAGACTTGATCCCAATGAATTTTCTGAAAATGATTATTTGTCCCTGTGAAGTTGGTTCCATTATCCGAATAAATTATAGATGTTCTTCCTCTTCGTGCAAAAAATCTCCTCAAACTCATGATGAAACTATCCGTAGATAGATAAAGAAAGTACCAATTCAAAATGTACTGCCCTGTATAAGGCACACGTAAAAATTACAATCCAACATTTTTCGTTTCCTTTCAGATAAAGTGGACCGGCTAAATCAATGCCTGTGACTTCAAATACAGCAGCACTCTTGATCCGGTTTTACCTGCATGACAAGAAAGTCTATGTTGTTCCTCAATGAGTCTCCTCACGATTTCATGTTTGTATGGTAATAAAATAGGATATTTGAAATTATCATTATCATCTCCATAAACTAATCGTGTTTTAACTCTTAACAAGCCATTCTCATCTCGAAATACCTGAAATCCCGCAATCAACCTTTCATTACATTCCTTCAGATTTTCTTCCAAACTCTCCTGTTGAATGATTTTCTGAAGTGAAATTTCAGCTTTTTCTACCTCATCGCTTGTCAGTTCGTCTTTATGTGAATGTCCTCTCTGACAATTCTCCTTGAATCTGAACATCCATCCAACCATCCTGACAATTTTTGAGAATTTGGAAAAGTAATAAAAACCTGTGCTTAACAAATCTCGATTTTTAATCAAAATCGAAACAGTGTTCTTACTTTTCTCCATATTTAGTTCTTCTTGAGAACATGTGATCTCCGATCTAGGCCATTTGTGTGATGGTTCTTTCGCCAAGATGGTCCCTCCCACCATTTCGACTACATCCTCTAGATGGGAGATCAGCTGGATTCATATCGCCTGGTACATGATTCCATTCAAGCTATATGAACGAATTTCTTTAACCCTATTGCCAACAAATGTATTCCATGCTATTTTTGTTTTGATCCAGGTCAACATACACTACCATGGAATCACTCCAATAAGATGTTTGTAACAATGTGAATTCCTCAACTTCTTTCACAGCTCTACACAATCTCACTCCTATAACAGCAGCTAAAAGTTCTAACCTTGGGAGAGTTATTGGTTTCATGGGAGCTATGCGAGATTTAGCTAGTAAAAGTTGGACTGATATTGAGTTATTCAATTCAGTTCTTAGAAAGACACAAGCAGCATACGCTAAATTGCTGGAATCAACGAAAACATGTAAAGAAAGTTTTTTCAAATCTTTTGGTTTTGGAATAGGGCACAATTTCCTAGGAATGGTACAAAATTTCAACCAATGAATCTCTTTGAGCCAATGTTCAAATGATTTCACAATTTCTGAGGGTAATGCTTGATCCCAACTCACTTTGAGTTTCCATGTATTTTGTAGTAACAGTTTTGGAATCAGTGTTGTAGGGCATGTGAAACCGATGGGATCGAATATTTTCGGGGCAGTCGATAATAAACCCCTTTTTGTAATTGGATTTTCACTGATAACATCCCCGATATCAACTTTACAGCATATAAAATCATCTAGAATGTTCCACATCATGCCCAAAAGAAAGACTGAAGTACCTTCAGAAGAAACATCGGAATCATTCAGAACTTTGTCATGTTTTCCCCCGGAATTATAAATCCAACCTCTTAACTCGAAATGTGCTAAAGACATAATATGTTTCGCATCATCAATGCATTTAGTTCATTTTCATCATCTACACTAGTTATGCAATTATCCACATAAAAAGAGTTTTTCAATTTATTTGCGGTTGTGGTAAAATTGGTTGACACTTGTTCTAAGTGATATTGTATAGTGGCAGCCAACAGAAATGGACTTATAGTTACCCTAAATACTACTCGACAATGTCTGTATATTTTCTCCCATTTTTGTTCATTGTTTTCCCACCAAAGAAATGCTAAATAGTTCCTATAATTTTTTTCCAAACTTATCTGTAGAAACGCTTTTTTAATATCTGCTATGACCCCCATCAAGCCTGATCTGAATCTCAGTATCAATTGTGGAATCATTTCAATCAAATTAGGTCCACTATTCAAACAATCATTCAATGAAAAACCATTCTTGTCTTTAGAATTTGCCTCAAAAACTGGTCTAATTTTTGTAGTAGCGCTATGTTCTTTAATAACAGGGTGATGAGGTAAATAATGTTGAATATTTGGTTTTTCATTCATGGACACCTCTTCAATGATCCCTAATTTCAACCATTCATTGAAAACTTGATCGTATTCATGAAATTATTTATACTGAGAAGTTTTTTGGTAGTACTGTACAAACGTTTTTTTAGCCATCTACTCATTATTTGCAAGCAGAGTAGGATGTCCCTGAACCCATGACAATCTAACTTCATATCTACCATCAGAATTACAAGTTATGGTATCCATGAACTCCCTCAAAACTTCCGCACCCAAAGCTTCTTTTGTTTTCGAGTCAGCAGGATCATGAATTCCCAATATATCCAAACTCGAAATACAGGGTGTTTCTTAAGTACGTGTAGAAAATTTAGGAGCGTGTTGCTGACATCAAAATAAGAAGAAAAGTTCCTATAAACATATGTCCACAAGTTATTCGTTTCTGAGATACAGAGTGTCAACATTGAATTCTTATTTTTATTTTTTTGTGAATAATTTCAAAATAATTTTGATATTTGGGTAAAGTTTGGTATCTGGGAATATTCATTATTTAGTTTGTGTAAAAAATATATTCTTGTTAGAGGTTACTGAGAGTAACTGTTTTCGAATTATTGAGATTTGAAATAATCGATGCAAGTGATTTTTAATGACAAGATTTTTAAATTTTAAATAAATTCAATTAGAAACCAGTTTTTTCGCAATTAACATAAAATTTGATTTTGTCATTGAAATATCATCCCAGATATCACACTTTACTCGAATATCACAAATATTTTGGAATTTATTTACAAAAAACAAATATAAGAATTAAAATTTGCAATAAATGCTTTGGAATGGGCTAGGCCCGGTAGACTACGCCAATACTCGAGTCTTTTATTGTCTGCCCAAGCTGTTATGACATTCTTGGCAGTGCTATATGCTAAACCGATTACCGGTTCAGGTCCAGTGAACGTTGTTTCGGCCCCCCTTTTGCTAGGGCGTCCGCTATTTCGTTTCCTTCTAGGCCTGTGTGACCTGGTATCCAGACTAGGATAACGTTGTTGCGTTGCGCCAGTCGGTTTAAGGTGTCTCTGCAGTTCCATACTGCCCTAGATTTAAAGCAGTTGGATTCAAGCGCTTTAAGTGCTGCTTGACTATCTGAAAATATTTTTATTGTTTTTCGTGTGTGGTGTCGATTTTCCAGCTCCCTGGCACACATTTCAATGGCATATACCTCTGCCTGAAATATCGTAGCTAGTTTGCCCATACTGAACGAGCGTTTCACTACTGGGTTCATCCCATATATTCCGGCTCCGACGCCTTCCTGAGTTTTGGAACCATCGGTGAACCAACGTTCATTTGCCCTACATAGGTTGGTTTCATTCCGGACCCAGTCTTCTCTTTCGGGAAAGACCACAGTGTAGGACGTGTGAAGGCATGATGTCTGAGGGCATTCCTAGAATGTTACCCATCTTGCCTCTCTCTCCAGAACTATGTGGAGAGGAAGTAATCCAAGGAGGACTTCCATTGCTGCCGTTGGCGTGGAGCGAATGTTTCCAGTAATCCCAGGCACGCTTGTCTCTGTAGTCCGTTAAGTTTAGCAATGGCCATTTTTTTATGTCCCTTGCTCCACCAGACTATAGAGCCATACGTTATCATTGGACGTATGATGGTCACGTACAACCAGTATACGTGTTTTGGTGACATGCCCCATGTTTTGCCACATATTCTGCGGCATGTCCATAATGAAAGACTAGCCTTCCGGATAGTCTTTTCCAAGTGCGAGTTCCAATTAAGTTTTTTCCCCAGGGTTATTCCCAGATATTTTGCTTCACTCGCAAAAGGAATTGTTACACCATTGATGGAAGGAGGTATTAAATGTTCCTGGTGAATGGTACTATGACCATTTTGTGGGGGTTAATGGACACTTCCTCCCTCTCACACCATTTATATATGGTATCCAATATATCCTGAAGGACGTAGGAGATCGTCTCTTCGGTTTTATCGTTTATTACTAGGACCAGATCGTCAGCATATGCTTGCAGATCAACCTCCCAAAGCGAGAGAATGGCCAGCAGATCATCAACCAGCAGTGACCATAACAGCGGGGAGAGGACCCCCCCTGGGGACAGCCGCTGGCTGGCTTGAAGCGGACACTTTCCCCCTGTAGAGAGGTCGTTATAGTTCTGTTGTGAAGCATAGTTCTTATCCAGTCACATAGTATTGGTTCAATCCCTCTAGAGACAGTGGCCTCATATAGGAAGTGAGGTAGTGCATTGTTAAATGCTCCTTCTATGTCCAAGAATGCAGCGACTGCTATTTCCTGGCGTTCCAGGGCGTCGCTTATTCCTGAGACAAGGTTATTGAGGGCAAGTTCTGTTGATTTGCCAGCCTGGTAGGCATACTGGTGAACATTGAGGGGGTGCTTTGTTAGTGCCCCACACCTTATGTGCCCATTCAGTATTTTCTCCATGCTTTTCAACAGAAAGGATGTCAGACTAATGGGTCTGAGCGATTTTGGGTGTGGGTATAGATCACCCCAGTCGCGGTCCAGTTAGACGGAATATGGTTCCATGCTAAACTGGCTCTAAAGAGTCTTATAATGATAGGTATTATATGTTCCAGTCCGATTTGTAACAGAACTGGAGCTATGCCATCCTCTCCTGGCGATTTGTATGGGTGGAATGAGTTAACCGTCCATCTTATCGCCTGTGGTGTAATTATTTTGTTGGCAACCACCCAGTCATCTGAGGTCGTTTTATCCGGCCTATATTTGTGACTAGAAGTTGATTGTCCAGAATCAGGCTGCCTGGGAAGTGGTTATTAGCTAATAGCTCTAGTGTTTCTTTCCTGGAGGCCGTAAAGGAGCCGTCTGGACGCTTTAACGACCCCAGCTCCTGTGTCGGCTCTCTGGATAGAATCTTGTGGATACGGTTTCCGCTTGATGTGTTGGACACATTTTCGCAGAATTGTTCCCATGATTCTCGTTTTGCTTTCCGGATATCTTTGTTGTAAGTAGTTAGAGCAGACCTGTAATTTTCCCATTCACCTGATACCTTAGCTCGGTTAAATAACCTTCGAACTTCTTTTCGTGTTTTATCCAGATTTTTATTCCACCAGGAAGCATTTCGGTTATCCGTTTTCTCCCTCAGTGGACAGTTTTCGTGATAAGCTGAGATAAGTGCAGTTTGTAGATGTTCCGCAGCAATATCTATTTGATCACGACTATTTATTGTGGACAATCCGTTTTGGAGATGGTTCTTCAGGGAGGTCTTGTATCCTTCCCTGTCCATGCTCCGTATGTTTCGGTATTGTACCACTGGTCTGGGGCCTATTTCAATGTTGAATTGAATATGCCTGTGGTCTGAGCTTGATGGCTCAGAGGACACCCTCCAGTTGGATATCTTGTTGCTTAGAAATTCTGAGCTGATCGTAAGATCTAGTACCTCTTTCCTAATACTAGTGACAAAGGTTGGCTCGGAGCCGACATTGTTAATTGTAAGCTCCTCCCCTATCAGGTAATTGAAAAGAGACTCACCCCTCATGTTGATGTTTGTGCTGCCCCACGCTTCATGGTGCGCATTGGCGTCACATCCTATAAGTAGATGGGTGTTGTTCCTCCTGCAGAAGGCAATTAGTTCTCGCACGGCCGCTGGAGGAGGCTGTTCCGCACCCACTTCTCCAGGATCCGACGCAGTAACTCCTTAACAATTCGAACAATCCTCTCCCACCATCCTTCCCACCAGGCAGCTGTTGGTGGAATGAAGTTCCATTTGATTTTCTTCACATTGGTAAAAATTGAGACTTGATCCCAATGAATTTTCTGAAAATGATTATTTGTCCCTGTGAAGTTGGTTCCATTATCCGAATAAATTATAGATGTTCTTCCTCTTCGTGCAAAAAATCTCCTCAAACTCATGATGAAACTATCCGTAGATAGATAAAGAAAGTACCAATTCAAAATGTACTGCCCTGTATAAGGCACACGTAAAAATTACAATCCAACATTTTTCGTTTCCTTTCAGATAAAGTGGACCGGCTAAATCAATGCCTGTGACTTCAAATACAGCAGCACTCTTGATCCGGTTTTACCTGCATGACAAGAAAGTCTATGTTGTTCCTCAATGAGTCTCCTCACGATTTCATGTTTGTATGGTAATAAAATAGGATATTTGAAATTATCATTATCATCTCCATAAACTAATCGTGTTTTAACTCTTAACAAGCCATTCTCATCTCGAAATACCTGAAATCCCGCAATCAACCTTTCATTACATTCCTTCAGATTTTCTTCCAAACTCTCCTGTTGAATGATTTTCTGAAGTGAAATTTCAGCTTTTTCTACCTCATCGCTTGTCAGTTCGTCTTTATGTGAATGTCCTCTCTGACAATTCTCCTTGAATCTGAACATCCATCCAACCATCCTGACAATTTTTGAGAATTTGGAAAAGTAATAAAAACCTGTGCTTAACAAATCTCGATTTTTAATCAAAATCGAAACAGTGTTCTTACTTTTCTCCATATTTAGTTCTTCTTGAGAACATGTGATCTCCGATCTAGGCCATTTGTGTGATGGTTCTTTCGCCAAGATGGTCCCTCCCACCATTTCGACTACATCCTCTAGATGGGAGATCAGCTGGATTCATATCGCCTGGTACATGATTCCATTCAAGCTATATGAACGAATTTCTTTAACCCTATTGCCAACAAATGTATTCCATGCTATTTTTGTTTTGATCCAGGTCAACATACACTACCATGGAATCACTCCAATAAGATGTTTGTAACAATGTGAATTCCTCAACTTCTTTCACAGCTCTACACAATCTCACTCCTATAACAGCAGCTAAAAGTTCTAACCTTGGGAGAGTTATTGGTTTCATGGGAGCTATGCGAGATTTAGCTAGTAAAAGTTGGACTGATATTGAGTTATTCAATTCAGTTCTTAGAAAGACACAAGCAGCATACGCTAAATTGCTGGAATCAACGAAAACATGTAAAGAAAGTTTTTTCAAATCTTTTGGTTTTGGAATAGGGCACAATTTCCTAGGAATGGTACAAAATTTCAACCAATGAATCTCTTTGAGCCAATGTTCAAATGATTTCACAATTTCTGAGGGTAATGCTTGATCCCAACTCACTTTGAGTTTCCATGTATTTTGTAGTAACAGTTTTGGAATCAGTGTTGTAGGGCATGTGAAACCGATGGGATCGAATATTTTCGGGGCAGTCGATAATAAACCCCTTTTTGTAATTGGATTTTCACTGATAACATCCCCGATATCAACTTTACAGCATATAAAATCATCTAGAATGTTCCACATCATGCCCAAAAGAAAGACTGAAGTACCTTCAGAAGAAACATCGGAATCATTCAGAACTTTGTCATGTTTTCCCCCGGAATTATAAATCCAACCTCTTAACTCGAAATGTGCTAAAGACATAATATGTTTCGCATCATCAATGCATTTAGTTCATTTTCATCATCTACACTAGTTATGCAATTATCCACATAAAAAGAGTTTTTCAATTTATTTGCGGTTGTGGTAAAATTGGTTGACACTTGTTCTAAGTGATATTGTATAGTGGCAGCCAACAGAAATGGACTTATAGTTACCCTAAATACTACTCGACAATGTCTGTATATTTTCTCCCATTTTTGTTCATTGTTTTCCCACCAAAGAAATGCTAAATAGTTCCTATAATTTTTTTCCAAACTTATCTGTAGAAACGCTTTTTTAATATCTGCTATGACCCCCATCAAGCCTGATCTGAATCTCAGTATCAATTGTGGAATCATTTCAATCAAATTAGGTCCACTATTCAAACAATCATTCAATGAAAAACCATTCTTGTCTTTAGAATTTGCCTCAAAAACTGGTCTAATTTTTGTAGTAGCGCTATGTTCTTTAATAACAGGGTGATGAGGTAAATAATGTTGAATATTTGGTTTTTCATTCATGGACACCTCTTCAATGATCCCTAATTTCAACCATTCATTGAAAACTTGATCGTATTCATGAAATTATTTATACTGAGAAGTTTTTTGGTAGTACTGTACAAACGTTTTTTTAGCCATCTACTCATTATTTGCAAGCAGAGTAGGATGTCCCTGAACCCATGACAATCTAACTTCATATCTACCATCAGAATTACAAGTTATGGTATCCATGAACTCCCTCAAAACTTCCGCACCCAAAGCTTCTTTTGTTTTCGAGTCAGCAGGATCATGAATTCCCAATATATCCAAACTCGAAATACAGGGTGTTTCTTAAGTACGTGTAGAAAATTTAGGAGCGTGTTGCTGACATCAAAATAAGAAGAAAAGTTCCTATAAACATATGTCCACAAGTTATTCGTTTCTGAGATACAGAGTGTCAACATTGAATTCTTATTTTTATTTTTTTGTGAATAATTTCAAAATAATTTTGATATTTGGGTAAAGTTTGGTATCTGGGAATATTCATTATTTAGTTTGTGTAAAAAATATATTCTTGTTAGAGGTTACTGAGAGTAACTGTTTTCGAATTATTGAGATTTGAAATAATCGATGCAAGTGATTTTTAATGACAAGATTTTTAAATTTTAAATAAATTCAATTAGAAACCAGTTTTTTCGCAATTAACATAAAATTTGATTTTGTCATTGAAATATCATCCCAGATATCACACTTTACTCGAATATCACAAATATTTTGGAATTTATTTACAAAAAACAAATATAAGAATTAAAATTTGCAATAAATGCTTTGGAATGGGCTAGGCCCGGTAGACTACGCCAATACTCGAGTCTTTTATTGTCTGCCCAAGCTGTTATGACATTCTTGGCAGTGCTATATGCTAAACCGATTACCGGTTCAGGTCCAGTGAACGTTGTTTCGGCCCCCCTTTTGCTAGGGCGTCCGCTATTTCGTTTCCTTCTAGGCCTGTGTGACCTGGTATCCAGACTAGGATAACGTTGTTGCGTTGCGCCAGTCGGTTTAAGGTGTCTCTGCAGTTCCATACTGCCCTAGATTTAAAGCAGTTGGATTCAAGCGCTTTAAGTGCTGCTTGACTATCTGAAAATATTTTTATTGTTTTTCGTGTGTGGTGTCGATTTTCCAGCTCCCTGGCACACATTTCAATGGCATATACCTCTGCCTGAAATATCGTAGCTAGTTTGCCCATACTGAACGAGCGTTTCACTACTGGGTTCATCCCATATATTCCGGCTCCGACGCCTTCCTGAGTTTTGGAACCATCGGTGAACCAACGTTCATTTGCCCTACATAGGTTGGTTTCATTCCGGACCCAGTCTTCTCTTTCGGGAAAGACCACAGTGTAGGACGTGTGAAGGCATGATGTCTGAGGGCATTCCTAGAATGTTACCCATCTTGCCTCTCTCTCCAGAACTATGTGGAGAGGAAGTAATCCAAGGAGGACTTCCATTGCTGCCGTTGGCGTGGAGCGAATGTTTCCAGTAATCCCAGGCACGCTTGTCTCTGTAGTCCGTTAAGTTTAGCAATGGCCATTTTTTTATGTCCCTTGCTCCACCAGACTATAGAGCCATACGTTATCATTGGACGTATGATGGTCACGTACAACCAGTATACGTGTTTTGGTGACATGCCCCATGTTTTGCCACATATTCTGCGGCATGTCCATAATGAAAGACTAGCCTTCCGGATAGTCTTTTCCAAGTGCGAGTTCCAATTAAGTTTTTTCCCCAGGGTTATTCCCAGATATTTTGCTTCACTCGCAAAAGGAATTGTTACACCATTGATGGAAGGAGGTATTAAATGTTCCTGGTGAATGGTACTATGACCATTTTGTGGGGGTTAATGGACACTTCCTCCCTCTCACACCATTTATATATGGTATCCAATATATCCTGAAGGACGTAGGAGATCGTCTCTTCGGTTTTATCGTTTATTACTAGGACCAGATCGTCAGCATATGCTTGCAGATCAACCTCCCAAAGCGAGAGAATGGCCAGCAGATCATCAACCAGCAGTGACCATAACAGCGGGGAGAGGACCCCCCCTGGGGACAGCCGCTGGCTGGCTTGAAGCGGACACTTTCCCCCTGTAGAGAGGTCGTTATAGTTCTGTTGTGAAGCATAGTTCTTATCCAGTCACATAGTATTGGTTCAATCCCTCTAGAGACAGTGGCCTCATATAGGAAGTGAGGTAGTGCATTGTTAAATGCTCCTTCTATGTCCAAGAATGCAGCGACTGCTATTTCCTGGCGTTCCAGGGCGTCGCTTATTCCTGAGACAAGGTTATTGAGGGCAAGTTCTGTTGATTTGCCAGCCTGGTAGGCATACTGGTGAACATTGAGGGGGTGCTTTGTTAGTGCCCCACACCTTATGTGCCCATTCAGTATTTTCTCCATGCTTTTCAACAGAAAGGATGTCAGACTAATGGGTCTGAGCGATTTTGGGTGTGGGTATAGATCACCCCAGTCGCGGTCCAGTTAGACGGAATATGGTTCCATGCTAAACTGGCTCTAAAGAGTCTTATAATGATAGGTATTATATGTTCCAGTCCGATTTGTAACAGAACTGGAGCTATGCCATCCTCTCCTGGCGATTTGTATGGGTGGAATGAGTTAACCGTCCATCTTATCGCCTGTGGTGTAATTATTTTGTTGGCAACCACCCAGTCATCTGAGGTCGTTTTATCCGGCCTATATTTGTGACTAGAAGTTGATTGTCCAGAATCAGGCTGCCTGGGAAGTGGTTATTAGCTAATAGCTCTAGTGTTTCTTTCCTGGAGGCCGTAAAGGAGCCGTCTGGACGCTTTAACGACCCCAGCTCCTGTGTCGGCTCTCTGGATAGAATCTTGTGGATACGGTTTCCGCTTGATGTGTTGGACACATTTTCGCAGAATTGTTCCCATGATTCTCGTTTTGCTTTCCGGATATCTTTGTTGTAAGTAGTTAGAGCAGACCTGTAATTTTCCCATTCACCTGATACCTTAGCTCGGTTAAATAACCTTCGAACTTCTTTTCGTGTTTTATCCAGATTTTTATTCCACCAGGAAGCATTTCGGTTATCCGTTTTCTCCCTCAGTGGACAGTTTTCGTGATAAGCTGAGATAAGTGCAGTTTGTAGATGTTCCGCAGCAATATCTATTTGATCACGACTATTTATTGTGGACAATCCGTTTTGGAGATGGTTCTTCAGGGAGGTCTTGTATCCTTCCCTGTCCATGCTCCGTATGTTTCGGTATTGTACCACTGGTCTGGGGCCTATTTCAATGTTGAATTGAATATGCCTGTGGTCTGAGCTTGATGGCTCAGAGGACACCCTCCAGTTGGATATCTTGTTGCTTAGAAATTCTGAGCTGATCGTAAGATCTAGTACCTCTTTCCTAATACTAGTGACAAAGGTTGGCTCGGAGCCGACATTGTTAATTGTAAGCTCCTCCCCTATCAGGTAATTGAAAAGAGACTCACCCCTCATGTTGATGTTTGTGCTGCCCCACGCTTCATGGTGCGCATTGGCGTCACATCCTATAAGTAGATGGGTGTTGTTCCTCCTGCAGAAGGCAATTAGTTCTCGCACGGCCGCTGGAGGAGGCTGTTCCGCACCCACTTCTCCAGGATCCGACGCAGTAACTCCTTAACAATTCGAACAATCCTCTCCCACCATCCTTCCCACCAGGCAGCTGTTGGTGGAATGAAGTTCCATTTGATTTTCTTCACATTGGTAAAAATTGAGACTTGATCCCAATGAATTTTCTGAAAATGATTATTTGTCCCTGTGAAGTTGGTTCCATTATCCGAATAAATTATAGATGTTCTTCCTCTTCGTGCAAAAAATCTCCTCAAACTCATGATGGAACTATCCGTAGATAGATAAAGAAAGTACCAATTCAAAATGTACTGCCCTGTATAAGGCACACGTAAAAATTACAATCCAACATTTTTCGTTTCCTTTCAGATAAAGTGGACCGGCTAAATCAATGCCTGTGACTTCAAATACAGCAGCACTCTTGATCCGGTTTTACCTGCATGACAAGAAAGTCTATGTTGTTCCTCAATGAGTCTCCTCACGATTTCATGTTTGTATGGTAATAAAATAGGATATTTGAAATTATCATTATCATCTCCATAAACTAATCGTGTTTTAACTCTTAACAAGCCATTCTCATCTCGAAATACCTGAAATCCCGCAATCAACCTTTCATTACATTCCTTCAGATTTTCTTCCAAACTCTCCTGTTGAATGATTTTCTGAAGTGAAATTTCAGCTTTTTCTACCTCATCGCTTGTCAGTTCGTCTTTATGTGAATGTCCTCTCTGACAATTCTCCTTGAATCTGAACATCCATCCAACCATCCTGACAATTTTTGAGAATTTGGAAAAGTAATAAAAACCTGTGCTTAACAAATCTCGATTTTTAATCAAAATCGAAACAGTGTTCTTACTTTTCTCCATATTTAGTTCTTCTTGAGAACATGTGATCTCCGATCTAGGCCATTTGTGTGATGGTTCTTTCGCCAAGATGGTCCCTCCCACCATTTCGACTACATCCTCTAGATGGGAGATCAGCTGGATTCATATCGCCTGGTACATGATTCCATTCAAGCTATATGAACGAATTTCTTTAACCCTATTGCCAACAAATGTATTCCATGCTATTTTTGTTTTGATCCAGGTCAACATACACTACCATGGAATCACTCCAATAAGATGTTTGTAACAATGTGAATTCCTCAACTTCTTTCACAGCTCTACACAATCTCACTCCTATAACAGCAGCTAAAAGTTCTAACCTTGGGAGAGTTATTGGTTTCATGGGAGCTATGCGAGATTTAGCTAGTAAAAGTTGGACTGATATTGAGTTATTCAATTCAGTTCTTAGAAAGACACAAGCAGCATACGCTAAATTGCTGGAATCAACGAAAACATGTAAAGAAAGTTTTTTCAAATCTTTTGGTTTTGGAATAGGGCACAATTTCCTAGGAATGGTACAAAATTTCAACCAATGAATCTCTTTGAGCCAATGTTCAAATGATTTCACAATTTCTGAGGGTAATGCTTGATCCCAACTCACTTTGAGTTTCCATGTATTTTGTAGTAACAGTTTTGGAATCAGTGTTGTAGGGCATGTGAAACCGATGGGATCGAATATTTTCGGGGCAGTCGATAATAAACCCCTTTTTGTAATTGGATTTTCACTGATAACATCCCCGATATCAACTTTACAGCATATAAAATCATCTAGAATGTTCCACATCATGCCCAAAAGAAAGACTGAAGTACCTTCAGAAGAAACATCGGAATCATTCAGAACTTTGTCATGTTTTCCCCCGGAATTATAAATCCAACCTCTTAACTCGAAATGTGCTAAAGACATAATATGTTTCGCATCATCAATGCATTTAGTTCATTTTCATCATCTACACTAGTTATGCAATTATCCACATAAAAAGAGTTTTTCAATTTATTTGCGGTTGTGGTAAAATTGGTTGACACTTGTTCTAAGTGATATTGTATAGTGGCAGCCAACAGAAATGGACTTATAGTTACCCTAAATACTACTCGACAATGTCTGTATATTTTCTCCCATTTTTGTTCATTGTTTTCCCACCAAAGAAATGCTAAATAGTTCCTATAATTTTTTTCCAAACTTATCTGTAGAAACGCTTTTTTAATATCTGCTATGACCCCCATCAAGCCTGATCTGAATCTCAGTATCAATTGTGGAATCATTTCAATCAAATTAGGTCCACTATTCAAACAATCATTCAATGAAAAACCATTCTTGTCTTTAGAATTTGCCTCAAAAACTGGTCTAATTTTTGTAGTAGCGCTATGTTCTTTAATAACAGGGTGATGAGGTAAATAATGTTGAATATTTGGTTTTTCATTCATGGACACCTCTTCAATGATCCCTAATTTCAACCATTCATTGAAAACTTGATCGTATTCATGAAATTATTTATACTGAGAAGTTTTTTGGTAGTACTGTACAAACGTTTTTTTAGCCATCTACTCATTATTTGCAAGCAGAGTAGGATGTCCCTGAACCCATGACAATCTAACTTCATATCTACCATCAGAATTACAAGTTATGGTATCCATGAACTCCGTCAAAACTTCCGCACCCAAAGCTTCTTTTGTTTTCGAGTCAGCAGGATCATGAATTCCCAATATATCCAAACTCGAAATACAGGGTGTTTCTTAAGTACGTGTAGAAAATTTAGGAGCGTGTTGCTGACATCAAAATAAGAAGAAAAGTTCCTATAAACATATGTCCACAAGTTATTCGTTTCTGAGATACAGAGTGTCAACATTGAATTCTTATTTTTATTTTTTTGTGAATAATTTCAAAATAATTTTGATATTTGGGTAAAGTTTGGTATCTGGGAATATTCATTATTTAGTTTGTGTAAAAAATATATTCTTGTTAGAGGTTACTGAGAGTAACTGTTTTCGAATTATTGAGATTTGAAATAATCGATGCAAGTGATTTTTAATGACAAGATTTTTAAATTTTAAATAAATTCAATTAGAAACCAGTTTTTTCGCAATTAACATAAAATTTGATTTTGTCATTGAAATATCATCCCAGATATCACACTTTACTCGAATATCACAAATATTTTGGAATTTATTTACAAAAAACAAATATAAGAATTAAAATTTGACACTCTGTATCTTCGAAACGAATAACTTGCGGACATGTGTATATGGGAATTTTTTTTCTTATTTCAGCAACATGCTCCTAAAGTTTTTACACGTACTTAAGAAACACCCTGTAGATACATTATTGAAGAAAGCAAGATAAATCAGAGAAGTAGTTTGGTTTTGTTGTCCCATTAAAACCCAGCCTAAGTGTTTCCATGGCGACTAAACCATTTTCTAGTTTTTCTATAGTGCCTGTGATTATAGAACTCAAAACATCAGTACCTAATAATAATGATATGACTGACGGGTTTGGTCCAACATCAGAAATAAATATGTTTTTATCACGTAGAATATTGAGACATGATATATCTTGTAATGTTGGAACATACCCACAAATTTTATCTTGTTCCAAAATCGAAAATTTGTAATAAATGTTATTATTCATATTCTGTATATTTACTTCATAAACTCTATGGATTCGAGGAGCTAAATTTTGTCCCCCAAAAACGCCTTGTATTATAGTTTCTTCACCAATTTCCCGGAGATTAATTTCTTTCGCACAATCTGTCAGAATGTAAGACTTTTGAGACCCAGAATCCAACAAAACTCTAATGATTTTACTCCTACTGCCGTTACTGATTCTAACATTGAGAGTTTGTAATAATGTTTCAGTTGAATTGCTATTTATCAATACGTTTTCAACTTGTGTATTTTCTTTTTCATAACTTTTTTGTGTAACCTCTTTTTTGTTGAATAAGTCAGGGCACAAAAAAGAATTTAATTTAACGATATTTCGACACTTAGTTATGCTATGATTTCGTTTCAAACAGGTATAACAGCAATGATTTTTCTTTAATATTTCTTTCCTTTCATCTAAAGATAAACTTTGGGATTTTATACAGTCTTGGCTAGCATGAGGTTTTTCGCAAAATGAACAAGGAAATATTTTCTTACTCATTCCTCCTGATGTGTGTAGGCTAGCAGCAGTATATAATTCTGTCTCACCTTGTATGGTTCCTGAAGATAAATTATCTCCATATAAAAGTAGAAAAAACAAAATAATAATAATAATAATTATGAAAAAAAAAATGTCCGGACCTCTGTCGTGGTACTTCAAAACGCTATATTTTCAGAACCATAGGAGATATCGCTTTGAAATTTGAATCATTTTAATAACTCAAAGGCGGTATTTGTCAGTTGTTTTAAGTCGGCGATCGGAAAACTCGGAAAAGTTTTACAGGTATTTTTACTTTTTTTTTCAAGTTTCCACTTCTCTCAATACACAGATTCAGGAATTGACTTGATTCATTTCATATTCCTTGAATATATACTTTGATATGTCTTACAGAAGATTATAGTTTTTGAGAAGGATCGGAAAATGATAACCAGGTTTTCCGTGCAATTTTCCGAAAAATGTCGATATTTTGAAACTCAAAAAACAATCGAATCATTGATTGAAACTAAATTTCAAACAATGCAGATGGTAGAGCTTGAATAAAGCAACAAATCGTATCTCTTCTGAATTTCCACTAAAATGACCGGAAAACTGAGAAAACTCAAAAAAGTTAAATAATAAAATTTGAATTTTGGAAAATGCGAAATATCTCGGAAACGCTCAATATTTTCCAAATTCATCAAGATATCTTTTCTGACCGCCTTTAGAAAATCTACCAAAAATTTGAATTATTTGCCTCTCATATCAATAGTCCGGGAGATATTTGAAAAAATCGGAAAATCGAAATATTGACCGTACCAACGGAGGTAATGAAAAATTATGAGTCACATCGAGTTCGCACTACGAGCCCTCTTAATGCTTTCAAACGGTTTTTCTCCAACTTGATTATAAAGCGGGAAAATAACAAAAAAATTGAAAAAAATAAATGAAAAATTTGTACTCTCTTTCTAAATCGCCAAAAACTCGACAATCAAAGGAGATTTGAGAAAATCTTAGAGGAACAATTTTATGCTCCTTCAAAAGACCTACAAAAAAGTCATGTATAAAATTTTTCGATACTAGTAAAACAAACGAGAAAACTACGATTTTATGCGAAAAATTAGTAAAAATTTAATTTTTTCGCCCAAAAAGCCGTTTTACACAGTGAGGTCAAATTTTTTATTTGAAGAGATAGAGCCATGATTCAAAGATGAAAATGATCCTTATCAAAAATTTAGATAAAAACAAGAAAAATAATGATAATAATAATAATATATCCATCTAAAGCAGAATCTAATTTTTTTATTTGAAGAGATACAGAAAAAGTCATACGAACGAAAATGAGCACCATCAAAAACTACGTATAGTTGAAGAAAAATTACAGAAAAAAAAAACAAAAATTTCTGTCTGTCTGTCTGTAGCTCTGTCGTGGCACTTTGGAAGGCTCGCATTTCCAAACCCTTTGAGATATTGCTTTGAAATTTGAACCATATCAATAACTCGAGGACAATATTTCTCAATTTTTTTTTTTTGCGATCGGAAAATCAGGAAAATTTTTAAGGGGGTTTTCCTATTTTTCCTACTTTACTCGATAGCGGTTCAGGAGATTATTTTTTCCCTTCAATACTCTCTGCAAATATGCGCCTACATCCTCTACACAAGTGTATAGTTTTTGGGAGGGATCGGGAAATGATTACGGGTTTTCCGGGCGATTTTCTGAAAAGTAATAAAGTCGAATAAGAACCGCGCTGATTTTTTTAAATTAATTTCAGAGGTTGCAATGAATAGAGCAACAGAGAAATTTTCGAAGAAATCATCGGAAAACTGAGAAAACTTGAGAAAACTGAAAAAAAAAACTTCATTTTTAAAAAAAACAGAATATCTTACGAACGGTTGATACCATCACAATTTACCAAGATATCTTTTTTGACCGCCTTAAGAAATTCTATAAAAAGTGTTCGAAAGTTTTTTCGAAAAAATCAATAGTCCAGGAAATATTTGAAAAAATCCTAAAAATTGATATATTGACCGTACTAATTACAAAATTTAAATTTTTCAAATCGCTCCGTATACGTCTTCACAAGTTCCACCGATGTTCCAAACCATTCTTCTCCAACTCCATAATAAGGTGGAAAAATGATGGAAAAACTGAAAAAAAATTACAAAATGTGTTTTTTGTGTCTAAAATCACCAAAAACTCGAAAACGAAACTGGATATCACAAAAATGTTTACCAACAATTTTATTGCCCTTTGATAGCTCTACAAAAAAGCAAAATCAACTTTTTCTATATCTTGGTAAATAAGCTCGTAATAATCGAATGAACCTAAAAAAATTAGCATTTTTTGACTGGACTTATATCTTGAAAACAAAAATTGAGATGCGAATTTTTCCGCTTTTTTTTGTTTTTAAACACCAAAAATTCGAAAACGAAACGAGATATCGTAGAAATGTATCTGACAATTTTATAGCTCCCAAAAAGTTCTACAAAAAGTTCAAATGAATTTTTTCCATATCTTGAAAAAAAAAATTGCGATTTGGAAAAATTCGGAACTTGGAAAAAATTTCACATTTTTTTCTAAAAACACAAAAAACTCGAAAACCAAAAGATATGTCGAAGAAATGTATAGAACATTTTTATTGAACTCAAATATGTCTACAAAAAGTTTTCATGAAATTTTTGCATATTTTGGAAAATAAATGGCAATAGATTTTCCAGTTTCACAAAAAACCTTTTTTAATCATCTCATAAAATTCTACAAAAAGTTTCTTTACATTTTTTCCGTTATATCAATAGTCTGGGAAATATCTAACAAAAACGAAATATTTGGGACTCTGGGATTTTTGAATATTTACTTCGCCCCCACTTAAAATTTTCCCGGGCGTGAAGCGCCTGGATTTTTGAAAATATACTTCCCCCCCTCTTTCGAATTTTCCCATGCGCGAGGTGCCTGGATTTTTTCGTATCTACCGCCCCGTTGCCCCATCTTCCAAATTTTCCATATCTTGAAAATAAAATTGTGATTTGGAAAAATTTGGGATATGGATTTTTATTTTGCAAAAACACTAAAAACTCGAAAATAGCGACATATTTTCAAGTTTCATAATGAACCTATTTTGATCATGTCATGAAAGTCTGAGAAATATTTCAGAAAAACAAAGGGTTTTCATATAAAAAATTTAAATCTTGAAAAATAAGACAGTCATGTATTGAAAACGTGTATTTTTGTGGGAAATTAGTTAAGACAGTCATTTATTGAAAACGCGTATTTTTATGGCAAATTAGTCAAGAAAGACAGTCATGTATTGATAACGCGTACTTTTATGGGAAATTATTCAAGACAGTCATGTATTGAAAACGCGTACTTCTATGGGAAATTATTCAAGACAGTCATGTATTGAAAACGCGTATTTTTATGGGAAATTATTCAAGACAGTCATGTATTGAAAACACTTATTTTTGTGGGAAATTATTCAAGACAGTCATATATTGAAAACACGTATTTTTGAGGGAAATTATTCAAGACAGCCATGTATTGAAAACACTTATTTTTGTGGAAAATCAGTCAAGACAGTCATGTCTTGAAAAATATACTTGGATTTTTCTCAGGTCTCGTATTAGTCGTTGTATTCAAATTATTGGTGTCCAATTATAGTTTCAAATTACAGTAGTTGTATTCGTATTATTGGTATCCAATTATATTTGTGAACGCATTAAAGTCGTTGTATTCATATTATTGGTGTCCAATTATAGTTTTTAAGTCATTAAGGTCGTTGTATTCATATAATTGGTGTCCAATTATAGTTACAAAGGCATTAAGGTAGTTGTTTTTCATATTATTGGTATCCAATTATAGTTTTAAAGGCATTAAGGTCGTTGTATTCATATTATTGGTGTCCAATTATAGGTAAAAAAACAAGACTACACATTGAGGTCGTTGTATTAAAAAATTTCTACAACTTCTAGGCATTTCAACTTCCGAGCTTTCGAAAAGTGCTCGCGCGAGGTCGAGCGCTTGCGCGAGAGTTAACCGCCGGAGGCCAAGTCTGAGCGTTAGGTGGATCCTAGCGTAGGCGGATCCCACGCCCAGACTTGTTGAAACTACGATGTCCTTCCCAACCTTTCAGTATGTCTTCAGGCAAAGGTGATTCCACTAATGGATAAAGCATGGACGCATATTTATCTCTAGTTACTCCAAGTGACTCCAAAGCTCGTAACTGAGTTTCTAACTTATCGAATAAAGAAGTCAAACTCATACCTGATTTTTGTGTTGCTTGTGTTGGAGACTCGCTTCAGAGTATGCGAGAATAATTCAATTCGTTCATGTATCATTTTTTCAGATTAGTACTGTTACTAAAAGCGTGTTCCGTTTCATGCATTCATCGCATCACTGTTGCAGACTAATCAAGCGTTCCGTTTCAACTAACTTTGACGTTGGTGTGTTGAATCGGAACGAATTGCTTGCGTCGTGCATGCCGTTTCCCGCAGATTTTGACATTTATCACTTTATCAGTTAACCAAATTCTTATGTTACGGAAACAAATATGTTAATCTAGTAAATAAATTAATATGGGTAGAACGAAAGTGTTAATAGCAAGAGTAGGAAGCGAGCTTTGTGAAACTGAGAGTAGCTCAGATTCTGATACAAGTGATAGTTATGAGGATAATATCGTCTGTCTCAGGCCAAAACCATGAATATGCTAATTCCAGGGTTTTGACTTCAACATGAAAAATACTAATTTTCTACCGAAATGTTCATTGCCAAACCCACGAAAGTGCTATCAGGTTGTCTACTGTGAACGAGAGTGAATTCGCCAATGTGAAAACTTACCTAGGTTTTCAAAGCAAGAAGCACGAATATTCTTGAAACTCTCCTCATTTGAAATGACAAATTGCACATTCATGGTTTTGGCATAAGACCGACGATATGATGTTGAATGAATCGACGATTTTTTCTTCCACTGTACGGTAAATCAGGTAAATGTGATAATGCACGATACTCGACACTTCATCAAATATCAAATTTAAACTTTTAATTCGGTTTCTGACGTTTCTATTTGAACGTGACTTTTGAGTTTGACAGATCTAATTTGGATCGCATTGATCGCTGCTAGACGAACGGGCAGTAGCTCATGCACTTTCGATGTCTCAAGGCCGGAAAAAATTTCGGTAAAGGTAAAGAATATGGGTCCAGCTGGGATTTTGATAAAATTTTTACAGACGTTTTAAAACATCGTAAAAACACTAGAGCAATCGAAATTTTTGCGCGGAAAGAGCATTTTCTATTTTTTTTCTTGATAAAACATGTGTGGGAACTTACTTTTGAGAGACACAATTACAAACCGTTGGACGGAGTTCAAACGTATTTTTCATTTCAAACCCATTGTCTTGAACTTCAAACACTTCTATCGAACCATATGGAGTAATTCATAGTACCTAATAAACTTCAAAAATTAAAAAAACACGCAAAAAGATTTTTATTCAATGTACATAAACAACCAATTTATTTGACAAATGTTAAATGACAGGACACTTTTAACACGAAGTTAATAATGCCACGTTGCCAATTCTATTACACGGAAGAGTGACGGTTAAGTCTCGTTCATACCCTCGCGAATTTCTCAATTTTTCTGCAAATAAAATGGCTGCCGACATGGTTCAGCCTTAACGAATGGTCCGGCATGACTGGCAGCCACTTCATTTGCCGAAAAATTGCGAAATTTGCGAGGATACGAACAATTATTCATGGAAATTTAAGTTAAACTACAAGAAAGTGAAAAATGTATCGAATTCTCAATCGAGTTTATTAAAGGTTTCTGACATTAACATTCAAAATAACTTTTGACATACAGTTTCTCTGTTGAATGTCAAATCCGCACGATTTGCGAAATGTCGGGCGAACGCACCCGCTTTGCTTGCATGGTTTATTTTGAGTTATAGTTTTCATTTCAAATTGTAACATAGGTTTGTGGAATTGACAGAATTGTTGACTATTTAGGAAAAGCCGCGCGTTCGGCCGACATTTCGCAAATCCGCGCGCGCGGATTTGCGAAATGTCGGCCGAACGCGCTCGCTTCGCTCGCATATGGTCTATTTTGTTTTATAGTTCTCATTTCAAATTGTAACATTGGTTTGTGGAATTTACAAAATTGTTGACCAGTTAGGAAAACCAGCGCGTTCGGCCGACATTCGGCAAATCCGCGCGCGTGGATTTGCCGAATGTTGGCCGAACGCACTCGCTTCGCTCGCATGGTCTATTTTATGTCATAGTTCTCATTTAAAATTATGTCATAGGTTCGTGTAAGATGAATTGACAGAATTGTTGACCAGTTAGGAAAAGCCGCGCGTTCGGCCGACATTTCGCAAATCCGCGCGCGCGGATTTGCGAAATGTCGGCCGAACGCGCTCGCTTCGCTCGCATATGGTCTATTTTATATAATAGCTCCTATTTCAAATCAAATTATAGATTGGGGAAGATATGAATATATGAAGTGAACCTGTAATGAAAATGTGCGCATTCTTCACCTATTCCAAACTTTTTTTTTTTCATCTCAACACATTAACTTCCTATATATTTATTTATTCGCCCGTTATATGCAATTTCCTGTGAGACATTTAAAAATTCGCCACAAATAATTTGATCTAAAGAAATTTCACACCCTAAAATATTTTTCATAACAATCCAGATACCTAGCTACCAACAAAAACGCATATTTATTCCTGTTAACAAACAAAAACTAATCAATATCAATGTCTTTCTTTGAATCGACAATGAATGTTGTGCGTTTATTGAAAATAGAGAAAAGTTATAAATTTTTCCATCTCTAAGAGCAAGAGTTCCAATCGACCAGACTTCATATGGGCAATTTGCATGGGCTATTCAGAACGATAGTACACTGGATTTGTCTGATTTGGAATATTAATCCAAATTCGAATGGTTATTCTGTATACATGAAGTTAGGTTAGGTTGGGTTGAAGTTGGATAATAATTTACGCATGTTCTAATTGGTCCATGCTGATCAGTCTGGTCGATTAGAACCTTTGCGGTACTGAATCTCGTTCATACCCTCGCGAATTTCGCAATTTCTCTACGAATGAAATGGCTGACAACAATGAATGGTTCGGCATGACTGACATCCATTTTATTCCCAGAAAAATTGAGAAATTCGCGAGGGTATGAACAAATCTTTAAAATATCAAAAATCTCTATTGGCAACGTCTCAGTTACAATTTATTCACTTGTCAACAAATTATAAATTAATTATATCTGCATAATAAAAGTAGCTTTTTTAACCTTTTCCATACTATTCGAAGCTTATTCTGCTAATGAATTGATACTTCTGTATATGTAGAAAGTGTTATCAATACAACACAGTTCATTAACATTGAAAATATAGGTAAAATAACCCATCCAACAAATTGAATTTGTTTGTCTTGAAAGTGAGTATCCACATTTATTTTTTCAAAAATAAAATAGAAAAATGTGTTTCCGCGCCAAAATTTATTTATTTTTATTCATTTTATCGCGTTTTAGAGCATCTGTAAAAAAAATGTCAAAATCCCAGCTGGACCCATATTCTTTACTTTTTCCAAAATTTCGAATATGGACATTTGGCCGATTTTAACGAAATTTTCACAGACGCCTTAAAACAGCGAATAATTGATAATGAGATAGTTTTTTTTTGCGGAAAGCACGTTTTTTTGGATTTTTTCGATAAAATGTGTGGCAGTACATACCCCATAATTATACAAATTATAACCAGTTTAAATTGAACTAACTGTCTGCTTCTGTGCTGTCTATTCAGTTTCAAAAAGTACCGGTAACTATAAAATGCTAATTTCAAGCCATACAAGAAACGATTCATACAGGGAACGGTTTTAAATTATCATTATAAGTTTCATTCATTTGAAATTGAAATCCATAACATTGATATTAATTCAATTGTCAAATCTCAAACACGGTGAAGTCTGCAAAGAGAACAAAGCGACGTTGCCAGTTTTATTTTAATTCCTGCAAACCGGGATCAGTTTGAAAGTTATTTTTTTTTGAAATTATGTTGAAAATAACTAAATAATTGTTGGATTTGAGGCTCATTTTTGTGTTGAAATGACGGAGGGATCGTCCCGATCTTACTGATACGGCAGATCTAATATTTTAATATAAAAGAAGAGAGAACAACCTGACCTAACTTTGGCAGTTTTGTTACAGACGTTGCTTTCGATCCCTTTACTTTTTAGCTTTGAAACAGTAAATTGAGATAGTTGCTCGCTGCGCTCACGGTCATTATGCTCGCTTCGCTCGCCCCTATTGGGCAACGACGACTGCACACATTTAATATTTTAACGTAAAAGAAGGGAAAATCACCTAACCTAACTTCGTCATTTTTTCTGCAATTGTTTACGGTCCGATCACTTTTTAGCGTTGAAAACGTTAACAAAAGTAGTTGCTCGCTGCGCTCGCCGTCATATTATGCTCGCTTCGCTCGCCCCTATTCCGCCCCGACAACTGCACACATGTTCAATTTTCTGACGTAAAAAGAAGGGAAAACCACCTAACCTAACTTTGGCACTTTCGTTACAGAAGTTGCTGACTATTCAATCACTTTTCAACGGTGAAAACGTAAACAAAAATATTTGCTTGCTGCGCTCGCCGAAATTATGCTCGCTTCGCTCGCCCCTGTTCCGCCCCGACAACTGCACACAGATTCCATTTCCTAACGTAAAAGAATGGAAAACCACCTAACCTAACTTTGGCACTTTTGTTACAGAACTTGCTTACGATCCGATCACTTTTTAGCGTTGAAACCCTAAATAAAAATAGATGCTCGCCATCATTATGCTCGCTTCGCTCGCTCTTATTCTGCCTTGATAACTGCTCACAGATTCAATATTTTAACCTTTATGTGACTGGGAAGAAAAACACCTTACGACGGCGTAGGTACCTGGGTACCTACTTTGTTTAAATGACAACAGCGCAGCGACATCAACTGAATTTATTCCTAGTTACAGGTCAGTTGCATGTTTGAGTTTGTCGAGTAAACAACTGCGGGTGATTAAGCGTATTTGTTAAATTTTGTTTTAGAATGTCTGATAGTAAGGCTGGTTCAAGCCAAGCCAATATTGCGAAACCAAGATGGCGAAATGAAAGGTAAGAAATAAGACGATTCTTTGATTTTAGTAGTGTATGAATAATGAAAACTGTCATGTTATTTTGCTTACCTGTGGTCTATGTGTGTAGGAGCCGCAGTGGAGTGGAAGTTTTTTTTTATCTTACAAAGAAACAAGAACAATAATTATACTAATAAAGGTAATTCGAAATATGTTATTTCAGGCTGACCTCTGCAGAATTACGAGAAGCAGTAGAACATTTGTCTGATGAAGAGCCATTTGTTGCGTCCGATGAAGACGAATATATTCCACAATTGTTATCAGGTGGAGAATCCGAGGAATCTGATATAGAAAAGGAGCCTGTAGTGGAGCAAGAATATACTGATTCCGATGAAAACGTTGACGAAGAAGAAGCGCCTACAAAAACAACTTGGGCTGGCAAGGATGGCACTCAGTGGAGTGACACATCATCAATACAAAGGCAAACAATAGGTCGTAATATTCTGCACGAAAAAAGTGGCGCATCATCCTTTAGTCGTTCATACACGGCTCGAGAAATTTTCAAGTCTATTATATCTCCAGAAATGTGTACCTTAATTCTAAGGCATTCTAACAAAAAAGGTAGAAAAGTAACGGACGAATGGAACCGAAAATTGGCAGATAAATATCCACCTCCCAACACACCAAGCCCGAAAGTATTCATTCCATTTACTGAAGTAGAATTAGATGCATTTTTAGGAGTTCTTATTGCTGCTGGCGTACACAGGTCTAATAGGGAACACGTATCTGAAATGTGGAAACTAGAGTCCTTACCTCTATTTCGAGCGGCCATGTCTCGAGATCGGTTCAAAATGTTTCTCAGATTTATTCGCTTTGATGATCAGAACACACGTGCCGAACGTGCCAAAAATGATAAAGCTGCCCCAATTCGAGATATTTGGACTATGCTAAATTCAAATTTGGCAAAGAACTACAAGCCAAAAGAATGTATAACAGTAGACGAACAATTGTTACCTTACAGGGGACATACTAAATTTACCCAATACATTCCATCGAAACCCGCAAAATATGGAATAAAAATTTTTTGGGCTTGCGATGCGGCAAATGCTTATCCTTTACAAGGTCAACTATACACTGGAAAACCATTAGATGGTGAACGACAGGTAAATGTCGGTGAGCGTACAGTTTTGGATCTAGTGGCAAAGTATAAGGGTTCGGGAAGAAATGTAACAACGGATAATTTTTTTACAAGTCTGCAATTGGCCCGTACTTTGAATTCATGGAAGATGACTTTGGTAGGGACTCTCAGGAAAAATAAGGCATTTTTACCACCAAATATGCAGGCATCTAAAGACAGGCCTATATACTCAACCATTTTCGCATTCAACAAAGATGCAACAATATGTTCCTATGTTCCAAAGAAAAACAAATCTGTTATTCTTTTATCAACGATGCACACTACAGGCCAAGTAGATGATACTACCGTGGCGAAGCCTGAAATAATAAAATATTATAATCAAACAAAAGGAGGCGTTGACACCATGGATAAGATGCTAGGCGAGTATACAGTAAAACGTAGAACAAATCGTTGGCCATTGGCATTTTTTTTCAACACAATAGATGTTGGTGGCTTGGCTTCTTATTGTATTTACAAGGAACACAATCCAAATTTTAGAACAACTGATCAACGTCGAAGATTTCTAAAAGATCTTGCTCATGACATGTGCTTGCCCGCTATACAAATGCGATCCCTTATTCCAAAAGTTGTTGGTAATTATTTCACACGTCAGTCGCTAGAAATGGTTCTTGGTCGACAAATAATCGAGCCCATTGTTACTCCAGCCGGAGAACAACCAAGACGGGATGCTTCTGGGCGTGTTATGGTTGCTGGTAGCTGCCAAATTTGTCGAGAATTAAAGCTCAAACAAAGGAAGACTCGTAAAGCGTGTAAATCCTGCTGTAAGCCAATTTGTAATGAACACTCTGTAGATCAAACTATATGTAAAAAATGTTGCCAAAAAACCAACTGACCTTATATGTAAGATTTTTTTGTTTTTTTGTAACCATTTATATAAATAAATATATGCAGATAAACTTCGCGTTTTCATTCTGGCTATAAAAAATATCTATTTGCATTTAAAACTGATAGAGGTACCCAGGTACCTACACCGTCATTTCTGGGTGAAAAAACTTTGGACCTTATTTATTTCTAAAATAGCGTAAAAATATTATTTCTATTGTAACATTGTGTAGAAAAAACCTATATTAGAAATGTCACGAAATCACACACTTCAAAGAATTTAAACAAAAAAAGTATTTATATCTAAAATCTGAATAGGTACCCGGGTACCTATTCAGTCACATAAAGGTTAACGCAATAGAAGGGAAACTCACCTAACCTAAATTGGAACCCTTGGAAATATTTGTGATTCGACTTATACGGCGAAAAAATAATTGTTATGTAGTAATATCTAACTCCAGACTGAAAAATTAGATGTTATCATTCAGCGCAATTTTTTCGCCGTGTACGTCGAATTGGAAGAAAATTGCGAAAATTCGCAAGGATATGAACGAGCCTTTAGGAGGTGGACGCACGCTAAGGAAGTGAAAGTTGGCAACGTCAAAGAATATCTACAATATTGTAGATATTCTTTGGCAACGTTGCATTTGAAAGTATCCACCCGATCCGATCATGTTCATGAGATGAGAGCTGTCATTGAATTTGTCAAATATTTTTGAAAATCGAGTTTAAAATTTGAACTCCGTAATTTCTTGAGCTTCATTCAGTCAATTAATCTCTTTTATACTTCTGAGAGTTTATGTTTATAGTTAAGGACCAGTTATTTGGATTGGAAATTACGTAAATTGTCTTGGACTGGGGAGTATTTGTGAAGTGACCACTATGAAGTATTTTCGCCAAAAAAAAAGTTCTCACATACATTTCCGCGGAAAAATTTCGATTGGTAAAGTAATTTTATTATGTTTTACACAATCTGTGCAAGTTTCATGAAAATCGGGCACATGTCCACATTCGCAAGTTTTACCAAAACGGCATTTAAAAGACAAATTTCAAGAATATTGTTCGGTGCAAAGCGAAATTGAAATTCTAGATGATTCACAAGAAGTTGATCGGGATAACACAGAAACAAAAATAGAATCTGAATCAAATCATAATATTAGTTTGAACGGACAAGTAAGTAATTCGCACTCTTTGCAGCAGTCTCAACATTCTCATTCAAACAGTTCAAATAAAGTGAATTTACCAAAACTAGATATTCCAAAGTTCTCAGGAAGGTATGAGAACTGGACAAGTTTCATAGATTTATTCACAGCTCTCATTCATCAAAATGAACAATTGTCTAATGTTCAAAAATTCGTTTATTTAAAAGCTTCTCTAGATAAAGAACCTTTGATGCTCATCAACAATTTACAATTAACAGAAACTAACTACGAAGTTGCTTTGAACATTCTCAAAAAACGTTATGACAATAATTTAATTATTATAAACTGCCACTTGAAAGGTTTACTGGAAACGCCTCCTCTAGTGAGGGGTGACGTAGTACATTTGAGAACTTTCATAACAAATGTCAAACAACATTTAAGATTCTCTTAAAGCTTTGAATGCAGAAGTCCAACACTGGGACCTAATTCTAATTTATTTATTCTCAAGAAAACTTGACATTTCAACTCAGCGCGCTTATGAACTAGAAAAAGATCACAGTACTCGGCCTACCATTGATGATTTTTTCTCATTTCTGGAAAATCGTTGTATAGGATTAGAAAACGTCTCTCAGCCAGATGTTACGAGGTTCAAACAAAAGGTAGGGTATCAATTCAACACAAACATTAAATCTTCTTTACACATGACAAACTATAAAATGAAATGCATTTACTGTCTCCTGACAAATCACGACATTTACAGATGCTACAAATTTAACGCTTTGTCATTAGAGCACAAAAGAAAATTTATTTCAGATAAAAAACTCTGCTACAATTGTCTAAGCTCACGTCATGCAGTTGACAGTCTCGCGGATGTAGAATGTGTAATGCCAGGCACAATACACTCTTGCATCCCAATACTTCACAAGATCGCACTCAGAACAGTTCTGATAATGCATCAAATATTGATGAAGGTCAAACTCCAACAGAAAATGTTCCCCAGACTGTTGAATCGCTTGTTGCTAATAAAATTAATTCACAGGTGTTACTCGCTACCGCTATTGTCAAGTTACAAGCAAAAAATGGAAATTCGATTTTCGCGCGCGCATTACTAGATTGTGCCAGTCAAACTACTTTCATTACGCAAGATGTAGTGAATAAACTAAATGCTTCAATCTATTCTCAAAATCTACAAATCGGTGGTATCGGAAATACCGCTACTCAGACAACAAATATGGTTGATTTAATACTAAGCTCTAAAATTAGTGATACTTGCAAAATTAATTTATCATGCGCAATTTTAGATAAAATCACGTGTTGCTTGCCTCATGTAACGATTGATACACGAAAAATAAATTTACCGCCACACATTATTTTGGCAGATCCTAACTATTTTACACCTTCAAGTATAGATATCTTGCTGGGAGCGGATGTCTATTACGATTTAATTTTACCTGATCTGATATAAACTTGGGAAAAAGCGCGCCTACACTTCAAAACAGTAAACTAGGATGGCTAATCGCAGGGCACGCTCCCATTCGTACTTCAGCTTTGAAAGCAAACGTTCATTTCAGTTTGTCATTGATTTGCAGTTCAGAAAAAATTGACGAACTCATTTCAAAATTCTGGCAATTAGACATGGTATCAGAAAACCTAAACAAATTGTCATTCGAAGATCAATATTGTGAAAATACATTTTTACGCTCCATAACAACTTTAGAAAACGGTTCTCTTCAGGTAGATTTACCATTAAAAAAGGAAAATGTAGTCGCTAAACTGGGTGATTCATTTACTTCCGCGTGTCAGAGACTAGAAAAAAAATTAGACAAAGAAGTCAATCTTAAACTACAGTATAAAAAGTTCATAGACGAATACGTTGAACTTGGTCATGGAAAATATATAGAATTTAACGTGGCAAACCCGATACATCTCAACAGAAATTTTCTACCACATCAATGTGTAATTCGCGAGGCTAGCGAATCCACAAAACTGCGCGTTGTTTTTGATGCAAGCTGTAAAACTCAAACAGGCTTTTCTCTGAATGATCTAATTTACAAATAGTCCAAGCAATAGGGAAATAACCCAATGTTAAGCTTGTAAAATTAATAGTTGAAAAAAAAAATATGAGCGTATAGGAAATCAAAATTAAAGGTGAGTTTCTGTTTCTTGTATCAGACGCACAATAGATTCACATAATCTAAAAAATGGCAAAGTTGCTAAAAGAGGTTTTTCTTAAATAACTATAGCTCCGATCGAGATAGTTTAAATGAGAAAGTTGTAGGTATTAAAAAAATCTATCAATTATTTGTTCTCATAGCATTTTTCGATATTTTCAATACTTTTCGAGTTTTAGCGAAAAAACCGTGAAAAATCGGGATATCGAGAAGTCGTAAACTATTACGTTCCCATACTTCTTATTTACTGTAAGTATAGCTTATTGCCAGTTAGAAAACGATTTTTTTTTACTCAATTTTATTAATTATTTTTCGAGATATATCGATTTTTCTAAAAAAAGGTGCTCTCATAAATTGGTTCCTCTTGCTTTTTGAATGGTCCTAGGGTAACGTTTCCGGGCTTTTTTTCTTCCTAAAGACTTGTGCTATAATGTTATTAAAGAAATATAGCAATTTTTTAAATTTTAATGGTAAAAAAATGACTTTGAAAAAACGACGTTATTCAATTATGCGATCAGCTGATTCAAATGTTAGAATCATCAGGTTTCTCACTCCATAAGTGGAAATCAAATAAGGAAACAGTTATTAAAAAAATTTCAGAGAAATCTGGAAACACAATTATAAAAAGTTCCGAATTCTCGGATAAAATTCTAGGTCTATCGTGGGATTCTGAAACAGACGATTTTCAGATCACGCCGCCTACTTTAGACTGCACAAAAGCTATAACTAAGAGACAGATACTGTCGTGCATTTCACAAATGTTCGATCCGTTGGGGTTAGTCGGTCCAATCATTGTTATTGCGAAAATTTTAATGCAGAAAATATGGGTTAGAAAACTTCAATGGGACGAATGTTTACCGGACGATTTACTAAAAAACTGGCAGTCATTTTCAAAAAGTTTATCTCTGTTATCTTTTATTAAAATACCCCGGTATATTTTATCATCTTCAACCGCGAAAGAAATACAAGTACACGGGTTCTCTGATTCCTCGATCAAAGCTTTCGGAGCATGCGTATATATCAGATGTATTTACGATCACAAATCAATCACTTGCAATCTTTTATGTTCGAAATCCCGTGTTGCACCGCTCAAGCCGGTATCACTTCCGCGTTTAGAATTATGCGGAGCAGTTCTATTATCAAAATTAATTAGCAGAGTATGTAAAATCCTTACACAAACAATAAATAAAGTAATATTGTGGACAGATTCACAAATAGTGTTGAGTTGGTTGAACTCGGAACCATCTCGTTGGACAACATTTGTTGCAAACAGGGTAGCAACAATTCAAGAGTTAACGTCGTCCTTCGAGTGGAAATATATTAAATCAGTGCAAAATCCCGCAGATTGTCTTTCTAGGGGTCTGACACCTGCAAGACATTTCAAAGCACGAATTGTGGTGGAATGGTCCAAAAAGTTTAAGCAATTACGAATTAGACCTTCCTGATATGAATTTAAATTTGACATTATCCCAGAACAAAAAACTACCGTTCATTTACAACAAAGTAAAATATCATTTCCCTGGGAGTATTTCTCAAATTTTTCAAGATTGCATCATACGTTTACGTATTGTTTGCGATTTATTCATAATGTGAAAAATCCTCAAAGCAGAATTACAGGTAGTTTAACTGTTTCAGAATTAAATAATTCCCTTTTACGTATTATTAAATTAATCCAGCAAGAAAATTTCGCATCCGAAATACAAAAACTCAAAACTGAAAATGTTCTGACAAACAGTAAACTAGTTAACCTTAATCCTGTTCTGGATGAAACCATAGAAATCATAATATATCTAGAATGCCAATTCAATGGGACGAAAGTGTTATCAAAAGTTCGAGGCATGATTCCGTGCGCATGATCACAACCAGCTTCATTCATAACAGGGTGGGTTTCAGCACGATTTTCAAATGATTCGTGACAAGTAAATTCGATTTGATAGTACTTTGGTGTCAGGCTTACAAATTTGTATGGAATATGAAAAATGCATTTTGGAGAAGATGTTTTGTTGAGAAACTGATTATATTCAAGAAATGCATCTAATAAAAGAATGAAAAATAATGTCTCAAGTCGGTCACTATTGGTGAAGTTTCTGAAATATGTTTACCCAGAAGTATCTCGGGTATATTTTTCAAAATATCAGAATGATATCCAAACTAAAACAGGATACAGCATTCAAACATATTTTAATCTTAAGGTTTAATCAAGCTATGAGGATATAAGTATCTGTATATAAATTATTTTTCAAGCGAACCGTAGATACATGTTCCGAGCTTTTTGGCTCTCATCAGTACGGCGTAGCCAAGTATCTATAAGAATAAGCAATACTTGTTTGAACGCAACAGAAGCTTCTGGTTCTGTCTCATTTCGACACATAGCCGATAGAACTCAATAGAATTTCATTCATAGGAAAAAATTGTCGTTTGATCTGAATCTATATCGTTGATATGGAGATAGGATGATAGCGAGATCTATAGTAATTTGAGTAATTACTAGTCGAGAGCATATATTTCATATAGCTTTCCTATTTTCATACATTGAAAATAGGTTGACCTATTTTCAATGTATTCCATCAATAAGTGAATTTTTTAAATTTTGATTGATTAGTTGAATTACATGAAGGTATTAAATGTAAATAATGAATATTTTATTGAGTTGACCTATTTTCAATGTATTCGATCAATAAGTGATTTTTTTAATTTTGCTTGATTGGTTGAATTACATGAAGGTATTAAATGTTTATGAATTCGTTTTTCACAAAGAAATCCGAAGAAAATACAAAATTCAAAACATCAATTACACATAGTTTATTTAAAATATTGTGTACAGTAGTATTCCATAATATAAGAAGATAAATGAACAGTTCTGAATGTACTTAGGTAAACAGCAACATAGCAACAAATCGAGATATTCATCGAATAAATAAAAAAAAGTTTCTAAATTAAATAACATGTCACTTCTAGAACCAGCAGATATTTGTAAATTTATATATACGCATTGCTGGTCCACATCATTTCTGTGAAGTTCGGTTCCCCTGGAAAAAACCTAGCCATAAAGTGTTGTGAAGATGGTTTACGGACAGTAGAAAAATGATAAATTCTTATCTGACATATATTGGAACAAATATGTGAAAGTTTTTTTTTTTTCTAAACTCTAAAGACTACTTCATTACAATAGACAATACTAACGCTATAAAGTTGTTAATGAAGATATAACGAAGGTAACAAATTGGTGTGAAACTAACAAACTATCATTTATCATTAACAAAACAGATTTGCTAGTTTTTAAATGTGTGCTTGAAGATTCAGAAGTGGAAAACATTGAGAGTAAAAGTTTCACAAAATGCTTGGGTCTTTAGATAAATGGTAAATTAAAATTCAAAGGGAATTCCCACAGATCCGACGTCCGATGATACGAAAATGTTCTGATTGGTTGGAAAAATGTCCTGATTGGTTGATTTGTTGTCACACCTACTAATTCAACTAATCAGAACATTTTCGTACCATCGGACATCGGATCTGTGGGAATCCAGCCTTACTCATCCTATCACAATACTTAGCAAAACATAGGTGTAAAACTTCCGCTAACCATCTCTAGTCTCATTGAAGAATCATTCATTTACACCGAGTGTAAATTTTAAGAACAGCTTCCAGTTTTTTATGGACTAACTGGTTCAGTGATAAGTTATGCATCGAAATATGAGTAAATTAACTGTCTGTACTCGCTCTTCATATTTATAACTTATATTTTTAATCGTGTTTCTACACTTTCTATGAAATGCTTTGTGACCATGATTTTTTCCATGAAACAATAATGTATAATTCTTTCTTCTCTTTCTCAAATTGTAATTTTAACATATTTTAAATTTTTGTGACTGTTTATACTTTACGTGAATATATTTATATACAAATTTTTATTTTGTGAAAATGACTACTTCTGAGACTTTAACGTGATTATGAATGTTTATAAAACATATTTATTTTATAGTTACCCGTTTCTGACTTTGTCAACAACAATTTTATTTTCGAAGTAGAAAAACACAAAGTCATCTCCACAATTTAAATTGTGGAGACGACTTTGTGTTTTTCTACTTCGTAAATCTACACTACTCCACTTCGAGACACAATGGACTTCTACCACAGGTTGAAGAATGTTATTGTTTTGATAATGAAGCATATTTTGATGTATTCAATAAAAGAGAAAACATCTATTGATGCGAAAACAGAATTAGTTTGGTTAACTTCTTTCATTTCACCTCTTATGAGTTCAGTTTGCCTCCTTGCTATTTTGTAATACCTAATTTTGGCATAAGTTCCAACAGCGAGCTTTATCAGTCTCATTGTATGATTTATACCATAAGGTGAAATATCATATGGTTATCCAAAGTTGAAAATAGTTTTTTTTCCTGGAATAAATAACTTGCTGTTTGTAAAATGAAAGTCTCTAAAAAGTTTTTTTCTCTTGGCATGTTATTTTCAGTTATATATAATACCTGTCTAATTTTTTTTTTCTGTATATATACATATTTTTATAATATCTTTGGATGGTTTTAACAGACCACCCCTATCATTCCTATGAATCAATTTAAAAATATTAAAATCTATCGAGTTGTAGTCTGACTCTACCAAAGAATCTAGGCATATTGTACATTTTATAATTTTGTTTATAGATTTCACTACAAATCCAGATATATATGTTGCTACGTTTTCTGTTGAAAGTGATAAAGAGGACAAAACATTGATTTCATACAAAAATCTATCATCTTCCAAGACTACATCATTATAATCAATTTCGTATTTCTTTATTATGCCTATATAGTCGATGCTCAGTTCAGTTGGATGTTGCTTTTCCTGAGTATTAAATGGAACAGATATGAACTCAGCATTTCAGTATTATCCATTATTTCACAATTGCCCTTCAGAACTTTTAAATCTATTTTCATACACATTCTTCTAAAGGTATAATAACATTGATATGCTGTAGGATTGTTATTCCAGCCATTTCTTCCCCTGAAAATAATGAAAAAAATTAAATACCAAAGTGTTCAACTGTTTCTTCAACTGTAACTACAAATCCTAGTTTGCATATAATAAACAACCCCATAAGGGACAATATGTTGACTTTTAGATGATCCTGGCTGAATTTGTAGGTGAGTAGGTAAATCAATTGGGAATTCTCCTTTTTGATATGGTTATCATAAATTCCTAAAACTGATTTAATCGTTGTACAAAATCCGATAATTGGAGTTTTACTCTTCGAGTTACACAACAGTTTTCCATCAACATGCATCAAAGATTTCAGATATGTGTAAGCATCTTCTAATACTGGTCTCCAGAATGACTCGTTTGATTTTTTCAAAGGAGTTTTGTAGCCTTTTGCAAAAGGATTCCTTGAGTTCAATAGATCAAAGAGTCTATCAATTATTCTAATGAATTCAATGGTAGGGGCTGCATCTTTGAAATCTGGATGTTGCAAGTCTTTCAACAAAAACTCCAGTGCATTTGCAACACTTGCACTCATGGTCTGAGCTGCCAAATTCACCTAGAAGTAAAAGTTTTGTTGAAGTTCATTTCATGTAACAAAATAATATTCCAAGAAAAAGTTTTCAATAGTGATAGACAATAGTTAACTTTACTGATACATTATTAACAAAAATTAGCAGTTGAAAAATCAGTTCTACTGTTTTTTCTATTTAAAAAATATGAGATAACTTGAGGTCAATTTTTATTAGTAGCCTAGATCCATTTATAACATCCCTCGATTTTTTTCCAGAAGTTTGTCCAAAAATTACAAATGTTCCACAAATTGACTAAGAATATGCCAGAACCTACCTTCATTTTTTGAGATCTTCAATCAATGACTTCTCCCAATTTTGTTAGCCAAATTGCAGAATTCTTCTTCTTGAAGCTAATAAAGTTTGGTGACAAATTTAAAATAATTTTTTTTCTTTACTTGCATTGACAAAAACTCCGCAGGTTGACCAGTTATTTCAGATTAATTTGAGCATGTGACATGCATCAAAAATAATAAATATATCATCATTATTTGATGGATGTTTGAAATGAGTGTTCAGATCATTTACTTTTCGTATTGTACCACCAAGATTCTCTGCCATGGTTATATTGGCTGAGGGTCCATCGCATGTAACATATACGATCTTAACTCCAACTTCATGTAATTTATGCAACGATTCTCTAACAACGTTTGCCTTTTCAGATCCTGTCATCGAGTTGATAAAAAAATATGCTATTGGCAGTTTCCAGTTTCCATCCAATGCAACTACCATCAAAACAAGTGCTTCCATTGCATAATTCAAAGAATCACCTTCGACTCCAGTGTCGCAATCTTCATAGCCCCATGTCTTCAAATTCCTCACTTCGATTTGTTTTCTTATGGCCATTTCATCCAACATTAGACTGCACAGTGTATCTTTTTTTTTTTTTCTGCTACAAGAATTTTGAGGCTACCAAATGAATTTTCACAAAATCCTGGTTCACAATTAACCTTACTCAGCCATTTTCTGATAGTTGATGGTGCAGGAAGAGCTAGATCAAACACTTTTCGTACATACAGATTTGCTTTTGAGGATAATAATTGGAGAGTCGTGGCAAAGGTTTTTAAGTCATCACTGAATTTCTCTCTCAATTTTTTTCCATGCAATCCTTTCTTTTTGATTTCAATAGTCCGTTTCATCAAGGATAGTGTGACACCTGACAGGGATTTTTCCAAAAATTGAATGCCATTTTCGGAATTTACTTCAGATGATGTTTTCTCTTCAAAGTCGATAATATCTGCTTCAAGGTTGTGACTCTTTTCTTCAGGCGATTGATTTTCACTGTCATAGCTTTTACTTTTTTCTGTGACAAGGATTTTTTAAAATTTGCTTGTTTGAGTTTAAAATGAAGTTTTGAGGGGGATGCACTGAAAATATAAAATACATGATATGAGAAAATATTAAAATAAAAATACATAATATAAAATACTTCTATGGAAGAACTTGTGGAAATTATTAAACAAAACTTCTTTTCAAGACCAATTTCCAAACTACTTCAGATGATGTTTTTTTTTCACTTCTCAGTTCAGTTAAAGTGAGTACTGTCACCAGTCACTTGTTTGTAAAGAAAAATAATTACTAGTATGAGTAGTATGTCTGTGATATCAATTTGGAAATTATAGAAAATATCGCATATATGTCATTTGTGAAGTATTAAAATTTGATAGTTTTCTTGTAAAAAGTTGGCTTTATCAGACCTTAAATAAATATTTCAGTAGAATGAAAGGAGTTCAATTGATATTAAACGGATTCTAAGTGAATTCAACATTCAACAAGTATGATACAAGCATAATAAAAATAAGCATTGATATCAATGACATCATTTCAACTAACCTGTAATTGTGTCTAGTTTTGATATCTCTTCTTGCTCTTTTTATTTGTCCCCTATTACTTTCACCATCTGTTGATGTTTCTTCATGTGTCCTTTTGAAACTTCTGGGGGAGTCTACAGATGAAGTGGTAGCACTCGAAGGTGTGCTGAAATAGAATTATCATTGACTTATGTTAAAATTATCAATAGATAAGGTGAGTTATACCAAAAACTATTTCTGATAACATTGAAACGAAAGAGTTCTTACCAGACGATGAGAAGTAAATCGACATACAATATGTAATAAGTTTGGTGGGTCAATAACAATTTAATAATAATAATTAAATTCAATAATAATGTCACAATGGGCTGAAGGACCTAGGTCAATGGCCTATTGGATCAATGCAATTGGTTCAATAAAGTAAATTTATTATATATGTTTATTTAATAATAATACCATTGTTTATAGAGAATCTTCTCTCTATAAACACTGATAATACCTATTCCCTTCTCTACCTCTGTTAGGTTTGCAACCAAGATGAATATAACTCCTGGTGCGTTTACTGATTCGCTTTTGTTTCAACTAAAGTTCTTGATCCTGTAATTGCGTCAATAGAGTTTGTTCCATTCGTCAATGGATGACGCTTAAGTCGAATATAGTGAAGTTTCCAACAATCCAAAGTGCCTACTAGATACATTTTTTGAGTTTTTGAACGTTAACATTATTTTGAGGTTATATGTCAATTACATTGCATATTGGTATTTATCGTGTGATTTTTCTGTTCTTTTAATACTTTTCGCTCAGTTCGGTAGTTTTGCGACGTTTTTAGTTGTTGGGTTATTGTTATTTATTTGTTCTTGTGTTTTTCTGTCATTCGTAAAAGTTAGGGTAGTGTATAGCATTTTTTTGTGAGTCTCGATGTTACGGTTCAAAATCAAATTTTACAATCGGTTTGCAGATGAGACTATTCTCTTACCTTATGTTGTGTAAGATCCTGAAACCTTGCTATCGATTCTACATTTTATTTTCATGAACATTCGCCTATAGTATGGTATAAATTTGACCACTGAATCTCTTTCTGTTTATTGTTATTGGTACCTTCGATTGTGTATGTGTTCTGGGCATTTTCCATTTTAATCATTTCATCATATTGGTTTCCATCTTATTATTGTTTAATTGAAATCTTTTCGTCACTTTATAATGTTTTCATCTTGAAATAACGTTCAAAATGTAATTATTTGCTACGAGATTTGTGAAGTTATCATTTTCTGACAGTAGTTTGATTGAAAATTTCAGCGAGTTGTTTCTTTTCTGTCAGTAGTTCAGTTCAATACTTAAGATTTTGTTCGTGAAGTAGGCGTTTAGTTGAGTTGATTTCTCTTGCGCTTTAGTGACGTCATTCATTGGTTTGTTGGTTGCAAAACATTATTCGCACGGAGAGTCTTATCCTACTATATCTTCTGACTTTTACTAACCATTACTTTACTATGTTGTTAAACATTCGTTACCAATAATATTAGTTGAAAATCAGTTCTGCACGAACAGATCACATTTGACAGTCTCTGTGAATTTAAGACAGACGAACATACTTTTCATGTTTTGACTTTTGACTATCTGGAAAAGGAAATAGTTTTTTTTGGAAAAATAGCGTCGTTTTTGGCTTCTTGGAGAGCACCTTGGGATCGAACTATCACAGAACTCATACTTTTATATCTTATGACTAGAACGCGCTTTATGTATCCTCGGCTGCTCTAATCTTGAACAAATCGTGGGCATCCGAAAAGAGGACAAATTTCACTAAGGAAGCACATACGTCATCCCTTGTACCTTCAAGAGCAAATGAGTAGTAAATAAGACGTACGTCTAGTCAGTTTACCAGTTTGTTTGTAAACAGAGCAGCGTTGTCAGTTTTGATTCTTTTGGTGTTTTGGGCGATTTATTAATTAAAAAATAAAAAATTCATTTATTGTTTATAATTTATATTAGCCATTCTATACGATGAGGTGTTTTGTTAAGGATTGTGGTAATTCTTGGAGAAGGAAAAAAATGAAAATAGTACAATCCATAAGTAAGTACTTGCAAAACATTTCAAAATGTCCCTACAACATAAAAACCTTTTCAGAATTCCGAAAGCTAATTTCAGAGAATGATTCCGTGGACCAAGAACTCAAGAAGTTATCTACATTTGGAATGGTCTCAACCACATCTATACAAAATTTGTTCGGATCATTTCACAAATGATTGTTTTGTTTCGACAGAATTCCAGCCAAGACTGAAGCCAAATTCACTTCCAACACTTAATTTACCTGAACTCAGTGATTGTGATATCTTCAATCCAGACCAGTCAGGAAGAACTGATTTCACAGTTATGTTATTGTCTCTGAATTCAAAGTGTCCTGTACGAAGAAGTTACAAAGCACCCTTGAGAAAATCCAATCAACGCTTTTGGGAATCATTTTCAAAGACAACTGTTGAATATGAGGAAGTGCACAAACATTTCTGACATCTATTCCAAGTAAATCTCCTTTTATTGGCTTCAAAATAACGATCTCTACAATGGCAGTTTTTGTTGAAAATACCAAAAGTAATACACCTGTTTACACATTCATTTTTGTACTTTGAGTGAGGTGAGATTTAAAATTGAATTCCATATAAAAGGTAATGATTGTAATGTATTTTATTGAATCAAATATATATTCAGTACGAAGGCTATCGACCTATATAAGTCCTGCTTCTAGGTAAATTGAATTTACAATAATTGTGGAGATTATCATTTGGTCTCATATTATAGGTATGTAGTTAATGTATTCAACCAAACAGAGTTTGATTATGAGAAAGGACAGGGGACCAGAATCAAGCCATCTTCTGTAGCCCTCTGAAGGGTTGATAGTAATATGGTTGAAATGTGAGGTCTACATAAAAAGAAAAATGGCTAATATTATTCAGTAATCAATAAAATAAATTCACAGTTATGTTATTCATTCATTCATTCCCATTTCCCAGCATGTGCTATTTAATACTCAAATATTCGAAAGTTTATTGATGACAAAAAAATTGTAGAATTAAAAATAATTAAATTAGATATTCAATTAACCACTTGACAAGTATTTACATCATAAAATACTGGAAGTGAGATAGGTGTGTAAAAAAATTAAATACTTTCAGCTTCAAACATGAAAGAAACGAAAAAAAGTCACAATACGACGAGTAGCCTTATTTTCACATTGTTTTTGGGAATTTCTTCGAATGCAGAAGATCAATTAAAACATTAAAAAAACTGAAGCCGAAAACGCATCATAACAAAGTTGGGATTTAGTTAATTTCAGAGGAAAATCATTTGATTGTCATCATTGTTTCCCAAATGACTATTATTATCTAATAACTGAAAAGTTGACAGATTCAGTTGATACCGACTTTTGAGGTATGTGATTGAAAGCAAAAGAACGAATGGATAAGATAAAATTTTAATGAAAGAAATTCAAAATCTTCCAGAATCTGCATTGAACATGTTTCAATAAATGTTTCATTTTGTAATGATGGAAGATATACAATTAGATCCGAGAAAAGTTAAAGATTAGTCTGAATCAAATCTACCGTCATTCATCATAATAAAAATGAAGATGTTTCCGATTTCATCTTCAAAATGGATAGTACCTAGTTGGGTAGGAGAATTGTTCGATGTGAATCATTAAGATCTTGCCATCTATCATTCAGTAATTTATTCTATTCTAAATTCTTTATTTATGGGAGAGAAACAATATTTCAAATGTTCTAATGTCCCATTTGAGAGAAAATGAAATATCCCAGTTTCAAGACAACCAACCCATTTCCTATCCCTAAGATACGCATATGATTTTATGCGCCGCTACTGTGAAGAGGACAATACAGTGTTGTAGGTTATGCATGATTTGTTCATCCGCCATATTTGAAACGCATTCTATAAGTATGAGTTCTGTGCACTGAATTCGAACTTCCTCTTCCGTATGCTACGTTGTTGAAGCAGTTGTGTGACCAGACACATGTAATCAATTTTGAGTATTTTATCACGTTATCGTGGATTTTATTGATTTTACATGTCTAATAATCTCCGGTGATATTTGTGGACTTGTATAGTCGTTTTGGTATTTGATATATCACCGAGAGTACCTGTAATGGGGATTTATCGTTAATGTCACACACCGCCATTTTGGAAGCCACGAGTCCAAGTTATTAGAATTTTGTTGCTGCCTTTAATTGTTATCTCGGGAGTGATACTTCCATTCCACCTGGTAAACCGTAATACCACGATTAGTTAGAATCCACCCACGAAGACGAAAGTGTTGGATCTCCAAGTTGTACTAAGCTCTTGGCTGGCCCTGTATTATCGATCTAACAGTCTATTCCATCCACCTCAGGACATTAGGAGTCTTGGAGGGACAAGAGGAACCATCTATCGGTAGTCTGAGCAGGTGAAGTTGGTGGACCTTTCAGTTGAACCAAGCTTCTGGTATTTGTACCTTCTGTACGGGTATAACAACCAGTTCCATCCACATCAGGACATTGGGAGTCTTGGAGGGATAAGAGGGACCATTCATCAGTAGTCTGAGCAGACGAGGGTGTTGGATTTTCAAGTTGAACCAAGCTACCTGTATTCTGCCATCTATACTTGTCAAGCATTCTTTTTCATCCACCTCAGGACACTGAAAGTCTTGGAGGGACAGGAGGGACCGTTCACAAGTAGTCTACAGTGGTGAACGAACCGAAAGACTGGAGTCTTCGAGTTACCCATCCCCTAGGTTGTTGACAAGAGGACGAAGGGATCAGTACGTTGTTAGTAGCTGCTGAGAGGGCGAAAGTGTTGGACTTTCCAGTTGTACCAAGTCCACAGGTACCCTGAGCCACTTCGCTGAAGGAGTACAGATTGGTGTAACTATAACCATCTTCCAGTTCATCTTTTTAACATATATTATTCAAAATTTACGGAACCTCTCTTGGCATAAATTATTTTCTACATCAAAATTTATTCACACTCATTTTATTGTATTGGGTTTGGACAGCAGTGGGGAAGCACACGGATAGAGCACATTTTTATATTATTTTCCAAATTTACAAAACCTTTCTTGGCCTAAATTCATTCATTATTAATTCTTATTTGATTTTATGATTAATCCACATTTCTTATTGCATATTATCATTCATTGTTTTACGAGGGTACTTTATGAAGTTATTTACCCTATTATAAGTGTTATTATCAATAACAAGGGATTCATTGTGTTTGTTTTTAATAGTGTTATTCAGGGAAAAATTTCACTATAAATATTTCACTATTGTTTATAATTTAATTATCATTGGTTTTGATTGCTATTTGTGGCACACCATCAGTGTGCAGATTTATTCATTTGAGTTAAATGGTTTACTTGAGAAATATTTAATTATATATTATATTTGATTATTGTGGCCCACTATCAAAGTGGAGGATATTTGTACTAATTTTGTGGTTTACAAACCTAATAATTTTTGATAATCTTTCTCTATAGATATTTGTTGTTCTCAACATTGGACTTTGAGTCCCAAGTAACTAGTACTTTCCAGGTGGTCACCTTCTCACTTGTCAGCCCTTTGTGATCACAACGGGAGCTTGGAAGGCATCGAACCAACACTGTACCAGGTACTCCATTATTTGAGAGATTTTTCTGTTTCCATCTTACGGATTATTAGAGGTTTGTAAACTGAGCGTTTGGCATTTCATTCCAACCCCAATGCTCAAACAAGGTAGTCGTCATACTACATACCACCAGTGCTTATATTATTTAATATTATTATAAATTCCATTTAGAAATCTCCTTAGAGATCTGGAGCAGTCTGTGTTTTGGGCTGGCTTCATCAACTCACTGGCGCGGTATAAATTTTAGAAAGAACCCATGGCACCCGAATTGAGTTAGTCGGTGACTGCTATGTTTCCATTTGCTTTCTGATGGTTTTTAATTATTAATATTATACTTCTTTTTTTTTATAAAGAAGCGTAGCATCGACTTCGACATGACAATCCAAGGAGACTAAAAACAAGGAGGGTTTAATAAGCTCTAGCCAATCAGAAACTTGTAGCATCAACGCGTCATAGTGACGTACTTGGGTATGAGTACAGAGTCGAACTCGAACCAAGCAACAAAACTGTCAGCAGTAACTCTCATATACCAAGAGCTAGTCCGTCACTGTCTATAGAGAACGGCGGACATGACATGTATAACTACGTCACATTTCGTCACAAATGATCTTTCATCTCTTTCTACTAGTGTCCCCATTGTCTTATGGGAATCAAACACTGCTTGTTTTTAATTTAGTCTCCTTGATGACAGTCATGACATGGTTCAATTTGAGGTTATGTCGATGACGCAGCATGCGTTTGTCAAAACGACATGTCAAGTCATCATGATCGGTAATGATTTGCCTGCCATCTATGTTAAAATTGAGTAAACTCTTGACGCAATAAAAATGTCATGAATCAAGCAGGCCGTACATCTACAGTTTTGGATGACAATTTCACAGCTATAAGTAATTCCACCAGGAGTTATATGCATCTTGGTGTTTTCTCTGCGAGAAAGTGACAAATGACAGAATAATTTCCTTATGACATGTCAGTCTTAAGACTTCTGCATGAATGGTCATTTTTTTCCTTACGACTTCGGACTATTACTTAAAACTTCTGACTTATTACTTACGACCTAAAACTTCTTCATAAATCCACCATTATTTCGACTTAGGACTCCGCAGGGCTACGCCAAAGCTTGGCCTGGGCCCATTGTTGAGCAAAATAAAACTAACAGCTTTCACGTTCGTTGTTCAGCACAGACTGTCCACAGATCACACAAACTAAAGTGATCTGTGAGACTGTCTTTATTTAGACATAATTCGTAACGTCAGACAACATATCGGTATTACAGTAAACAGTCGGTAACAATAGTAGAAACGACAAACAACAGATGGTGCTACAGCCACTGAACTCTAATAATTTGGGCTCTATTACTAACAGGAGTCCATTTCTGTAATAACGAATTCTGGAATAATTCTCAGTAACGGACTCTTTATGTCGACAATTTTCGAATGACAAATAGTTTACTTCGCAGGGACGTCATTATGACCTCCACCGGAATAGGTCGATGTGACGTCATGAAATAAGACGTCATGAAATAAGACGTCATTTTGAGGTCTCATTGTGGTCGAGGACGTCACAGACCAAAAGAGATTTAATAAGACGTCATTAGGACGTCATTTCACTAACCTGTGCTACCTGGGAAAGGAGTGAACGAGAAAAAAAAATTAAAACATCGATTATGGCTCTCATTAATACAGCTCCGGTCGTTTTGCCTACGAGATTGTCCATTATTATAAATAATTTGGAAAGGCATCTGAAATATTTTAAATACATAAAACTATAACATAACAGTGTGGTTAGAAAGCACAGAACACTGAACCTGTCACTTCTCACACGATCACCCGGTTCGCTCCTTGGTTCACCCCAACACTCACGAAGGAGTTTTTGGCGTTTACTCCAATAACTCCCTGCCATTATTAAAAACCTGTCCAAGAGTAACTCTATCTTCGCACCGATCTATTAACGAACGGCTAAGATCACTCCTGGCTTATAGAGTTACTCCTTTTGCATATACCTTCAATAGAACATATTTTATTCATAAAAATGTGATTGGAGTTATATATAAAATTTTAGGTTAAAAAAAGAACACCCATAATGGGGAAAGAATCTGGAAACATGCCAAGTGAAAGACAAATTGAAATCGAAAATGATGAAAAAAAAAGGGCCACTTGTACTATTGGCATTTTCACCTAAAAATTATGAAGTCCTTCCATAAACATAAATGGAATCTCGTAATTCTATACCTCATACAACTGAATAATCCAGGGATTATCTCTAAAATACTAACTGCAATTAAAAATAGTCTCAATTCTATAAAATCCATCAAATTTAAAAATTTCACCACAAAGCTCATAAAAACGCAGTTTTGTTACATTTCCATTATCTGTGATATAGGCTGAGTGAATATGATTAGACCAGCGCGGTCATTTGGTTGACTTGACGACCTAATTAGAACTGTATGTATGTGACCAATATTTTCAATCATCTGATCGGTCCGACTCATCGTCATACTTCATACTGAACGCGCGTGCCTTGTCCGACCGGTGACTTGACACAGCCATAGTTTGTTGTTCACCCTCATCGGTAGACATAATAGCTGCTTTCCATTTAACGTAAGGAACTCCTCAGTGCTACCCAGAGCGTATGACCATGCGTTCCATTTGGTAGGGCTTCAAGCACCGATTGACATTTCCCTTGCCCCTCGAGCACCACCCGTTTTATTGGTGCATGAAGCACAATTAAACAAAAGTCCAAATCCGAAAACATAGTTTTTTGGCAAAAAGTCAGTGATAAAGTAATTTCCGATCTCAGGGGCTTGTAGCTCTGGGGCTTCACACTCCTATATGGAAAACGCATATTGTAGGGTCACTGAATCCTAGAAGACTTTGAAAGCCAAAGATAGGATTCATTGATATTGGTTTATTCAGCGACATCTAGTGGTTGCCTTTTTCGCCTATTGGAGAGCGGCTCTGGTGAAATTGATCCAATGCCAAAAATATAAATGAAGAAGAAGAACTGTAACTGTCACTTGAATTTCAAACTGCCAACTACCTTTGAATCTGATCTGAATATCAAGCGGTTTACTAGTTTACCATTGATTTACTTATTTTCTTTTGCCGCTGTTGTATGTGAATTTAATTGATCTGAATTATTTATATCTCAGATCAGTATGGCCTACGTCAATTTTTCTATTCCAGGAAATAAAGCTGATTTATTGAAAAGCTCTGTTGGAGGTAGGTATACAGTGAAGAACGTTTCAATACAAAAAGAGCTTTCCACCGACCTAAAAAGTGAGTGTCAATACTTTTTGGAAATCAATTCATTCATATCCCATAAATTAATTGTAGATGCAAAGATTTTATTTCGAGAAGTAGGGGCCGAATTCATTTTGGAAACATTTGATGTCTACTATTCCATCCTTCATCATGGCGAAACCGTTGCAATGGATGTTGCCTACAGGGCTTATGAAGACCTCCACAAAGGCGCTATTGAACTCAACAAAGCCATCGGCTTTCTCTTGGAAGATAAAGAAAGCTTGAATGAAGAAGTTAAAATGAAATACATGAACATACTTAAAATGCATTTGTATATCTATACAAAGATAGTTTTATTGTTAGAGCAGCGTAATATTGCGAAAAATGATCAGCTCATTAAAGGCCGCAAAAAACCATTGAAAAGCTCTGACGATGACTTTGTTGTAGATAAAAAAAGTGTCTTGTTGCTTTTGAATAACATCATTCAACGGGAAATTTCTCATTTCTGGGAGTCCCAAGTAGTGGAAGAGGACTTGATAAACATAGTGTCTGGTATTTGCTACGAGTTCCTCCAAAATCCAGTGATAAAGAAGGAAAAGGAGGAGTTTACTGAAATATTCAATGTTTTGGGGTATCTTTTGAAGGCGTATAACCATGGCACTACATTTGTGGTCCACATTACACAACTTGTGAAATTGTATGATCATTTAGTGCAGTGTCTGCCTAAAGGTATACAGCAACTTGTTCAGGGATTTAATTATAAGAGTCTTCTGCATGAGTTGGTTGAAGAACTAACAGAGTGGCAGACAGATGACAGACATCAGGATAATCAGGTCAGTTCTTTCGTGAAGTTAAGATAAGATCATTCTTTTGACCACAATGATAGGTTTATTGTAGCTGTATTCCTCAATACTGCCATGCTAGGCAAGAAGGTTAAATCTGACAATCTCTTATTCTTGAAATAAACTTTTTTTAAATTTTTTTCTTTGTCATCCACATTTCTAAAAGGAAATTAATTATTCTCAGGGTTGGTTTATATATTGTCAGATCCTGTTATATCAATACATAATATATCAGGAGACGCGCGTGAGCTGGCAGATACAACAAATGGCAATAACTCAGTTTTGATGAAAATGTCAGTTACGACCATCTTGCTCAGCACGGCAGAATAGGCCTGTCAATAGAGTATTTTTTTCTAACAAAAATATTAGTAGAAAACCGACATGAAAGACACTCTGTACTTACATTCTGTTATGTTCGTATTTTTATTTTCATTGGAGCAACCAGATTGCTCCATTAGTTTTCATTTTATAAGCAAAACAATAAAATAAAGCGCGTTTTTTGTATTTCTAATTATTTAAATAACAAAAAACGTGTTTATTTTTTTTTGTGTATTAAATAAAAACTAGTAGAGCAATCTGCTTGCTCCAATGAAAAAAATTGTAGATAATTGAAACACGAGCAAAATGGAATGTTTTACGACCCTGTCGGATCATTAGTAACAGAGGAAAACCGAAAAATTTTACGATTTTTTTTTTGAATTCATTACTCTGCCATTTTTATTGAAACAGGGTTGGCCCTTCGCATGAAAGTATTAAATCATGAGTAAATCATGTGTGCACAAAACAGGATATGACGGATCATTAGTTTTGGCACACTTGCAATTTGAATTTTTTTTGCACTATCTTGCAGCATGCCTGGATGCTCTAGTGAGAGTCCGATTTCAATTTATAAAACAGATTTTTAAAGTAGAAGTACAGTACTACAAAACGTATATTTTCGAATTGAACCAAAATGATGTGAAAAGGTTGAAAAATGTTTGCCAACATGACTGAAAACGGCCGAGCTGGTGGAAGTGGGCGAGTGGTAGGAGAGGAGGGGAAGCGTATTATCACGTAACCCATTAGAAGAATTCCCCTCATCTCCCGGACTCTCCTACCACTCGGCAGCTAACGAGGGCTCGGCCGTTTTCAGTCATGTTTGCATGCATTTTTCACCCATTTCGCACCATTGCAGAGCAAAATGAGAATATACGTTTTGTAGTACTATACTACTACTTTCATAATCTGTTTGAGAAATTGAAATCGAGCCATTACTAGAGCATCAAATAAAAATTAAATTGCAATTGTGCCAAAACTAACCATCCGACAGCGCCTGTTTTGTGCACACATAAAGTACACATTATTCAATACTTTCATGAGAAAGGCCAATAGTACTTCTTGAAAAATGACGGGGTTATGAATTTCTCAAAAAACCTCACAATTTTCCAGTTTTTCTCCGTTACTAATGATCCGACCGGGTCGTAAAACATCTCATTTTGTTCGTATTTTTATTTTCATTGGAGCAACCAGATTGCTCCATTAGTTTTCATTTTATAAGCAAAACAATAAAATAAAGCGCGTTTTTTTATTTAAATGTTTATAACAAATTAATAAATGACAGTTGAGAGTCAAAAACATAACAGAATATAACTACGGACTGTCTTTCATGTGACATAGTTGGTTTCCTACTAGCATTTTTTAAAAAACTCATTCATTTTATGTTCTATTGCTTGGTGTATGATTTTGAAAGAGTTTTCAAAACCGTAGATAATAAAATTCTCCATAGGGAACTAAAATATTATTGTTTAAATGGTAAGGTACCTGACTGGTTCAGTTATTATTTATCTGATAGGTCACATTGTACCAAAGTAGATAACATATCAAACGAAATTGTCATCAAAACAGGTGTTTCCAAAGAAAGTCTGCAAGGGCTTATTCTGTTCATTCTCTTTCTGAATGATATTGCAAGATTTTGAGTTTAATAATTTGTTTGAATATTAAAAAAATCAGTATATATATCCAATAAAATACAAAAAAAACTATTCTCTTTGACACTGATAGGTGGACTTTGAGATTTCCAAATTTCCCTCATAGCTTTCAGAACCATAATTCAATGAAAATGAATGAAATATTACAACTGCTTGATTCCAACTGTATTGCACCATTATGTAATAGAGGATGAGGATTCTTTTAATATGTAATAGACTAACACCTATAAAAAACATGCTAAAGGATTTAGACTGGCTCTCAGTTAACGACAGGTTCTATTTTTCAATGATTTTCATTTTCAAAATATTGTCAGGGTTAGTACCACCATACTTTGCTCCATTCATAACATTTCATCTTGAATTAAATAGTTAAAATAGTTAAAATTTATTGTAGAACATGGTTTATAAGAATACAATTATCTTCTTGACACTATTAAACAATCCACATCCTTACTAAATTTCAAACATGAAACATCTGATTACAATAGAAATTGAAATTGAAAATCTATATTATTTGTTTAGTTTTTGATACTGTTATGTGCAACCAGGTGTTTGAGTAATATATTACTTTTTTTTTTCAGTAAGTTATGTTTGTATTATGGATGTCTATTTGAAATTAATATTATTATTTGACGATATGGAATAGATATTTTTAAATTTATTCTGTATGTAGATTCTAAGGTAAGAATCACATACTCCACAAATAATTTTCTCTTACTACATATATTTTCCCACAAGTCCTTGTTAGCTAAAAATGAATTGTCTGAGTAAGATTTCAGTTGCTTTACAATACGGCCACATTTGATTTTTGATGATTTTATCCAATTTTAGGGATCTCGACACTGTGCCACACTACTCTCTTCTTTAGCTGCTTTAATGCCAGATTTGATGATGCCTGAGGTCGTATCCCTGAACAGCTATTTGTTTCACGATGTAAGTATCCATCATTAGAATAATGATAGGAATTTCTAGTAATGTAGAACACAGCGGAACAAATAATATACCTGTTGTAACAGTTGTAAGCAGTCAGAATTAAATGTACTGCAGTAATAGATGAAGTGTTTCTATGAAAATATATTTTTTCTACGAGCTTGCGCAAAGTCACAGAGAAAAGACCATTTTCGCATGTGTTTGGTACAACATTTTTCCTATGAGTATATTATATAATTAAACTCATGTAATTTGTGATTGTACTGTGGGAAAAACCATTTTTTATTTATAGTCTTTGTTCTTGTACATGTATAAATTTGTAATTTTGTGTATTTTATATATTTAATTTAAATTTACAATCTTCCAGACATACATTTTTTTATCACTAATTATTATTTAATTATTTATGACATCGTGTTTGTAACAAGAATTCTTATTCTTCGACAATAAACATATGAACATTACCGATATCTAAAATTTGGTTCCGGAATGATATAGCGATGTACAAAATGACGATTATTAAAACGGCCATGTTGAAATAACGATGATTTCGAACAGCGAGTAAAGAAATAGCGACATTTAAAACAGCGATGTTTTAAAATATCGATGGTAACAAAATAGCATTGATAACATAACAGCGATGTTATTTTAGAACGAAGTAAAAAAATATCGATTTAGTAGAAACCATTTATTAGCAGAATGTGATGATAACACTATAGAACACAACATAAATCCATGATATACATATATGATTCCATTATTATATTGATAAATATAAAGCAATGGCCGCTAAATAATCTTTAACACACCGCAATGAGTAAACCTTGTGTGATAGTTTGAAAGCGTTTCTTCAACGGAGTATAATTTCTTTTGACTGACTCTGTACTCCTGAAACCAGCTCTCTGTCTCAAGATAAAGTTTTAAGTTTGGGCTCCAATAGAAAGCTGTCCAAAAATTTAGTTGATGAAGGACGATGGCAATCCAGTGACCTCTGGAAGACATTATGCCATGCCTCCAACGAATTATTAGTTCTCGGAATATCTGTATTAATCAAATCTTACATGTTCCACTTAGGGATATCTGGGCAGAACTCCTTCCAGTCTCCTTCCTACATATGTATTTTCCCAATAATCTGTTATAGATGTCATTTCGACGGAAAATCCTTATTCTTTAGGAATTTCGTACGCAAACTGTACATCTCTCGGTGGTACGAAACTCAGTGCGAGCAGGGTTTTACATTTTACACTGAGTTCTTGCCTGTTCACATATAAATTAACTAGACCTGGGTTTTGAGAAAGATGAAAGAGAAAATATTTCTTTGAAGGCATTTACAGCTCCCATTTCAAAATCAAACATCACAGATTTAGGTTCTAAGGTTGGCTGTAACTCTTTAATTTTTTTGAACATCCTGGAGTACGTCTCTTTCCTCTTGTTACCAAGAATTGCATATAGCATCGGAATTGCTCTATTTCCAATGAAAGCATGTATTCTATAAAGGACCCCGCACATTTCTAATGGGAAATGGCTTTCCGTGAATTTGGCTGAATTTTTGATATATTGTAGTTCTCGATGAGCTAATCAAATGTGTCCATAGCCACAAAGCTCAAAAATGGACAGTTTTCGAGATATGAAGCTTTCAAAATGGGGTTTTTCAATTTTTTGCGGTATTTGTCCATTAATCGAAAAGCACTCATTTCTTGTTGGGATGGAATTTGAAGTTCGGTGCCCAGAAACCCGATTGAGAAATGATCTTTCTCAGTTATATCAGCCACTACCATCGAAAAGTTTTCCATACACTGCTCCATACTGGCTATGAAATGAGGTACAAATTCCAAGATTTTCCAAACATGTTTCGCCAGAATAATTTGTGTTTTCCAAAAACGACATATTTTCGGTATTTTTTTAATAGGGACCATAATAACTCATTCCGAATATATCTGATATCCAATAGTATCGAATATTTCCAAAATGTTCATAACGAGGCTCACCTAGCTAAAATTGAGGAAAACGGAAAAATCATAATCATATGTCTTCATAGATAACAAATGTGAGCATTATTGATGTTATTTAATTATGATTTGTGATTTATTTCTCACAAATCTTGATAATCTGACAATCGGGTGCCAAGACATTTTCCTCAGAATGGCTCGAAATGGATGATAGCATCTCACAGCCAAACGAAATCGTGAAAATGTCTGCATCTTTGACAACTGATCGTAGAATAGGAAAGTTCAGGTGTTGGAAGCAAACCATGAATGGAACTTTTGAGATTTACTCTCGAATTCTTGAAAATTCTTTTTTTCTAATAAATGTTGCATTAAAGTTTATACATATTATACACATATTACTGCTAGGTTTGAGGTTCATCACCAGACCTTATATAATAAAAGGACCATAATTACAAATTCTTCTTCAACAACTGAGAGGCAGAGCAATCGATACACAAAAATATGAAGACGAGAACAGTTTCACCGATGCAGATTTTCAATGCTTAGCACCAGTAAACAAAAATCAATTCCAGGAATTGTTTGAATTTTGTGATCCTGTTCATGAAGAAACATCTTTCAGGTTCATGAGTAAGAAAGATCTCTTGTTATTTCTATGCAAGCTGAAACAGGGACTGTCGGACAAGTTTTTGAAAGTGATCTTTGGATATTCGAGCCGTCAAGCTGTGAGTCAGGCCATTGCCACAGTATGAAAGTCTCTTATGGGGCGTTTGTCTCTCACATCATTGGTTTGAGATCAATTACAAGACATGACTTCATAGCAGCACATTTCACCCAATTTGCGAATACGCTGTATAACCAAGAGCCAAACATACCAAGGGCTATTGTATGCATTGACGGAGCTTCCTCTTATATACCTAAAAGCAGCAACTTTCGTATCTTGCGTCAATCCTACTGTGTACACAAAGGCCGTCACTTGGTTAAACCTGCTGTCATTGTTGCACCGGGTGGTTTTATTTTGGAAATACACGGACCATATTTTTTAGACCATTATAATAATAATGCGTTGTTAGATGTTACGCCATGTGTTCGAAGACGATAGAAATCTATTAAGGAAATGGTTTCAGGAGGGTGATATTTTCATTTTGAATAGAGGATACCGAGACATCACACTCTTGCTTGATAACATAGGTATACACTACGAGATGCCTGTCAAATTAGCAAGAGGTCAAAGTCAACTCTATATGGAAGAAGCAAATAAATCCAGATTGGTAACAAATAGCAGATGGATAGTGGAATTCCGAAATGGCCACAGTTTTTTTCTAAAACAATCAATATGCCACATGTTCACAATCTCGGACAATTTTATCGTATAGCTGGAACGATCATCAATAAATATCGTCCGCCAATCATCATGGCAGGAACAAATGAACGGGTAGAGGTGGATGGGCTTCATTTGAGGAATGGAAGATTGATACCCTCAAATCAACAGCAGGTGCCACGGTTTCCAAGATTAAGTATGGACTATCTAAGACATTTTACTATTGGTGTTTACCAGGTTAATTTAGCACCATCTTATGTACAGGGTGAACTCCAGAGAGAACAACAGGAGATATTCCAAATTCATGAATTACTTGAGGAACCTGGATTTTTGAGAGTTAGAGTTTATTCTAGATTCCGGAATGCAACGAAGTATCAGCTCTGGATTGTGTACACTAACGACGAAAATGGAGAGTCAATACAGGGATATTATTGCACATGCAAATCAGGTGGCAGGACCATTGGATGCTGTGCTCACGTTGCTAGTGTTTTATGGTTTCTTGTTTATCCTCGTCATAACCAAGGAGTCAAATATCCAAATACTAGTTTATTAAGCCATGTGCTCGATGCCGCCAATAGAATGGAGCAGGTAAACCCCAATATGATGATAGATGAATAATGTAGTACCTATATCCACTAAACCAATGATTGATTACTTAGATAGTTGACAAAGCGTGTAAAAGATGAAATGTGTGTTACGTTCGTTGATAAAGTTATAGTTTTATGTTACCAAATTAATCATTCTGCTTATGATCTCACTAAAAATATTTCAAATGATTTCTTGCGATTGCTAAGATAGTTTATATTATTATTATTCTTATTATTATTATGAATGTTTTTTTTTTTTTTGCATCGACTGCTATGGTCATTAGCCATTTGTTCTTTTATAGGCCTTGTTACTAACTCCATACGCCATTAGGTTAATTGGAACGCAACAGTGAATCATGCAGGACTCACCCTGGTCTAGCCACGAGATTTTAATAATTTAATCGGTTAAATTAAATCCCAGCCCAACCAGGGTTCGAACTCCGGACCTTTCGACTCAGAGTCGGACGCTTTAACCACTGCGCCACGACCCGACATATATTATGAATGTTACTCTAACTATTATATTGTTTTTGATTGATCTACTTATTCATTTTACAAAAGGTCATATGAGTATAGATACTCATTTATATGTGTCAACTTTAATGCAACATTTATTATAAAAAAGGTATTTTCAAGAATTCGAGAGTAAATCTAGGAAGTTCCATTCATAGTTTGCTTCCAACACCTGAACTTTCCTATTCTGCCTGGAAAGTACTATCAGGTATCAGAGATGCAGACATTTTCACGGTTTCGTTTGGCTGTGAGATGCGTTCATCCATCTCGAGCCATTCTGAGGAAAATGTCTTGGCACCCGATTGTCAGATTATCAAGATTTGTGAGAAATAAATCACATATCATATTAAAATAAGATCAATAGTGATCACATTTGTTATCTATGAGGACATATGATTATGATTTTTCCGTTTTCTCCCATTTTAGCTAGCTGAGCCTCGTTAGAACATTTTGGAAAACATGTTCGATACTATGGGATATCAGATGTATTCGGAATTAGTTATTATGGTCTCTCTTCAGAAAATACCCAAAATATGAAGTTTTTGGAAAATATAAATTATCTAGTAGCATGAAAAGATGTATGGAAGATCTTGATATTTGTACCTCATTTCATAGCCAGTGTGGAGGAGTGTATGAAAATTTTTCGAAGGCAGTGCCTAATATGACTGAGAAAGATCATTTCTTAATCGAGTTCTGGGCGCCGAACATTCAAATTCCAATTAAACAAGAATTTAGTGCTCTCCCATTGATGGGCAAATACCACAAAAAATTGAAAAGCCCCATTTTGAAAGCTCTATATCAGGAAAAATGTCCATTTTTGAGCTTTGTGGCTATGGACACTTTTGATCAGCTCATCGAGAACTACAACATATCAAAAATTCAGCCAAATTCACGCACGGAAAGCCATTTCCCATAAGAAATGTGCGGGGTCCTTTGAAATGCTTTCTTAAATGTTCCATCGGCGCACCAAAGGTTAAATTCAGCCAGTGTTTGCATGTTCGCAAAATTCTATCACTTGTGTCTATTTCTCAAGAATCCCACAATAAAAAATTGTCACATTTCAAGGATTTGTGATACTTTGATTTATAGATATAGTTGAATCCAAATTGAATGAAGAATTTTTACATTGTTTTCTCTGTCGATTGCTGCGTCATAATTAGGTAAAGCAATCACACCTTCAGGATCAACATTTTGAGTACATTCTTGAATAATTAATCTTGGACGATCTTGAGTAATTTGTGCCCTCTTTCGAATCTGATCTTTTAATATATCAGCGTCATTGCTTCCTAAGTCCGGTCCATGTGCACCCGTCACGGTTTGATGTTCGACATCTTAATAGTCTACCTCTGCATCCAGTCTTAGCACATCGCCAGTTTTCAGAGTTGAATACGTGTTTCGGTACGATTCCAATCAGGCTGCCATGTGTTTTGTAATGAAATAATAGACTCGACTCGACAAACCATTGGCATACCGTTAGGGTGGGTGGATAATTCCCTTTTTCTAACGGACTGCCAATGGTTTTTCGGATATTTTAGTTTTATAATTTCATCAAGAATCACATGGCAGCCTGATTAAAATCGTACCCGAATAATAATAAAAACAATAAAATTTATAACAATTTTTTAATATGAAGAACCTACGACGATTCTTTGATTCATGCCTTATCATCATGAGGAACTACGGACAATACTGTTCTCCAAACGGCATACTGAGTAAAATCGTATCCAAAAACTGTCATCATCTCCCTGTCTATTACCGTCGCTATTTTATTGAGTCGTTCAAATGTCACGGCGGCATTTTATAACATCGTACTTATTTAACATCGCTATTTTATTACCGACCACATTTCATTACATCGCTGTTTTGTTACACGCTATTAAAATACATCGCTACTTTGAATGTCGCAAATTCGTAACCCGCTATTTTAATAATCGCTATATCATTCCGGAGCCCTAAAATTTGTATGAGAAGGAAAGGACACCTAATATAATTTTTATTCATTTTCAATTCAAACTAATTATGAATAATTGGTAACATTATGCAAATTTAACGCCAATCGGCTCTCCTCAGATGCCATGAAAGAAAGCTTGTTGAATTTTCACTGAATTATCGATGGGGAGCTAGAGTTTGGTATTGGAGTGTTTAAATGTTTTTTAGAATATAATGAGCAATCTTTTTATTTTCGATCAAATTCTCGACGTCTGATTCTGCCACAGACGTAGATTTCCATCCAACTTGCATTTTAATGTTGGTGATGTTGGCCCCACAGTCTGTTCCACCAATGTGAGATATTTTGTCAAAAGTATTAATTCCCACACATTGCTAAGTATATTTTCCTGATTTGAAGAAGAGAAAAAATCGCCGATGATAAGTGTCAGCAGGTCATAGACTGGAATTCTTTTTGTATAATTTAAGGTAGCTTGTTCTTTAACTTTCGGGGTCGCAAACCACAAATTTTCTCATATTGTTGGTTTTTGTGTTAGGAATGAACAAGAACATTTTTCTTTTCTTTGTTGTTTCGTCGTCATGTTCATCAATTCTTCGCTACGTTAAGCACCAGATATTCCAAATTTGGTAGCGTCCTCCATCAAGAGAAAGTCGTTGACCAGAGTATCAGATAAGAGTTTTTTCTCCTTACGCTACAACTCAAATGCTGCACATTATTTCTCGTAACGCCAGCGAAACTTTTCTGGAACTACAGAATCGGCAGCCTACAAGATTTCTGATGGAATGTCACTAACCCTTGTATTGTCACCCGAATACCCATCGGCGTACTTTTGTTGAATAATTTTTTTTCGAAAAAATATTGCCTAAAACTTTTTCAAATCTCTATGATTTGACCGATTCTATATCAAAATTTGCATTCTACATATTTTTGATAAAGTTTAATTCAAAAAATTGTGCATTCGAAAAAAAAAAAACTCGTGATCCACCCGGGTACCTCGATATAATAATTATTCTTGTTGGCCAAATTCATGGAGTTTTTGTTTTTTGCGTAATAATATACAAATACAGTGAAAATTGACAACAAAAAAAATAAATTTCAATCTTTTACGCAGATACATTAGAAATCAATGATTACAATTACAACCATTACAAACATTTTGTGATTTTTGCTGTGTGCTGATCAAAAACTGGCCGACGCAAGACTTCCGAGTCTTGCTTCTCTTTCGAATAGGCTACTTACTCGTTGTAATTGTAGCATGATCCAATTACAACTTCTCTACCACTAGGGTCTCGTTGATCGTTGTTATCACTTACCATTTCTGTTACTGGCCTTCCATAGTAACTTTCGATTGCTGGTTAGAAAATCGATCTCTTATAATTGGCATGGATAGCCACTCTGAGAACTGGAGTAGAAAAAGTCTGCGGATGTTAGTTTTTTTTCTAAGCATATCATTAATTTCATATTAGGTAATGTACGCAGCAACACAGGTGATGCACCTTGAAATTTTGTGTGATAGTATCTACTGGATAGAAAAGCAGGTATACACGTATTGGGTAGACCTACCTGGGGACACCAGGTACTGCGCATAAGAGAAAGGTGTAAAAAAATATGGCCCAAGGGTGTTTCCTAACTACGGCTCCTAATTGCAAAATGTGGTTCGTTAGGTCATTTTAAAAAGAAAAGTTTCTATGAACATATGTCCTGAGTGGATCTAGGACAATTGCCCGGAAACAATTTCCCGAAAGACAATTCCCCGAATGGACAATTGCCCGAATGGACAATTTCCCGAAACACAATTGATCGAATGTACAATTGCCCGAATAGACAATTGCCCGAATAGACAATTGCCCGAATAGACAATTGCCCGAAGAACAATTGCCCGAAAGGACAATTGCCCGAAGAACAATTGCCCGAAAGGACAATTGACCGAAAACTGTATTTAAATACAGGGTGGGTCACGGTCGATGGTACCTTAGACGTTTACGGAGAACGGGACATAGGATCATTCTGAAAATTTGGTTTCTCAAGTAGTTGCTCTTGGTCTATCGATCTAAAACATTTTCAGCAATGCAGGGTTGCCGCTTATACCAGAAAGTAGCAGCATCTTTGTTATTTCAAATGGGCCACCCTGTATATTACCGCATTTTTCAACTTGTCATTCCTTTCTGATTATTTCTGCCTCATACTCGCCTATATCTATCTCTAACGGTTTTTGAGATATTGGTTATTTTCCATATTTTTTATCCAAAACATAGTTCGAATTGAATGTTTATTTCTGCGGTATTTGAATTCTTAGGAAGTTGCAATTTTATGTTTAGTTCATCAAGATCATGTACATTGATTCTGTATAGAGAAGTTTGTTCTGCGTTATACAGGGTCGTTCAAAATTCATGATCTTACTGCTTGATACGAAAACAGTTGAAACTGCGTTTCTTTAAATGGAACATCCTGTATATTATGAACTATCCTGAAAGATGACTAAATTTCCTTCCAATTGATATATCATGTTTCAATACCTAAATAGCCAGAATTCCGAGATAATAGCAATTTTCACTTGTAAACTCCCAAGTGCTTGAATTATTGCCGGAAATTTTTCGAGTATATGAATTTTCCTTGAAAATTCATGACGAGATAAATTTCCGGCCATTAATTCAAGCACGAGGGAGATTCGGTACGAAAATTTCACACCGAGAAATGAAAATCATCCAACAAATCATAAGAAATAACTAACGATGGTTTCACCTGAACTATTTATAACCACTGAAATATTGATATGTAAAATACTTAACAAAATTTTCATCAATAAATGTGTTTAAATTTGGAATAAAAAAAAAGTTATGTTCTTATCGTGGATTGAACCATCTACCTAGCGACTCATAGGCCGCAACACTACCGCTTAGCTACGGGACTTGTGATAAAAACTTGTAACAAATGGTGTATTGAACTTGTTCTGAAATATGATTTCAGAATTGACAATTTCTGCAATAATCGTGGAGAAAATATTTTCAGACACATTCCAAATTTCTAGTAAATACATAATTATCTCCTTTGATATGAAAACTAGACCTCCATTTGTACATTAAAGCAAAATATCAACTTGTCACATGTCAAATGTTTGACAGAAAAATTTTCACTTATTAATTTCGCCCAGGGTACCCAGGAGGATAAACATTTCCGGAAATTTTTAGGGTTGCCATGGTATCTAAACAAGAACGAATTTTTTGATTGGCTACAAAAGTGAGGTGTGAAATTTTCAAAAAAAAATATTTTTCTTATATTCATATAAGGTGGCTATTAAATGTCATGATGGTACATGACATTATGAAAATTTGACAATTAGTGCACTATTAATAATACCGTTGTGTGTTTCTTAACGAAAGTGACTCAAAAATAGTTAACTATTCAAACGAAGTTCTGATGAAATTGTTTATTCTTCATGGAAAATGTGAGGGAATTATAGCAAGAACGTGCAGAAAATTCAATGAAACGAACCCTGATTTAAAACCAATGAACAAAAGGAAGTTTGTACGATTACAACATGATTTCATTAATTATCTGTCGAAAATTAGAAAACATTCACATTAAATTTTCAAAATGCCGACCATTGGCTTCCAAACATTTCAAAATCCGGGTATTTGGAGATACAGTTGTAGCACTCCTTATTTCACTGGCATCTAGCTCTTCAGTGCAGTTGATCACTCGTTGACGCAGGTCTTGTGCACTGTGTGCACCCTCGTCGCTTCGCGACTCGGGTAATTTTCAAAAAATTCATGTACTCGAAAAATTTCCGGCAATAATTCAAGCACTTGGGAGTTTACAAGTGAAAATTGCTATTATTTCGGAATTCTGGCAATTTAGGTATTGAAACATGATATATCAATTGGAAGGAAATTTAGTCATCTTTCAGGATATTTCATAATATACAGGATGTTCCATTTAAAAAAACGCACTTTCAACCCTTTTCGTTTCTAGCAGTAAGATCATGAATTTTGAACGACCCTGTATAACGCAGAACAAACTTCTCTATACAGAATCAATGTACATGATCTTGATGAACTAAACACAAAATTGCAACTTCCTAAGAATCCAAATACCGCAGAAATAAACATTCAAATCGAGCTATGTTTTGGATAAAAAATATGGAAAATAACAAAATATCTCAAAAACCGTTAGAGATAGGTATAGGGGAGTATGAGGCAGAAATAATCAGAAAGGAATGACAAGTTCAAAAATGCGGTAATATACAGGGTGACCCATTTGAAATAACAAAGATGCTGCTACTTTCTGGTATAAGCGGCAACGCTGCATTGTTGAAAATATTTTAGATCGATAGACCAAGAGTAACTATTTGAGAAACCAAATTTTCAGAATGATCCTATTTCCCGTTCTCCGTAAACGTCTAAGGTACCGTCGACCGTGACCCACCCCGTATAGTGAAGCCAATAGATTTTTAATCGCTAGGCGTGTTTAGAACTTGGAATAAAACATTCAATTTGCCTTTTTTTAGAGAAGTTATTTATTATTTAGGAACTCATAAGTGTTCGCAGGATCGTAATTATTTACCAGACTTGCAATCCGCTCAGCACAATCTCTGTATTTTTTACGTGTAGGAGGGCCTTCCAAGCCTCCTACATACTGTTCAATTTGAAGTTCGTGTAAGCTTTGCTCCAGCTGAATGCCTTTAATAAGTCTCCAAATGTTTGGATGATCTGCAGAAATTGCCATCCTTCTATGGAATTGTTTGTTTTTGGCAAACTTTCTTGCACCCCATCATAACAATTCCACAGATCATGCGAAAATAAGTGCAAACGACTTTGTCTCCCTCTCTGTGGACGCCCGATCCAGGTATCTTCAAAATAATCAATTACTGACTGGGCTTCTGCAGGTAACACATTTTGCTCGCAAATGGTTTCAGATGCCTCCACTACGTCTGCAGTAGGAACGAATGCTAAGGCCGACAATAATCGGAGCTTTAAAGCAAAATCTGCATCAGTTTCGTACCTTCTTTTTAAACCGTCTGACTGGATTCTTCTGAAGAGACATTGACTGAAATGAAAAAAACACCCACGATGTCTCTAGTTGGGATATTGTTGTCTTATAGCACTTATCATACCGCTTTCAAAATCTGTTAATATGGTTGCAGGCGAAGCTTCAGGCAAAAGTTCTTTTACTTTCGAAAGTAAGCGAACATAAGTTTCTTGTGCCTTGTTAGGTAGTAGTGCATATACTAAAGGAATCGCAGTATACTTATCCAATCCGTGGATTGTATATAGTTGATGAAAAAGGTGAGGTACAGTTTTGAAAGTTCCGTCGGCAAACCAGTGTTGTGACCTTGCCAGAAGAAACAGATTTTGTCTGGTTGAAAAAATTAACAACCGATCATCGTGTGGGCCTGAATCAAATAATAAAAATTGTTCTCCATTTTTTGTCATTTTATACTCTTCTGGAAAAATAATGTCTCGTCTGTGAAGAGGTAAAGCCGGAGCGGCTTGCTGATTACTTCGTACACGCCTTATTGTTCTTTGCTGCTCACTTTTGGAAGCGTGGCAGTTGTAGCTTGACCAAGCTGAATAGATGTAGTTGATAGTATATGATGTGGCCCATCTTGGATTTGTGTAGCGTTTTCACGTATGCCATTGAGAAATTTTTGTTTTTTCTACTTGCCTTGCATCCGCTACATGGTTGTGTGTTCCACTTCTTTTTACTACTGCATTTTCTAAGGTTATAACACGAGCTTTACACTTGAACGTTTTGTAGTAATCACATTTCCAATAAATACTTTGATTTTCTTTATTTTTCTGGTAAAGATAGCCGTCGATCAATAATTTCCTCTTCCCCTTTTCACTAAGTACAAACTCCAAAGCCATTTTGCGTCGTGACTCTTGCTCAGATTTTGGACAATAAATGAATAAGAAACCTTTAGTGCAGTATTTAAATAAAAGTAAATAATGACTAATTAACGAGTCTCACTTATTCTAACCTTGATTATTATAGTAGGTATTAAGGGTGTTATTAGGATGTTAGGATATCAGGATTATTATTTATTAAGAGGGGTTATAACATTTTTGGAGTTAATATTTTTAGTTAGTGTTCCTGGAGACGTCCAATGAGTAACTTTAATTATTATAGTAGGTATTTAGGGTGTTATTGTAAATCAGAGAAGAAATAATAGTATACAGAATTTTCCGAAAATATTGGTTGCAAATTTATAAAGTAGCGCTAAAATACATTTTTCGGTCAATTGTCCTTTCGGTCAATTGTTCTTCGGGCAATTGTCTATTCGGGCAATTGTACATTCGATCAATTGTGTTTCGGGAAATTGTCCATTCGAGCAACTGTTTTCGGGGAATTGTCTTTCGGGAAATTGTTTTCGGGCAATTGTCCGGCAGCCGTCCTGAGTTGCTTCGTTTCTGAGATACAGGGCGTTGAAATAACGGTAATTATAAATTATCATGAATATCCTAGAACCGATTTGGTTGAAATTTGGTACATTTATTTGAAATAATAAGGCGCTCATTAAGCCCAAACTAGATTGAAATTATTAGGCCAGTGGTGTCTCAGTGGGCACCAAAGCCAACAATTTTGTGAAAAAAGTACGCCACTGACTTTTTTCGTAGATAGAGCAGCTGAAGAAACAAAGTTTTGGTGTCTTATACTTTCTTCATATCTAGCGTTTTCGAGTATAAACAAAATAAAAACCAAAAATAAAAATATTAGCAATGTCTATATTACAGTAAATGAGCTAAATGTCCACTTTCTGATAAAATGCACGACTGCATTCGATTTGCTATTGATTGTCTGACACGTTCAAAAATTCCTTGAGTAGTGCCACGTCGTGCATAAACCTCTTACAAGTATGGGTATTTCTAACAAAATGGGTAAATTATCTCGCAAAAAGGCCGTGAAGGATTCACCTGTTGACCTTTCTATTAAAAAAAATTGGCTAAGTAGTCACCAACAATCAATTAGGTAGTCACCAATAATTCCTACCCAAACGTTCAGCGAAAATTGATGTTGAAAATGATTTTCTCTAATAGCGTGGGGATCTTCGTCGTCCCAAAAAAATGGTTGTTGTGAAAGTTCATAACAGGATTTTGTGAAGAATTTTCCTCGTCTGTAAATAAAATATTTGGTAAAAAATTATTATTGTGTCAACCACTTGCAAAGCAATAATCTTGGATGAAAATTCCGAGGCAGTACAGCTTGGACCCGCTGTATGTGATATGTAAAGGTATAGGTTTCTTTCTAGAACTTTCCAAACGGTTTTTGGGCTTACTTCAAGCTGCAGTGCAATCTTCCTGGTACTATTTGAAGGATCTTCTTCTATCGCATCAATTATAGCCCCTTCTAGTTCAGGCGTTGTTACCGTTTCTGATTTTCCATCACCTGCATTTTTATTGAAACTCCCAGTTTCACATAATCTTGCATGTAGCTAAATGTTTTAGCTTAAGGAATTACTCTGTTAGGATATCTATCCTGGTATATTCTCTGTGCTTCTCCCGAATTTCCATTTGCTAATCCATAAATAAGGTGCATGTCAGCCATTTCAGTGTTAGTAAAATTATTCATGATGGAATCGCTGCTAATTGACCACTCTGAATTTTACTACTATGACAACAACGTTGTCACGAAGAACTGAAGCATAGAGCTGAATCGTAGAACTGAAGTGTTGAGCTGGAGCGTAGAACTCGAGCTGCTAACTGAATATTAAGACCGAATGGTAGATGTCTAAACTATGTTTTGATATATCTCATAGTAGCCTAATGACAAAGCGACCTTACCTGAATTTAATGGCCATTATTCATTATCGTATGCAGGTACGCCTATCATGGATTATGCTAATAAATTTTCGGATGGTGAACAAATAATAACCAGTATTCCAAAATGAAACTTTTTTAATTTGAAATGAAATATGTGTAGGAAAAACCCCATTATCCCCAATGCAGGTGTTCATGATATGCAATAGAGTGGCTTTAATTTTTTTTCCCGAAAACGAAGCTGGATATGAAGAAGACACGCGATACCAAAAAGTTGTATTTTCAGTTGCTCAATCTAAAAAAGTAAAAATCTACGGAAAAAAGTTAGTGTAATTTCAATCTAGTTAGGGCTAAGAGCGCCTCATTCAACTCCGGAGTAATGTTCATAGGAACGTTTCTTCTTAAAATGACCTAACAAATCACCCTCTGCAATTAGGAACCGTAGTTAGGAAACACCCTTGGGGCATATTTTCTTACACCTTTCTCTTATGCGCAGTACCTGTTGTCACCATGAAGGTCTGCCCAACACATACAGGGTGGGGCACCGAAAACGAAACAGATCGAATATCTTCAGAACACATGTGCTGTGAAAAAAATGCAAAAACACGTCGATTTTTAATCCAAGAGGGGCATCTTCCTATCATAACTTCAACTGTCATACATCTTCCCCCACCTCTTGGTCACTATCACCCAAACAATTTGAATAGGGAAAGTATTAGTAGTAAGGAATTCAGCCATGGAATTCGTTACCTTACTTTTTATTTTGGTGACCTCTTGCGGGAAAAAACAACTGTTACGTATTCCAAATTACGATACTTCATTTGCAAGCTAATTTAACATAAATTCGGTGACAATGTATCATGGAATTTTTCTAAGGGAAAAAACAAAATGGCGGACATAATTTGCAATTATGAGTAGTGTTACTATGCGATACAAGCGATATCGTGGTAACCTAACCAATGAGCCGAGGTACGTGGACGTACGCGTACGTACATAAGGCAAATAATGAGGGTATATAAACAATTCCATCAAAACAATAACAATTTCAACGAAAAAGTCAGCTAACCTAACCTAAGCGTCGACGTGCACACCGCCCCAAATAGAAAATAATAATAATTTTAACAAAAAAGCCAGCTAACGTAACGTAAGCGCCAACGGCCCAAATAGAAAATACCATATACAAGGTGTTTCAAAGTACATCATTGAAGAAAAAATACAGGGTGTTTTGAAATACATCGTTTAAGAAAAAAAAACAGCTAACGTAACGTAAGCGCCAACGGCCCAAATAGAAAATACCATATACAAGGTGTTTCAAAGTACATCATTGAAGAAAAAATACAGGGTGTTTCGAAATACATCGTTTAAGAAAAAAAACAGATAACGTAACGTAAGCGCCAACGGCCCAAATAGAAAATACCATATACAAGGTGTTTCAAAGTACATCATTGAAGAAAAAATACAGGGTGTTTCGAAATACATCGTTTAAGAAAAAAAAACAGCTAACGTAACGTAAACGCCAACGGCCCAAATAGAAAATAACATATACAAGGTGTTTCAAAGTACATCATTGAAGAAAAAATACAGGGTGTTTCGAAATACATCGTTTTAAAAAAAACAGCTAACGTAACGTAAGCGCCAACGGTCCAAATAGAAAATACCATATACAAGGTGTTTCAAAGTACATCATTGAAGAAAAAATACAGGGTGTTTCGAAATACATCGTTAAAAAAACAGCTAACGTAACGTAAGCGCCAACGGCCCAAATAGAAAATACCATATACAAGATGTTTCAAAGTACATCATTGAAGAAAAAGTACAGGGTGTTTCGAAATACATTGTTTAAGAAAAAAAACAGCTAACGTAACGTAAGCGCCAACGGCCCAAATAGAAAATAACATATACAAGGTGTTTCAAAGTACATCATAGAAGAAAAAATACAGGGTGTTTCGAAATACATCGTTTAAGAAAAAAAAACAGCTAACGTAACGTAAGCGCCAACGGCCCAAATAGAAAATACCATATACAAGGTGTTTCAAAGTACATCATTGAAAAAAAAATACAGGGTGTTTCGAAATACATCGTTTAAGAAAAAAAACAGCTAACGTAACGTAAGCGCCAACGGCCCAAATAGAAAATACCATATACAAGGTGTTTCAAAGTACATCATTGAAGAAAAAATACAGGGTGTTTCGAAATACATCGTTTAAGAAAAAAAAACAGCTAACGCAACGTAAGCGCCAACGGCCCAAATAGAAAATACCATATACAAGGTGTTTCAAAGTACATCATTGAAGAAAAATACATATGGGGTGTTTCAATGCGAACAGATGAAAAAACTTGATGTCTAGAAATATAGCTTTAAAAAAAAGACGTACAGGGTGTTTCGAAATACATCGTTTAAGAAAAAAAAACAAGACAACTGTTTGTCATAAACAAGGTGTCTCGCTTTGGAAAAAAAATATTTTCTTGACAAAATTCCGTTAAAGGTGAAGAAGAGACGTAGCCCTCGCATTTTAACGTGTGATACCACACATTCCATCAACCGTCATAGGTGACGTAGCCCTCACATATTAGAGTGCTAAGGTATGCATTCAGTCACGTAGCCAGCACATTCCCAATTGATTTAAAAACAATAAAAATTGTCAGGTATGGGAATTCGAACCCATGCTCCCTTCCGAGAACCATAGCTTAAATATTGTACCTTAGACCGCTCCGTCAACCTGACTTATAAGTATGTATAATTAAATATTGGTTAATTAGACAGCTGTATTTTTATACACCCTGTGCCACATTTTGAAAATGTCATCCGAAGAATACAGTCGCAAGCTTGCTGAATTTGTTAAACGAATTCGGGAACTGTCTAAAGATATTCAACTATATGAAGATAAAGAGACTATTCTGAGACAGTTAAAGAAATTGAGTTTGGAGGGTACAGTTTTTGAACGTAATTTACCCCAAACTAGATATCCGTTACGAAGAATTCAGCCAGTTCAAGTTGAAGAAAGTGAAAATCATCATTCCCAGAATCCTTTCAATAGAAGTAGTTGAATATTTGTTTGTTTTCGAAAATTAAAATATATTATTAAGGAAACTTGCCGGTTAGCATTCATTGCAACATACAATAATTGGGGTCACCGAAATTAAACAATAAACATTGAAACAAAACTATTCAGCGGTTTCGCCTCGAATTATTGGAACATGTATTCAAATTTCGTTGTAAGGAGGACAGTAAACATGGTGATTAGACACATCGAAAATTACACAATTTGTCATGAAAGTAGGTGGCAACGCAGAAACAAATCATTCATCGTCAATCAACAGCCAGTTAATAACTGTTTTTGTGCATTTCATCATCTCCCAAAACGTAAGTTATTTTTTATTGTTCTTTTAATGCGTAATACAAAAAAAAAAAAAATGTTTTTTAGATGGATCTCAAAACACTGAATGATTGTTCCCTCATTGCAGAAAGAAAAAACTGTATCAAACTGCAGAACTTGCCGAAAGACTTGCCGCAAAATATTGAAAACGCAAAAATCATCCAAACGAAATTCGGGGAGACAGTCTTGATTGAATTGAAAGCTGAGAGGGTGGTGTTTTTACCCCAACGAGTCACCGAAGCGTACCGGGCCAGCATCGAATGTTTCTCAACCAAAAATTATTGTTTGGTGTTTCTGGGGAGTGTCGATACAGGAAAGCAGCATCCTTTGGCATCATTCAAGATTGTGGAGTGACAGGAACAGCCAGCTGTCAGAGAGATATGGAAAGGAGAAACAAACGTGAGTGGTTTTTGTTTTTTCTAGTGTTTTGAATTCAAATTAATTTTGTTTTCAATGGGAAGGGAGATAAACTAGCATGTAGTATGAATTAATAAGAGTCACTCGTCTCAAATAGAATGAAAAAAAAACACATACGAGGTGTTTCGATGCGAACAAATAGAAAAATATATATACAGGGTGTATAAAAAAAAGTTAACGTTAAAAATAGGCTTCTTTTTTCAAATTACAGAATCATAATTATGTTCTGTAATTTGCTGAAAATACAGTTATGAAAAAATGCCTAATAAGCACATTTAATAATGTGTTTATGAAGTCAATGCAATCGTATATTGATAAACTACTTAGAATAAGTTTTCAATGGGAGGGAGCTACAATGCCATGTAGTATAAATTAATAAAACTTTTTTTTCACAGATTAGCAATACTACCGAGCTGCCATCATCATCATCATCACCATCAGAGCAGCAGCCTCGCAAGAGTCGCCCGTAGCAGCACCTCACCTCACCGTTCATTCAAGAGAAAAAAGAAATAAAAAAATTGGTGAGATACAGCGTTTTGAAATTTTATTGAAAATGTTCAACACCTCAAAAATCGATGTGACTCTCAAATTCATTAAAGAAAACCATTGTGCTGCAAATACAGCAGTCAAATTAATAGACAAGCATGTTAGAAAATGCATGGTAGGTTTGAAAAAAATTGAATTTACCATGGGGGAAAAACGAAAAATTTACACAAAAATTAATGAATTGAAACGCATGAAATGTTTTATTAAATTAATGAGCACACGAAAAGATAGTCACATCGGTTTTGGGAATGTGAAACGTAGCAGTCGGCTGAGATGGCGAAATGTTAATACCATTTTCCAAAACAGAATTCAGACGGGGGTAATCATAAACTTAACACATAAAAATCCAAAATTATTTTTCGAAGATGCTTTTCATCTATTCAAATCAAAAATTTCAAAATTTTTAAAGCAAATGCCCCTGGTAAAAGTTAATACAACATTTTCAGCTGATTTTGTTAAGAAATCAAATGATGGGGAATTGGTTGAACCAAAATATTTTAGTACTCCCAATGATGTAATTGACGGGGGTTGGACTTAGCTCTGTGGTATGCAGAAAACGTTGTAGATGTTACTCTAAATAAAATTGGGGAATTTCAGGAACGTGACTCTGGGTGGGCCTTCTCCTGATTGAAATTGCTGTAAATAAATTTGAAATGGGAAACAGCGCTTCCTCCTTCATTAGGCTACCGGAGCAAATCATAAAGGAAAAAGGCATGCATAAATGTAAAAAATAACGATTCGGCTTGTTTCTTTTGGTCCATACTAAGTGCTATTCGTCCTGTGAAAATCAATTGTGAACGTACAGCTTCATATTCGCATTATAGTACCGTTTTGAATACAGGAGGTTTGGAAATTCCGGTTCCAATCAGCCAAATTCAAAAATTTGAAAAGATGAATAAAATTTCAGTGAATGTGTATGCGCTGGAGTTGAATGTGAATGACGAGAACGAATTTTATGTAGCAGTGCCTGCACGGTTAACCAAGTTGAAACAGGAACGTCATGTCAATTTACTAATTGTACAGGACAAATATTTTCCAAAATTGAATGATTATGACGCTCTTCCTGTTGACAACGAAAATTTCGAAATTAAGATACATTATTGTTGGATCAAAAATTTGTCACGATTATTATCAAGTCAACTAAACAAAAATAAAAATAAAAAGTTCATTTGTGACAGATGTTTAAATTATTTTCATAGCGAACAAAAATCATGAAATATTGTGCAGCAATATAAACGATTGTAAAATTTCTTTTCCCCCATATGATCATGTAGAATTACGTAATATTATTTATAAACAAAAGTGCCCTTTCATTATATATGCAGATTTTGAATCAATGTTAGAAAAATGTAATCAAAAAATTTCAGAAACAACTGTGAAATATCAAAAACATAATAGTGCAGGCTATTACATAAAGTGTGCTTTCGACCGAAAGTCTTTGTCAATTCAAGAGCTATCGTGGTGTAGATTGTATGGAATGGTTTGCCAATCAAATGAGCGATATTGCCAAATTTGTACAGACAAAAACCAAAACCGTCATACCTACGATAGTTAAATTCGACAATATTGGAATGCTCGAGTCTGTCACATTTGTGAAAAACCGTTCGCCAAAAAAGATGTTATCGTTCGCGATCATGACCATTTTACGGGGTTGTTTAGGGGCTATGCCCACCAAACACCCTGTAATATTAACTTCAAAAAATTGTTTGTCATACCCATCGTATTTCACAATCTTTCCGGCTATGACAGTCATTTCATAATTAATTATATTGTCAAAAGAGGATACGTGAGTGTACTTCCTATTAATCATGAAAAATATATATCTTTCACGCAGTACGATGAAAACACTCAAATTAAATTTCGCTTCATTGATTCATTCAGATTTATGGGGGCCGGTCTTGACGAACTTGTTTCCACATTAAAACCGGAAAATTTAAGAATTCTAAAAAAGGAATTCCATCATTTAGACAATGAGAAATATACCCTTCTCACTAAGAAGGGTGTATTTCCCTATGATTACATTGATAATTCTCAAAAACTCCTCGAGACTGAGCTACCTTCAAAAAAACATTTTTACAGTAAACTTAACGATGTTGATATTGATGATGAGAAGTACACTCATGCGCAAACTGTTTGGCAAAAATTCGGAATCAAAACTTTAGGCGAATATAGCGACTTGTACTTGCGGACGGATATACTCCTTTTGGCCGACATTTTTGAGAATTTTCGCGATATTGATTTAAAAACATACGGGTTAGATCCTGCATGGTATTATACTATGCCGGGTTATACGTGGGATTGTATGCTGAAGTATACAAAGTGTAAATTACAGATTTTGAAAGACGTTGACATGGTTATGTTCATCGAAAAGGGTATTCGGGGTGGGGTTTCAGTTTGTTCTAATCGCTATAGCGAAGCAAACAACAAGTATATGAAGGCACACAATTCCGGAAAGCCGTCGAAATATCTTTTTTATTTGGACGTGAACAATGTGTATGGTTGGGCAATGTCAGAATGTTTACCTTTCGACGGCTTTTCATGGATAGAAAATTTTGAAAATTTCGATGTTATGTCTATCGCGGATGATGCGCCAGAAGGTTATATCCTTCAAGTTGATTTGGAGTACCCAGAAAGATTGCATGATTCACACAAGGATTTTCCTTTCTGTCCTGAACATCGCATACCGCCCAATTCAAGACAAACGAAATTGATGACCACCCTGCATGACAAACACCAATATATTCTACATTACCGAAATTTGAAGCAAGCATTGCGAAACGGTTTGATTCTGACTAAAATTCACAAAATATTGAAATTCAAACAATCGACGTGGCTGCGTCCCTATATCGAATTAAACACTCGCCTACGGACTGCAGCTACGAGTACTTTAGAAAAAAATCAGTTCAAATTGGCCAATAATGCAATTTTCAGGAAAACCATGGAGAACATCCGGTTACACCGAATAGTGAAGCTGGTGAAATCATTCGAAGGTCGCTATGGCGCAAAAAATCTGATTGCAAGCCCTCGATTTCAGAGTCGAACCGTTTTCGATGAAGATCTGATGGCTATTGAAATGAGAAAGGTGGAACTCACATTCAACAAACCATTGTATATTGGAATGGCTATATTGGACATTTCTAAAACGTGCTTGTTTGATTTCCATTATGATTTCATGTTGCCAACGGTGAGTGTGGAAAAATGCAAGTTACTGTACACATTCATTTACGAGTTGACGTGTGAGGATGCTTACACGGAAATTATTAAACAACATTCGTCAAAATTTGATACGTCTGATTATTCTGAAGATAATGAATATAAAATTTTGCTTGCTAATAAAAAAGTTCCAGGTTTGATGAAGGATGAAGCGAATGGCAAAATTATTACGCACTTTGCAGGGTTACGTTCAAAAATGTATACCTACAAAATGCAAGGGGGTAAAGTTGCTAAAAAATCAAAAGGGGTGAAATATAGCGTTGTCAAAAATAAAATAACTTTTGATGATTCTGCGGATTGCTTGAAGAATTCTAAACAGAAAAATGTGACCCAACGCACGATCCGATATGCCCACAAAGTTTTCAGCATCGAGCTGACTAAAGTCGGTCTGAGTCCCCATGATGACAAAAGGTATCTACTTCCTCAGTCATTTGAAACATTACCATGGGGGCATTATAGTTTGAGTTAACATTTCGCCATCTCAACCGGCGGCTATCGCCATCACTACATTTTCTTTACTATTTCATAATGCTGTAACTATGCCTTTGTACCTATGTATTTTTTATTAATATATAAAATAATAATAATGTTAGTATTGTTTTGTATTCTGTATAGGTGTAACTTATATGTTTTGTGTTGGTGTGGATAAATTTACATCCGCAAAAATATACTTTGTATTAATGGAAATATAATCCTGTTTAAATTCTATTCTATTTTCCTACCATATTTTTATCAATTTTAAAATTTTGTAACCGAATACATTGTGCAATCTATGAAAATATAAGTTCCATTGATGAATATTTACTAAATAAAATATTGAAAATTTCATAATGTGTTTTCCTCATTATCATTATCAAGATGATTATATATTGATAAATTAGTCGAAATAATCAAACAAAATTTGTCAGCATTTTTAAGTATGTCATACACATTTTTCTAAATATTTTAATGATGCTCCTCATTAAACTTGTCTAATAAGCACATTTTGTAATGTGTTTATGAAGTCAATGCAATCATATATTGATAAACTACTTAGAATAATCAAACAAAAATTTTCAACAATTTTAAGTAGGTCATGAACGTATTTTCTAACATGTTCATGACCACAATACAGACAGATATTGATACATTTCTTGAAATAATTGAAGAGGACTATTTTGATAGTATTCCAGAGGAGTGAGAGAGTATTTGGGGTGTGGTAAAAAAAACGGGTTTCATTATTCATTTAATTCGTCACATAAATCATACAATAATTTCTGTTTGTAGTAGAATAAATATTCCCTTAAGGCATTACCGTACAAACTATCTAGATGTGAAGCTTGACAAAATCCAATAACAATTTCTTCAACAGTCAAATTGGTCTTATTATCACGTAACCATGATTTAATAATATCAAACACACCTCGGTAGTACTCATAAAAGTTCAGAACATCTAACATAGCAATTCGGTCTGACAGCACTCCCATGTGTGTATTTAGAACAGCGTTCACATCCTGCTCTGTCAATTCCATATTCAGGATACCTTTGGAGATGGAAATTTGCTTGGTATCACATTCAATATACTGGGTGATGCTAACCAAATCCTCACAACGTATTGTGATGGGGTCATACTCGTCAGAATAACCATTGATTTCAGATTCAAAGAAATTCTCCCTTACTGCCAACAGGATATCGATGAGGGTTTCCCATTCGAAAGTATTAAAGTTTATCGAACGGGTGGAAAACTACTGCCTCAAAATAACACATGTGCTGAAATCTCGAGATGGGCTTAAGCCACAGCGAATTTCGTACAGGTCAGAGGAAATACCATCAGCAATAATTGATTTTCACTTTGAGAGGCGATTTCATATTTTCCCAACGCATCGTCAATTGCACTTAGAGTTTGGTAGTAATCTTCTCCACCGTCATCACTGTCACTTCGCTGTTAGGACTACCGTAACCAATATCGAGAGACATTTTTGTTTGAAATGAAAATTTGTCTGTTCCTGCATATGCTTTTATAGCCTCGAATCACGTGAAATTTGTGTTGTTTGGGTTCAAATCATGTGTGACGTTTTAATCAGAAATATGTATTTGAGAAAAGGCTCTCTCCACACCTGACTTGGTGTATTCGCGTGTGCATGTTTTTCCATAAGATACTATACAAAATCAGCATTTTTACTCCAACTGTTATGTTTGATGTCCAAACCAAGCCATTTAACATACATTTTTTTGCTTTTCTCAGAATCTTTTCAACGAGATAAATATCAGGATTCGCAGTTTTCTGTAGTTCTTGTTCATAGAAAGCTCCACTGATTGGCGTGTCTTGCATATCTTCTAGCATATAGGTAGCAGGATTGGTGATGTTGACTTTGATAATTTTGAATAATTCAGTAGTCCAATTAGGTGTGTAACCTTTTTCGAAAATGTGCTTTGCCTTACTAATTCTCACAATATCACCGACTTTGAACTTTCTTGGTCCTGCTATTTTTAAGTGGTTGTATGTTGTTTTGAGAATTACTTTTTCGTTGGCTTTGTTGATTTCAGCCGGCTTCAAGCCTGTCTTACTGTGTTGCGTATTATTGTAGGAATTTGTGATTTCATGTAAAATATCTAACCATTTGTAAGTGCCGTTTAAACTAAAAAATTTGAACAGTCTTTCTTTCAAAGTCCTTATGACGCGTTCAGCCATAGAGGCCTTCATGATTGTATAAGAATTATAGTGATTGATTTGATGTTTCTTCATTAAACTTTGGAATTTACTGTTGTAGAATTCTGTCCCCTGATCAGTCTGAAGATTTGTTGGACAACGTTTTGTATGTGTTAAAATACTTGCAAATGTTTTGGTAATTTCTTCACCTGTCTTAGTTTTGAGGGGTCTGGTCCATACAAATTTTGAAAAGCAATCGATAACGACTAGAATTAGTTTGAAATTTCGATTTTGATGAGAGTAAGGTCTAATTTCCTCCAAGTCTATTTGCCAGAGATCGTCTAATCCTTTGATGATGGTACGACGTCGAGGATATTTTTTTCTAATTGGTTTGTGCAGTTCGTGGACAAGTTGAATCTTCTCTTTGGACGTCATAACTAAGTCTAATAATGACAACCAATTCAATTTATTGGGTTAAAATCTGTTATTTTCTTGACAGCACCCCCCTTCAGATTTGCTATATCCAACTTTATTTTCTCAAGTTCCAGTATGATATCGCCTCGAAATTGGTTCAATTCCTTTTTGATTTTCCCCTCACTCTGCTTTGTAGATAAATTCGCATCATTGTTGTGTGAATGAATCAAATCAGTTATTTCTGCTACTTTCTTCAATAGATCTTCCCGAATATTTTCAATATCACTTCCGTACTGTCGGTTGAATTCTTCGTCAAACATCATCCATTTGTCATAGCGTTCGTCATTTGTTTGCTTCATTTGAACAAGAAAACCATTAAGTGTCTGCGTTTTATCGTCAACTCGTTTTTGCAGCTCATTTGCTTCATTTTGAATATTTTTCATATTCGTTTCAAGTTTAACCAAGCTGACACCTAGTGTATGCATGGAGACGTCCAGTTGCTTCGTCATTCTATCATGTACAACTGCTATTTGCTTTTGTTGTTGTTCACCAATTCGATGTACGTATGCAGAAAGTTCCTTTTTTGTTTTATCTACGTATTCTTTGTTAGCTGCATCGTTATCGTTAGTAGGCCCTCTAACATTACTCAATTTCAAATTATCAAAATCAATATTACCATCTGGCGTATGTAACAAACCATCGCTAGCGGGTGTGGAAGGCTGCAATTTTCGTTTTTTGTTTGAGCTACGTCCAAACTTGTCAATACTCATGACTGAAATGTTAATGAATCGTACAACGCACGTAATCTTATACAAATTATCATTTTTATTGAATGATATTTGCCTCTTTGAGTTCAGTAAGGATTGCAGTAATTTCGTTACCATGTGAAGTATTTCCAGCGTCTCTGGAGGCTGTCAGAAATTTGAGACGATCACAAAGTTCGTTGGGGTCATCCCAATAAATGTATTCTATGGGGTTGGTATTATAGGTCATATATTCTGAAACTGGTTTTTGATTATTATCTAATCCGTTACCAACTGTTGGACGACGATTTGCTGGAGGAAACATAGGCTGGATAATGTCTGTGTACTTATATTTCCGAGCACTTTTTGCGTAACCGCGAGAGTTTTTGTGAATGCCAGATAGTTCTAAAATCCGTTTATACACTTGTAAATCTTCATTGTTATAGTTCACTGGTTCGTTGAGAAATATCAGTCCATATAAACCTGGTGTTCCTTTTGTCTGATAGCCAGCTATTTTTATATACCCATTACGTTTTTCGAAATCTATTTCTTTTTTATTAAGGAGCCACTTTGAACTAGTACCATCATAATCAGGACCGTATACTTTATCAATTTCTTTGCTCTTTTCCCAGTGTTTTATAATGTACGGGTGAGACATTACAGGATATTGGTTAATGTATTCGTCTATAACTTGTTTACTAAAACCTGTTGAATCGGCGACATCGTCTACGTGTTCTTCGTCATTTCTATTGAATACATCATCAGCGTCTTCATCTGAACCACTTTGTGTACCTGCAATATATTTGACGGGTAAAAATTGCGTTCTCTCCACTTTATCAACTTTTTCTTGTTTAGTTTCAGTTTTCGGTTCGGTTTTGGCGATGGTAGCAGCAGCAGCTTGTCCTCGTAACGTTTCATTCGTTAGTTTCGTCAACGATGTAGATAAAGGTTTGAAAAATTTCTGCAACGATTCATCTTCTTCAGATTTACCCAGCTTCAAAGCCAAATATTTTTTTCGAATGACATTCGCAATTTCGTTGATTTTAGTCTTTCGAATGACATCAACTTCTTTGCTCAACGGTTTCATGATGATGAATGATTTACAACACCCTATACATGTAAACTTATATATTTGTCAAATCCTTGTCTGTAACGACCTGTATTGCAATTGTAATCTTTCATGATCACGACCGATACATATCGATCTTGGTGCCAACATTCAGCACACATTCTCTTGAATTGGTCGAAAGACATGTCTGGTGAAACGTGTTCATCGAATATATGCTTCAAATTTATTTCATCCTGTTTGAAAAGTACAATCATATTACAATTGTCTCGTATCAGTTGTTTTGGAATTTTTGAATATGTCTAACAAAGATAGGCAGCGTCAATGTTCTTGTGCCTGCACATTGAGTAATATTCACGAATTTTCTGTTGACCATCACAGGAAACATCATCAAAAATGAATATGGAATTTGATTTAGCTTCGTGAGGGCTTATGATTTCTTCATTTTCCCTAAACGGATAATAACCAACCCCTTTCTCCAGTATCTCTTGAACCAGCTAATATTTGGGTTGATACAGCGATCTGGAATATATGTAAATATTTTCAAATTTAGCACCATTTGGATGGAATAGCAATGATAATACTGCATTTGTTTTTCCACATCCGCATGGGCCGCAAATGATTGCACGAAACGAGTTTGGTAATAATTTGCCATGCTTTCCATCAATACTGCGAACTTCAATCAGAAAGTCCAAATTTTCGATTGGAAGGGACTTCTCTTGCTGAATGACTTTCATGATGTGATTGCAAACTCAATTAGACACGTCTATAAATAGAAATAACATCAACAACCCTCGTCATTATCAATGCTGACTTACAACGGTGCAGGTGTTGTCAATTCTCTCATCAATAAGCTCCCGTTCGAAGTACATCTGCCAGGTTACTCATTTTGCGGCCCAGGAACCAAATTGGAGGAAAGATTGGCGCGTGGTGAAACGTGTGATTTCTTTGGATGAAAGCTGCAGAGATCACGATATTGCATATGCTCAAAGCAACTCCTTAGAAGAACGTCATAAAGCTGACATGGTGTTGGAAAATAAAGCTTGGGAACGTGTTAAATCGAAAGACGCGAAAATCAGTGAGAAAACAGCTGCTTTATTTGTCACAGCAGGTATGAAAATTAAGCGAAAACTTGGAATGGGGATGTCCTTTCGAAGAAACATTGTTCAAAAAATTACTAAAAATTGGAAGCCACATCATAATAATGTTAACAAATCCAGCGCCTCAGCTTTACGGGCTGCTAAAAAGGCATTCTGTCAAGCTGGAGGACGCAAGAAAATACGAATACCGAGAATAATTCCAATTGAATCAAAGTCTGGAGGAATTCTACCGCTCATACCTATATTTGCAGGCCTTTCGGCTTTGGGGTCGTTGGCAGGTGGAGCAAGCGCCCTCGCAAAGACCGTAGTGGATGCAAAGGCTGCTAAAAAGAAACTTGAAGAAGATCATCGTCACAACAAAGCTATGGAGTATTTGGGGTCTGGTCTGTATCTCCGTAAAACGTCTAGAGGATTTGGGTTATTCCTGAAGAAACACCAACAACCACAACAACAACGGAAAGGACGTGGCCTTTATTTGAAAAAGCAAAAAAACTCCTGCTGAAGCTACCCAAGAGAGCATTATATGATAAGGAAATTAATGAGTGTGCTCGTCAACTGAAAATACCACATTTTCGAGGAATCTTTATGCGTGACACTTTGCCAACTTATGGTCCTAGGCCGAACGAATGTGCTGTAATGAACTTGGACTCTCACTTGAATAAGGGCACTCATTGGGTAGCTTATATTAAAAATAACAACGTTGTGGAATATTTTGACAGTTTTGGTAATCTCAAACCTCCGATAGAATTAGTACAATATTTTGGAATGAACGTAAAAATCACATATAATACTGTCCAATACCAGAACTATGATCAAAGTAATTGTGGACATCTCTGCCTACAGTTTCTTTTTCATAATGTCGAAAGAGACAGAACATGAAATGTCCCAGAGGAAAATTCTGGAAAGATTCTTACTGTTATTATCATTGTTATTATCTGAATAAATGATTTTAAGTTTCTTCAAATCTTGTTATTTGACCTTGTTAACATTTCAAAAATATCTTAGTCATATTCCAGATATCGTGCATGATTGATGCATTATCAGTGTACACAATCAGACATGAACAATTACTGTACTTCACTACAAAAGAATTGGAGGCTTTTCCCGTCGAATATTTGATACGCTTACGTCAGACCTTGGGCTTGAAATCAAAAAGATTATTATTTAAGGCGTAAAATTGTTTGGATCGTATCAGTCATGTCTATAATATTAACGCTAACTGGTCGTTCTTCGATGCTTTCCATCGATTTTGCTACTCCCATTCGACTGGAATCTGATTCAGAATACAGTTTGGCTCTGTTAAGTTTTCATTCATACAATAGTATTCCTAACATTGTAGAAGGTACAAAATTCTTCTACTACGAAAACGCTGATGAGACTAGAAGAAGAAGTATCGATATCCCTGCTGGAGCTTACAAAATTGAAGATATTGAGGCTTTGATTAGAAAACATATTTTGCCCAAAACGTTCAACGAGAAGCCTGAGGAATTTTTCTATCTCATACCGAATAATAATACGCTGAAAAACGAAATATTTTGTCTGAAACATTCGATCGATTTCACACCTGCAAATAGTTTGGCTCGTATTTTGTGGTTTTCGGCTAAACTTCTCGATCCCAACTTGCATTACGCATCAGATCTACCTGTGGACATCATTAAAGTACGAACCAAACACATAGATAGCAACATTACGTTTGGAACTTTCTACAACAATATACCGTCTCATACGATATACGAATTCGCTGTTGATGTTGATCCTGGTTACGCGATTGACGAAACGCCTCATCATCTCATTTATCTACCAATTTCTCATAGAAACGAAATAAGCAATATTACGCTCAGAGTGCTTGACCAACATTCCCATCTGATTGATTTTCGAAACGAAGAAATAATAATTCGGTTGGAACTGAAGAGAAAGTATGGTGTTAACTATCCATAATATACAACCATCAACATTCAAAGCCTCAGTCTTCTTCATGACTTCAGTATTTATTTATTTTTCTTATGACTTCAAGCCTGTGATAACGCATCATCATCTCACTTTTCTGACAATTTCTCTTAGAAATTAAATAAGCAATATTACGCTCAAAGTGCTCGACCGACGCCCCCACTTGATTGATTTTCGAAACGAAGAAATAATAATTCGATTGGAACAGATCAGAAACTATGGTGTTAACCATCCATAAGAATCAACCATCTACGTTCCCAGCCTCAGTCTTCTCCAAGACCTTTAGCCTGCGACAACTACTAACAGCGAATAATAAATTATATTTGGAATCTCTTGGTTGTCATGTTGTCAAATAAAGTTTTCAACAAAAGGTAGAGTGGCGGACCTACTACCTTTATGTCAAGTCTTTTTGCAACAATGACGTTATTGAAATCAACATCAATCAGTCGGATGCCTACGATGCCCTGTATGATAGTTTATTATTCATCAGCGGAAAAGTTGTTAGAACCCAAGGAGGAGGTCGTGTAAAGTTCGTAAACAATGCTGGCGCATTCATGTTTCAATCTGTCAGTTATGAACAAAGTGGTAAGGAATTGGAAGCTGTTCGTGAAGTTGGAATTGTCAGTACTGTAAGAGGCTTTCTCACCTACACCGACGATGATATCAAACACTTGGCCACCTCAGGTTGGATATTTCCCGATATAATATTGGGGTAATCAATACAACTCATCTAACATTCAACATGCTCATAGCCCTAAAGCATTTTTTGAATATTTTCAACGATTATCAGTGTGTTTCTTATGGTAAACATACTATTCGATTGGTACGAGCAGGAAATGACAACAACTGTTTCAAAATAGAGGAGATTAATGCAGCAACACCAAAGACAGAAGTTGGAAATTGAAAATATTGAACTCAAAGTTAAACGACTATTTCCACATGATCAAATCAAATTGCAGCTTTTAAAAGCCATCTAAGCTGATTTTCCTATTATTATACCGTTCAGAAAGTGGGAGCTACATATGCTGCCGGCTCTTACGGCAGGAGCAACAAATGAAATATGGGCTGTCAAGACTTCTTCGTTTCTCGAAAGCCCTCGATATGTAATTGTTTGCTTCCAGAAGGATCGTGATTACACTAAAGTTAACCATGATCCTACGGTATTCAGTCATTTGAATATCACTAACATAACACTGACTCTGAATGGAGACAATTACCCCAAAGAAAATATGCATCTAAATTTTGGAAAAGGAAACTTTTCGCAAGCCTATTTCAACTACGCTCAATTCGGTCTTGGTTACAAGAATACCAATCAGCATAGTCCTCTTCTGAACACCGCTGACTTTGTCACTAAATCTCTTTTTGTCATCGATTGTTCCAGAAGAGATGAGAGTATCAAAAGTTCCAGTGTTGACGTGAAGCTTGAAATCGAGGCATCCGAGGGTTTTCCTACAAATTCCCGAGCCTATTGCATCATTGTGCATGACACTGTTATTGAGCACCTCCCCCTCAGTGAAATTGTTAAAAAATGAAACTGAGCATGTGATTCTGTACCAGTATCATTCAGAGAGTCACCATGAAAATAGCTCTAGTAGATATTCAGGGCTTCGTTATCGAGCAACAATTCTATCCTAAAGAGATAGGATTGGAGTTCAATGCAGTAATTTCTTACTATTACCAAGCAAACCGTTTTCCTCATTGAGCAGAGAAGATCGTCGTACCGTCTGTTTATTGGAGCGAAACGTTCATGGCTTGAAGTATTCATCAGGATTTGTGGAATATCATCAATTAGATAATATATTTAAAGAAAATCTGCGTGATGTTGATATCGTTTACGTGCGAGGTCATCAAAAGAAAGACTATCTAGTTGCAAAATTTCAACAGTTGGGTATACAGCTACCACAACGCATTGCAAATTTGGAGGATTATGATAACACGTCGTGGATGGTTCCTACATTTGTCAACGAAGGTGCTTCACCCTGTATGCACCACTTTCGAGATCAAACCTACAGTTGCAGCATCCGTAACGTTGATATTTTATACAAATGGCTTCATGACATGCTACCAAAATAACATGTTTAATTTGATTTTAATAAATGCAATTTTTGAACAAATGTTTTTTATTTCAAATGCTCAATAGTTACACAAGGTATATGATAAACTGAAATAGTTTAGTTGATAGACCAGTAGACTGAATTTTTTATTGTTTTCGGTTCGAATGAAGCAGCTACTGCTCTGGTTAATGTCTAATTAACCAATATTTAATTATATATACTTATAAGTCAGGTTGGCCGAGCGGTCTAAGGCGCCATATTTAAGCTATGGTTCCCGGAAGGGAGCATGGGTTCGAATCCCATACCTGACAATTTTTATTTTTTTAATTCCATTGGGAATGTGCTGGCAACGTGACTGAATGCATACCTTCGCAGTCTAATATGTGAGGGCTACGTCACCTATGACGGTTGATGGAATGTGCGACATCGCACGTTAAAATGCGAGGGCTACACACCAAGTTATTTCATCTGATCGCATTGAAACACCCCGTATACGTTTTTTCAAAATGATGTATTTTGAAACATCCTGTATATGCTATTTGGGATTCTTCAACGGAGTATATTTGCCCTGTATACCATTTTTCTTTAACGCTGTATTTTTATACACCCTGTATATGTTTTTTCCTATCCGCTTGCATTGAAACACCCTGTATGTATTTTTTTTTCAATGATGTACTTTGAAACACCTTGTATATGGTATTTTCTATTTGGGCCGTTGGCGCTTACGTTACGTTAGCTGTTTTTTTTCTTAAACGATGTATTTCGAAACACCCTGTATTTTTTCTTCAATGATGTACTTTGAAACACCTTGTATATGGTATTTTCTATTTGGGCCGTTGGCGCTTACGTTACGTTAGCTGTTTTTTTTTCTTAAACGATGTATTTCGAAACACCCTGTATTTTTGCTTCAATATATACCCTCATTATTTGCCTTATGTACGTACGCGTACGTCCACGTACCTCGGCTCATAGGTTAGGTTACCACGATATCGCTTGATGACAGTATCCCCATAGTAACACTACTATTATGGTCCGATTCGATTCAAAATTGATATGTGGTGGTTTTCAGGTTCAGAAGTTATGATTTGTTTGTCAATGCAAAAACAAGATGGTGTCTCCAAGATGGCGGACGAAATTTGTAATTATGGTATGATTCGAATAAAAATTTGTATGTGGGGATTTTCAGGTTCAGAAATTATGATATTTTGTTGATGCAAAAAACAAGATGGCGGGAGAAATTTGTAATTATGGTTCGGTTCGAACTGACACCGAAAACGAATTCTTCAAAACATATGTGTTTTTAAAAATAGCAGGAACTCGTCGATTTTAAATCCTATCATGATCTCAACTGTCATACCACTCTCCCCACCCCTTGGTCACCAATACAATTTGAATAGGGAAAGTACTAAATGTGACACAGCATTTAAAAGGTCATTCCATAAGGGATTCAGACATGTGAGTGTTCGCTACCTAACTTTTCATTTTGACGCCTACTTGCGGGAAAAACAACTGTTTCGTATTCCAACATTTACTATTTGATTTGAATGCTAATGGGAACAATTCACGAAAATATAACAAAAATTGAAGAAACTAACATTATATGAATTCACAAAATGGAAAATTTTGCATAAACGCTCAAAAACGTCTGACAGCCTATCGAGACTAACTTATACACATGAATGGCAGTCCATGACTGACACTGTGAATTAATGTAATTTGGAATTATTGGATTTGAATTTCAAATTTTTGAGTTTATGCAACGTCCAACTTTTTCCGGCTTGCCATGTTATTAAGTATGTATGTATGAGTGGGACAAACCTTGCAGCTAATTTTTGACAAACTTCCAGTTTTCCGATCAACTTGAACTTTAGTAGGTGTTCATAAATGCGATGACTATGCATTATGGAATTTTTGTTAAAAAAAAAACAACGAAATGACAGGTTCAGGATGGCAGATGATATTTGTAATTATGGTCCGATTCGATTTGAAATTGGATTGTGGGGGTTTAATTTATAGATTTTTAGCATGACTAAAAAGAATTTAATAAAATTGATGAAAAAGCTTTTATACAAATGCGATGAAGAGAAAAAAATATTTTTTAAATGAGGGAAGTAGATTATTCTGTGCGTAACAGATTCAAAAGCTTGCGGCGAGTACAAAATAGGTATATTTGCGCGGTAAGATTTTGATTCTGTTGCGCACAGAACCTAAGTCACGCATCCAAAAAAATTATTTTTTCCTATTTAGCTCATTTGTATAAAAGCTTTTTTATATCAAATTAATTAATTAATTTTAATCATACTGGAAACTTGGAAAACCCCCATATGCCAATTTTGAATCAAATCGAACCACAATTACAATCTTCGTCCGCCATCTTGGTTTTTCGCATTGACAAAAAAATCATAATTTCCGACCCTGACAGTTGAGGATATGGTAGGAAGATGTCCCCTTTGAATTGAAAATCGACGTGTTTTTGCATTTTTTTCACAACACATGCGTTTTGAAGATATTCGATCTGTTTCGTTTTTGGTGCCCCACCCTGTATATACCTGCTCATTTATCCAGTAGATACTATCACACAAAATTTCAAGGTGCATCAAACACTTCATGAAACGTACGTCACTAGATCTTGGACTACAAAATATTGTAAAATTAAGCTAGCGGTCATCTGCACGTTCGCCGTTGGGTGGAATCTCTTATGCACATTTCATCCATAGTACGAGTATCAACGCCAGCATTGGTTTTGTTGTAAAACAAAATCATTTCTGGTTTCTGGTGAGATGCATCAAAGATCGTAGCATCATTGTGCGAGATCGTAGTATCATTGTGTGACAATAACGGTTGAGGAACGCATATTTTATTTTTCAAAGTACCGGTCAGCTCTTTTGTAAGTGAGAATCAGTTCTTTCACAATTCGTTCTCCTTGATTGATTTCTCGAGTATTACATTATTTACTTGGATAGAAAATTCCTCTGAGTGAATAAGCATTACTTGCGTCGCACAACCAAATTATTTTTCACCGTATTTAGCTGGATTCGATGACATGTACTGTGTAAACTAAACTTCGTTTTCTCTCGAAAACGAAAGAGCTGTCGATAGTCAAGAGCTCCGTGGGGCTATACACCGCCACTAGGTTTGCATTCAGCATGTTCCAAATTTCAAAAATAGGCGCAGCTTCATCAGTGGCTGCTCGTTCCAAGCGTGTACTGTAATCATCAAAAGGTATAGGGTATGAGTTTTTCTTCCACATTTCATGTAATATATATAGGTCGTCTGTGTTTGAGTTATTTGCACCAGCACCTATCAAGATACCAAAAAATTAGTACATTTCAGTTACCGTAAGTTTTTTCCATACACGCGGCTCGTTCTGTCGATACTTGCTATTGTAATGTTGACACTCTGCTTCCACTTTTTTCATCTGTGTACCAAACGAAAATGTCAACCATTTCCAACTTGATGAATTTTCTGAATGTGTTAGAGATCGATAACATTTCCGTACTTTTATGCGGTCCAGCTCTCTGCCCAACAATATTCCTAGCCGGAGTTTCTTGATTTTGAGGCGCAGTTTTATTCCGAACCGTTTGTCTTTTGCCACAAAAGTTGTACTGTGCTGGCCGAAACATCTGAAGCTACTTTGTTGTCAGTCTCCTCTTCAGCGTCTCTTTTCCTCATAATCATCGTCTTGTTCTGGAGTTCTGCCATCATTTTCTGCTTCGTCGTCAATCTTCAGCATTGGCAGAATTCGGAGCGTTATCGTTTGGAAACCAATCCTCATCTTCATTGTTCGAAGGGTCATCACATAGGTCATCTTTTTCTTTGAGTAATCTCTTCAAGTACTCCTCTTTTTCAGCGTAACTCAATCTAAAAGATAATATATTTTATTTATTATATTTACGTGACCTCAAAAATTCTGCTCTCGGCAATTCCTTCATATTTCTGTTTTCCACAACGGCAATTCATTTCTGTTTTCCCCAAATATAATGCACAATTCACTAAATGATATGTGAGTAGTCAAGAAAATGAAAACAGCTGATATAACACGCACGCATATACCAAACTGTCCAAACTCTTAGCAGTGCCTGCACGTCTTGCTTCTTCGAGCAAACGTTAAGACTGGGCTCTACGGATTTACTGCTCCAAATATATAGCATTGTTTGTGTCTACGTGTTTCAAAAGTATAAGAACAAAAATATCAACCTGCTTCCCTTTCATGTTCAGCATACCTGGCCTTCCCAGAAACGACAAATTTACTTTGCGGCTACGCACGTTTTATACCAGCTTTAGGACTACCAATGAATGATTAAATATTGATGAAATGGATATAATTATTTTTAAGTAACAAGGAATGTAAAGACGTGTTAACATTCTAGGTGAGCGAGTACGAGCCGAGGCAAAGCCGAGGCTTGTCGCTTGCCGAGGATGATAACAGTCGATACATTCCGTGTTACTTATTACGTTTTTCCCGCTGCTTGTTGACATTTCTCAAAATTTGCCTGAATTGCAGTTTGTTTTCTTACCCTTCCTTCATGATTATTCGTTCGCTATTTCATTCTAAGTTGCTTGTGCGTGTAACTAAGTTACCGAATAAGCAGACAACAATAATATTCAAAAGGTCTCATAACCTAAAAATTGATATGAATGAAGCTGAAGGTATTACTTGTCAAAGTCAAAGTCATTATTACCCTAGGCATGTAAATGACACTATTAAGTTCCGTTGTCAAGATGAATTAGTAAACGAATGATATAGGCCATTTACCTGTTTTGTTGCTAAGCATGTATGGACTATTTACAGTGTCGGCAGCGGGAAAATAACTATTAGTTACAATGGACTTTTACCAAAAATTTCGCAGGCGGGGTACCCGGGTGGCAGATGCTGTGAGTTTTTTTTTATTGGGTGGCAACACAAGGGTTAATGAATCTTCTGAATTTTTTATTTTTTTTATTGAAGATCGAATTTGACATAACGTTAGGGTTCTGCAATTCTGCTTTGATGAATTTAACAATCGCTGGGTCCTTATTTACCCGATTCTATAGTAACTAGAGGATATACTCGTAGAATGAACGTTCGAAGTTTAGATAAACCAAGCATCTTGTATGAACTTGTCATTCGCTGTCAACCAATTTAAAAGTTAAAGAATAAAGGAAGCCTACTTAATATTTGCACCATCTTTACTTTGGACCAATATGATTCGAACGATCAAAATCAATTTTGTAACACACGCATAAACTTTTTTGGGCTCAGTTTATTTCACATTTTGCTCCAATGACACGTTGTATTACAGTGTCATTCAAATCTCCGCATGAGCAATACAAGTCAACTACAATGGTTTCATCGAAAAAAGAAATTATTAGTTTGAATATTTCTGAGTATTTTGAAATCGTATGGAAAAGCGCTTCTATCCACATGACAAATCATTAAAAAAGTGCACTTTTTCTGATACTCGCAGGAAAATTTTTGTGGTCTCTTTACTTGTAGGACTTAGGCCTCATACAGAATTGAAGATTTATGTAATAAGTTATAAGTTTTGCGATTTAGGGTATAAGTTTTTAAAATTAAACAGAATGGAAAAAGAATTGAACAATAAAGCTTGAACTTCGCAAACAAGATTGTTTGTGGGTCATGACCAGAATAATAATGGCAATGATAGTTTCGTGTTGAAAGGAAATATAAAATTTGAAAAATTAATGTTGAAAACATAAAACTTCGATTGTGTCTCAGCCTTTACCTTTCCATTTTGTTTGTGCTTGTGTTGAATGATTTATCAGCTAAGCCGTTATTAATATTTCTTTCAGCCTCCAAGTTTACGAACATCAGTCATCATGGTGATGGTTGAAGTAATTTTAAACAATCTCTCTAGCCATTTACTCAATGACGAGCAGAAACAATTTAGAGATGAGCTATTCACTATTCTGATCGAGCACATAGAAGATAATGCTGCTCTAGTTCGTGGAAAGGTAAAATAATTCTAGAAGTAAATCAAACAAAAATGTTTGGAATGAAATTATTTTGTTAGATATAAATTTTTTCTCTTTCTAGGTCTTCCAGCAGTGTGCTAGGCTCCAGAAAGAATCTGCAATACCTTTAAAGTTTCAACAAGAAATTTTGGAAAAAGTTGTGGAACACCTTTGTGATAAGGGCGCCATAGCAAGAAAATTTGCAACCAACTGCCTGACGACATTTTTGTCATTCAATGCCTTCAGTGCAAATGTGAGAAGTTTGACATTGTTTCAGTTGTAATAAAAAGTCTGAAAGGTCCAAAGGACTTCAAGGTCTTGCACCATTTAGTCTCATATTTCAAATGGAATACCTTGTATATGAATTTGTATTCGAAGTGTTTTGTCTATGTGACAAAGTAGATCTATATGGGGAAGATAGAGGAGTGAGACAGAGAGGGAAATGTTATAGAATGCGGATAGAGTGGGAGGAGAGAGAAAGAGGAGGATGAAATTACAGAATGGGGATAGTGAGGGGGTGATGGGGGGATGTAGGGAAATACTAAGTGAGTGGGAAGGGAAAGAAAAGGTTGATGCAGATGTAAGATAGAAGGAAGAGGTAAGGGGGAGGAGAGAGGAAGAGTGAGAGAAACAGGGGAAACATAAAAATGTTTGTTAAAAACACTATTTTGCTTGGTTTTCTTCACTCACATGGAACAAACCAACAGAAATAACGTTTCGCAGTTTATCCTATTCTAGGATGATACAATAATAAAAACAATAATAATCTAAAAGAATCAGGTCAGGTGACGATATTTTTCCTGCACACCTGATCCAACTTTCGAGATGAACATTTATTTAAATGTTCGCTGATTCCAATAAATTTAAAATCGTTTTCCAGAAATGCAAGATAAGCATTCCCCTTTTTTCAATTTTAATGACAAAAATAGGCAATAGAACCGAATTCATAAAGGACAACATTTATGAGTTAAGATTTGAATGTGGAGATTCCTACATCAGATAAATAGACTATTATCCGTAACTTCCGAAAAGTCGATTTTTTTGGGTAATTTATTTTGTGACTCAAAGTGATTGAACCACATTATGTACCTTATTGCTCTTATATTTATATCAAAATGCTGGATAATTTCTTGATTTTTCATTATAGCTACATTTATCTGAAATAAAAAAAGAACTGGAAAGCAATAAGAAACTGTTGAAGATTGCCAAGGAACAATTCAAAGACCCAAAAGTGGAAAAACTATTGGAACTACAACTGCAATGGGATAAAAAAGTCAATATATTAAAAGATGTTGTTGTAAACGAGTTGGAAAAGGGAAAAGGTAAGATTAAACAATTTCCATGAGTCAGTTTTAATTTAGCAATTACACTCAACCAAAATTGATTGACAAACTCGATAAACGTTATTTTTGGATCATCTCAAAAGTCTGAAATGAGACCTTTGTCTCAAATGTATTTGATTGAAACAGTGAAGCAATTTTTTTTCTAGAAAATGAAGAAGATGATGAAGAAAAAGAGAATCGAATTCCAACAGAACAAATTCCTGACTTAATAAGGATGTACCTACAGGACGATAAATTTGTAGAGGCTTTCCTAGTTTGCAGACAGGCATTGAAAGATACTGAATTTTTGAAGAAGTTCACGTCGTAAGTTTTTGAGATGATTTGCTTCTTTGGTGGTGTA